>CM041546.1:19662084-20399584 GCA_023238725.1 Scortum barcoo | reverse complement strand
GGATAAAGGGGCTTAAAAGGATGTGAATTGAAAGACGTCTAATCACAAGTCTCCCAGTCGCCCTGCTCTCCGTCACATAGACTCTCCTTAAAAAACATGATTTAGAAAAAAACACAACACGATTATCGGCCCGATACGTTGGACTAACAATCATGTTATTTTAGAGCCATTTGCTCCAGTGACCTGATCTGCTCAAACATACAATGGAGGGTTTATGTGACAGAGGCCGTGACCTCTAAAACAACAACAAAGTCTATTGACACACTCACAATAAACATCCCTGGAGACCTCAGCTGCTCATATGGAGCACAGAGCGACTACTGATGGGACTTGTTGATAACCATAAACAGGTCTGACGATGCAGATTTAGCTTTTTGCAGAAATTCCCCTTTTTACTGGTTGCATGCTAAAAACTGCACTTTGCCTCAGCTTCAGAAGAAACAAAAGTCGTGTTTTATCCCAGAAGTTAAATGTAAGAAGTAGCCGTAGTCATGCAATAAAACACTGAAAACGTGCTGCAGCCGGGATGTGGGACAGATGTAGGATCTGTGCAGTGGCTGCTTCAGTGTACTGTTGTTGTGGGAGTTGTGAAATTGTTTGTTGCTGCATTAAATCACACAGGGTCAGAGTTGCAGTTATGATAATTGCTTAATTGTTCTATTTATAAACCCAATACGAACGACCTCGCGTCACATCAGCGGCACCGGTATGGCGGCTGTGACCCTTTGTTTCGCATCTTTCAAAGCTGGAGGGACGACACGCAGAACGAGATAAAAAATAAGACATTTTGTTCGCTCTCCTCCACACACACACACACACACGTACACATTAGTGTTTCCACGACGATACTGAAGCCTCCAGATCAGGGGTCTGTCTGTGTCTTTGGCCCCGCTGTTCTCGTTCCCCGCACAATGAAATTATACCATAGCGAGCATCGTCTCATGGAGGCAGATTCAAGGCCCATTTATTTGAGATTGCTTTTAGTGTAATTCAATAAAGGCTTTTTTACTCATTTATTTCCATGGTGAAATTCATGCTGAGGAAAACCAGGGCTGTATTTCCCTCATTAGCAGTAATAATAACCATAATAACAATAATGGCATTAAAAAGCAATCATTTGAAAGATCCTGCCGTCAATGTCAGTCTCAAACAGAAAATATAGCTGGACGCCGGACATTATTTTTTGGTATTTACGGGAGACAATTTAGCAGAGGCTTTATTATCATAGCACACATAGATGAATTACACGTATCAGACAAAGTACTCTGTGCCTATAAAACCTGAATCAAAAACAAGATTTTTTTTTTTATGTCCAGTTAGATGATGACTTTTGTCTTGTTAGGTTTTCAATTAGATTTGAAGTTTAGTCCAGATGAGAGAATCAAGGGCCAGGAAACGACACATAAAAAGGGAAGGTAGTGTGATTATGAAAGGGAGGTAAGCAGGGGAGAGTGTAAAGAGGATTGAGAAAAGAGCGGAGCGGCAGGCTCCACAACTCCACCGTCAGATCCATTTTCCACCACTGGAGGCCAAGGCCAACTGGCTATCAAGATGGCGCTGCCGTCGCCGAGGCTTACAGATGAAAACTTGGTTCTCTTGCTGATCTGCGGAGCAAGGACAGCCTCCCCGAATGCCCTGCAAATATAAATATTTGAATATTCTCCGGCACTCCTAAACCAGCTTAAATTGGATCATTTTATTTTGCCGCCTGCCCTTGCCAAAATGCCAAAAGAGTGTGGGTCTTGGCGAGCCTTTCGCGCCCAGGCATGCCTCCCTCCCCCTGGCCCTGCCCACCCTCTGCACTATCAGCTGACACAGAGTCTGCCCCCGGGCCACTTCCTTTCTCCTCGGCCACACTCCTGCTGCGTGGAGCTGGCACACCGAGCCCACACAGACACCGGTCTAAACCGGCCATGCGTCCAGAGTGCTCCAGCGTCATCAGCATCAGGTGACTCTGTCTCACGGCCATAAAGCAGCACATGAGGAGGATGCGCTGCATCCTCATCTGGCCTATGCAAAGAGTTTCAGCGCTGGTGGGGCGGACTGATGTGACGAAGATTTTAGGGGTGTTTGAGGATGTCGAAAGAGTCCACAAGAAATATCTGCTTTATGGAGTCATTTCTTTCAAAATGACTCTCTAAAAACTTTAGTCAAATAAATGTGCCCGCGTACTGAACTTATGTCAGCCTTTTCTCAGCTGAAATCAATTTTTATCCAAACATGAAAACAGCAGAAATAAGAAACAAATATTACAAAGATCAATCCACTGCAATTAAGACAAGTCAAAGTTTTGTCATAGAGAAGGTTATAAAAAGTTTTGCCCATTTTATTTTGAGAAAAGATCTACAGGTTACATTCAATAATTGTTTTCTTGTCAACAATGACAACAATGACAAAACCAAAATTAATGAATGAAGTGATTCCTTCAACAACCATTGTTTGTGTATCCAAAGCCTGATATATCTTATTACTTTGGACCATAGAGCTCCATTGTTGTCCAAAAACTACATACTGCTGCATCGTGCTGCTCCTGTAAATCCGCTCTCAGACCTATTGTGTATTAATCCTCCACTGAAAATAGTCCCCAGCAAATGCAATATTTCCTCCTAATGTACTCAAGGCCATAGATAGGGTAGGATGAAGTTGGAGAGTATCGAGAGAGAGACGGACAACATAGATGGGTTTTGGCTTTTAATGGGATTTTTTGATGATAAGAAAAAAGATATTTCTTCTAAACTACAAATTGTTCATGTAACATTGTTTCTGATCATGTCCCATAGTACATTTTATGAGTTTAAATTGCACAACCCAAGCAAGTTTCAAGAGTCTGAATTAGAGTATAGATTATAGATTATTATAGATTGTCATACTGTGCTTAAACCAACAGATGCCAGACTGGCAGACAAAACAGATCCACATCTATAAAAAACATCAGCATCGGCTGTGAAGAAACTTGTCAAAAGGCCACTGGAAGGTTGTTTCAATTATAAACAAAATGAGAAAGAATGAAAATGATCAGATGAAGAGTTTTTTCTTTTTTTAAAGTATTCTGAGGTAATCCCCATCGATCCTGATAAGTGAAAACGTGTCTTCACATCTTTGGCAGCACTCGTGCAGGCTGTCTTGTTGTGTTCGGTTTAGTGTCTGTCAGAGCCCAGCTGGCCTTCAGGCAGATCTTTAACAGTAAGCTACCAGCTCACTATCTGCCCTGAGTGCTGAAACTATTTGCTGCACTGCTGCAAGTGTAAATTAGGTATCCAAGCCTAAACAGTTTTACTGAAGCTCTCGTCTCAGTCGCTGCATTTCAGAGTGGATTACAGCTCGTGTCTCTGCACACACCGAGAAGTGTGCAGACCGAGATGAGAAAAGTGCTCAAAGTGAAACAACTCAACGTGCTATTTTGCTCATTCTAAAATTAAATTTGTGGTTTAATACACTGCTGTGTTTTTGTTTTTTCTCTCTCTCTTTTTTTTTGTTATTGTGAAGTTTACCCACAACTTCTGGGAGATGTTTGGCCAGCACCTGCATGATTAATATTTAATGTAGCTGATTTGGAAGTAAGTATTTACATGGCCTTTAATTACTCGGGTCAGTTCAAACTTACATTTATTGCTGCTTTTTTCCAGATATTCACTCTTTTTTTTGTGTACAACTCATCAAACTGCTTTCATCAGTTGTCTATAATTGCCTCATTAGAGTTCTCCTAATTATAGTGATCAAGGAATCTTCCATACATATCAGAAAAAGAAAAAAACATTTTTCTCTGTTTATTAGATTTCATTTTGACAAAATGATCACAGTGCTCTGAGGCTCATACAGAAGACACGTTCCTGAAATGTACGTAGCCACTGGTGCTCATCTGCCTCAAAAGGCTGTGTGTTGAACAACTCTAACCTTGTGAGCCATCTGGCTTCATCAGGCTCAAATTTCATTCTTTTTTTTGCAAAGCAATCCGTTCTGAAAACCGAAAAAGAGCTTCCAAGATCCAGATGGCTTCTGAGGTTACAACACTTTTGATGTGCCTTGGATCTCTGATAACAGTCTGTATTAACTACTCGTGGTGGTGTAGGTGCCCCGGCCATGAATTGGGGCCAAACTGATCTCAGTTCAGCACCTCTGTGTCTCCCCTCCTGACCACATGTCAGTTTAAAAAAACAGTCATACTGACAGCTGAATGGAATTCATGCAGATAATATGATACTTTCATTTGGTACACTTTTTCAAGTTTGTATTCATGTTTGTGTGAAAAACACAAAATGTGAACCGGCATGTTTGGTTCACTCTCAGACGCTCTCTGATGCGTTGGTTCTTCATCAAATGAAATGCTGAAATTCATCGGTGTTATTTGAATAAAGCTCAGATGTTTTACACATGTGATTGAGACTCATTAGATTTGACAAAATAATGTATTTTTTGTATTTATTTTTTGCTGATTGTCTGAATGCTGAAATGAGAACTTTCACTCTGACCTCTCACTTTTGAAGAAATTTGTATATTTTTAGCATACTTTTAGTGTAATAATAATTTTTGTTCAAGACATTGATCTAATCACGCTGACCATGAAAAACGAATGGTTACTGTTAGTGCCCAACTAGACAGTGGTTTCATTGAGCTACTTTAATGCTCGAGGCATCATCATCAGTTCATGGACTGACTCATGTACTCAGGTTGGTGCTTTCAAGCATTGAGCCTGCAGAAATTACTGTAAAATTTGAAATTGTCAGCACAAACATTGTATGTAAGATTATCTTTGTAGTTCAACCCACGTGATGGGACCCAAACTCCAGTCTCCTGTGCCGCACTCTCATCTCACAATCTTCAAATATGGACGTAATTTCAAGGATGATGGGCTGTGTAATTGTACTGTGCATCAATTTAGGTGGTCCAAATAAAATGCTGATTGTACCTTTCAACTGAGAGTGTGACATGACAAGATGTAGAACCATCTGTAGGACTTTCATGACATGTCAACATACATCTGCTTTCCTCCTTGTTTTCTACGTGCCACAGTGTCATGTTGCATAAATGACGACATCAGGCTGAACGTAGCTGCTTCCACCTCCAAACTACAAAATCTGCTGTTTTACAAAATGCATGTATGCTCACAATTTGTGATAGTATCACACTGTAAAGAGCGATGGATGTGTGTGTTATGAAAAGCAATATTTTACAGTGTGTGATATGAATACTGGGTAATTTCGCTGTCATAAAACAGGGGGGAGTGGGAGGTAATGAATATTACACCGTCTGGTCTGTCCAGCCCCCCCTCTTCTTTTATGTCTCTAACTCTCTCTCTCTCCCTCTTGCAGCTGTAGCGTCCTCGGGGCTACTGGCTAACCAGATCAGGTGCTAAATTCACTAATTGAATAATTTCACTGGGCTCCACAATGGGCCCTTTGAAAAGCGCCTGCTCTTTGTGTCTGTCCTCGAGTGACTGAAAGTGGTACAGCTTTTTAAATGAAAGAGTAACGCAGGGCTGCTGCAGTGGAGTAAATACACTGCGATGATGTGCTGGCTTTGTGTTGCAGTGTTGTTTAACAGGACCAGCCGCAAAGTATCTTGGTCCTCAAGTGTATTGGATATCAATGAGAACGGTTTCACAGCACAGTCTGTTGACGCAGATTTGTTGAGATTGGATGCTTGCCTGTTGAAATCCCTGGATTGACTTAGAAAGTCACTAACTACCTTAATTCTTTCAAAATCAACTATACAGTAGATACTGTGAATGCTGCTTGAGCGACACATTTAACCCCTCATTACTACAGTCCAAAAAAAGTAATTCTGGCTTTTGTGAAAGCACAAAAGCTAAAATACAGATTATGTATCATGGACACAAATGATTTTCTTTGACTCTCTTTCACCACAAAAATGTTATGTGGCTTCCGACAGTCTATATTCTTGTTATTGTTAAGAAACCCCATCAAAACACCAGAATCAACTATGTGTTGTTCATTTCTCAGTACTTTCCCACTTTTCCCTGTTAGCGGCTCTCAGTCCCTAGTTGCTTCCTACTGAAGACAAATCTTTTAAAAATGGGTCTCAAATATATAGTTTAATTACAAAAAAGACCTAACACTGCTGGGTACTGTAGTTATTAGCAAATGTTACTCAAACAGGAGGAAATAGTGCATTTGAAGAGTGCTATGTTCAGCCATGGATAAATACACATTTGGGGCTCTAGTGAGTGTTTACAGCAGCAGGACGTGTATGTGGGGCTGACTAACAATAAACTACAGTGCCTGTGTTCATAGTAATATAAGAGCATGTCAGCCAGCGCAACACTGTGGCTCATTTCATTTTTTGGACAACAACGCAGCTCTATCTGCACACAGGAATAAGTTGTATCAGGCTTTAGTCATATTAGTAGTAATTCATTGTTGGTTTGGGTGTTTTTATGGCATTTGTTTATTATACAAAAAATGTAGAATTACGCCAGACTTTTAAAGTTTGGCTTAGCTGCTAGGCCCGGAAGATCCTAAATGTTTTAACCTCTTAACATACAGTTTCCCTCTTTTGTTTGGACTTCAGTAGCTTTAGGGTTGTTAAAATGATCCTAACACTTTCCATTTTATCTGACAATATCACTTACAATTTAATATATTCTGGGCCGCCTTTCTCCAAGTCATCATGAGAGCTAAAATAAATGATTTTTACACTGAAACCTGAACTCTATGTTTTTATGGCTGCACCATTTGATCAAATGAAAATAATCTAGACGTGTAGATGAAAATATTGTACATGTTTTCTCCTAAAATCCAACCTTATTAATTTTTTTTTTATATCTAGCTTGTTAAGACTTTCTAAACAAAGTTTTATGGATTTCGACTGCATCATTATATATATCTTATGGATGTCTTAAGTCCAGGGATTCAAGGATTCTGCTTTCATATATATTAATGTGATAAACATACAACATACAATAAAAACGTCAACGTGTACACAGTATACAGGCATACTATCACTCAGTGTTTCACACAGTGCTACATACACACAGTAGCTCCCACCATGTCACCACACTGCCATCTTGCTTTTTCCAGACACCACTTTTTTTCCTGACAAATTTGCCAGTATTTCAACACTGAATCTTTTAAAATCAAAGTGGAGACATTGTGCTCTTAACCACTCACTCTGATTTAAACGCTACATTATGATACTAGAATAACCTGGAAACATTGATATAAGATGACAGATTTAAGATCTACCCCCTCCAACTTCACACAGTTTTGTCTCAACCCTCTCAGCCTGACTTGAAATTTATTTTTCATCACGGTTGGGATTTGAATCAGAATTTGCACACACCCAGCTGCCCTCTGAACTCCATTTCCGATCCTTCTGCCGCACTATTACCATGCCAAACCACTTCAAGTTTTCAGTTCTTCATGCAATCCTTTAACCCTGCAGAATGAAACTTCATTATTGTACGTTATTATTATTGCTTTTTTATTCTGATCGCTTTGTGAGTGTGAGCCATCCAGTGGAGCTCAGTATCTCTGCTCGGATTGGACAAAACTCTATTAATGTAAAGGAGACATCAGGAAATGCTTTTTCTGAAAAACAAAGCTTCAGAAGAAAACCAGTAAAGGAAATCTTTATGTGTTATTGGAGACTGACACCTACATACAGTGGTGTACTGACTGGCTCTGACAGCCTGCTTCTCCCCTGGCAACGCTGCTGTGTAATAATAACTGTGAGATCACCAGAACATTAAAGGCCCGCAGCAAACATTGTGACAGTGACTTCTGAAATGCAGACTGCTTTGCTTTACATGCTGAACACCTGCAAAGTGAAAGGCTAGATGATGTTTGTTATGGTCTGTAGCATCTGTCCAACCAAGGCCTAGAGATCTTTCATTTCTAATTATAATTCATATAAAAATCGATCACGGACCAAACTGTTGTGTGTGTCAACATCTGGTGGATGTTGCCCCCTGTTGACACACTTTTCTAACATTACTTGTTCTTTAATACTTGATGGAAACATTTTTTTCCTCTTTTTCAACAACTTGGAGGCAATGTGAGATTTCCTTGTTCTTTGATGGTGTGAATGAAGCCTTTTACATTTGCCTGTTACCTCACACAGATCTTCTGCAGGTCAACGCTTGTTGACTGCATGTGAATAAACTTGAAAGGTTCTTTCAGATTCATTAAAATGGTTTGCAGAACGTATCCTCAAATTCAGCATCCTCATAAATGGACTCGGGAGTTTATCGGCGCAAGTCAGATTTCCCTGAACATTGTGCTCGTCCCCGCTCCTCCACCTCGTCCAGAACATCTCAGATTCATCCAAAGCTCTGAGCGCCTTCATAACTTTCTGCCTACTTTGAAGTTATGTTTCTGCCACTTTGGAGCCAACAGCCTCGTGGTCATGGATCTCTTCATGCAATCCATCTCAAAAACCGATCGGTCTTTGGCACCCCGCTGGCCTTTTCTCACCCAGAAATCTTTGTCCCCAATTCCCTCAGCTTAGGTTTGACGTCTGGAGTTCCCTTAGAGCTGCTCCAACCAGACCGATGGATATCAAATGTTTCTTCGCCTCTATTTTCTCAACTTGTGACCATATTTTCCTACTTTAGATTGACCTCTTTGATCCCCCCTTTGTGTTGGAACCAAGATTATAGGAGTGGGGCGATGAAGGGGGAGAGAGGCTGCCAAGTGGCTGACTAACGAGCTGCCTTTCCTGGGCCGCTCAAGCCTGAAACCTTGCTGTGCCATCCCCACTTCGGCCCAAGCCAGTCTATATGACTTATGGAGTTTGGGCCCCTCCACTGCCAATCCCACTTAGAGTGCAGTTTTCTGATAAACAAAAGCACATTCAAGCTTTAGCTTCTCATTTCACACTATGTGCTTTGGCTGGAGGCAATGCTTTCCTGGAGCCCCTGGCCTAGAGTCCAAAGAACGGCTCCAGTTGGCTTTCCTTTTTAAAAAAAAAAAAGAGGGGGGGAAAGACGCCACATGTGGAGGATTAGGCCCCATCTTTCATCCTCCACGCTCTCTGCTCGCCCTCTACTACCAGAGCCATCGCCGCTCCCGGTGAGCTGGTGAACCAGCCCCATGGACACATGCATGCACGCGAGCTATTCATTTTCTACCCACAACACACAAACACAAAACTCACCTGACTCTCTCTCTCTCTGTGCCACACTCCACCTCCCCCCGGCTCTTTTAACCGTGCACAGGGATTGCAAACACGAACACACAATCTCCCTCTTTCTGTCCGCTCGCTCTCTCAGAGCTCGAGTTGGATTTAAACTTTTAGTTTGGTGCGGGGGCGCGCATATCCCTGGCTATTGTGGGAGGGAGTACTCCTCACTTTGACAAAAGCTGTACAGTTGTGATTCTGAATATTCTTACAGTAAAGTTAGCGGGGTAAGCTGAGACAGCGATACAGTTTTAATTCCATAAATTGTCCTCCTTGTGTCTTTGCATATTTTCACAAACGCCTGTGTCTGAAACCTGGCAACTATAGCATACAGCAGCACTGTACATATGGTGCTTCAATCGAGAACCTGTGCCATTGACTGCAAATTTATTCCATGTCAGGCGTGTATATCTTGAATATACTTAACCTGTTAAGTGTGAACGGTGCGCCAGATGGATCGAGGGATGAGAATAAGGTAAACATGATACTTAATGCTCTTTCTATTAGAAATGTCGGAGCTCAGATCTGAAGGCGAGTGGCACCCGTCAAGGCCCTTTGTCTCCAGCTGAACAGAGATACCAGAGCGGTTATTAGTGATGCGCGTGAAACGCTAGCCGAGGCGCGTGACGACCCTGAGGGTCTTGCCTGTCTCTGGGAACAGATGTGCCACCCACTCGCAACAGTTGTACCCTACCCACAATGGCCTTGTGGGAGATGGTGGGCTAGCTGCGGACTGAAGATGATACCTCACTTAACTAGCTCCCGTGCTGGCTGCAGGGAGAGTGCATCGCTCTGAGAGGAAGGGAGAGGGAGAGGAAGGGAGAAACAGGGAGGGTGTGAACAGCACACATATTTACAGGATCAATATTTACCCAAAATTCTTCTCGGGAGCCAACACCTGCTGCATCTTTGTATAAAGTCGAGAAGTTGCTGAAATGAATTCGGCTGATCTCTCTTGAAGATTTCATTAACTTCCCCCCCAATATGAACTTGGAAACTTGATCAAGTTATCATGGCATTAAAGTCTACAGCAGATTTTTCTCTCTGCTTATTTATTTTTTTTCACTCAGACAGCTCATTAAAGCAAATAAAGCTAATAATGAACATTTTAAAAGCTCATAGTACAGACTAATTTTCTTTATTATTTCTTAATCCTTAATGAAGAGTTTCATTTACACCATGCTTATGGAGAAAATGTGCATTTCAATGTGATGAAAGTTAATTCATTTCCTTGTAATGCAATAGTTAGTTTTAATTGCTTTTTAATGTAGTCGGTTGACTATAATATTGCGGAAAACAAACTTTGTGTTGCATTCATTTCATTTCCATTTTGAATTCACAGACATTATTTCAGAATTTTTAATGGCCCACTATGATATGCTTCATATTTGCAGGCTTCTCTTCGCAGTTTACCGCGCGCTCTTAATGAGCAGAGTTATGGAAACATGCTGTATTATGATAATTGTGTAAAATTCTGATATATTATACTTTAATAAAGGGATATTTTAACTCACAGCTTGCTGTCAGATCAAGGCAGAGATATGTGTTGTGAGTGTTGGCACTAACAGGAATGAACTGTGACACCTAAATCAACAACTCGCAGAAGGACTTTGCCCCCAAATTCATTTGTCAATAGATTGAGTCAATATGGGTTGATCTGTGTGCAGCTCCTCAGCCTTCTGTCTACCCGTCAACACACAGAGGACAGTGTCTGGCTAGACGTCTGGCCATTAACTGCATTATCTGTGCGTCTGTTGTGTAAATGCATCAAACATCGGGTACGATTTTTTAAATCTTTTTTTTTTCTTTTGCCTGTCACGATGAAACCAGCGTCCCACTTGTTTGAGCGAATGAAACCCAATACGACATAAATGGCGTCCAAATTCAGTCTTTATAAGTGAGGTCTCGACTGATTTAATTATACTAAGTGGTAGGAAGCCCACACGCGCTATCAAATATTAAAGTGGTAATCTGTGAGAGTCTTGTTTTTATTTTCACTCACGTCTCTGGTGTGGCACTCCCAGCTGCACTTTAAAAACTTTACCTGTCAATCAAACATAGTGGGCGGGACTCTGACGTCTTTCAGCTTTGGATTTTTCACTAAGGAAGTTTGAGTTGCCTGCAGGTGGTGTTTTAATTTTTGTCGGATCTGTCCCGGTGTTTATCAAAGCCAGTTCCTCCACTTCTGTGTACACTGATCACTCCTGTGCACCATAGAAAGTTAGCTTCCTGGAGATGGACCGCTCCAAAGTTGCTACCCAGCACTACAGAGACCAGCGTGTTCACCGCCTAGTAAAAGTAACTTGGCTGTGTATTGTAGTGAATACATGAGAAGCCAGTGAGGTTTCTTGTTCTTGTCACTACAGATGATTTAGGGAATTTGGTAAAACCTGGGAAAAAGAAAAGCAAAAAACAAGCCTCAGCCCAGTTTACCTCTGCCTCCACCTGCAGTACCCTTGAAAAGTTTGACATTGAAATGTCATTTTCTAACCCTGACTGTACCTCACCCACAGTCTAAATGCAATAACAATGATATTTTCCTAACCACAAACATACAGTAGTTGCCAAAGTTGCTGTCATTGAATGTAATCTGTGTAACATATTCTGAGGTTTTCAGAATTCTTAAATATTGATGTTGTTGCCTGGTTATAGTTTTGTATTTTTTATGGCCTTTTTCAATTGGTCTTGACTATCAGCCTAAACTCATATTATTGACTTTGTGTGTCAATTAATATTTACAGATTACTTTCTATTCTGTGTATTTCCTAACCTATTGCTCAAACAAACTTGACCTTAAAGCTTTTATGAAACCTAAGAGTAATGCTATATGTTTAAATATGTCACCAACTACTACTTCTTTAAGCTTTTAATTTGTTAGAATTTGCAGCCTTCCTTATCTAACGTGTCACTTTGCATTTTATGAATTATTACTCTGATAAATGATGATTTTCAGCAACTTCATATCAACATTTTAGACATCAGTAAATTGAGAAAATATACAGCAGATCAGTCAGTAATGATAATCATTGTTAGCTAGTCTTAGTTATGCCTGCATTTTGTGTTTTTCAGGTATTAAAACATGGTTCAAACTTTTCGTCTTTGCTCATTTTTTTAGATACCGTGAGACAAATGTCCCAGTTGTTTGCGTCTTACCTGCCTGATAATAAAATGTATGGGAGCTCAAGGGAAGCAGACAGAAAGCTAAGCTTGCAGCAAAGAGGATCTACTGAGCGTTTTGAACGACAAGCACCCACCAAAACACCGTTCACATTTCAGACAATAAATCATTAGTAACAACCATGGCATCTCTTTCCCTCTCATCCTTTCCGCTCCCCCCCTACCCTCTTAATGCCAATCAGAGCAAGATGGGAAGATTCCCTCCAACTCTTGAGATCCAGCATGTGTTTCTCCCAGAGGGGAAAAATTAATTCCTCCTCCTCCTCGGCATCCTCCTCCTCCCTTTTCTCCGCCAAGGTGCAGCGTGCTCCCTCTCTTTTTCTCTCCCCATCTGAAAGAATACAAGAGAATGAGAACCTCTCCTGAGGGGATCCAGCTTATATACTATTTCATCCACATTTAAATCCTCTGATAAATGCGAGTGTGAATGCCTTAGCGGGGAACTTGCGAAATAAAGAGAGATTATTTTCTGGAGATACTAATATTAGTCTTTTGGCATGGGGTAGAGTGAATACGACACCCGAGCGTGGGGAAGTCTATTGATGGTGATTTAATCTAGTGTAAGCATTGCTCGTTGTCAAAAGAGTGGAATAAAGGGAAGAGGAATATGGGTTGTTTTTTTATTTACATACCTGTGAGAATGACGATCCATTCAAATAGATGACTTATCAGGCCAGAACAGAACCTCCCTCTCCCCACAGGCAATGAAGAGGCAGAAAAATAAGTTAAGTCTTGCATTATTCTGACTGGGAGCTTTTGTTGGCAAGATTTGGTCTCTGTATATACTCCGCAGTACAACTTTCTTAACTACCTCTGCTTGGCTTTTTGTAACAAGTAAACTATTGTTCCACCCCGTCGTAAGTTTGAAGTTGTTGAGGAATTCCGGTCGAGCCTTTTTTTGTCTGTGGCGTGTTGATCATCCAGGTACTGAGCGGCACTTTTCCTTCCCACTTTGATGCGGGGAAAAAACAACAAACGACTCTTAAGATACCCATAATAATCTATGTTTTTATTATGTGTTCATTGTTCCCCAGGACTGTCATTTCCAGCAGCCTCTGTGCGAAGGTTTCCGTCACAAATATTCCTTTCAGGATCTGTTAGGCCTTGCTTGTCATCTGGATGAAAAGGAATCGTGGGGATTTTTGTGCTTGCCCTTAATCTCCCTAACTGATGCTGGGAGTGCAAATCAAATCCAATTATAGGCAATGTGGGCCTTCAGCCTCTTTGAGGAAAGATATTGGAGACACTGATGGTTATCTAATGTTTTTTTTTCTTCTCACTCTGCTTTGAAACAACCAGCAGCGAGTGAGGTCATGGGAGTAGATCTGAGCGCTCACAAGACCCCACTTGAGATGTTTCATTTTCCACATCAGGCCTCTCTTTTTATATAAAGACTATTAGGCCTCTGAAGATTTTTTAAATGTGAAAAGATCACCAAATATGCTGAGTAAAGGGTTCAGGTGTGATTGCATTCGTATTCTTCTTCTTCACGAATAAATGACACATTATGATTTCTAAATTGATGACCGCAGGTGAAAAAGCTGACTCCACTTTTTATGGCCCTCATGCATATTTTAGAATTTGAATTAGGCTTTTACTGAAATAGCAGTTAAAGCGCGCATTTATTAGTTGACTTTACAACTTTTTGCTGTTGTTCGAGGACAGTACGACTTCTTCAGTGTATCGATGCGGGTGGCAGCTGTAGGGGAAGATAACTGACTTAAGTAAAAGTAATAATACCACACCATAAAAATACTCAATTACAAGCCCCAAAGTCCAAGGCCAGCATTCAAATCTGTGTTTAAATAAAATAAGAAACAAATGAAAATGAAATGAAAAACAAAACAAAATGTCCTTAAAGTGTAAAAACACTCATGCAGAATGGCCCCTCTCAGTGTTATATTATTACATTACTGGATCATCATTTTTTTATCTATTAATATATTAGCAGTGCTTCATTGTGATAATTTGTCTAGATGGAGCTCATTTGAACTTCACATACTGTTGGGTGGTTTAATCTGTAATAATGCATCATCTTTTATAAAGCGATGATATGTTTTAAATGTAAAATGTTAATCTGAAATGTAACTATAGATGTGAATTAAATGTAGTGGATTAAAAGTACAATATTTCCCTTTGTTTATGTAACGGAGCAGAAGTAGTTTTAGTGTAAAATGTACACACTGAAGTACAAGTACCCCAGAGTTGTAAATGTGTTACCAACACTGGTAGCTGAGATGTTAAATCAGCTCATTTGTCATTTGGATGATTGTCGGTTTGCATCTATTTAATCACTTACACCAATCCAGATTCTCCACGGTAATTCAAAGCAGACATTACTTCTTCGTCTGCCACATATTTCTAATAGAAAGCCCGTGGCCAAAGGCATTTAACACTGACTGTGTTGTGTTATACTGGGCTGCATCCTGCAGGTGTGAGCACGTAAGGGTGTCACTGAGTATTGAACAATGAAAAAACAAAATGTCAGGCGAAATGAAGACAAAAGGTGCAAAAGGACTCAAAGGGCCTGAAATACTGATGTTGGATTCACTAACACAAACTCTTATCAGACTTAATCCTTGGAGAGCATGGTTAAGAATGTCCCTGTTAAAACTAATCTACGATTACAAAATATCTCGAACTCAATAAACTGAGATTATTCAAATCCCTCGTGGTGTAATCTCACCCAAGTGCCACCATGTAATCTCAACTGAGCGTGTTTTGCATTCATCTGCCTCTTTCTCTCCCTCTCTCCCAGACAGCATGTAAATAAACCTTCCTGTAGTGTGGGATGGTGTAAACTTCAGAATTTGCTGCTTATTTTGTTCATTAAAATATTAATCACAGATTAAGCCCCTTAATACCCTATGGATTGCCATTTTAGAAAACAAATACAATAGTTCCCCCACTCTTTTCTTTGCAGAAACCTCCTGGCATCTCAGGAATCAGCCGCATGTTTCGGTGCTGAAAGAAAGACAGGAAAGGATAGAACTGTAATCCCTATCAATGCACTTTAGAAACCACCTTCTTGCTAAAATGTGTGACTAATGGGCACAAATCTGCGGCTTTAGAAGCTGTCAGCGAGGACTGCCTAGGCCGTTGTTCCACTATTCACCGCATAAACGTAATAAACCCGTCCCGTTTGTTTTTGCCATTGCTGGAGTCTTTTTGTCTCTGCTCAGAGCAAATGTACCTTGAGGTCTTGTGTAGGGTTTCTCTTTTCAAGCTGCAGCTCTCTCTCTCTCTCTTTTTTTTTTTTGCATTCCTCCTCCCGCCCGGTCTGTGTGCTGCTTCGTGGTGCCGTAATGACATTAAAACACGAACACTTAAAGGGCTTTTGGTGAGAGCCGCATTGTCTGCTGTGAAGGCTTCCAAAAAGAGGCTTTTATTTTGTTGTGGGATTTAATGCCAGTGTGTGTTACCTGATAACATTAAGGCAGAGCAGGGAAGCAGGAATATTCCCTGACTGGCAAAGCTTCAAGAATATTGACCACCAACAGGATTGCAGCTGATGCCGGCCATGTATATTCATGTGCTCAGAACGGCCTGATTATAGCTATTACAGAATTATATCCGGGGAAGCGCAATTCATTAGCCCTGATTTCTCTTTATCTAGCGTCAGAGAGCAAGACTAGCTTAGTGCAGCAGGGCTTATATTTTCACAGCCAGAAGAAAAGTTAAAAGTCCTTGTCAACTTCTGGGTCTCAGAATGCTTCTTGTACGATACCAGGAAAGAAAATGTCTCCGCAGCGGGAGCTGTAGTGTAAAAGTTACGAAAGGTGAGGCCTTACACATCAATATGTGAACGAGGGAAAGAAATAAATCCCCAAAAGTTCCTTCAGAGTACATTCAGAGGGATCTTTTTTTCTGGCAGGTGAGATTTTGTGGATCCAAATCAATTTATGTTGTTGTTTTTGCAATGGCAGTTAAATACACTTTGGGAAATGAGGTGAATGAAACCTATAAAATGAAGTTTGCTTCCAGCTGAATAGTTAATTCAGTGCATCCAAAAAAAAAAAAAAAAAGGGAGTCTTTTTTTTTTCTCCTCCCCTCGCTGCCGTATGTGAGGGAGAAATAATGACAGTGTTTCGGCGTTGTTTGATCATCCTTAGCAAATTTGAATGCCAAATTTGTTTTGCAGGTGTTGCTCATGGAATAATTGAGCTGCATAATGTGGATAAGGTGTTGCTACCATACTACACTTAATACGCATTTTAAGCACCAAAACAGCTCCAGCCGGTACAGAAGCCTGAAATCATTACAAGGTTATTTTTTTTAGGCAAAATGGATTTTGCAATGGACACAGTTTATTAGAGAAAACATATTTTTAATGATAGAATAAATTAAAAAAAGAGTAATTACAATAAACCATGTCCAAATCATCAGAAACTTCTTGAAAAACTTACTTTATACTAAACACATATAAAACAATGACCTAAAATGGCATTCAATGCGTCACGCAAGCACCCAGCGTGAAGTGAAATGGCACTTCTTACATAAAACATTACATTACAAAAAAGTCTTGTATCCCAAGCTCTAAAAATCTGCCATAAAATAAGTTTCCTCTCTAAACTTCATCAGCCATTAAAATCATTACTGAGCTACTTGAGGTCTGCAAATTAGACAAAATACTCGTGTTCAAATACATCACCCTCAGCAGTAAGCCAGAACATAACTTCCTTTTCTGTGACTGACAGCGTACCTGAACCTATCAGAAGTGGCCTAACATGATAAAGCCCACCCATAGGTGCACCAGGGATATAAAACAAGCGCTGAAAAAAACACAAACAAACAAAAAAAAAAATTCCAGTCACTTCCCGAGCCAGGTCTGGCTTTAATATAGACTGCTGAGAGACTTCGCCACAGGTTTATGATGGAGATATGTGCTGTATGTACACACACCAGAATCAGTCTGCTCTGGTGTCTTGGGTGCACTGTGCTCCTCCTCTCGTCTTCCCAGGCAGAAGCCTCTATAAACACGCTGAGCCACATGTAAACACACAGACACACACATGCACATGCACGCACACACTCAAGACAATGGCTATTACCAGGCACACCTGGGTTCCCGCCTGCGCCATCCTCCTAATATCTTTTAAATCTTCACATAAGGTATGCCTTCCATAGGGCTTACAATACCATTTGCTCTAATAAATTCTTTTGGCAGCGCTGAGTGCAAGCTGCTTCTCCAAGGCCCCAGGAGAAGCATGGAGGGGAGCAGGAAGGGAGAGGCAGCCCAAAATATGAGGATAAATAGTGGAGAATCCACCAGGACCCGGGCCCTGGTAATCAACATTCTTCCAACTGGAAACATTTTCCAATTCTTCATCTTCATTTAGCTTCCTTACCTAGTAATTCTTAGCAGCGGGCTGCAATAATTTGCACTGACGCCTGAATCGAAAAAGCAGGGAGGGTCCAAATTGAAGGTTTTTGGAGGGATGAAAAGAGTGGAGGGGAAAAAAGAGTAAAGAGGAGGGGATGATTGTGATAAGCAAATGAAATTAATGACGGCGAGTGTTTGTCTAGCGAAGACAGGAAGGAGCACGGTGTCGGGTGCCATGTTAAACACTCCTCACATGGTAAAGTAGCTAATCCATGCTCCCTCCATCTCAAGCCTCTGTGTGATTACAGCGCACAGTCTCCTCATCGTGAACGCCGCAGAGCAGAGCAGCGGCCCTAGTTACCTCTCCAACAAGAGGCTCATTAAGAGCGAGAGAGAGTCAAAAAGAGGGAGAGAGGGAGTGAGAAGGAGGGAGGGGGAAAAAAACGATTTTTAAGTGTTGACTAATAGAGGAGCTCCAAGGTATTTATTTCTTATTGTTTCCCTGCAAAGTCATTATGCCACACTGGAGGTTCTTCTTTCCGCTCCCTGGCAGAGAGCAAGAGAGCCGGAAGCACAGGGATGTGTGTGTGTGTGTGTGTGTGTTGGTGTTTTCTTTCCCTTTTTCACCCTCTCTCACTCCTACTCTACTTTAAGGGAGGAGGCGATGGCTTGAGGCGAGCCTGGATCTCCAACACTGAGATGCACTTCTATTGTGGCTCTTTGCTGCGGCGGCATATGAACTGTCACTTGTAACGTTAAATTATAGATCGCCCCTCCTAATTCCCAGCCTGATATTTCTGGCAGACGGGAGGAACACACGGACAGGCAGCATCTGTTAGAGCCACTGATGAAGTCCAAAAAACCTTTTACTCTGCACACATTTGTCACCCGCTCTGACAACGGACGCCTCACCTGATCTCCTGCAGCCCACGGAACGAACCGCAAAGGAGGAATTAACTTTAACAAACAGGAAGATAAATTCCTGGAAATTGATGTACCTTCCTTAAAAAAAACCAAAACGTATTTTATCTGTTTTTCTGCAACTTTGACTTTTGATAATTCCTCAACTTCATACCAGCTGCCTGTTTGAGCCTCAGCGTCCCTGCTGAAAATATTTCAAGGTTAAATGGTTTAATAGTAATTATAGCAAAGCAACACTCGAATATTACACAGTCGTAAATACAGTTTTATCAGTTCTCAATTGTCTTAACAATAGTTTAATTGTTAGCTCTGCCGCCCACACAATGGTTGGGCAAAGACAAAACCCACTAATGGCTCAGCAAAGAAGAAGATGAATAAAATTAAAAGACACCTGCACACCTCTTCTTTTCTATTTGAATAGATTTCTTTGTTAATTTTGGAAGCGAGTTCAGTCATTACAAAGAACACATACTGTCCCCTAAGCTGCAGTTTAAAGCATTTAAGCATTTATCAGCACAATAGCCTATTCAATTACACTGATAACAAATGCAAAGTAGTGCATCTGTTGATTCTAACTTTTGGAATATCTTATTTTGTTCCTTAAAAAAAATGTAAACTTGACATTATGAAACGGATGCTGGAACTTAATCTGAGTTAATTTCCTTCAGTATAAGCCTGAGTCTGCTGTCATTAATCAGTCTGTAAATAGTCTGTGTGCAGTTAATTGTTGAGAGGCACCCACGACTGAAATAATCACTTTGACTTTTCGGAGCATCAAAGCCAAAGGTCAAAGGTGTTTCTGGGGATAAACACTTTGAAGAGTTTATGAAAGACGTGACAAGTTAGAGAAAACAGCTTACTAGCAAAGCAGGATGGGAAATGCCTGCCCATAGTGCCCATATTCTTTTTGACCAGAAGGATATATAACTACAATTTTTAGCACTGGTTATAAAATATCAAACATGTTCAGAGTTTATTATACTAAAAAGTGCAGATCACGCCAACAAAAGGCAGAAACTGACTTATGCGTCACCATTTTTTAAATCACCTTTAGTGTCTACAGATCCACCTAAATTCTAAATTCTAAATTCTCTACATAAAATTAAGGATTTTCTACAAAAACATACAGCAAGTTTGTCTGTGTCCTCACTCCCAGAGCCAGAGCACTTATTCTTCTAAATAATTCTTCAGTTTACTTTCATTTGCATTACGTACCTGATGGGTGGAGTTAACCAACACAAGATGAAACTTTAATGATCTCTGTTGTGTAGTTGCGGCAGAGAAACAAGAATGCAGGAGGGGAAAAAAACAGAATACGAACATAAAACAGGAGTCAGACAAACACATGCAGCCGACAAATTCAAGGCATGTTAAGTAGAATGGATGAGTGGGAAGACTGGGTGACAGCATGAATAACTTACATGCATGGATTGACTTACAGTTGCTGTTACAGATGGTACAATATTCATTGCTCAACTAAAATATACATTACTAAATATAAGGAGGTTTTAATGCACAATAAAGATTAAAAATATCTTTATAAATATACACTTAAAGACACTGCTTGACGTTAACAGAGAGCAGTGCCACAAAACAGCAGCTTTGTAGAAAGAAATGCACATAAATAACTGCATTGTGTTTGTTTGTCATATCGACTGGTTTTATAATACATCACATATCGTCTGTGTCCTCCACAGAGCTGAAAGTGGTTTGTGCACGTTTCCTGGTCAGATCAGGTGTGTGTGAATTGCTGAGTTTCATGTGGCATTCGTTTTCTGAGGGCGTCATGTTCGCCTCCCTCTTCTCTGCAAGAGAATCTCTGCATCCTCCCAGTTTGTTATAACGACACCTCCTGGTAGAGACCGAGGCTGCAGCTCGGAGGCGTCGCACTTGCACTGTATATGTTCTGCATGTGGTGTGTGTGTGTGTGTATGGTGTGTATATTTGTGCATGAATAAGCGTCCATGTGTGTACATATGTTGGCAGTGTCTGTTTGTATCTTTAAGAGGGAGAGAGAACGAGGCGGTGTGTGTTTGATGAAGCGCGTGTGTGTGTGTGTGTGCATACATACATACCCCCACTTAGGAAAGCCAACCACCCTCAGTGTCTCCAATGGCTTAGGGCCCTTTTCTCTCTCCCATGGGGGCCCTTGATTGAAGCCAGAATTCCTCCACGTGTGTGTGTGTGTGTGTGTGTGTGTGTGTGTGAATGTGTTTGTTTGTATGTGAGAGTGTCAGCCTCGCTGGGATTGCATTAGACAAAAGAGACGCACTTGCCAGCAGCTGTGGTGAAGACAGCAGCATCCCCACCCCACCTAAAGCCCCCCATTGGTTCCTCCTTCCACTCCCAGCCTCCCTCGGTCCAGTTAGGCAACTGGAGCGGTAATGGCGCCCGTTCAGGAGAAGAAAAGGCCCCTCGGGAGGCTGGAAAGTGAATAAAGGAACACGCAGAAAGAGAGAATAAGCATTTTTCATGCTTTTTTGTGTTTAATGCCATTTCCAAAAATAATGTGGGCCTCAGAAAACAGAAGGTAAAGATTTATAAGAAAAACACGCATACACATACATGTCCGCACGCAGGCACACACAACACATACACAAAATGCCAGTTTGGGGAGGGTTGTTGTAAATACCTGATTCTTCCCCCTCTTTTTTTTTTCTCCTCATCTCCCTTTAAAAATCTGCAAATCCATTTGCTAAACAGCTGCACCTCTGTAGTGCACAGATAACAACCTGGGCCAGACTGGCTTTGCGGCAGCGAGTGGAGGCAGATAGGCCCAAATCTCTGGCCCTTTTTTCAAAAATGCTAATGACGAAGGAACCACTTCCCTGGCCAAAAAAAAAAAAAAAAAAAAAAAAAAAAAAAAGAGAGAAGAGAGATGGAGAGAAAGGGAGTGAGGGAGAGAGAAGGCTCTTGTAGATCTGTCAATTGCTATTTTGACAGATATTTGCTTGTAAGTACACACAACACTTGTTCCCTGTGTCTTATCTGGTGCTGTGCAGAACACTGACCTACATTACATCAAGCACAATATGATGCACAAACATGCTCTGTTCAATAGCCGGCTTTTTTTCTGTTGCCGTTGTTTGTTTTATTTTTTCGCACTCCCCCTCTTCTCTCTCTTTCTCACCTTAAAAACAGATGGATTCAAATGAAATGGCTGGAAATCCTATGAACAGAAGGTATTCTTTCTCAAATAAAACCTTGTGGCTTAAAGGGAGAATCTTCCGACCATCTCCGGATGTTTGATTGCTCCTCAAAGGCCCAAGCAACTGCACTCAGTGGAGGAGAGTAAATATTGGAAATATTGCCACAGCTGCTCATTCACTTCGTCTCTATCTCTCCCTCTCTGCCTCCCAACACACTCTCTTTGACATACACTCTCCGACAACAACAAAAACAATGGCACAGAACGCATACAAGGATAGATGGTTATAATGTGATGCTGAACTCATCCACCTCATAGGTGCTTCCAGAGAGGTCAGAGGTCATTTGGAGAGTGGCGGCCCTGGAGCTGAAAGACCTTTAGTGTCTTACACAAACACACTTTAGTAAAATGGATGATTTCCAACATGGAGTTTTAAATTGAGGTACATTAGTTGACAGATTGGCTCTCTAATCACCAGGGGCTGCATTACAGAATCCTCCTAACTACGAAATCCTCTTTTTATTTGTTTGGTAACCATAGAGATATGAGTTATTACCTGATTTAGTAGAACTTTAGAATTAGTATTATACAATCATTTAGACTTTGGTGAGAAAAAAAAAACCCTCTTATCACAAAGTCCAACTTATTTGTTGTTTGTGAAGCTTTCAGCCACATCGCGTGGCCTTCATCAGCAGATGGAGCTGCTCAGTTGTCATGGAGTGATTGATTTGGAGACAAATAATATAATCATCACTCCATGTGATGATTACTACTAAATCATCACATGGAGTGATGATTAAGTAGTAATGGAAGTTCGGTCTTTGTGTCGAGACTTTTGAAGGTTTAAGAATGAACCTTCAAATTCAAGACATTCAGAAACAAACAACAATTTAAAACAGCAGCTGACAAGATACCTCAAGGTCCATTTAGTGGCTGTTTTTATTCATTTGTTTCAGTTTTTGATTTGAGGAGAAACATCTTGTTTTCTACAGGGTCCTCAGAAACAACAACATGGAAAAAAAAGCTTTTGAACATATCACATGATCTTGATCACATGACCCAGTTGTCTTGGAATTGTAGATATTGAAATTTCCTTTTTCTCTGAGCACTTTAAAGACCTCTCACTGATGACTGCTGAAAAAACAGCTGTCAGCGATACAAGTAAAACCTGAGATCTTGAGCGACTTAAAGCTGGGGTTGGTAACGCAGGAGAAACCAGCAAGAGTAAGCTAGATTTTGAAAGTATCTGACCGACCCCTCCTACAGGCCTCACTCCAAAGTGACCCCAAAACACACAAGTACGCACGGCCTGACTACTGCTGGAGGACAAGACATCGAGAGAGCGCTGGGGAGAGGAGCACATCACGAACCGTTTCTTATTCACATGTTTGAACACACCTATTATTATCATAATGAACGTAAACAATAAACATGGCCGTTGTTCGTACTCACAGGGTCACTTTTCAGGCTCTGCAACTCCCTCCCTTTGTTGAAAATCCATAATAATGTCTCTGGTTTGACCTCTTCCTTTATCCAACCTCTTTTTGGTCATAGCCTTTTCTCTGCCACTCTTGTGTGACTTGCTTGCTAGCTTTGGCTGCCTTAGTCTTGTGGAATTCTCCAGTCATGCACAATAAGTGCACCGGCAGACTTTGTGTAGGTAGACAGGCAGGTATACTGTCCATTTCATTCAGACCGATTGGACAAGGTTACTACAGTCCTAAGAGAGCCACACAGATTTATTTTTCCTTTTTTTGTCAGAGCATTTGATTTATTGATTGCTGTCAGGATGTAAAGCTAAATTAAAGTGATCAAAGTTCTGAGTTTTTCTTCTGATGGTGGGTTCAGACTACACAGTATCATTCCTATAATAGCCCAGTCTGACAGACGTATAGCGACAGGAACAAAAGTTGTTTTATCCAGTGCAGTGTATCACAGGGAACGACAAACTGGGACGCCTCACAACATCCGGACAAAAAGACATCAGAATTAGTTCTGCCACGACATGTTCCAAACATGGCGAAGTAAAGAGCAAAGATGTTTGTGGTGCTGCTGAGTAGAACTGTAAAATAGAGGAAAGGTCACTGTTGTTTTCTTCATTTTTTTAGGGTCTTCTGAAAAAAGTAGAAGAAAGAAATTTATGGAAACTCACGACAGCCAATATAATAATGATTCATGAAAATCATCTTCTGAAGCTAAAGTAAATGGACATGCGATCTAATAAATGTCTATAAACATAAAATGTAAAACTGTATAAAGCGTTAATGGATTTTATTTGAAAATGGGACACATGGAATGACAAGTGTTAAAATGGCTTAAAACACAAGTAGTGAGAATATGTAAATGTTGTCTTCACAATTCGGGGAAACATCATTCGGTAACTGTAAGCATTTTATTAATTACATAATTGTTATTTGTTTCTTTTAAGAAAACATTTACAGGCACATAAATGAATGTTAAAAATATTGTTTCTGCACTCAAAATGAAAATGAAACCAAGAATGAAAAAGAGTTTGCATGTCACCTGGTTCACATTTTATCCATTCCCATATAAAACATTAATGCATGTGCCTATTGTCCTCAATGAGCCACCATATTTGATCCATAACAACCCTCAGACCAGACCACTTTTTAATCCAGTGGATTCTGTTTGGGAGAACTGAAGCATTTGTTTGATTAGATTGATTAGAAAACAATCTTGTTAACTAAGTAAAGCGACTAAACTAAAACCACTAATTTACTATTTATAAGTCGCACGTATGAGTTGATCAAACTCGCTTGGCAGATAAATAACAATGTGACCACACTATCCTCCATAACCAGCTATTATTTCCCATCAGTTGAAGTTCTAGTCCTCAAAGAGATAATTACAGGTTCTTTTTTCACTGTAATTGTCAGTTCACTTAATTGTGTTTTGATATATTGGAGAATGTATAGCTTATCCCCATCCTCTAATCCATCTTGCATACATTAGATTGTTTGTCTGTAGGATGCTTTAGAGTCGATACCCTTTGGGATTTGACCCCACTTTATGTTGAATGGCAGGTGCGTTTCAAAGCAGCAGGAGTGGGAGGTTCTCCTCTGCAAGGCCCCAAGAAAGGTGTGTGTTTGTGTCTATATGTGCGAGTGTGCATGCAAGTCTGCAAGTCTGCTAACTTTAGTGTGTGCGTGTAGACTATTAAAGGTGAAAACAGGAATTCTTTACAGCATTTTTCACTTGCCTGCGATGAAAGCATTTTTAATCGTATTTTTAAGATTCAATAAAAGTTGTTAGAGGTGTCAGACGGATAAATTGATTTGTTTATTGTGTTGGCCTTTTAATGACAAAGGGGAGATATGTAGGTAACAAATAACAGGACAAACAACACAACATCTTATTCACATTATTAGGCCCCACAGTGTTAGCACTCCTTTTCACAGATTCTCTCTTGCAAACATTACAAAGTCCAATTTTTGGTCTCTACCAACACCTGTGAAACATTCCTGGGTCTGTAGCTGCTAAATGCTTCACTGTGTTCACCAACTAATCAAAAAACATGCTTTAAATTTAATGAAAGCCGTGTGAACAAAACCATTGAGCCCTTCCATGTTTAATAGTCAAATAACCCATTTTCATATCAAAATAATGTGTTAAATGCAGCTTTAACTTGAGGAAGCCTTATGCTGTTTGTTCACTTAGAGTTTTTTAGTTTAGTCATATATGACTAAACATGAGAATGAATTCTCTTTTGTATTCACAATTCTTCCATCAGTCTGTGTTAAGTTTCAGGAAAGTTTATTTGTAACAGAGATCCAAGTACTTTACAGGAGCCCACCATGTCTGACAACAGTAAAATTATGATCATACTGTAACAGCCACCTGGACTGAACAGCTTTTACTAATTTCACCTTTTTACCCAAAACCTCTGCGCTGCATGTAAAAAACAATATGTAGAATATACTTTATGATTGTACAGTAGCACATCCTATTCTGTTGCATATGTATATATGAATCAGCCTTATCACATCGTCCACAAAAGAGCATGTAAATAGCGCGGTGCTGGCCTCATTCAGTACAATAGGTCTTAATGCTGCATTTGAGAGAGGCCGACGCCGCGTGCAGCCCAGAGAAAGCAGGCAAGACAGAGTAAACAGTTTGTTCCTGTGAACAGCTCGATGCCAATCAGCGATTAATGAGGCGATGCTGGAACCACCGGCTGAGAGAAGTTAAACTGAGCTGAATTAAGGAGCAATATCATCCCTCATGCAGGTGCTCGCCGAACGAATAACTGCTTTAATTACTGTTATTCAATCATTCGCTTTTTTTCCCGCCGCTTCCAAATACCACTCTGGTATTATCCCTTTTTCTTGTCAATTTACAAATGCCTTTCACAAACGTCCTACCTACATGTTTTGCTCGTGGCGCTAAAGCATATGTGACCCCTCAGAGGAAAAAAAAAAAAGAAGAAGCAGCTCGCAGTCTTGAAGTGCGTTCATGTAAAAGAAAGAAAAGCTCAATAGCAAGGTGCAGTTTGCAGAGTCCCTCTGTTTGAATGGGTCCTTATCTTGGTTTACATACTCTGGGTGGAGAGGTTTGTGGGTGCCTTTGATGGGAAACATCTGTGTGTGATATGGGGGCTCGTCAGGAATGGGGGAGGAAAAAGTGGGCGTCTTTGCACCTGCTTCGGTACACTGCTCCACAATGCTTATTATTTCTGCTGGAGGTGCCTCATGTTGTTTGTGCCGCCACATACTGTCACATGAACTGTATATACACTGTGTACTGACGAGTGTGCAACACTCAACTTTAATGGTATGTATGCTATGTAGTATGTCAAAGTCAAAGTCAGATCTCAGCGTTTGATCAGGTTTGTGCATTTTAGCTCATGACAAAGTAAACTTTTTGGTCAACTGGACAAAGTGGATAGTGGATCTATCTATTTATCTATCCATCCATCCACCCATCCATTTATTTATAGATGACATTATCCACCCATCCTTAATGTAGCACAACTGCACTTTGCAAAGGCCAATAAAACATTTACTTTTCTGCAGCAGCTGCTGAGTCCAGCTGATGATCACCAAGGTGTGAATAGCCTGCAAGACTGACAGTTTACTAATTTACAGGCCACAGTCAGTACGAGCCACTAAATCTTGCTAACGACACATTTTACCAAAGCTGCTAATTGTCTATACTTTCACTAAAATACTGAATCCTTGAATCTTTTTTTTCTCCATCAAAACTTACATGTATTCATTGTTCTCCCAGATGTGTTTAATAGTATGTGACATACAGGAGCAGATTTAGACAAAGAAAGAAAGTATGTGGTGAGAAAGGAAATCGTGAAAGAAGAAAGAAAATTCATTTCATTAAGGGTCTGCAAAGAACCTCTAACGCATCGCCAACTGGCCACATGACAGGTTGATACAATATTCAAGTCCAGTATTTAACAGAAAAGTGCTACATACAGTACGATAAGTAAGCAGCAATGAGCAGTACGATCATCAGATATTTTTCTCAGCAGTTAATGAACACCATAAAAGAGCTCAAATTAAAGTGACCATTGGAGTTACAACTATCGCTATGTCATTTTAACACTTCGTTCCATGTGTCCCATTTTCAACTATGTCAGACACATGGCCCAAAATGAATGCTGTTACTTCCTGTCGTTTGGATGTTTAAAGTGTTTGCAATAACAAGGTGACAATCTGTCAATGTGTCTACAGCTTGTTGTGCTGCCCCCTAGAGGTAAAAAAATCACTTAATGCTGCTTTAAAGAACAAGAACAAGGCGTCTAATAGTACGTGGCTTTATATATATATCGGAAGACTTTGTGAGGCACAATGGCCGCCAACTAAAGAAATAAAAAGAGGAAAATTATTAATCTTCAGCTGTTTTTTAAAACTTCTTTTGGCTAGCATGGTCGGTAGTTATTTCCGACAGTGGTTACAGTACTCTTAGCCTAAAGCATTGAATTTCATGTATCTCTTTTGTAAGTTGACCTTTTACACCTGAAGACAGAAATAATGCGTCCTGTACTCTCTGGGGAGAGCATGGAGGGGTGGCGGTGGGGGGGCTGCCGGAGCACAATAGCGCTGTAGGATTTGAGTGGATTGACACAAAACAAACGAGGTGATTTCCCTCAGAGTCAGAGGAGGGATCTATCTCTGTAGAGCTGCACGCTGACAAGTGCCGGTCCCCGGGGACGACAAATAGAGACGTTACCGCTCCACAGGGAAACAGGCGGCTTCCCTCCTTTCATGTTACTAAACATTAAGCAAAGGAAGGAGGAATCTGAAGATACTGAAAGGCTTGTTTTACTCGGAATTAAATTAATAATACAGTTTGAGGCTCACATAGAAGATAGCAGAGTCATGTTTTGTTGAAGCCATGTGTTGCATTTGTTGTGTAGAAAGAGTGGTTATAGATTTGTGTATTTAATGGGTATGAATTGTGTGTTGTATACACTAACTATATCTACTTGCTTTTTTTCAGATTTTTGGGGAGTTATGCCCTCGGTTGCACATCATTGGACTGCCAAGGGAGCCTGCTTTTGTTTGGTGGAAAAGGAAAAGACGTCACTTTATTTCTTGCAGAGGGTTAGGATTTTCATTTACACCTGTCACATACCTGCAAATTTTGAACTTTAATAAGACATTTTGTGTGAGAGATGACTTGGTGACAGAACACCAAGTCATCTCTTTAGAGGTTTGTTTATTCATTTCCAGGTGGTAGAAAAGTGCTCATGTACAACACCAAAATTGAATTCAGGTAAGTAAGAGAAATCAGTATCGCAGCTGGTTACGGGTGTGATGTTCGCCTTTGCTGCAGCTCCACTTTGTGCTTTAGGCCGATAAGAGAGGTGTATAAGGTGAAATCTTGCCAAGAGTCGCTTTAAGCTTCTATCATCTCAACACTTGATTGACACAGCCTGGATCCACTCGTTTCCTCCAGAGTTGGCACCAGAGCGAGTCACGCCGCTCTCTGTGACGTGATCGGTCGTGATCGAGACCCTGAAGGTTTCCCTTTTGGCCTCCAGCCCGACAACACAACCTCCCAGGTGGGCCGGTGGACACGCCCAGGCCCACCGGGGCGTCACAGCAGCTCCGGGCAAACAAAGCCCTCTGACTCCTTCATCTCTCGGGAGAATGTCTCTCTGTTTCCCTCTCCCGCTTTCCTATGAAACAAATGATTTCCTGGAGCTGATGACTGAGGAACACACGCCCTCTGTACACGTTCCTGTGTGATCCACAGACAAAGGCTTCTCCCTGTTGTTGTCAGTACATCTTGTTCAGTCTTGGCAATGTTCGTCTTCAGACTCGTTTGCATTGTTGTTGTTTTTTTCTATTGTCTGTGATCAATTTTGCAAATGAATATTTATTCTCCTCCTTACTGAAAATTGAAAAACTATTTATTTGCTTTGTTTTGTAACTTTTTTTTTCCTGATGATGAGTTGTTTGGTGAAAATAATTTAAATGTACAATAAAGAATTAGTTTCTGAATTTTCCTCCAATCATAAATGCTCTTCAGAAAATGTCATCTTTTGTTTAATGCTTGGCTGCATGGTTTGATGGCCTGTACTTTCATTTTGAAAGTCTAGTCTTTTGGCAACAGCGCTGAATCTCGACAACTTTCATCAAATGCTTAGGTGTTTTTAGTTCAATCTAAAGTTTGTTAAGAACTAACTTATATACTTGCAAAATTGATTAGATGGAGCTTTATCTACCAACACATACACTTTACAGTAAAGGCCAAATTTAAACCCTTTTGTATGTTAAAAATACATTTTATCTTCTTTGTTGGATAGCTCAGATTATGGTACAGAATCATTCAAGTAATAATATATGACTATATTATATATTATAACATATATATGAAGTTTTTTTTTGAGAAGACGGATTTGATAATGACAGCTGATTTTCAGGATACTGGAGTGTCTGCACTGTCAGACTGTCAGTCAGATAATTCAGATAAAATATTTAAGTCCCTTTCCGCTCAAAACTGTGTTGCTTATTGTTACTTCACTTGGATGTTTGACCTTTGCAGTGCAGAATGATGTATCTGAAAATATCGACACTAAAAGTCTGTTTCATCTGCTGAAGGGAGACAGTTTCTGTGTGCTTGCCTTAAATTTCCTTAAATTTCGGCTTTGGATACCTACAGCCATGTTAATGTGACATCATGGCTTGTTTGGAGGCCTGTCCGGTTACAAATTTCTGACAAAAAGATTGAATTTTATTGTGGAACGTGATATCAGACAAAAGTGTTATTAGAAGCATTTATTAGAAGCAAGTATTTTTATGTCTCTGTAAAACATGTTCAAAATGTTTTTGTTTTTCGTTCCCAGTGTAAATACAATATACAAGAGGAAGTCAGTGCTGTTGGTGCTCACTGATCACGTTCTTGATAGAAACAAGTCATACACTTCTGGTAAAAGCCTCTATCAAAACCAAGAGCTAAAGCTGAACTGAGATAAGCCCAGGAGCCACCCAGGGAGGGGGGACAAACTTGTCTGTCAGTAACTCAGGTTGACTTTACTGGATGTTACAGTTTAAACTCCACAAGAGCAGTTTTCGGATTATTTGCCAGTGAAGCAGCTGTGGGTTTTGTCTCTTGGTGAAAGTGCAGATTAAAGCTTTTGTTCTCTGGTTTTGTAGCTCAGTGGCTCAGGGAGAGGGTTATTCATTTTCATCAATAGTGAGTGAAATATCTCAGATCACAAAGCACTCCAACCAGTCCCCTTAAATAAATAGAAATTAGATCATTTTCACTTTTTCCAGTTGTATTTCATCTCATCAATTGTATTTAATCTATTTAATTTACAATATCAGTCATTATCATTTCTGCATGCTTTTATTTGTGAAAACAAAATAAAGCTTAACTGGTGAACTCAGGGACACTTCAATTAAAAGAGTAAAGGACCACTTAAAGATTTCCTTCGTAGTCCCAGAAATCCTGCAGCACATCTGCGCCTGTCAAATTAATGTCTAAAATCTAATTTGATTGAGTTGACTTTTCTTCACCAGGAGAGCAACACAAAATCTCTGTAAGTGCTCGTAAGTTTACCGACTACGTTTACAGCTTTAGCACATTTGGTTGAAAATGCTGATGCAAGATGAAATGTTAAGTATGAAATTAGTTACACTAATGTAATTTATTTACTGCACTGTCTTGTCTGTGTTCTCCCATATTGTTTGTTATATGTCATTTTTAAAATTTTATTCTTATTATATACCATTCTCATTTATATACCAGTCTGGAATCTGAATAATTAATTGCAAAACTACTGCGACTCTTGACAAGCAGAAATGGACCCGTCTTGCAGCATCTGGAGTACACATTGTTGCGTTGTTTTTTTTTTGTTTTACTGTCCGTGTGCAGCAGACTAATAGTACCATGGAAGGAGGCATCGCTGCTGCTCGAACATCAGCCGTGAGCAGAGTAATGGTTCCATAGGAGGACAGGAATGAGTCAGGGCCACGGCATGCTGGAGGCCCAGCAGTCGTCCTCAGTGTTGCACAAGCCTGCTGAGAGTACAGTGTCATTACAGCTCCCACAAACATGTGGAGACAGGGGCTCCTCATTTAGCCAAACGATCACTTAGCTCCAAAGCTGCAATGAGACGCCGAAGCCCGTGGAGAGCAGGAAGTGTTTGAGGAGTTATTCAAACATTTGCAAAGCCAATAACTCCACTAAATCTACCAGGATGCCTCATATTTACATATGATTCTGTGAAACCCTCCCCCACAAAAACAATAACATGGCAAAAAAAAAAAAAAGCCCGAAATAACGTAATGGCATCCTCTTTGAATCTCGGTTGGTGTCAGGTTTAGACACTAAGCATGGTGGGTTACTGATTGAACTTTATTAAATGCAATTGTGCTGATGATAAAGAAAGTGTTCTGCAGGACATTAAGGAGAAAATTGCAGAGATTATAAAAAGAAAAATGTTTATTAAAGGTGTGAACCCACGGAGCAGTCCATAACCCGCAGGAGATCATCTTTAGATGCTCCTCAAGTGCTTGCTTTGATTTACTCTCAACAGGGATCACTGGTAAGCAACATTCAAGCACAAACTCTTTTGGCTCTGTAAAGATGCTGATTGTCATGTGACTGTGTTGATTATTCGATCAGACCTTTTGTAATATTTCATCTCATCTCTCCACAGCCAGAAGCATAAAGACCAAAATGTTTTTTAACATCACTGTTATGTGGGCTTTAAAATCTTATGACTTGATCTGTATACTGTATACTGGGGGAAAGTAGAAATTGTCCCTCACCCTTTATTCAAAGTGTTCGCTCCTCTATGGTGGCCTCAGACTGCCATAAACGAAACATTTTCATTTTTGTAATAGAGGCACAGCTTAACTAGCTAATTAGGGTAGAAATGAAACAGAACTGTGACTTACTATTCAAATTCAACAGCATCATTAGACGTTGTCTAATGTTCTGGTTGTAGGTGATTACTTGAAAGGCCATTTAGCAGTTTTTATTTTTCCTTTTTAATTGAATTTACACAAAAAAATAAAAGAAATATGAAGTGATGATTGAGTCACTGGTGTTGATCAATAACTATCAAACACTGCAGATATAGTGAAGCTCAAAGTATTATAGAGGTGTTGTGACCCTATAACACCCTTTTGATATACCATAGCTTAATGTTGCTGTTTGCAATTAAACACGAATCTATGCGCTTATTCAAAGAATCCCAGAGCAATAAAAGTAGAGAAACAAAGCCAAAACTTTGAAAAAATTACAAACTAACACACAACTGAATTGGCAGAAACAGCATGTGCCATTATTATACAGCCAGGACAACTAACTGAATAATTTCTGTTTTGTAGGATGGTGAAAACTGTGTTAATAAAGCTCTTTTATATTTCCACGAGAGACTGAGTTGATGTCAAATGAGTGAGCTGAGTCATGCTGCAGCCATGAGTTTGGATGCCAAACTGCATCGCTGGGGAGCCAAAGATACAAATGGTGCCTTAAAAAGTATCATTTAATATGGCTGATTGGAAATGTATTACATTACAAATCCTCAGTCTTGATAAAGAAACAGAGATTTAAATGAACATGTTAGTCATGAGAGTGATTGCAGAAGATTAGGAATGACAAAAAAAACTTCATTTCCATGTCAAAAGAACAGCGAATAATGAGCTCCCAATGTTTACCATTAAAACATCCTGGGAACAATAAATTCATACATTTGAAACACAACTCCCCATTAGATGTTGGCGCAAAAGTGAATTTTTATAAACATAGTGCTATATAATGATTATGACTCTTCTGTTATCTGTATTATTATATCTATCATATCTTTCCTATGATAATGACCAGTATTTCCAGCATTCAGGAATCAAGCTGAATCATTTGATAAGTGACTTTTGCCACCATACTGATTTTGTACACTGCAGTCTTACATTGTATAATTTGACCAAGATGTTAGTGAATAGATAAATATATTAAAGTCCACAGATCAACACTTTTGATTATAACATTAAATTGTGTTGTGTAAGTAGTTACTCATTGTCTGAACTGAGAATCAACTCTCATTTCTAAAACCCTAAGGAGCTCTTTGTCTTCAATATCAGGCCTTCACAGAAACTGTATGTCTGAGTCTGACTGCTCTCACCACCTGTACAGGGTTTGACAATTTTAAGCTTTTTTTTAAAATGCAAATGCATTTCAAGTCTCAGGCATAAAAAACTCAGAAGCTACTAAAGAACTCAAGCCTCCTTCAGTGCATTTGGTTTAAGTTGAAATATAGGTTAGGTCATGGAGCCATCAAAAGGTTCCTAGATTTCCTCTGGTTTTGAAGGGCAGTGGGCCTGTGATGGCTACTAAGTACATGATTATATTGAGTATGATCATTAAAACAAGGGAACCTTCAAGCTCATGGTTTATGGCTTGGCTATCGCTGAACCTCCTGGAAGTTTCCTCCCTTTTCAGCCTATAGAGCGTTTATGAAATTGCTCAAAGGTTACACATTGTGACTTTGGTTCTATGAACACTGGTAAATGACCAAATACAACCATTACCACAGAGGTTGTTAGACCTGCGTTGATTGTGAACCTTTATATGCAAAGTAAGAGAGTATGTAGAGTCGGTTTAGATGGGTTTTTCTCTTCGGGTAGAACTTGGGTTAAAATGGAAGAAACCTTCATTATATCTAGTGAATGGAGCAGCTCTTCCTATGGAGGAAATGTTTAAGTCTATATGATGCATACTATGTTGTTCCTAAGCGTGACATGCTGAATATTTCAGGTGTTTTGCGCTCACAAGTTATTTCTATCTTACTTTATTTTCACTCCTTTTGTCTTTTTCTTGTCTTACTGTGACACCTCAAATGTGATATTGTATGCCCCAGATTTTCCCAATGGGAACACTTACAGTACAGTAAGTTACTATTAATACTACACTATGTTTCTAAAATTAATCCCTCAGAAACACAAGAGGACCTGTGCTTGTTCCTAAAAAGATCAGCTTTTGTAGATTTATATCCAGTAGCACTGATAAAATGTATATGGAGTGAAATCGGGAACTTTGTTTCTTACTTAACTTAACTTTATATTTTTACTTTAAAACTGACTAACTTAGCTTAGCACAATGACAGGAAACAGGAAGAAACAGCTAGCCTGCTTTGTCCAAAGGCCCATGAGCTCTCAAAAGCTAATCCATTAACACACTGTATTTTATTTGTTTAATACATCCGAATATTAAAGTATAAAGATTTATGGGGGTGTTTTGTATCGGACTCTTTTTTTGGCTGGGATCACTCACTTCTAGGAGTCCACTGGTTGCCTGGCAACTGGTCCCGGCCAAGAAATACAACACGTCTCATCTTCTCATCGAGAAAGCGAATAAGTGTTGTCATTCCCAAATTGTGGAGCAATTCTTTTAAAACTTCTAAAAATGAATAATAAAACCAAATCCAGAAACATTATCACATCCTTTAGCACAGAAAACCAACGCCAACCAACAGACAGCAGCAGCAGCAGCCCATACGTATCACACCACAAAAATTCACCCTCCATATTTAATCAGTATGTGTGCGTTCAGACAGCATGGTGGGGGGCAGGCGCAGCTGTAGAGGAGGTATGGTGGGTCTCCAGCAGTATGTTGGACCACAGCATTAAGAAACAGTTACAGACTGCTGCGTACTTTCAGCAACTGGACCACATCGCTGCTGTGGAAGAGGAAGAACAGCCAGTGAGCTCTGCATCCTCTTCACCATTAAAATGATGCTCTGCTCACCAACATGGCGGCTGCGAGGCGGCGAGAACCGGAATAAAAAACATCTATTAGGCTAGTAATTGCTGCACGATTAGCAGACGTGCTGTTTGGCATGGCTTTAGGTTTTTCTGCAGAGTTTGGAATAAATACACCTACTGGTGCCTCCTGATACAATAGAGCTGCCTGGGCGGCCATACATCCTGCATGTCTTACTCCCTTTTCCCCTCTCTTTCTCTCTCTCTCCACCCACCCCTGTGGGTCTCTCCCTCTATCAATCCTTCCCCCTCCTCTGCCTGTCTGGACTGGGACCAGCTGGCTTCATTAGGGGCCTCCTCCATTCCACATTGCCTGGTTTTGTCTGTTGCACATTTTTCGACTGTTTTATCTTAAGCGCTGTCCATCCCTGGACCCTCATACATATTTTCTTGGCATTTCTGCAGCCACACAACTGGCTTCTAATGAAACAATCCATGTGTCCATTGTACAGCTTTTCTTTTTTTAATTAATCTTTGTGTCTGCCACCTCTTTTTTTTCATTTTTTTTTTTCATTTTTTTGGATCCTCATTGTTTGCAATCACCGGGAGTGAATGAATTTTAATGGCTTGAGAGAGCTGCTGTTGGATTTTCAGGCAGCAGTTTGAAAGAATATCCAAAGTCGAACACTACCTGTTTTTAACTTTTATGTCCTTTATCATCAAAGGATGGAGTTAAAATTCATCTCATTGTTAGAATTGCTCCACAAATAGTATAAACTGTTTATAATGACCGTTATCTTCTAACTTTTTGAAGTTCTCTCTAAATCCACATGAAGTCTCTTAAAAGCTCCCGCTCTCACTGAGAAGTCAAACAGTATTTTCTGCCACTGTGTTTCTGTTTGATTGAGCTCTCTTGTTGGATGACGTCCTTCCTTGATAGATACACCAGTGACTTACTCACCCTGTTTTTTTTCCAGTTTGTCATTATTTGGTTTGGAGGGATAACAGTACTGGTGACTAGACTGCAGATGGTTCTGTTGATTGTTTCTTGATAGGGTAAGGTTGATACGCAGATGGCAGGGGGAAAACCGATGTCTTCAATGGGCAAAAAGCAACACGGGCTAAGAAGTCTTCATCGCATAAGCCTATAGTATAATTTCCACAGCATTTCTTGTTAAACTCTGACAAAGTAAAACCAACATAACTATAGAAAAGTTGGATACTCCCCTGCCCTTAGGTCCAAGCACTCTCAACACTGACTTTTTCCTCATACCTAATTACTGACATGGCGATGCCCTTTTGAAATAATAAAATCCGGACATTTATTTGCACTTGGATACTGCAAGTGAGGCAAAATTATGAGTCCCACCAGGATTATGGGCAAATAAATACTGGATGTGCTGCATTTCTAAAGAGGCATCTGTTTTGTGAAACCACCTTAAAAGGTGATAATATATCAGCATTGTGTTCACAGCTTGTTTCTGCTTGGACCGAAAATGTGTTGTTGCAGTTGCTGAGTTTAGGTATGAAGTTGGAAATGGTTATGTTCGGGTATAGAGCTCATTCCTTTCATTTTATGATGTGAAAACACTATGGTTAAGATTTTTTTGTTGGGTTTGGACAGAAATGCCTTGATGAGTGTTAGAGAAAGGGGTGATTTGGTTTAAAGCAACTATTTGGATGAGGTTGTGTGTCGTTGTCATGGTAAAATAAACATAAACATTTTGTTGACTCACCAACCACCATAACCTCATCGCTCTCCAGACTCATAACTCATATGGCGGCTAGAGGTCTTTGTCAATTGAATGTAAAAATACTAATTTATTGGGTGCTGAAACAACACAAAGTGTAATGCCTTATAACTGTAACAAGACCCATAAGTACATGCAAATGTGTAATTGTCTTATTTCTTATATAGATTTTATACTTATTTTCTTTTACTCTAATATTATAAACATTATTCAGATGATCATTTTACATACATACATATATGTATGTATATACACACACACACACATACACATACATATATATATACACATATATATATATATATATATATGTGTGTATATATATATATATATGTAGTGTGTGTGTATGTATGTAACATATGTATGGTGATTAACAGAACAAAACATCTCAGTATCTACCACTTCTGTCAGGTCAACCTGAACAACCTGAATATCACATTTAAAATAAGATTTATGTGTCAGTACCTTATAAAACAACGGGCAAAGCTTTCTCTCTGGATCTATTTTTTGTTTGCGTTGCTTGCATGAGGCTGCCTGGTGGAAAGATTTAATGTGATGCTTTATTTATGGTGTGTCATTATTTATTTATTTGATTATTTTGTAAATTATTTATCTATTGAATTATTAATTCTTCTTCATGACTTTTCCTTACATTATTCATGACTTAATTTGAGATTATTGCATCAAGATGCCGCATTGTTGCAGTGTTGGGTCGCCTTTTCACATCAAGTCAGACAAGGATATTAAATCTACCTCTCAGGCTATTTTTCGTTGAAGTGAAAGAACTAGAAAAATGATCCTGAAAGCTCGCTATTAACATACAAACTGTCGCCATGCCAGAAAGAGGAGGAATGATTAGTCTCACGACAAACACTGAATCACCCTTTGATTGATCGTTTTAAGACGGGAGCTGTGGTAGAAACAGCATCTATTCTGGATGCAGTAATGGCCAACCATTGTGGAAGATGCACAATTTAGTGCATGTTTTCTGCAGTGCTTCTTTAGCATTCCTCCTAATGTGGAGGTGAACTGTTCAGAAGATCCAAATGAAACTCTTTTTAAAATGCCACTAGATAGGCATTATGTGTCAGTAGTTTTGTATCACAAGATGGATATTTCTGGTCTTATAAATAGAAAAAGACCCTGCATCAGAATTTGTCTGATGAAGTGAGCATGGTATCGTAAACTACAGATACTGGATGTGCTCTCTCCACAGAAAGAACAGGAAACCTAATTTCTTATACATACATTTTTTATTGTGAGTTATTTTTGAATATGTCTTTCCTTTAGTCTCAGGTTGTTTTTACTCAACCTATTCTCAGATTTGACCATAGCCTCAAATACAGTCTATTTTATTTAATAAGAACCCTTTACAAACTCCTGTTTCCATTAAGTAGTTCTAAGGTCAGAAAATGATCTTATTCTACCCTGTCTATTAATGTCACTTGCTTTCTTACTTACTTGTGCTCTTTATTCAAGCTATATTGATGTTTAAACTGAGTAATGTACAGAACTGTATTCAAACTCCAGACTTGGATACAGACTATGGCTGTATCATTCCTTCAAATGGATATGTAGTTTGTAGTAGTAGTAGAGTTTTTAGAGTCAGTAATGACTGACTCACTGGGGTCACTGAGGTTTAAGATGTTATGGCGATAAAAAGGAAAGAGAGATGTCCAATTAAGAACAAAATCATTGTTTGTGTCAACATAACTGGTTCTGAATCTGGAGTTTGTGCTTATTTCCTGAAACTTTATTAAACTCCTTTAAAAACCCATGCAGGCCTGAGTTATGATTTAAAACCAACCTGGGCTGAGGATAAAAGCTATCACAAATATGATCAGTGATTCACATTTATTCAGTCTGTATATCCATTAAATGTTTGCCTCTGTTTTATGTTCATGTAAATCTCTGATCTGCATTCATCACATTATGCATGCAGTATATATCGATTTTATACAGCAGATTTTTAATCCATAGCTAAAACAGAGAGAAGGATAAAGTCATCTGGATACTTTATGTATGGTATTGTGGGGGCATTAATATAATACGGATGCAGGAACTTTTCACACTCTCATCTCTATTAGTTGCTTTTAATCTCAACAATATGGAAGCGTATTTCACCCATAGCAAGTCAGTGTTGAGAGGAGCTTCAGCTGAAGGCCTTTAAAATGTAAATGAAAGAGTGTGTGCTGTTTAGAAAGGAAATCAATTTCCTTGCTTCTTATGTAAATGTAAATAATCAAAATGTTGGAGGTTGTGTTGCATTATCAATCAGTTCTTGAATAGCACTCTGCATAGACACCCTGAACACTGATAACATAATCTCTGTATCAAAGAATACACATATTCTTTGGGACCTTGTACATTTAAAAAGCCCAGTGTTTTGCTGTGCGCATTATTGACAGTTCAATTCATATCAGTCGACATCTCCTAAGCGCTTCATGCCGGATCAAGTCTGCTGTGTTATCTGAATTGGAAGTGGGAAACTAAAAGGAACCTGTCATGTTGCATTCAGAGGGAAGAGGTGTGTGCATCAGTGTCTGATGTATGTGCTGCAGAGATAACAGTCCCATGGCGGCACGCTGGGGCAACAGGAATATTCCTCTTCATCACTCCAGCTCTGCCACTAGTACTGTGACACAGATAATAACTGTTTATATGCAGCCCATCTCAAAGCGGCATCATCCTCTTAAAAGCTCTCAGGAACTGATCTGTTCTCCTGCAATACGCTGTGCCGGTGTTAACATGTCAGATGTCGGCAAATAATGTTGTCAAATCTTTATCTGTCCTTATCAGAAAGCTCCAACATCTCCATGTGACATTTATTTATAATGTCCTGCATTACATCCTGTTTCTTGAATAAATTGTGGAGCAGTCCACCAATGAAGAGATTAATCCCAAAATAACATGACCACCACTTTGGATTTATCTTTCTGAATGATTTGGGGTTTTCTATTGCCTCTTTGAAAAAATACCAAAAATGTTACTGTGATTTTTAAAATATTAAAGGATAGGTTCACAGTTTTTCAAATTTGTCTTACCACAATAGTCAGGTGTTCATATGTTCATTAAAACAGCTTTTGCTTGCTGTAATTGTTACTCCTATTCGTATGGGCCATTCAGAGATATCTTCTTGTTGTGTTCGCAATGAATGTGACTGAAGACATAGTCGACAGTCCTCTCTCTGTCCAAACACTTAATCTAAGGCTTCAGCAGTCTGACTTTTGTTTTAAGATAGACTTTTTAACAAAATTATGCATCTATCCTTTAACTGATATACTTTTAGCTGAAGATTCACAATATAACAATAATATTAATGCTAAAAAAAAAAAAATTGCATTGGCTGTAGTTGAGGACACAGTGGTGTATTGTTTAGCACTGTCACCTCACACAGCAAGAGGGTCCTGGGTTCAATTCCACCGGCTGATGGGGCCCTTCTGTGTGGAGTTTGCATGTTCTCCCTGTGCCTGCGTGGGTTCTCTCTGGGTACTCCAGCTTCCTCCCACAATCCAAAGACATGCAGGTTAGGTTTAATTTGGCAACTCTAAATTGCCCCTAGGTGTGAGTGTGAGTGGTTTATCTGTCTTTCTATGTCAGCCCTGTGTCTGACTGGCAGCATCCAGTCCAGGGTGTACCCCGCCTCTCGCCCAATGACAGCTGAGATAGGCTCCAGCACCCCCTGTGACCCTTGTGTGTCAGGATAAGCAGGTATAGAAAGTGTAGTTGAGGAAATATTTAGATCTTTTCATTAAGTAAAACTGATACAATAATACCACACTGTAAAAATACTCACAAGGTCTGCATTGAAAATGTTACTTACATTAAGTAAAAGTATGTAAATTCAATCAGTAAATGTACTAAAAGTATTAGTAAAGTAAGTACTTAAGAACTAAAAAATGTCCCATGTGACTTTTCTACTATTATATATGAAATCATTATAATTACTCGTGCATAAATGTAGAAACAGGTTTTACTGGATTATTATTTTCATTATGGATTAGCCTACTGATTATTTTATCATCATCATGGTTATTTTTCTTATAGATTCAGAAAATTGTGAAAAACTCAAAAAGTCTCAATTACCTAGGGCCCAGAGTGCCACCTTGACAATTAAACGATGTTCTGAACTACATGTGACAAGGTGGTTTGCAACAACAACAAAAAAAAGACTGGATCAAAGTTATCATCTGGTGAAGCTAATTCAAAAGTTCAAACCACACTTACGAAAATGTTACGACTTATACTGAGCTAAAGGTATGGCCCAGACAATGAGAAATTCAATTCTAGCGCCTCCGTGTGGCCAGTTAAAAGCACATTTAACGAGGAGTTCCTTTCACATGCGTACAACAAATGAACAATGTTTCACAGAGATATTCTACATCTTTAAGGAAATGAGCACAAAATGAAAACCCGACTCTACCCTCTTAATAAATGCAGCACAGGTAGACTGATGAACGCCTCATGGGGCTCCTTATGAGTGACAGGGGACTCGGGCTCTTGGGTCCAAACACCCCTCACTCACTTCACGTACAAGCCTGATGTGCTTTGTATGAACGCATGTAATTTCACAAACATCTGCCTTAATGAGTCTTCCTCCACACTTCTCCCCTCAAACTTGTGATTGACTTGACTATAAAAAGTAGATGAAACTGTAAATCATGAGACGTATTGTAAAATGTACTTCTGTCTTCCCGTGCTCTGTAATGAAGCAGTCATTATGATTATTTTATAGGACTGAAGTTTTTAAAAACTACAAGAATGCATTACTCTGCATAATGAACAGATGTTGTGGCAACAAGCACATACATTATGCATAAAAAATTATTTCAATTTTGATTGTAGACGCTGATTTATTGAGACAAGTCTAGCTTACAACAGTAATGGATTTAGGATGTGCTTTTGTTGTGTTATTTCCATAATTAATAATATGGAGGCAGCACATTATATATGCTTTGTATTCATAAAGATGAGAGGGCTTGAGTTATAACAGATAAAATACAGCTTGCTGAACTTTAAAACCACCCCAGATTAATTATACATAAAACTTAAACCCTTTTGAATGAAAAATAAGAAAGAAATTCTGTAAATGTCTTATTTCTTGTTGTCTGGGTTTTGATATGCTGAAGAGAAAGAGCATAACTGATAAGATGAAATAAAACGAAGGCAAAAGAGAAAATAATTAGCGCGGCATGATGTGACAGGAAATCACCCCCCAAAAAGGGAGCCAGGCTGGTCCATGCACTGTGTTTTTAACTCCACTGTAGAGAAATAAGAAAATATATTGAGACACTTACTGTGGAGCGGTGGGGCAGTTTTCTACTCTGTGATGCTCATATTTTTCTGGATTTTTTTTTTCTTTTCTTCAAATGCTCACTTATCAAGAAAGAGGAAACACACTGCATGTTTATATGTCTCTGTGTTGTCATTATGTTTCTGCATTAAATGCCAGCATGACAAATCCCTCTGTGTTTATTTTACATGGGGATAAACTACTGAATATTAAACTTTATTTTAAGAGCATATCATATGAGAAATGCAGCTTTAAGTGCTCTACATTAAAGGAAAAGGCAAGTGACATTATTCTTACTGTATCGCAAAAAACAAATTAATTGATCCTAAAAACAAGCTATTACTAATTTTGAATAAATCCCAATTACACTGCCCTACTACAAATATTTATTAGCGCACCAAAAATGTATAAATGTGCAGTGAAAATAGTTCCCAAAACATACACCACTCACTCTTGTTGCAGTCAGTTTTGCTCAAAACTACAGGTGTCCAACTGCCTCTAAAAAGTATATATTTGAATCTGTTTTAAGGATTCATGTCTTCAGTCAATGGGAACACTCTGACATGCTTTTAAATGAGTTTGTGCCCAGCAAATAAACTTGAACTCAGACTTGAACATGTTACTAAATTCTGCTTTCTGCAGATTGATGTCAATACCGGATTTTTTTCTTTTGCATTTGTAGGTTGGGAAACCCTCTGAAACTATATTTTTATCAAGTGATGCTAAAACTCTAAATGCTAAAAACATTAAACCCCCAATTACCCATTCACATTTGTAATTAAAATCACAAAGCTAACCATTGTATCCATCATATAGATGGGGGCAACAGCAACTGGCTGATATCCAATTTTTAATGAAAGTAATATCACTGATGAATTAATACTCTCTCTATGGGGTGATATCTGTTGTTTCTGAGCTTTTAATTTGTGCTGCAAAAGTGATGAATTCCAATCTCGAGAATATTAAATCTGGAGTGCTGAAATGCATTGGACTGACTGTGCTGGCTGAATGTGTCTGAATATTTTTACATGGCTCCTTGTCCTCGAAGGGCTTCACGTGACCTGATGTGACCCCGTTCAGGACCGGCACGTCTGACTGTGTCTCTGCTGGACACTCAGATGCAGATGTCTTCCAGACGGAGCAGAACCTGGTGGAACAAGTCCAAGGTCTGGTACACAAGGAGGTACATGAAGTGGGACGGCGTTTGGCTCCACACAGTAGAATTAATGATTTGAAGACACATAGTTGGTGAATAATTGATTCCAGCCCCGAGGATGGTTAGGAGCTGAGTAAAAGACTAATAAATCATTTGTGGTGCTGCCAGTTGTCACTTTCAATTATTTCTGGGTTTGTGATAAACTGCTGCACCTGCCAGCTGCTGGTCCCACGATTCCTTGGAGCAGAAAGTGACGACTTTACCCAAACTTTGCTCTCTGCCATGCCAGATACAAACAGCCACTCTTTAGAAGGCACACAGACAAAAGAAATGGGTGAAATATAGACACTTATCGAACAATTTCCACAACAGCACATTTGTATTTCTGCTGATGATTCCCATCCTATCAATTTAGCACTTTATTAATCCAGATTAATGGGAAGCCCATGACATCACATTGACCTTTTACCAAAACAAGGAACTCCAAATAAATGAACAGTTCATCTTGAAGGTGCTGAATGGAGGTTTGGGCTTTTTGCAGGCCTGGTGGGGAAACCATTTCCCTATGGAGCTGGTTTTGTGCAGTGGGCCACTGTCATATTGAAAAAGGAAAGGGTGTTCCCCAAAGTGTTGCCATGATGTTGAAAACATCCTGTTGTTTAAAACATCAACATACACAAGTGTAAAAATGAACTGATTTGTAAGATCTTGGAACACTGCTACAAGAGATTTGGCTGTACTGATAAAGGTGTGTTCACATACTTTTGACCGTATAGTGACAATGATTAGCTTTTAAGTGTTGGCAGCCTGCTGTGCCAGCTGCACTGGAGCACCAGTCAGAAAGTATCTAAAATACAGATGTAGAGGTTTTTGTTAGCCAATGACGGGCGAGCGGGAGGAAATCAAATTTATGCTAAAGTAGATGAAAATAAGACAACAGTTTTACATTCCTCATCTCATTAGTTATCTTTCCTTTTCTCTTTCTGTCTGTCTTGATTGATTGACTGAGCGACAGATGGATGGATGCAGATTGATTGATTGAGCTGTTTTTAAGAGCCTGCAGTAATCAAAATGTGATAATCCACTAAATAAATAAATAAAATCAGGTCTGTCACCTCCTCTCACAACTGACAAGTATAAATCTAACTGATTAACACTGTTGTACATTCCCCATTTTACTTCCTTTTTATTTGAATATAACAGATTGCATATTGTAGCATTATGAGGATGTGTTTCCTCAGTAGGTGTAAAGATGTCTCTTTAATTCGGCACCGCTGCAACACGTTGCCATTGTTAACATATGTGAGACTTGTCAAAAATGCTCGTGTTTTGTCACATGTTTAAATGTGCCTAATGCACAATGTACTACAAGGAAGACCTTGTCAAGTGAATAATTACAGAGTTACGGATCACAAGCTCCTGCAGCCCTTCTCCCGGGAGCGAGGCTTGTCGAGGTAAACTAGGTGTACTGCACAGTTCATGGTGATTGAATTAGGAATTTTCAAAATCCCTCAATTGTACAAACAAATGCAGTGTTTTTATTCTGAAAGTGATTTGATAAATGCCGGTCTCTATTAGTCGTCCCACATGGGGCTAGTACACTCAGAGAGCAATCAGTGATTTGTAATTGCTGAGATCAGTGGTGATTTTGTTTTTCTCCGTTGCTTTGAATCAATTTTTTTATTAAAAACAATTATTCCTTGAAACATTGTGTGTAGTACTCTCTAAGTGTACCTACTTTTCTTACAGTGGTAAATAACCACTTTATTAGGCATACCTGTACATTCTAATTCAAATAAATACAAGGTTTAAGGTGTTAATTAAATGATATATTTTACTTTTGAGGTAGTTATTGTTGGTGATGTACTGGAGTGACAGAAATGTTCGCTCACTTTGCTTTCCTGTGCTGATACTAACCTATATTAAGTGACCAAGTTGAATTTAAAGTGCTTCCTGACTGATTTGCAAACTGATTTTTAGCCCTCACATTAATGATTCACTTATTGTTCCCATGAAAAGGCCAAAACCAACAACGAATAGATCCTAACTTTCAGATGTGTATCCCACCCTTGATATAATTTTTTTCTCTGTGCTCAATTATTGTCCAAAAAATATTAAAATACCCCAATGAACTTGGGTAATTTATTTTGAGTCAGTCCCACATACACTGTCTGCTGCTGCTGTACATGCTCACTAGAGCATCAAATGTGTATTAATCCACAGGTCAAAATAGTCCCTCAACAACTGTATATAACTACAGGGTCCAGGTGTTTCAGGAAATCACTGAAGCTTTTTATGAACAATATATTTTTGTGACTGTCTTCGGTATAAACTAATAGGCTTTGGTCTGAGTGCAACAGACAGAGTAGGGAAGTCAGGCAGATTATCGCGTTGTTGGTTTTGCTCTTTTCAAGGTATTTGTTGACAATGGTAAACTATTAAAAATATATAGAGAAGACAACAGACTTATTAAGCTTTGTTTTGAAATGGATAGTCTCTGAGATCATTTGTTAATCTGTTTAATTCAATAGATGCTACGTTTCGCCCCCAAACAAAGCAAGCCCTGTTTCAACATGCGGCAACAATGAAAGTGAAAGCTGCCTAATCAAAACATGATCCTGTACTGTGGCACATTTGCACTGCTGCAAATGCACTGCTTTCGGCATTTGCAGTGATGCTCCCGTTGAGTAATTGCTATTTTGGTTGTATAGCAGAGTGATAACATTGCATTTGACAGCTGATAGAGAGCAGGGAAGCGTTAAGTAGACAGTGGTGGAGTGTGGTCCATCTGTGAGGGGGAACAGAGAGTGTGAGGCAGCCCCTCAGGGCCTCCAGGCAGCTCAAACAGCATTAGCAAGAGGTGTCCCTGCCTTTAGCGCAGCTTTCACGCCTCACTCCTCTTCCAACGCAAATCAGAGGCAACACAAGTTATCCATTTGAGATATTGAGTCGATATGGAGATAAAGCCCGCACTTATGAGCCCCGGTCATGAAAAAACACAGCGAGGGACCAACAGTCTGTTAATCTGTCTCCCACATTAGTGCAAGCAGACGCTCGCTGCAGGTGGCATGAAATATTAAAGGGATAACTTCGTTTTGCTAACTGACCAGAGCAAAGTTGTCACACATGTCCTCAGGTCGGGCGAGGTCTCTGACTTATTGATTATCTTTCCTTTGTCGCTTTCTGTTGGGAGCTATTTTTCAAAACCCTTCCTCTGAGTCTCTTTTCTCACCTTATTAACTATGACCTCTTTATGGCTTTTCAATGATGATGGATTGTCTTATCTTTAGCAACTGAACAACTGCACTAAATGAGGTTTTCTTTGTCCTTTTTAAGCCTTTCTATTGAAAATGTGTCTGAGCATTAGATGATGGTTGTATGTCCTGCAGTGACCGGGGATTCAGCCTGTCCATATGAAATCACAAACTACAACACAGTATAACTTTTGAAAGTAGACATATTTTCAGCACACGAAGGAGTAATTTAAAACCAGGCTGAAAAGCAGTGTTTTACTTAAAGGTTTTGTGTCTATTGAAGCTTTTGCCACACCCAACAGTGATGTCACAGTGCACTGACCACACCCTGGAGTACATTGTTACAGAAGGCCAACACATCAATGAAAAAACTAAACAAACAGGATAAGGACAAACACTGTATCATTTAGTGACCAATGCACTAAACATCAATATGCTGTACATATTTCATCATCCATATATTATCATGAGTAATTGAGGGTGATGTGGGTATATATTTGAGCATTTTATATCTAATAAAAGCTCACAAGAGGTTCAGAAAGATGTGTTCATTGAGAATGAGACTGGAGATTGACAGGCCCATCACGCAAGTGGCACAGTGGCACAGGTTAACTTACAGTTACTTGAAGTGTCGGTTAATAATACAGAAGGAGAAGCTTTTTTGAAGGGCACTTTTCACTCTCCACAGAAGTTGGAGGCACGTGATCTGATTCACAGTGTTCACTGCTGGCAGAAGTTCAGCAGCAGAACGAGCTGCCAGAGCAGCCGGGCCACGTGACTGGCTGGGAAGCGTTGACGGGACTGATGGTTTTGGAGTGAGTGGCAGCTGAGGCGGGTGGGGTGGAGAGGGTAGAGGGGGCGGGGGAGTGGAGGAAGTAAAATGAGTTGGCTGTGTTTTGGGGGAGGAGTTGGTGGGCAGTGGTTTGGGATCTGCGAGGAACAACAGCGTTGCTCCTGTGCGTCTGCTCCCTGACACTTCCCTAATCTGATAACGGATGAGGACAGGTTGCCTTCGCTGTACCTGGCAAGTACCTTCCCCAACCTGCACAGGCGGATTTCGGCGGATAAGGCCAGGCTTGGCAAATGCCGGCATCCTCTGGAGAATAGTTAAAGGGTGATTAATCATTGTTTAGGCGCGGAATGCGCGGGGAAGAATGGGAAAGCGGCGTTCCACACCTCTGAAGCAATTAATCCCTGTGATCTCCACCAGGTTTGTCTTGTAGATAAGTCAGGGTACAAAACTGTTCCTAATTTATCAACCCACTCATGCCATCCAGCATAAAACACACAATTTATTTCCAATCATTTATAGTCAAATTTTAAAAAGAGTGACTTTGCCACGTCCAAATGTGCCTTATATTAGCTTCATATAAACTAAGTACCGCCAGATTACAATGGGAATCTTGTTTTATTGTGCACATCTGGTGGAGTCACAATGCATTTTCACATTCGCTGTCTGAATTTTTGAGTGATTGTGGCATAAATCATTTTGCTAATCAGAAACATAAGTGACATGAAGGCATCTCCCCTCTTGGAACAAAGGAACAACATATGGCTCTAAAAGCACTCAGGTCTTTTATTTCCAAGGTATATAACCTGTGCATAAACCAATATTATCGGACTGATTTGCATTTTTCTTTCATTCTGGGCTCTTTTTCAGATCTCATATCTTTGCAGATGACTTCAATAATGGATAAGAAAAGCATTTCTCCCTCGTTATATATTTGATTCTCAACTTGAGCGCAGTTAAGCAAAACATAAGACTCGGCTCAATGGTTTGTTGCAAGGTGAATTATGGCACCGTACTTTGTGATTTGAAGGGAACATAGACCAGCGCATGCATGATAGATTTATGTAAATACGCGAACCACCACAAAAAGTATAGTTCTTCCCTCTAATAAACTGCATTAACAGATGAACCAAAAACGACACTGATATGACAAGATGAATTCCTTTATTACGAGTGGGTTCTCTCTGGATCTCTCTGCATTGCTTCCAAATCATATTTGCCTCCTAAAATGGGAGGGGGGGAGACACACATTCTTGCCAATAATAGTAAAATGGCTCCTGTTTTAATTGCATCATTACGTACCCAATATCAGCAGCCTGCCTGCCAATATCAATATTGCCATAACATGGGTGGAATATAGATGACCCAGGGTATGCGTGGGTCTTCCATGAGTGCCTCCATGCCAGACTCATCCCATTGCCCGCTGTGCAGGGAATGGGAATGTAGGCCGGATAGCAGCTCGTCTTTCTAATGTCCCCCCGTATTCCCTTAATTGCTGACGGATCTTGTTTGGATTTTGATGGCGGCTTGGAATCTGTGGTTGCTACACATAGGAATTGATAGGCCTTGAGGGAAACATCATGTTACCCACTGTGTGTGTGTGTGTTTCTCCATGTTTCTGTGTGTGCGTCTATATCTGTGCATCTGCATCTGTCGGTCTGTACGTGCAAAGAACAGCTCTATTGTAAAAGACGGAGGCCTTTGCATAATGCATTCATACATTACGATGATGTAACTAATATAAATGGGGGTCAGCAGGGTCAAGTAGGCAGCACAGGGATACACAGAACAGCTGGTTAACTGATGATGAGAACACACAGGTTCCTCTAAATATGGCTGTGCAGGCTTTGACTTCTCACAAAGAGCAAACATGTCTTTAGACCTGCGAAAGGTAAAAAATAAAGGCTGCTTTGCATTTCTCAGGCAGCAACGCTGCACATATGGCACAGCAGCAAACTTAACAATTAGTAACTGCTTTGATGAAGGAAAATTACATCTTGTAGGTCCCACTTCGAATGCACTTCACATATCCATATTAATGCATTCAGGACTGGAGAGTGAAAGATAATTTTCCTGTTTAAATATTTCATTCTAGCTTAAAACTTAGCCCGTAATTAGAGCTCCCTAATGGCAAGAGCATCCAGTTTGTCCGTTTTAATTAGATTGTTGTTTAACTATTAATTATGTATCTTTGTGTCATATAGTTTTGATGCTAACAGATGGTGCAATGGTTGTTGGCTGGGCAAGATTGGGTGATGATTTATTTACCTGCACTCTGTTAGTAAGATCCATACACTTACTTTTCCTCTGCAGCTGATCCCTTAGTTAGCAGGCTGACTTGTGGAGTGACCTGCTGCAGGAATACAGTACAGGACGGGATATACAAGATATACGCATATTGTGCATATTGTCAATACTGTATGCATCAAACAATGAACTGAACAATGAACTGATTATTTGGTTGGTCTATGAATTGCTTATTTTGCCTGACCATCCATTTAAAACTCAAATATATTCACTTTAAAATTATATAAAAAAGAGAAATTACGTAAATTATTAGTTGAGCACTACCTATTTTAGACATACTATTTATCAAATAAATATTCATCTTGCAGTTTTTGTGTGCTTCAAAGCAGCAGGGTGTTCAATATGGTTCCAAATGTACCGCTGCACGGTGAGGTGCAGTACACTGGACAGAATCAGGTGTACAAAAAGAAAATGAAGGCCAGCAACACAGTTCTATAACTTATAAGCAAGGAAGAAATATGCCAACCAATAAAGCACTAAATGAACAGCACACAGTTGTTTGCATTTATCAGTACTCTGATCTGTTCAGTTTCCCTGCGTGGGATCAATAATGTTTATTGGAACTTGTCCAACAGTTGTTCTTTTCTTCATAGTGTTATTAATCTGAATAAGCTTTGATAACTTATTGTTTTCTATTCTTACTGATATTGGGCAAACTTTAGCTCTATTAGACCTGAACATAAAATTCATATTTACTGAATATAAGCCTATTAAGTATCTGTTTGCCTCCACCGATCGACAGAGATTTCAAAGCTGAGTATTTTCCCTGTTACTGTGGAGGAAATTCATCACATAAAACTGCAGAATTGTACAGCACATATAAATGAGAGGGACCCACAATGAAGACAATGAAATATAATAGACAGTATCATGAATGTGCAGTGCCCCCACCCCTTGTTTACCGCAAAGGTTTAAAGCCACCTTGCAGAGTTTTCTTGTAAACAAACGGTTCTGTTTACATTCAGTGTTTCTCGTGGAAACGTATTGAGATCTTACAAATGTGTTGAATGCATTGTTTTCCTCATAAAACATTCGAGAAGCCGATGCTTTGGATATTTTAAATCCGCCATTGTTTACATCCATGTTTGGTAGCTTGCTGCCTTCTTTACTGTCTTTGCCATCCACATGCTCTGCACAATACAAACAAAACAGGGGCCCACTCATCAAAACATTTAATCATTTTGTTACCGGTGGTCAAAATATAACGGGGCACCTTTAATTAAATGCTGTACGATAGGCGTTCTCCAAGTATCATGTATGGTTTTAAAAACAATCAGTATCTTATTTAACAAACTGAGGTCACTTCAACAAAATATAATTCTGTAATACAAACTGACACATTACAAAGTAGTCCAAATGACTGCTTCTTTGTTATAAATAATATATAAATATACTCCTGTTATAAATGAATTGATATTAAAAGCTTATTGAGAGCTTATTAACATTATGCGGTCCCAAGATATCAAAATGAGGAACTCCATTTTACGCCTTTTGTTTTTGTTGTTTTTCTGCTTTGGTGACAAACATTTGAACATTTAAAGCTTTACAGAGCAGTGAGTTAATTTATTTCTTTCAGCATGGGTAACCTGGTTGAGTGAGAGTCAAACTCGGTACCTGGCAGCGTTGTGGTGCTGCTCTACCAGGACCGGCACATAAACTTCACGCACTGCCGAACTTTTGACCTTTTTAACAGTCTGTCAACAACTGCATGAGACCCCTGGTTTTATTCTAAAGTTGAGTCATGTTTGCGTTTGTGTCTGGGTGTTTTGTTGCACCCGGTTTGACTCTGGGCTGTACATTTGGCTGACTGTTATTTGTTTTGTCTCCTGATGATGGGGGCCTGTGATTGATGGACGGGGTCCAGGACATCTCCGATCGACAGCTGTTGATAGCTCTGAAATCGAGAGCAGCAGTCGGAGCGTAACAATGAGCTCATTGCGCTCTTGGCTTGGTCGCCAGCCCAGCAAACCCCAACACTGGGGGGACTTCATGAATTTCAACTGGGGCCACAAATGTGAGTGCACATGGAAATTGTGCTGGGGTGAAGGGAAAGGGACTAAACTAGGAATATAGCCCTGATAACAACAATAATAATCATAGCAGAGGAAGACAGGAAGAAAGAGGGAAAACGCATCACGAGAGCAGCACAGTTTTCCTGTGAAACCTCAGACACTTTTGCTCATCCCTGCATGTTATAACGGTATATGGCCAATTTAAAATGAAAGAGTACAATAATGTGTTATACCATCAAAGCCTCCGTATCTTTCAGTGATAATTTGCCTGTGAGTACGCTCCATCTACACGTGTGGAGCCTCCAGTATATCTTTAGGGTTTGTACTTGTCTGTGGTGAAACAGGCCATGGGAGGGCCTGTTAGGAGTTACATGCCAAGACAGAGTTTTATCGAAGAAATCATTCACGTTGGATTTTAGTGAAAGCACCTGCGTTTGAGACGTCAATACACTCTAACATGCAAACATGCCGCAGTGATTTGGATTAATAAATACTGTGGTTATTTTTATAATAATTTTCCCTGTTTACAGCGGATGAAACTGAAAGAAAAAATGACTCTCAGCACAGCTGTTAATGACAGATTCACTGGACAGCTAACGCTCGCAGCAGAGTGTCTATTATCCCATGAATGTGTGCTGTAGGTTAATGATAGAGGTTAAGGAGTCAATGTGAGAATTGAGCGTCGCTCCATATTGTGCTCTGTCTTAAAGCCATCCATACTTTAGCTTTAATTGGACGGCATCATGCTGTAATAAGCTGCGGTTGCATGAGTTTGATGCCCCAGAACCTCTGAGGTTACCAAAGCACCGGCAACACATCTGAGCTCAAATTAGCATTCTGGGCAAGCAGAACTCCCCAAGCTTAATTAAGGTAAATTCAACATTCTAGTTCATCATCGGGTTTTATATAATCTTAAAACCAGTTGCGCTTGTTTGGCAGCTGTTTATTTCTTATATTAAAAAAGAAAACATTACACTGTAGATGATTTGGCATCCCAGGATTTTGAATTTGAGCCCTCTATTATGGGAAATCTGGGTTTGCGCAATGATTAAATGCTTAATAAAAAATTCATTGTTGTTGCCAACATCTGTATTGTACAGGCTAACGGCTCACTGGAGTGTGTGAGACTTGTAAAGTTTCCAAACGCGCCGTTGAGAACCCTGGAAAGTTCACCTAAGAGTTTGCCTTCCTCATTACCAAGCTACTTCTGTGTCTGCGATTAGACTGAGAACATCTTTAATTGCTTTAAAATCTGAATGCATGATAAGAATGGATTAATTTGATTTTTCTGTTCCTACAAGTAGCAGATGGTTTATGTCTTCAGAATGCTCATGTTGTAAAATGAGATCCCCAGCTTGTCTCTGATTGGTCACTGTTAATGAAGCATGCTGGGCTGATTATTGATTTAGAAAATGAGGACGACACAAGTATTGTGTGTGTTGCTGTAATAAATTAAAGACAAGCTTTGTTTTATAGTTGACAGACACCTACCTTAAATAACAACAAAATATTTGATTTTCCATTCAGGTGGTCTCTGGCCTGTCAAAGTAATTTTATTGTTTATTTTAAAACAGGCACTTTTATAGTTGCCACTAACAAGCAGATGGTCGACTTGACTTATTTGTGTTTTGTGTTTCTGAATGACCGATCAGATGCATGATGGGAAATGCAATGAGCTGCTTGTCAGGGAAGAGACAATTCACGGGAGAGGGCCCGCGAAAGCTGTATACATTCCCAATTTACTCCCATCTCTGTGGTTTTTAAGGTTAGTAATTTTTTTTGCATTATTATTGGCTGTTGCGAGAGCAGCTGTTCCCCAGCCTCCTTCCCTCCCGAATTACCATCCTCACACTGACAGACAGGCAGCTGATGGAGAAACTCGCTGCGTGCATGAGGAGATCCAATTCAGCGATGAAACTAATGTGCTGCATCAAGGGGGGGATATGTGGCGGCCCCCGAGGAAGAGGAGGAGGTCCGAGTTCAAACGCAGTCTGGGACCAGCTCGGACCGTGCCTGGGAGAGCCCGGTGGTCGGGTTGTCTCCGTCTGGACGTGGTTTCATCAAGTCAGATCCTTCTTGTATTTATTTATTTGCTCAATTATTTATTCATTTATTTATTCTGCTCCCCAGACGCCGCCTCCTTGTTTTGGCTGCAGATTCCAAATTGGCAGCCTTCCACTCCCTGAAAAAAAAAACAATAAAGACCTGAGATGCATTTTTGATATCTGAAGGAAAGTACTGGAGGTGGACACAATAATAGAAACAATACTACGATATAATGTGCTGTTACAGCATTACAACCACCAATACAGCAAAATAAAAATCTACTTGCATTTAATTAATGTCTCTCTTGTCACACTACAAGAGTATTATTTATTATTTTTTACTGCAGGGCTATTGTCAAGGTTTTTACTTCATTAAAAGGTATTACGGCCTCTGTATCTGTACACTTGCAATATCACTGTATAAAGGTGCATGTTTATTTGACTAATGTTAGTGAGTACCCACCAAAATTTAACTTGTAGGAAGTGAGGAGAGTGAAGGTGAGAAGAAGTGAGAAGACAAAAGTACAACATTTAAATAACATATAAATATATAATATAAATATACATATAAATTATTAATTTAAACAAAATTAAACCTAAATTCAAAATATTACTCAAATGTTCGACTTTCATTTAATCTGAAATAAAAAAAATACAGACTATGAGTGGGTGTCATGAGAAAACCCTTTATAAGTGTATATGAAATTTTATAACAGGATCATGTTGCATATATCATGATTCAGTATAATTTCTGCAAAAGCAGTAAAGAAATAGTCTTGAACATTCATCATTTGCTCTACTTCATACTTCATGATCTTTCTTAATTTCTTGAGAATGGCTTGTAAACATAATTTTAACTGATAACATGTTTCAACAGTTTCAAATCCACAACAGAAAATGACAAATTAAAACACAACTGCACAACATAACTTTTCTTTTTTGTGCAGCACTACTCCTTCCAATTCTCAAAGAAGCCTATCAGGACTCCTGTAACTGGAGCTTTCTGACAGTTTGATACTTTACCGCAAACATAATAAATGACACTATGTAGCTATCTACCTATTGAGTTTTAATAAGGTCAGAAGACAAGAATAAAACATTTCAAAGGAAAAAGTGGGTCACAACTAAATTCAGCCATTATTCAATAAAAGCAGTTGTACAAAGTGTAACAAATCAAGGAGCATTGCACTGTAATATTTCAATATCAGAACTGTAATTAGATTTATTTCATTTGGTCTTGCAGTGCTTGGAGACAACACTGCCATAAACAGAGGGGATTGTTCATTTCCTGCCACATCTATAGATAACAGTTATCTAAATGTGATGCAAAACAACTTTTTTTGCTCTTAAATCTTTAAATCGTTAATATTCACACACCGATATAATCTCTGTGATCCTGATCGGCTACTGGTGGAGGAGCTGGAGAGGTCATTTCATAGCAGAGTGGAAGTGAGGGCTGAGGATGATTTGAGTACTTGCATTATTCAAAAAGTAGCAGCAGTGGATCCCATTCAAAATCCCCCACTGTGCTCCATTTCTAGACATGCAGGCATGCAGTTTGTCCAGCGCAGCGAGCTCCCTTTGAGCATAACAACAAAGAGCTCATCGCTTATTTGCCGCTGAGGTCTTATGTTCATGTCTACTTCTATTGACATGCAGTGCAAACATTTATAATTACCTTTAGCTCTGTGATATGAGCCTGGCTTGAATAACCTGCTGTGGCGTTTTACCACCTGTTACTAATCGCTCTGTGAATTCGTCACAGCACCGGCAATGATTCAAACCAACACTGGGCGCCCCACAAGACCCTCCAGGAAACGTAGCAACCGGCAGCAGCACAGTGTTCAGAGAGCCGGGGGAGCGACTTCATGGATTTTTTGCATCATTAACTATTTATGAGTTGCCACTTCATGTTATTTACACTGGACTGATGGTAATGCTGTTCAGAGCTCAAACGCCATGCAGGGACCCGCTGGGATAGCAGGGTGGAGGGTGCAGGGGGAAGCGGAGGCATGTGTGAATCTGTTAAATATTGTACGCAAACGCCACCTGCAGCTGTGAATGTGGAGCAGGGTAAAAAGGGCGAGTTGGGAGCAACTCTGGGGGGACAATGAAATGCAGCAGACTGCAGTGCATGCAGACAGGGCTTTGTGTGGCAAGGCACACTCTGACTATATAATGTATAAGTCAAAGCCTTACCACAAGCCACAAGGAATATTCAGTTGACCTGGTTTATCTTTAGCTTTAAACCACAAGAGCTGACTGCATCACCATTTGCTGTAAATGTGTCATAGCTGAAGATTATGCATCGTCTGCTTCTGCACTTAAGATTCAAGTCTGTAAAGCTGCTAGTCTCTATTCTATCTATCTATCTATCTATCTATCTATCTATCTATCTATCTATCTATCTATCTATCTATCTATCTATCTATCTATCTATCTATCTATCTATCTATCTATCTATCATCTATCTGCACCTTCAAATGAGCATCGACATATCAGCATACCTGCCTGAATATTCATGTCTCTCGTTTGCCGTCTCTTTCTCTCTCAACCCCTCTCTCTCAAATTGAAAGGCAAATAAACAATATGTGCAGTTAACTAGAAATGCATCAACATGGAAATGTGTCAAAATCAGTTTCGCAACATGGCATGCAAACTGTAAATGAAACACTTGGAATGTCCAATCAGACAAACAGCTGTCACACACTTTCCTGGTGCAGATGCTCAAAGAGAAACGACTGGACCTGTCAAAAAAATAGAAATGCAGGAGCTGAAGTTGAGTTATTCTTGAACCACTTCAAAGAGAAGTCAAGCAGCAGTGAGAAACAAAACAACCAAATTTTGGTTTATATGATGAGCAACAGCGTCCTTCGAGTCGTCTCGAAACTGTTGCTCGGAACACTGAGGGATTTCTTGTTGCCAGGAAACATTTGATATGATTTTTCATTTTGCTGATAACTGCTGGGAGTGCTGCCCATTCACACTGTTTTAGTTTATCAGCACCCTGAGGCTTTTATATATGTTTGCCAGGAGGGATAGCATCTTTGTTACTGTAGGATTTTCATTAGGTCCCTGTTTGCCATTGTCTGGCGTGTCTGTGGTTTTATGGACCGTTTCTGCTCTTGCTCTGCCTATTTCACAGCACAGCTTTATTACTAGATTGCTTGAACTTTTCACATTCCTCCACAAGGCTGAAAAAGAGTTTGGATGTTTAACATACGAGTGGGTCACGTCTTAACATTGGGTTTCGAATGTTTGATTTTAGGTACTGTAATGGTTTTACTTTGATTTATCACGTTTTTTGTAAGAATGGTCATAATTAAAAATCCTGCACAGTAACTAACTAACTAGCTATGTTAAGCTAAGTGTACGGATTGATCTTAGCCTGTGATTGGCATCTGATACCAGCGCTCAGTGCCAGTGCAGCAGGTAATGTGTCCTTTATTTAGCGAGGCAGAAAGTGACGATGCAAAGGTTGGGTTGGTGGAAGTGTAAGGGTTGATTATTACTAGTATTATTTTTACTAAAGTGACTCTGAACATTGTTTTTTTCTGTCCAGCTGCCAAAGTACATTTACTTGGGCAAGATCTGAGCCGACATTCATCAGAGCCATCTTCAGTTGTTACAGTGCACTCAGAGCAATAAGCTTCGCGAGCAGCATGCCCTATTCGAGCTTTTGTCTGTGAGGGTTAGAATTAGATGCAGGATGCTTTAACTTATTTGTGAAGGTTTGTTTTTTCAGTAGGAACCTGAAACGAATGCCTGCGAACATGACTCAGACTGGAAAAAGGTACTGAAATCTTACTTTTCTGGTAATATTTCTGTCTACAGTATATGGCATAATCTCACACTACATGTTTTAACCACCGTTGTTGCAGTGCCAAAACATACACTGTACATACTGCATCCTCAAAAGTAAGAAAACAGATGTATGTAAGCATTTGGAGCTACAGACGACTGGAAAGACGAGGACAATATAGCCTGTTTCTACACCAAAACTTCCATTTTGGTGACAAGTATTCCAGTAATTTTCATGTATCATGAAACAGTTAAGAACACAAGTCGAAATCATATTTTTTAGGCCGATTGGGAGCAGTTGATATGACGAACTTGTTAGCAACCAGTTACTTATTTAAACATCCAGCAGTCACAGAGCAGCACTATCATTCATTTGCAGTCGTATTTGTGGCCACCTGGCAAGTGTCAGTCCAATATTCACTCTCCTTTTGCTCTATTTTTGGTCTCTTTAGCTGCTATATTTACATTTGGATCATTTGGCTCCTTACGTTCAACATTGTCTCCCAAAACTGTGCAGTCTGATTCTTTTCAAATGTGTTGCTCTTCGCAGGGGAATTAGCGGTCCCTTTTTTAAAAAGACATATTGTGATTTCACCAGTCCAGGTTTTGCTTGTTCTGCTAGAGGGTGAATTTTCTCCACGCATAAATGTGTCGCTTATAAAAAAAAAAAAAAAAAGACAAAAAATACCCAGCATCCTCAATGATCAGCATCGTCATGCTTGGTCTGAGTCATTTCCCATCAAATTTGTAGAGATAAATGTGGAACATGGTGTCATCTATCCAAACATCCACATGCTTGTATCCACTTGTACTCACCTGCATCCTCTTGATAATGTTGCCTTCACTGCCTATGGAGGCCTTGATGTTGGCTCATTAAATACCCTTCCCTGCCAGTTATTTAGGCTCCTTCAGCATTTGGAGCCATGAATATTGCCTGGGTCTCACCTATGGAGCTAAAGCAGCATAGATTTGTTCATGATCCCCTTATTTCCCCGTTGCTGTCATCTGAATAACATAAAACGGGCTGTAACCAGTGTGATTTGGGCTGGTGCTCCTTTGCGACAACAATCCACAGCCATTGTGGTGTAATGTTGTCTGCCTAATCCGATGCCACCCAGAATTCCCTTTGAACTCGCCTGATTGCAAGACTAATTTTTATTAAGTAAGTGCACACATTATTTGTGGCAGCCACTGAAGCTTCAAGGAGTCGTTGTGACAAGCGGAGCCCAAGAGCTTAAATTACCAACTCTCTTCACTAGCACGGCTATAATTAGCCGGAAATTAACAAAAAAATGTTTGCTTTAGTTAAATTATTCAAAACATTTATTTCACTTGTCAAGGCTTAGATCAACTTGTTGTTTTTAATGTACGTTTTTATTTTTTTCAGACAACTGGAGAAGCTTTTTGTCTTTGCGTTTCTCTAACTGATGACTGCAGGCTTGTTACAGACACCAGGACCAAATAATTCAACATGTGAAAACTGCAGCATCATGAAACAGGCCTTTATTCATCAGGGACTTCACTGCCTTTATAAAGTTACTGCAGTGCTTTTGATGACTTTCAAACTGAACTCTGGTCTTTTCAAAAGGACATTTTTCTTTTGTTTTTTGATAAGCTAAGAAAATGAGCTGTTTGTTCAACAATATTTTTTTATTTTATTTAAAGAGGAACTGAAAGTCTGGTGAGGGAAAACTGTTTTAAGTGTGACACTGGAACACAAAGCAAATTTTTGTCTCATGCTATCTCCATGAATCTCCATATTTTCAAACAGCCAGTGTAACAACTGCACAGGAGAGGCGCACAAATTGAAAACACAACATTAACATATAATTTGCCTATTTGCACATCCAGCAGGTACAGACCAACATGAGCATTAATCTGGTGTTGTGTTTGTGAGCACCTGATAAATAAATGTACATCCAGTAATCCTCCTTGTAGCTCTGTTTTGGTCTCCAACAACTCCTGAGAGAAAAATAAGAGTCTCTTTAGCTGCTAAATGTTCCACTGAGTTCATCAGCTAGTTGCTAACTGTGTCTGTGCGACATTTGGTGCTGACCAGTCAGCATACAGTGAGTTTATTACAGCGTCTTAGCTAAAAATGGGTGACCCCTGGTGAAATAAACATGGATGAAAGTGGTCAAAACTATTACCTAAGGATCTGTAAGAAAAACAGACAATGAGCTGAAAGGTACTAAAATGCTCCTCTGAGCTGAGGGGAACTGCAGAGTTGGGTGCTATTTCTCTGTGATTACCTACAAACCTGCAAAACCTTGTTAATTCACTTTGAGTATAAGCAGTTCACTGTAAATGCACAGTACAGTACACACTGAGTTTATTGTAATGACACAAAAATAAAAAATATTAGTACTTTTCTCTTATAGGCTGTGATGTATATGGCGGTACATGTCTACTCAGCCTGCTAATTAACCAGACGCCTGCCAGCAAACATGGCATATTACATGCATACATGCATATGAAGAAGCTTACAATATACAACACTGTGTTGTCTAAAGCTTTATTTGTGTTTTGTGTTGTAAAATATAGTCCGTGTCAACAAAATGATGAGGAGCACAGAGCTAAGTTCTTGTGTTATGAAATGCTGTTGAAACTCATTTGCATCGGAAGACAATTATAGTCAGAGTTATGGCAGTTTATAGTCGAAGTTCAGTTTTTACAATAGCACAACTTGTTTTTATGTAATATATACATGTTTAATAAAGCTGATCTGTACAAAATGACATTTACTGCACTTGTCTTCACTGTGACAAATGTCATAACGTAGAGGAGGAATGTGTTTCACCTCCAGTTGAAGTAAAAATACACATACTGTAAAGAAAAAAAAAACTGTTCAGATGAATTTATAATATTCATATAAATATTGTTAATAATGTTGCTAAAAATGTCAGTTTTAGTTGTCATCTAATGAAAATGGACCTCCTAACCGAAGAGAGGTACTGTAGCAAGAATAAAACACACAACATATTAAGTATTCACTATGTGTGATTACAAGGCCACTGTGCTGTGCCAGAATCAACACTCAGACAACCCTCTGTGAGCTACTCTGTGAGCTACTTAACAAAAACTAATATTACTTATTTCCCTTTAGATGAGTTGTGGTTGTTTCCTTGTTTTTTTCTTTGTTTTGTTTTGTTGGGAATAAAATGATTCATATGGTGACAAATGCGCCAGTGTCAAATTCAGCGCATTGATTGCAGATGGATTAATTGAAGATGACATTGTGTCTTCGGCGAGGCCACATTTATGGAAGTTCACCATTTATTAACACAACATCGACCTGAGGCGGTGAGGTAATCTGTTTTTTTGCACTCTAAATGCAGACTGTGTGTTAAATCCATTAAAAAAAAAAAAAAAAAAAGGCGGGGGAGAAAACAGCGCCCAGATTCTAATGCGGCTAGATTGACAGACAGATAAAGGGGATACAGTAATACAATGACGGCATGACAATCTTGCCACGCATTTTATGGTGACGAATAATCAAAAATCCTTTTATCGATGACACATCAAGGAGCATTTAGTTTATGCTTCGGTTAATCCTATTGACTATTTTGTGATTTCCCTCTTTCTTACTTGTTCCAATGTGCTATATTTGTCTCATAAATACTGGATATTTTGGCTTGACAAATTGCTATACAGGCACAATCCTATTAAGGGATGCCGTGTTGTGTTTCCTGCCAGTGACATTCTGTTTGGGTGTTGCATTAGAGACTATGACTACTGTACTGTGATGTCATTAATGGATAATAAGAGCATTTTGTATTTTTAGACTTTTCTTTCAGCATACCACTATTTTCCATTATCCCTGAACAATCCCCACTGCAGACTTTTGTTGTTCTAATATGCCACAAAAACCCTTTGATTGATCAATCAATGAATCTTTATTCAGCCCGCACTTTACTGAAATAAGTCATCTAAGATGACACAAAGTCCTTGACAAGAGACAAATGAGAAGTGGAATTGCACAGTTGAATGAAATAAGACAGTGGAGCAGAGAACCAGTTATACTGTATAGAGGCTTTTAATAGGTAGCTTTGAGGGTATCGTAAGGATGATTTTTACTGGTCAGTAGTAAAGGTTTACTGTTTATTTTAAGTGAACATAGCAGTTGTTCTGTGAGCAACATCATCATGTAGTGCTTTGTTGTCAAAAAGTGATTTCCACCTATACAGTCTCTTAAATGTGTAAAAAAGTGGGAAAGTGTGGAGCTAAATACCCTTTTATCTTCTTCATAACTGATGAATGAGATTGACAACTACAAAAGACCTCAAAACACAGTTTCTTTTAAAATCATAAAGGCAATCTCATAAATAGCAAGTAAATGAATTAACACGGTATTGACCAAATTGTGTACAATTCATATAATATCTTTAATTGTAACCTTTGCACATCAAAATGTGCTTACAGATGTTCAGGGAATATGTGAACGGTTGTATAAGTTGTATAAAGCATTTTGAGGCTCCAAGAAGGAGCTACAAGGAGTCTGAAAAATTACCTCAAGTGATGTCACTTGAGTCTGCTCTTTGCATGTGGAGTCAGAAAGAAATGAGCTTACCAGACTTAGGGCTACATTAGCAGCTACTAGCTTAACACATCTAAATGTCAGACTGACAAGACAAGACAGACAGGTTGCATCATGGGTAATGTAGGTACCAAGTGTCATGTTACAAGTCCAACAATGTTATAGAAGTTAAGGGGGCAAAGCTAAATCAGTAGGGCTAAAGCAACGTGCTCCGCGCATAAAAAGTCAATAATACATTTTTACAGATTAAAGATTACATGGAAAAGGTACTAAATGTATTAAAATGTAGCACTCTAACCATTTTAACATTTATTTTAACCTGTTTCTATAAACAAGCTTTTGAATGCTTAAATTGAGCCTTAATGTAGAAGTAGTCCCTTTTGTCTAATTATCCTTTATGTTGTACAAATGTCACCAAAATATTTATATAATAATGATAAAAACCTATAATTTAGGTTTCAGTCTTATATGCACATTTCCTGAATTCTACGCTGAATTATTGACATTGTTTCCTACAGACTACATGACCCAAGGGTGTGGTAATGTGGCGTTAAATAGAAGGTAAAAAAAGCACATTGCAAACTCGAAAAACTACATCAGCCCAGTGTGCCACCTGCATTTCACTTCAAACTCTCTACCTCACATTATATCCGTCACAGAGAGTGGAGGGATGCAGCTGCAGGTGGTTTTGAAGCTGTTGTGGGTAGAAATAAACATCTTGACAGCTTGAAAACCACCCTTGTTGTCTTTGTTATGGGGATTCTGGTCTTTAAGATCACTTTGAGACATTTTGGACTCACGTTTCGTGCCTGTTTTGACTTGGATCTGTCTGGATAATTTCTATTGTAAGGAGAGTACAAAGAAATGTAGTTTTAATGATGTCTGGTTCATTTTGTCTTTTTCTTTTGGTCTTTTTTTTCTATTAAACACCATATGTTCGATGCATTCAAAGCTAATTACTACTATTAGCTACAGCTAGTTCTTAAACATAGGCTTTGCACCTTAATGTGATTCCTTAACTTTCAAGTCAAATCATTATTTTAACAAATTGAAAAGCATTTTGACACTGTTTTTTGGACCTTTTATTTAAACTCCCCTAGTTTTGGTCTTGAATGCAGCCTGGATAGACAGTGAATACGATTTAATTGAGCCATGCTGTTTTTATGAGAGCAGCGACCTTCTCACCACCTTCACAGGACACAGTCTGCCTGGGTCACAAGCAGGAGGAGGCGGTGAGGTCCTGGAGAGCATTATTGAGTTTTCAGTGACATGAATTATGATAAATTATCGGTCAATAATTCAACACGTGTGTCAGATAGAGTATATTTACAGGACCACCTGGCGTTGCCTGAATAGAGGTTACACTATAGGGAGTAAATAAATAATACAGTTTTTTTACCCTGCACTTTAATACCATTAAATATTCAGCTATTTGGATGATCAAATTTGCTGCTAAATTACAGCTTCCCTGTTGATAGGACTGGGAGGCGAGGTGGCCAACGGGTGCTGCAGTGGGAACCCAGCCAGAGAGGGAAACAACACAGTCACACACACACACGCACTCAAAGACACACACACATTATCAGGCATATGCATGTCTGTGTGAGCCAAAGTGACACATAGAAACGCACACAAATACATACACAATCTGTATATACACACCCTCACACAAGCACAGACACACAAAAACACACAGCCCCAGGTGGCACATTCTGGCATACACTGCCTTACCTGATGATGCCGTATGCATCAATGAGTGCATCCAAAATAATGCAATGTTTACCCAAAGAGGGCTGGTTGGAGTTCAGATTCTGCCTGAATATTTCACATAGAGAGAGAGGATTATTCAAGAAATAATATATGTCTGAATACATTCCCAGCCATTATGTGTTTCTCTATTAAACAATATAATACAGTCCTGTGACAAGCTTCATTTCCCCAGGATCTGCCCTTTGACAGACTGGTGCAGTTATTAGTATTAAACACTGTTAGAATCATCAGCAAGAAAAAAAAAATTGGCATCCCTGACCATGATATGAGAATTGGTAAGCAAAATGAGAAATGAAGCAATTAGAGAGGTTCACATACATTATTTAGCGCTCATTAGCTTCCTGTGACACTGTAGGCTCCACACCAATGAAAAGTGTTGGCCAGGCTCAGGCAATTAGTAAAATTAGTGGCACAGGATTTGGCGTTGATTCAGGCCACATGGCCCAGAAGATACCAGACTGGTGTCAGTCGTGTAATTTATAACTTTGCACATGAAATAATAGGTTTGAAAAATCACTGGGGCTACCAGTGTGTCAACCTGTATTATCCAGGCGACACGGGTTGTCCCTTGGACAGAGGGAACAGCAGCAGCCTCCTCCGATTTTTAGGTGAGTGCACGGTGTAGTCGGCCATTTTGTGTCTCTCTGAGAAAAATAGGGGACAGAGGTCCAAGCGGATGGTAATTAGCAGTCTGGGTTGTGTTTGTTTTCATTTTGCGCATGTTTGTGCTGATAAAGTTTGACTTGCCAAAAATCCCAGTCCCGTGCTGGATTCCGCTCAAGCTGTTCCCCAGCATCCTTCAGGAACGATGGGAAATCTTGTACACTGCCACTGGTCACAGCACAAACAGACGGTGGTAATCAGTGATTAGTGGACATGTTACAGTATACAGAGATAAGCCCACACCCCAACCCTTCAATCTGAATCAATAGCAGCACATGAAATACATAAAATGTACATGTTTGGTGGTAGATATTCTGTGATTAACCGGCAAAATAAGAACAAAGGGTTTGTAGAAATCTATTTATGTTACAAAAATTGTGAAGAACATTTGTGTTCACTTCAGAAGGAATAAAAAAATAAATTAATTGTTTTTCTGGTCAGAACACAGACTGCTAAACACACACACACACAAAGCCATTTTGTTAAAACAGGCAATTTAACAACACAGTTTTGATCCCTTTAGGTTTTGAGCTTAAGGTCTGCGGCCAGCTTCAAATGAATGTAGGTCCACATCCAACACTGGAGTGTGGCTAAATAACATTTTGCTGCCTCTTTATCATTACAGGGAAAAAAGGAAGGCAGAGAACAAGCAAACCAAATAAACAGGTGTTGTGTGCTTTAGAAAAAGCTAATGCTAACGTGTTCTGGAATAGAGAGGCATAATTATACTGTGCTGGATTATGGAAAACATTGTGCATGTTAATTACACCAGGTATGCTCATTGATTTTCTGTTATAATACTTAAATGTGTCATTAATAATTCATTTTCCTGCCAGCCCATTCCATTTTTCATGCACCTGTGTTGTTGATGTGAATGACGCTGTGTCATTGCTGATGATGGCTATGTAGTTCATCATGGAAAGTAATTTCTGCAGTGACACCTACTTATTTGTCTTTTATGAGCCACTGACAATGTCCATATTGTAAGGAACGACTCTCCACTCACAGACTGACCGAGACCAATCTCTTTTTATCTCGTTGGAAATCTGTGAAGCGTCTGAAAAGACTTTTATTTGTCCCTTTGCTGTGCCGCTAAAGCCTTAAAAGGAAAGTTGTCCCAAGTGGGGGCAAGGATTTTATGAAGGTTAGAGTAGGGGTGAGCGAGCCAACCTTACAATCGCTGACAATAAAACTGACAAATTAGCTTTTGCCAGTTCTTGAAGCTCTCTCAGGCCAAAAGGCATTAATGAAACGCTCGATTCCCCTGAGCTGCTGCTTCAACGACTCGGCCTGTGGACCTGACTTCTCCGCTCGCTGATTTAAGCTAATTTAATCTAAGCTCAGCGTTTGATGAAGACTAATTCCCTTGTTCTCGTCTTTTAAGAGCACCCATCCCTCTCCTGTCATTTTAAAAGACCGCATCCCTCAAAGAACGAATCTGTCAAACAATAGTAGAGAGACGAGCACGACAAGCAAACAAACCCAGAAACAACAACAGCGGCCACGGGCGCAATCAAGTTTGTCCTTGAATTTCCACACCTGTGAGCGCTGAACGTGGCAGGGCCATTTGTGAATTGGAGAGAACGCGACATGTTTGTCCAGCATCAACTCGGCAGCGTGTTTATCCCCTCGTTTTTCCAGCATTGTTTGTCTTTTCTTTGTGGCGCTGAAATGCTCAAATTGCATTTCTCAGATGTTGGTTCCCTGGAGGTGCGCGCTCGTCGGCAGGTGTCTGCGGGAAAAAGCGAAAAAAGGAAGGGGAGAGGAAGAGGGACTGGAGGAAAGATGAAGAAAAAAAAAGACAGGCAGAGAAGAGAGAGCGCGAGCAAGCGAGCGAGATCTCCCACTCATTCTCCGATGTGGAGCTGAATTTATGCCGAAATGCTTCATCTGCCATATATGTATGCTCTTTAGCAATGTAAATGCATGCTGATGAGCTTGGATCTTGCGACTATGTGGCACGTGCGTCTCATGCCGTGGAAACTTTTTCACAATTAGTTGTTTGGCAGAGGATGACAAACTATTCAGAACTCCTGTGAGCAACATCCAAGTTACGGAAGTTTACAACAAACATGCATTTTATTTATTTACTTTTCCCCAAGGTTCTGCACTCTGACGAGCAAACTGCTGCTTAAAAGCGTGAACCGCGCTGCCGTTTCCCTGCAATAATAATTCAATTTTCCTTATTTTATTTTCAAATCAATTAACTAACCTTGAGATGAGCTTTACTGCTGATAAGTGCTATACAGTACAGCTGAATCCCCCCTCTGCTTTGAAAAAGACTCCCTCTCCAGGCACTGAATAGCGTATAATAGATATTGAACTGTAAATTTGTATTGAAAGCTCGGGTCATTGTGCCTCATTGACTTTCGACCACAAAAACCAAATGATGTCTTAGTTGAGAGAAATATATCAAAGGATATCAACAATTACGAGTCATAAACACGCCTGGAGACGTGCCTGGCGGGCGTATAGCAGCAGGAATTAGCATGTTGAGCTGATAAATATGCATGTAAAGACGCTCCCAGGGGAATAACATGCGTGTGATTGATAGCTTTGGAATTGAAGGATGTGTAAATTCCTTTTATTCTGGGGGTTGTGCTGTTGTACCGCCGAAATACATAGCACTTGTTAAAAGTTTTACCAACTTTATAATCCTTAATGCCACATCTGTTTGCTGTCTTTATAGCGCCTGTAAAACGTCATTAAATTATTACCACCAGCTGGCCTCAATGCACAATAACCTCACTTATCTGTTATTCTGAGGGAATACTTTTGATTTATAGACCCTCTTAGAATAAATGATATTTTATACATATGTATATATAAATAAACAAGGGGAAATGTGTTCTCTTAAATAATTCATGAGTTGTACTTTGAATAAGTTACTTAGTAGAAGTTTTTTTTTTCCTCAGGACGTATGAAAGCGTTTTTTTGCAGCAGATACAGATTGAACGACGTTTGATTCCAGTTTGGACGGCAGAGCAGGTTTGTCTGCTGAGAGGAATCCTTCTAAAATATTTCAATCCTTCAAATGTAAGGAATTTTATTTTCAAGAAACCTCAGGGCCTTTCTGGATTTTTTTAGACATATTGTGCAAATATCCTCACAATTATTAGGACTCTGTCGGCAAGATTTTCAACATGGTTTGCCCATTTTAAAATTCTGTGTCCAATCAATTCTGATTATCAGCTGACATAAATTTAGTGCAACAAAAGAAAAAAGTTAAATTGCACATCTGAAGTTGTTGAATCTATATTTAAAATAGAGCTCTCATAAATGTTGGATGTTAGAAAAAAATAACAACACATACTGTTTTCAACACTGCTTCAAACCCTTCAAAACCTCATCAGTCAACTCTAAAGAATTCCAGCACCCCCTAATGTCAATATGAAGCTACTGAAATTAAATGGCAAAAATGGACAAACTGACAGGCGTCATTTCGGCACACAGGCGCTCTGAGAAAAGCAGAAAAATGCGAACTAATATCCAAACAAAGAAAAGCAGCTCAGGTAGAGGAGTGATCTCTGTGGCTATGCTGGAGCTTATAAATAGCACTCGCCCTGGAGTAGCAATAAAGGCTGTTTGCGTAGCTGCTATATGTTTAGTATGTAATGATATATTATTGCTCTAGGTAGTGGGAGCATGTCCTATGTGCTCGGCCCTCTTGGGTATAATTGCTTCAGAAGAGATAAACTGGTGAGGGAGGGAGAGAGAGAGAGGTGGAAAAAGGGAGAGCAAGACATGATATTAAAGATTAATAAGGTGTGTGTGTAAAGCTGTAACTCTCAAGAGTGATTCTTTTCATTTAGCTATAGTCTTTTATTTCCCATTGTACTTATTTTTTCGCTCACTTTGAAATTCAGACTATTTGGAGAGACCCTCAAAGGCCTCGTTGGTGCTGCTGTGTAACGCAAACCGACGCCTTTTCAAGCTGTTTTAAAACCACTTTCGAGCTCTACCTGTCAATCACTGCAGACACAATGCTGGACGCAATGGTGGGAATTCATTTTGTTTTTGTTGTGTCCATGTTTTTGAAATGAGACTATTAATTAATAAGTTGTCGTGGAAAATGGAAGTCAATATTTTACTCCTAATTTTTACATTTTGCAGAAACCAAGAGCATTGTCTTTATTTTTATTGTTTGAACAGCGTGGCTTTTGTCTTTTCCCAAAACATAAAGCTAGAAAAAAAGGAGACACAAAATGCTGTCAGGGGACAAACCTGTGGCTGTTCCACTGATGGTGAACAGCTGACATTGTGCCGTCTAACTAGGGTGGCTGTCTTGGTTCAGGGGCACATTTTAAGATCCAAAATTGCAGACTGCTATGAAATAAATGTATTTAGTCATGTAGAACCCTAAATGTCCACAAGGTCTGTCTCTCAGAGGCAGTCAACGTGCTACACTGTTGGCTGTTTGATAACAGATTTACTGTAAGTCAAGCTTTTTTTTTTTTTAAAGTACTGTGCATATTTACAGATACGACCGTTTTCAATGCGAGAAAAGGATGCGTGAATGTGTATTATGGTAGCTTATTGCTTTAAATTCCAATTAAAAAAGTAAAGCATGTGCACACATACAGTATGTACACACACACACACAAACACAGAGAGTATCAGTGTGAAGCTCAGAATAAAGGAGCCTGTGAATTTGGCCAGGTTTCCGTGTCAGAAGAGCCAGCAGCGTACTGTATGTACGTTTGCGTTCGCCGGCTTTAGAAGGCTCTTTTTTCACACCCTGCTGTTTTCCCCAGATAATTTAATGTCCATATTCTCTTCAGGCATTAAAACCCTCTGAAGTTCATTCTCTGCCTTTGTACTCTATGAGGCTGCACAGTGGGGCCGGGAAACACACACCACACTCCGTAGGTCCTCTGTTGTATTGCCTACCGAGTGCCCAACCAATTACCAAGTTCAAACACGCAGCTATCACTCTGTTTTTGCTGCTATCCTCTGATTTGGCCAGTGTTTGTACCAGACTTTCTCTCTCTCTCTCTCTCTCTCTCTTTTCAAACTGAGCTTCTAATAGAGAGGGGTGTTGATCACTGCGTGTTACTTATTCTCACGGATGACGAGGCAAATATTGTAACTTAAAACATCTGCTTATAGAATATTATGCACAGTCCATCGTTCTGACATTTATGCTGACAGCAGTGTATGTAATGTCAATAAAAATGACCGGTTTGTTGAAAAGTAGCATCTCTCAAATTGTCTGGTCATTGGAGAGCCGTGAAAAGTTCAGTCAGATTGAACTTTTTACACAAAGCGTACAAGACCTGTCAAACTGCAAATACGTCCTCTGCTCCTCACAGAAATTCATGGGAGGTGTAATCTGGTCTGACTGCACTTTAAAGGAGCAGTATGAAGGATTTAGGTGGATTTATGGGCAGAAATGGAAATATTCAGAAATATTCATGATTATATTTTCATTATAGTGTATAATCAAGTGAAACAGAAAATTGTTATATTGTGTTGGCTTACATTCAGCAGTGTTTCAACAATAGCCCAGAATGGACAAACTGGCTCTAGAGAGGGCCTGTTTGTGTTTTTCAATGGTTGTTACTCAAATTTGCCAGGTTCATAGATGATTTATAAAAGTATGTGAATATGTTAAAATATCTAAACATTAAAATTTGCTATTAAAAAAATATTTTTAATAGCCTCTGTTAAGATGTTGGCTCCCTTTTAAAAGTCTGTCTGCACTTGGTGCAACAATATCACAGCATCATGTTTGATGTAATATTATTAGCTTATCTTTAATATCACAATCTACGGAAAAGAGAATGTAAACCTGTTCGTAGTGAAGGATTTAAAATTCACTCATCACTCATTCTTAATTAATGGAGCTCAGCGGATACGACGCTCCACCAGAAACATCTCTAAATACCCAGACTCTACAGATTATTTTTCTAACATTCTTGTTCTAATAATAAGTTAGTTAGAATCACCTTAATATTGGTGTAGGAGAAAACAATCATCGATCATCCCTTCAATCATCGTAATACGTCCAACGAGTGATCAGCACATGCCTCGCACAAATAATTCTGCAGGCCAACGTAATTTCATGCTTGGAAAAGGATTGGGGAGGGCAGGGGTAGTCTTACATGCTGCTCCTTTAATGTGCAGGCTATGTTTTTACAGTGGGCCACACGGCACAGAAGAAAAACTGGGACGAGAGAAAACTTTAGTATGCACTGGGTGACCAACTCTCATTAGAATAAATTGGCATCATCTTGAAGTCCCCTTATTCAGTTTTCATGAGTAAGAAAATGTCAGACGACTGTAAGGCTGAGAAAAACCTCCCCACCTGCTTCCTGGTTTGCTGAGCAGCGAAACAAACTTTCTCTGGTTCCTGCTGTTACACAGACATGAAACTGATGCCGACACTTTACAGAGTTCAAGGTAACAAATAATTTGTGTTAGGCCCTTTCTTCTGCAAACATCTCACAGTGACACAACCGACATTATCAATGACACACAGAAGTAATAAGGAATTTAGTTAAAGGTTGGGTTAACAACATTTTGAGTAAAGAGAGCGTAAGTTGTTTAACAAGGATGCTAAACCCCAGATAGTCTATTGTCCCCCATCAATGTGTTCACTTCCTCCACCACAGAGGCCTCCTCTGTGTACCGCAGATTTTTTATTCTTCTTCCTCTGTGTGGTGAAAATGTTCATTCTGTGAGAGGAGAGGCGGCTCATGATTTCCCCTGCGAGCCCAATATGGCCTGTAGAGATCTACCTGTCAGCACACCTGAGCTCCTAAGCACAACCCGGCCTTTCTTGCTGACGCCGCCGCCTCTGTTTACAGAGACCAGACATGAAAAATGCAACAGAGGTCGTCGTCATCCAGTGTCTTGGGGTCCGGGGAAATCACCTGAGCTAGCATGTGTAGTGCCAGCATCTTTCCCGGGACAATATTAGTAAAAACTGTCTTCCTCTTACAGTGAATGATACGTCTTAGGAACTAAATTTTTTTCTCTGTGGAAAGCGCAAAAGATGGATTACAGGAGAATCAGGCAGCACTGAATAGACCATTAATTTGATAAAGCTGAGTTTGAATGCTTATAAAACTATGTTGACAGCCCCAGGGAGTGTGACAGCTTCTTCAATTAACAATTGATGCTTATATAAGAACATCCGTCTGTAAGTTATTCATGATTCCTTATGCCAGTTGTTGTCATAAATCCATATGTATGCAAGTTAATAGATTTCCGCCGCTGTATGACAAGATTTTCCTTCTCCATCTGACCCTGCCATATGCCATAAGACGTCTCTTTTGTCCATATTCACTGCCTAATTATATCCAGCCTGTTTTGTTTTGAGAATACACCTGTGAAGAAAAATGACCAGAAACTGTATGCAGACTATATTAATTATGCTCATGTTTTTACTTGAAGGCTTACATAGTCCTTTCTGTGCTGAAAACACAGATATTTTATGAGCCTTGAGTATATGAAGTATTTTGAATGTTTGTCGTACGCTGAAATGTTTACGAGTTTGTGTTCATTTTTTTAGCGGTGGGTACACTTACGGATTGTACCTTTAACAAGTGCTTTTTTTAGTTTTTTTTAAACCAGTTTTACTATTTGAAGATGCAGTTTTCCCACAGCCATGACACTAAGAAGAACATATTTATCTTTCACTGAACCTGAAGAGACAAAAAAGCTGTGCCAAGTGAAACGCAGGCATTAACATGCTGCCGTGTTTGCAGGTTCATATGATGACAGAAGGGTGGACAAATTTGATGCCCCCCATCCTTCACTACACCCACCGAGCCGCATATTAATTACATGTTCTGCCAAAGCGAGCGTATTGATTTCTCACCCCCTCCAACCTCAGCTCTTTCCTCTATTCTTAGGGACATAATGTCACAACATGAGCATTTTTACTACTTAGTGTGAAAGAAAAAGGGATTTGACACAGCCACCTCACACATTATTAAATCATCAAGTTCACTAATTGTGGAAGTGGCGTTGCACTTTATTAACTTGAGAAATGTGATATGTGCTGGACAGGTGTGAATATTAAAACAATAGGGGAAGAGGAAGCGAAGTAGTCAGATGTGTTGCTTTGTTTCCATATATTACTGAAGTGTGATATAAATCAGCAGGGAGAAGAAAGACCATGCTCTTTCAGAAAGTGTTCATGCAAGTAAAGTAAAAAACAGTAGAAGTAGAAGGAATTTAGTAGATATTAGGTTTTTACTCAACAGAGGTGGTTCTGCAGCAGTGCTCACTCTCTCTGGGGACAGATACACTGTCAGCCTGCAGTGTGCCAATACACAACAGGTACAACATTTCAGTCCCGAGACCTCGGGAGGAAATAACATGTGAGGCGAATGCACGATTATTTGACAATGTGTTCGATTTGAACACTTCTGATTCTGGCGCTCCTTGTGGCAGTGTCATAAAATGTATTATGGCTGATAACAATGTAAACCTCATAAAAAAACAGCACATAGCATCGCAGTAAGTTACACCTGAACTGACTGTTCGCTAAACCCCTCCTCTAAAACAGTGACTGTCCAGTCATAGCTTTGCAAAAAAAAGTTCTGTAATAATAGCAACACTTGCCAATAAAGGTCTTATTTTTACCTTTTCAAAACCAAAAACACAATACAGAAGGACAGTTTGTGTACTCCTGTACATACACCTGCTATTAGTGCATAACTGTAGTCACGCAAGTGCCCGCATGGTGTACCTATAAAGTAAATGTGAAACGCTTCTCGCTCTCAATGGTCGCCATCTTGGCTACTGCTCTGCCTGTGGTTGCTACTATTTTCTTGGCCTTGCCAGGCCACCAGTAATGACAGCTCATTCAAATTCATGCACTAAGTAACTAAGTACATGTAGACACAGTGCACTACAGAAATAAGGAAACTGAGACACAGCAAGTGTGGTTGTCTGCTCTACAAACTGTGTGTTAATATATGCAGCTAACTAGCTTACCACCTACAGTATGTCAGTCCAAGGCCAAGGAGCACAAAATTACCAAGTTAAAATAAAAAAAAAGTCTGATTTATATTACTTACAAGTTCTACACTGAGTTTCTTGCTGTTTCTTTATTTCCAATATTTTTCTTCTACTTGGATCCTCAACCTGTGGAGATGATGACTTTTTTATCTTGCACCTTAGATGCACCTTAGACTTTGTCTTTGGCACGTGGTCATGATGTAGCCATCGACTGCATATGTAAGGCCAGGAGACTACAAGACTCATTTTGAAACAATTCAGCTGAAAAACCACAGCAACAAGTCATGAACCTAACACCAGCATAATTAGCTATCGCTAATAAAATCTGTCTGACAGTTGAATTTCAGCCGGCCTCTGTGAACAGTCAGTTATTTGTTATATACCGCACACACTACACACACACATTTTTTTTTTTTATGTACATAACTGTGAAGGGATGTCAGAGACTATAATTATTTCACTTTGACCTCATGTAAAAGACAAGAAACAAATACATTTCACTTTCCATTCGCTGTTACATGGTCTCACGATCCAAACACAGCAGAGCCTTGTTGGATGGATTCAAGATTTTTATTGTCATTTGCACAGATAAAAACAGGTTTCACTGTACAATGAAATTCTTGCTTTGCTCTTCCGTCTTCAATGCCAAGTAGAAAAATATAAATACAAAAATACCAAGTAAATAATATACACCTAAATAATATACAGTAATAATTTACAATACGTGTGCAGATCATATGAAGCAGAGAGTAAATACCTTCCCACAGAATGATCAGCTTGTTAACCATGTCTGTTATGACATTATCCCGTGTCAGCTTCACTTCCTCAACAAACAGTCACACCGTTGCTCGTTTGAGGACTCAGTAGTTTAGAGTAAAGTTTTGAAATCAGTCACTTCAATGTGACTTAACAAAATGACAAAGTATTTATATAACTGTCCATATGAAGAAAAGAGAAGTTTATGGTTTGCTGACTGAAATATTTCATAATTACATCCCTCTTCAAATTATTTAGTTTGGAAGTTGCCTGGCAGTGAACCAACAAACAGGTTTTATTGCACCACAAACAGAAGCTCTTTTTTTTTTTTTTCCTCTCTCTGAAAGAAGCAGCATCACCAACTTTCCAAACCGGGTGTAAAAACTAGAGCGTGACAGCTGCATTTAAATATGAAATAGCTGCAGATTTGGTTTCAGACACCTTGTACTGTGTGCAAACAAAGCCACCGTTTCCACCAGAGAAAAGAGAATGCATTTAAAGCACCTCTTTGTCGTTGTTCAGAACTGTGTTCCCTTTGTTTCCATTTGTCTCTTTTTTTAGGGGGAAAGAATGGGATGAAATATTTTTAAACAGTAATTACCTGGCTGGGATCCGACACGCAGGGATTAATGGGTGACTGCGGAGCACCAGGTTCGGCAGTGTGTTGGAAGGTAAGGGGGTGTGTGGGCGTGTGTGATGGAGTGGCGGTGGTGGCGGTAGTGATGGTGGGGGGGTAAGGATGCCGAACACAGACAACCAAAGACTGGCAGAATTCTGCTGCAAGTGTCTTTTCTTTATCCAAGCTCAAGTCACTGCTTCACGCCAAGTCCGTCACAAATGAACAAGACAGATTTAGCCCTCTCGCCTCATCCCGCTCCTTCCAAATCCATTTGCTAAACGTCTGTTTTCATGCCTCCTGAAACAATATTGTTACATGTTTGGGGTTATTTTTACCTTCTTCGCTCTGGCCCACTCCGTCGCACAAGTCGAATTTTTTACAGAGGAGTTGAGCAAATCTGCAATCGTGCTTTGTTCAGAAGCCTGTTTTGCATGTAATTGACAATCACAAGCAATTTCCGATCAATTCATATCGCCACAAAGCAGTTCGAAACTGCCTGCCCGGCCAAGCTTACATCGCTGACGTCGAGGAATGCTGCAGTGCACTTTGCGCTCAGAACTCAATTAAGCATGTCCTTGGAGTACAATATCTCTGGATTCTTTAAGTCGTTTGGATAGTGCAGAGAGGCGATGAGGTGCTCTTACAGATGGCGTGCGACTCAGAGTGTAATTAAACAGATCAGTGTCTAATACACAGTCTGATATCCAGCAGCAGTGCAGCCAAATCTCTGTGGGAAGAACTTCCTGAGGTTCTCAGGTGCTTCAAGGTCGCTGCAGTCACTGCCGATCCTACGGTAGTTTTTTTTTTTGGCTCTGAGCAGACATTTTACCTTGAAGGGTTTTTTTTTCTGTTTTGTTGCTATAGCAGTGAATTGGGCAGACAAAGCTTTAATTTGTAGTTATATAGATATGTATACATATGTTTAATGTTTTTCTCTGACATTGTGTTTCCTCTCTGTTGGCAAACTGTATATAGTTTTTGGATACACTGAATAATAAACTCAAATGCAGTTTTCAGGCAAACAAAGGAAAAGTGTCAGGCTCCAGTGTTGTTTGGACTTTAAAAAAAATGATGCAATTGTATGTGTTGCTTTATAAATTGTCATACAGCTTTCCTCTGAAAAGAAAAAAGCTCTGTCCTTTCAGTGAGTGAACGTCTCTGAAGGCTTCGATGAAGGCTTCGATGAAATTCTCAGACACAAAGTGTCTGTAAGTAACTGAGTCAGACAGTTGCGCAACAAAGGGGGGAGTCTGGATGAGTACGTGCCAATAACTTTGTGCCATAGGGTGAATAATCTATTAATAACGATTAAGCTTTTATTACACTCCTCCTTAAAGTAATCTTTATGGAACAATGTTTTTGAAAAATTCATCACAAATAGCAATTACATTTGTCTTTTCCTAAACTATAGGTGACTCATTACATTGTTGAAGATTAATAACAGAAGAAAAAAAAGTCACGGTGCTTGTTCTGCCTCTACTACAAAGCAGAGGGTGAGGAGACTTTATTGTGTAAGCAGAGGAAGTGTTACACAGAAGAGGGCGAGGAGCCCATCCTGAAACTGAGTTGATAAAGTTTCGTTATTCACTGTTTAGCTTCAAGAGGCTGCTCACTAAGCTTGAGGCTCTGCGTGTTTTTTCCTGTCTGACATGCTTAAGGCAGGTTATAATAAAACATCTGAGCCTGGGCAGCACTCCCAAATATACATGAGAGCAAGTCACACTCTGAACAACAACAATAAACTCAACAACTCAATGAATAAAAAAAAGCAAATTAAGTATGTAAATAACAGGTATGTTCAAAGAAGAAGACTATAGATGATTTACTGGTGTTCAGTTTTTAGTCTGCCTTTGTACAGTTTGGGGAACAGGACTGGGCTGCACCAGTAAATCCTTTACTAAGTTTCTGCATAAAGCTCAGAGCTGTTTCAAGCAAGTAATAAACTAAATGAAGTTGCAACATTAAAGCCTACTAAATGTCTTAGATGGTAAAGACTTACTAAGCACATCTGCTGCTAGGAAACATCTACAGTCTCATCAAAAGTGATCAACTCTGTAAACTGAAAAGTCATAGTAGCATCATAAGCTGTAGCATAACAGAAAAATACAGTTGGTATTATGTGAGCTGAATGAGCTGGAAATGTCCGATTACCCTTACCTAGCCTAAAAATATTTTGGAAAGCTAACGTTAGCTTTGTCTGTTGGTTACTGGTCACCTTTCGAGGTTCTTTCAAGTTGCAGTCTATGGGAGTATCACATTAATAAGTGATGCCAAAGGGTCCTGACCAGGTGTCCATATGTGAAGAGCTTGGAGTAAGGATGTGTCTTTCCTGGAAAAAAACGTCTTTCACATAGAAATTATTATTAGAGTTTAAATGTGCTACAGACGGTCATCACATCACATCTGAAGGGGCCCTCTGCCTGAGGATCTGAGACTCACAGAATCAGTGACATTTTTTGAAATCACTCAAGTTTTATTGTTTCCAACATGTTTGATCTGTTATTATTATTATTGTTACTATATTTATATCATTGTTGGGTATTTTATTCTATTTTATTGATTGATTGTATTTGTTGAATCCTGAAATGTTTCCAACTATGTAAAGCACTTTGTAACTTGTTTGAAAAGTGCTGTATTGATAAACTTTATTATTATTATTTCAATTGCAGGTGAGCATCCTCTTGTGTATCACCTTATCATGAAGTAGTCACAGCAGAGATAGTCATTTATGAGTACACACAGTATTTCAGAGCAGAACAGTGGAATGGTGCCAATTAATGAATTAGCTGGAGTCATTTTACTACATCGAAAACAAAGGTGTGTGAAACTTTAAACGAGTCTTCAGTAAGATCTTACATTTTTGAGGTCAAAGTCCATATTTGGAGGACGGCTCCTTAACAGAGAGCCCAGCTTTAGAATGAATCTTGATACACAGACTATAATAACACTGTTAGATGATTTTTGTAAATTAATCATGTCACTTAAAAAGCTTTATCTGTCTTGTTTTTTGAAGGTGAAATAGACCAAGGGGCTTGATTTAGGGCAAGGCAAAAACTGATAAAAGCTTTCTCAAAAATAAATGCATATGGAGTATTCCGATGAATGATGCACTTAAAAAATCAAGGTCAGTACGTGATGTCTTTTTCATCTGTAATTCCAAGCTAATGAATCAGAGTCATTAATAATTTTACGGCATGAGATGTCAGGTGGTTTTTTTTTTTTTTTTTTTGCTTTCAATTTAAATTTTCTTGGCAGAGTTTCAGAAGACAAAACAAAGCAGCTGAACAGAGAGAAATCAAAGCACATACAGTATGGTTGGAGCGTTAAGACGTGTGAAATTGTCTCGCCTGTCATTTGAACAGAGCCCAGGAGAAGTTTCAAGGCTGCTGAATGCTTCGTAAAATCTCCTAAATGCAACAGTTCAGCAAGTCGCTTTTGTGTCAGTTGCTAAAATTCTGAGAAATCATTTGATGAAAGAAATGTCATTTAGTTTGTCTGTAGCTTAAAGTTCAACTGATTTCCTTCAGAGTTTTACCTGACAAAAAGACACTTTTAATAAGTGTTGTGTAACCATCAGTGGGAAAAAAAGGGGCAGATTTTAGTAAGACAAAGTACTTTCAGTTCGATTTTTCTTATTTTCTCAATAAAAACTACTGTTGTTCATCACAGGAGCAGGATAAATATTCTGGATTTATATCAGGTGATAAAGCAGCAAGCCTCATAACATGCTCCAATAATCTACCTGCTCTAATTACAACAGCAATCATAAAATGTCAGAATGAAAAGCAATATAAACAAAGCATAACATTCAAGACGACAATATTGCACTGATTAATATAGCAGTGATGGTGTTCCAAGTCATTTCTGTATTAAATGTAGATACCCCAGAGTAAAAAAAAAAAAAAAAGTTCAAACTTGCACTCTGAATTTCAAAAGTGATTTTACTTCTAATGTCAGTTTATACAATTTAGCCTGCAATAAGACACTTTGTCAATGACAATGAACAAAAAGTGACAAAGTGCTTAATTAAGACAATGGAGAAGATAGTGTCTGATCACAAAAGAGGAGACAGATATTTTTGTGAGCAGATAGGCTGTTATCTGACAGTCTGGCTGATAAGATCACGGCAAAGCCTTAAGAAATAATACGTTTTAGGTAGGGTGAATCAAGATCAGCATTAATGTGATCGGTGCCATATGCCAGTATGAATCTAATAGACTGATAATCTCGCGTCTCACTGCAGGCGGAACCAATCTGCGTGCGATAAGGAGCTCACATTTGGGACTGATCGGCTGCGGCGTCGCGTTGGACCCGAAAACCCTGAAAATATCTCCCATTAGGATCTGAAAACAACAAGAAGAAGCCAGCAAACCGAGGAGATGTTGCTGATACACTGTGGGGAGTGATAACATCTACGTCTGCTTTGAGCTGTTAAGTCACCTTGTTCACGTCTGGCTGTCAACACAGTGGGGTTTTTTTTAACCTAAATTTAAAAAGACAATCATGAAATGGTGTAAAAGTCTCATGTTTTCCATAAAATGTGAAGCTGCGGTTTCATTTTATCTTCTCTAAAAACACATTTGTCACATGTATAGATGTAGTAAACAATTTTTATCCCCTTAGATTCACTTTCATACGTGGTATGTTTACATTGCTGACCCTTATTTGACATTTTCTTTGATATGATTGAACAGAGCAGACCCCCCTCCTACCCTCTCTCCTTCTCCATTATGGAAAAATTATTAACATCTGCTACACAGACATCAGGAGAAGTCATGCATGCCTTAATGGCCCCTTGTTTAGTCATTTATGGGTAAGCATGTCATTATTTCAGGATTTATGATCAACCAGATAGAGAATGCATTCTCCCGGAGTTTCACCTAGCAATTATTTATTTTGATTTTTATGGCAACAAAGTTTCCTATCCTCCCTCACTATCCAATTAATGCTGATGATCCAGCATGTCTTAGTGCTTTAGCTTTTGCTTTTATCTGCGTTTATGTCCTTTGTTGGAAAGTAAAACATTTTGTGAAGTGCCTGTTTTGGAGAAAGTGATTTATGAGTGTACAGTTTATCCAAGGACAAGGAACTTAAAGAAAGTCTTTGAATAACAGGGCATCAAACCAAGTTTTTAATACCTGCATTTGTTAAGATATTTGATAAAATGCTTTGTGCTTTATTTAAAGAGTTCGCCTAATGACAGCTGCCCCTATGAAAATGGCTGCCTCCCAGCCTTTATTTATTTCTAATGAAAACTGTTCACAGTGAGATATTTGGATTATGGAGATATGTATGTTTTCAATGTTTTGACCACCGCAAAAGAAAATCACCATTCACCTTCATTTTGTTTGGATGTAGGGGCCACTGCGGGCCTCAGTAACAACATATGTTTAGTAATTTTAAAGCTGTGCTAAATAAGATCTTTATGTGTAGTCAAACACTCCCTTCAATAAGTGAGGCTCTGAGAGTGATCTCAACCAAATGTCACCCTGTAGATTTAGCCTAATAGCCCAAATAAACGACATTTATTTGGGCTGAACACCAGTGATTGTGAGCTCCGTCTAGATATATAAATGTTAGATTACTTGCTGTTTTCCTTTAGTATCATTACAATCACTGGCTGTGTCGTATCTCTGCATGTTTTGCATAATAACGTAATTTCCAGTTAAAGCTGTAAAGAATGTATTTTTATTTCTTAACATCTCGCTGCAAAAACAAAATGCAGCACTGTAAATATCAGTAGGCCTGGATACTGTGTACAGTTAGTGTGTAGTATGGAATCAGGACACAGCTACTGACTAGCTGATAACGATGTGTTATGTGCCATTGACGTCACACAGGAGGATTTCTGGGATTTTATAATTCATTCAAATCCTTCTGCAATTTGCAGGCACTTACATGCAAAGTGGCTGAGTGCATCTTTAAAAGGGACTAAATATACAGACTAGCCCACAAGGAGGTGACACGACCAAGTAAAAGCCATGCGGCACAGGTTATTGATATGCACCTTTCCCCTGACACACACACACACACACCTAAACACACACATTCCTGCAGTCACGGCCGTTTGCACAAACCGGCCCTGACACCCTGTCGCTCTGCCCCGGAGCAGCCCTGAGGAGGCTCCCTCAGATCAAGGTCATCACATCACTCTGTCCCCGAAGCTGCCGCTAGAACAGTCGATGAATGTTGTAAGGCCTGAAAACAGCCCGTACATCTCCAGATGACGAGTTTCGCACCAAAGGAGAGTTTACACGGAGCGCACCCGCTGTTTCAAAATGATTGACAGCACAAAAAAACACAAATTGCTCGACTAGACGATTTCAGTTGACAAAATAAGGTTGTTTGCACATATTCTATCGTCAATAAACAGTAAGGCGGTTATTTATTTTTTTTCTACTCCAAAATTAACACCGAATTTCAGATTCCTCAAATCATCTTTGGCAAGTTGAAGAGCACAGACGAGGCCCCTCTCCGGCTTGAACCAAAATGAGGATGCACAGAGGGTGTGTGGGGGGTTTCGTCGCAAAAGCCACCATCTGGTGTCAGAGCGTGGTGTTGCTCACCATGACCAATTGTGTCATTAGATTATTGAATAATTAGAGGAGGGATCATGTCTACCCAGAGAACATGCCTTTCAAGTGTATTAGTGTGTGTGTCTTGTTCACAAAGCGCTATGTGATACCTGGGAAATTATGACTCAAAGCAAAGTTAGAGACAAACAAATTCACGCAGCTTTCATTAACTTGAGACATTTTGTCAGAGTGGGTGTCATTTTTTTACACTATTTAATTTTGTAGTAAAAGCCTTAATATGGGAGCCTAAATCCCAGTCTCCCTTTGTAGTCACCATATCTCCCTGTGAGTAGTGTCCCCATTGAGTTTAAGGAGGATTTTAAATGAGTCTTACGTCGCTCTGGGCAGTGAGGAATATTTTATTAATGAAGGCTGCACTTTGTCTCAGGTGAAATTGTCTCTAAAACGTCAAGGGACCGCCTTTGAAGCCGTGCGCCGCTACAACATTGTGCTAAGTGGGTTTTCTCCCACTTTAGATCATACATTTACAGTTTAACTCAAGGAAACTGTGGTTTAGGAACTTTCTTCGTGACCAGGTGGGACAGTGGAATGAAAATAAGGATATGTATGAAATCCCAGACTCTTATAAAGAAAATGAGATTAGTGTGGGGGGGGGCGGCTCTCGGATTTAAGTCTGAGACAGCCACAAATCTCAAATGGAAGAGAAGTGATCCCTAAATGAGATATCCAGCGTTTGAAAAGATTGACACCTACAGTACTCCTACAAAATGGATGTTAGCATGAAAATAAAGCACATTATGGTCTGCTATTGAAGTTACAAGTCATTCCGAGATTTCCCACATACCTCGATTTTTGAGGACTCCAGGCTTCTTAAAAAAATGATGCAACTGTTTTTCAATTAGATACCATTTTAAAAAACAACGTCCTGGAAAGATCTGCATACCAGCGGGGACAGAGCCGGGCTGGGACTGTAATTCAGGTCGAAAATCTAACGTCAGCCCAGGCCCAGGTCTCCACACATCCACAACAGATCCCGTATACAGTAACTGTACTGTTTATCTTTAAGTTTCATTACGACATGCCAAAACTTCTTCAGAAAAACATTCACAGTAGTTAAGAACAGCCAAGTGACTTCAGTTTCAAGAGTTAGTCAATTGCACTTCCATAATTAGGGCTAAATGTACATATATTTATAGTATACAGATATTTTATTCTCAACATTATTTCCATGCATACGTATCTCCTACTTTCCTACACAGCATAATTAAGTGTTTTTTAAAAGGGAGAACCAGCTTGTTAAAGGTTCACTATCCCCTGTTTGGAAGCATGTCAGTAACTTTCCTCCAGGGCTTTTCTGCTTTTAATGCACTTCCTCTCAAGTCTTTCCTCTATCTTTCTATCCTTCTTTCTCCACACTGCTCAGCCAAGCTCACTCCACAAACACGTGATGACACGAAGGCCTGACCTGGTCTCGATGGCCGACAGTGACACAGAACATCCAACAGGTTTAATTGGGAGGACACTCTCTCAGAATATCATCTCATAATATATGTGCTCATAGTATGAAAAGTAACTCTTAGTGCTGTCTCACCTTAACGTTCATTTGTACAAATTACAGCGAGGGGAGCAAGATGAAGAGACAAAACCGTCAGCTAACTTAATTAAGAGCAAAAATCAATACTGTGACAGTTGGTATTCAAGTCTGAGCCCATCAGAGAACATTTAGCAAAGTTAAAGGTGTTGTCTATAATCCTGGAGAAACAGACAAACAAATAGATGTCCTTCAGTGCTTCTTCAGACTCCCCAGAATAACACACAGCATTATGTGTGCAGTGTTGTCCTGCATGAGCACGAGTTGTGACCTGGAAATGAAATTGGGTTGTTGGCTCGGTCTGAGACGCTGTGTTTCACATTCTTGAGCCAGGCTTGTATATGAACACCAGATTTTTTGTCAGCACACACAGAATGGACAGGTACCAGACTGCAAGGAGACATTTGACAAAAACTGTGTTGGATTAGACTACTTCTTTAATCCCAGGTTTTAAAACAGTCAGAGCTCTGTCACCAATTTGCAGCATGCAACTTTAAAATCAGCATTCAAAAACTGTCTGCACTAATTATAAATACAATCAATCCAGCTTAATAATTTTGCTGAAATGATTGAGTTGGACCACTTCTTGCAATAAGACATTGATGAACTCTTACTGAGTTACATACTGTTGGACAGTGAAGTATGTAATCTGAACTGTTCATTTTTAGAGACATACAGAGCAATGGCTAATAAACTGTGTGTTTTTAATATTTTGTATACTCTTAATTAATATAAATAGAGTGGACAAAATATTAGAAACACCTCTTAGTTTAACGTATTACAGTGTTAAGTACTATTATCACTACTACCTGTAACTATGGAAGCAGTGTAGTACTGTATTATAATCTATGTTTGCGCTGCTGTCACTGCATGCATTAATGCAGATATGTGTGTGTGTGTGTGTGTGTGTGTGTATAACATTTATAATTTATAAAGTTGCACATTTTTGTATGAGTTTTGTCTATACGGTATTGAGCAAAGCCACAGTGCAAATATAGTAATGAATACTGGTCATCCATTCATAATTTTACTTAAAGTTATAATTTTAGTTTTAAGATTTCCATTTTAATAAATGTCTGTTAAAGTGAGGTAACACAGTGGTGACTGAGCTCATGGCTCACTGATGAAAGACTGCAGCATTTGCAGTATTATAACCGGTGTGTCTGTGACGACTTTCCTGGAAAAATTGCAAGCGGCCTATAGTTCAGCTTTTACTGCAACAGACTCGCTCTTCAGCTCACCTAGGTGTAAAGCAAGCATACTGTTTTTTTCCGGTCTGTGCTGGAGGTGTGAGTAAACGGTTACTATTGCAGAACAAAGAAAAGATCGATGACTACAGAGGAAGAAACTGATTATGTTATGTCCAGAAACACACTTACAATTACTGATTATCACCACAGGTGGCACAAAGACAACAAAATGAAAATCTCAGATTTTAAAGTGCAAGTGGAAAAGTATTAGCCTGAAAATACACAATAAGTAAAAGTACTCATTATGTAGAATGGCCCATTGCAGAATAAAGTATTATTACTGGAGTGATATTCTGATGCATTAATGTGCATGTCATTTTAATTTGGCAGTTGTTGAAGGTAGACCTAATTGTAATAATTTATTGTATTATTAAGCTGAATCTCCAAAGTTATCCAATACATGCAGTGCAGGGAAAAAAACAATATTGGCCCTTGAATTGCAGTGTGTCCTCAGGTATCACATAATATGGTTATAATATTTCAGTTCTTAGTTACTGAATTTCAGCATAACTTATAAAAGTGTTCTTAAAAGAAAAGACAATTGCTTCACTGCCCTGTGAGTCATGTTGTCAGTTCACATCCCTGACCCGTAACAGTATAAATGTGACGACTCTGTATAGCATTTTAAAACTTGCACTCTTCACTCCCATTTGGCAGTTTGTGGTTTATGTTGTGATCATTGATGTTTTGTTGCACCTGCAAATCAGGAAATAATGCACGTGATACAGTACAGTGACCTTTTCATTTATATGTGTTGTGGTTTGAAGCAAAAGTGGCGTACGTGACCCTTTTTATGTCCCAGTGAGAGAATTTCTGCTACTCATTGGACAGGAAGTCTCACGGTTGATCACCTGCTTCGCTCGTCTCGAGGTCCTGCTCGTCACCACCATGTGTGCCATTCAAATCAGTGTTTTGAAGTACAACAGCGCTTACCATGACAGATGAAAACAGATGAAAATAACAAAAACAGCACTCGAGTCTTAGTTAATATTGTGTGATCTCATTCACGTCCTGAAGCCCCGTATAGTGACATTCTGGTCATGTGCTCGGCTTATTTTACCCCAGCAGTTTATTTAAAATAGTGAATTAAAGTGGCAGGTCTAGTGTCTGTTATCTTGTCATCCGTGCCGCCCTGAGATGCATTTGACAGGCTCTCTGACTCCAAGTCACACGGGTTTTATGGCATTTCAAGCCTCTCGTTGAAATGATTTATGTGGCTGGCACAGATGTTGCTCAGATCCTGATTTTTCATTCAATTACTGAATCTATCTTGCTGTTTTAATTATGGCTATGAAAAGTCCCATATCCCTCTGCTTCAGCTGCACTCCTCAGCCCATATTAAGGCCCTGAGATAATGCGGCCATCCACACTGCTGTCAGGTACTCCTTCCTCATCCTCTTCTGTCTGCGTACACAGGAACTAGTCGTTGGGAGGTTTTGCTGTGGCTCAGCGAACCCACCAAGAAGTTTCTGAGTTAGATATACAGACAGGGAGGGTCAGGATGTGATGCTGCCTTTCATACGCAGGCCTCATACTGCTGCTTTCATTTTATGCGAGGTCCTCGTGTGTCAGGCGTTTTGGAACATTTTGAAACTTTTCAGTCCCGCATGAATTTAATTAGGACTCTAATTTACTTAAGTGAGGATAAGAGCAATTACTGTTGTCCCGCAAAAGGTAAAACTGTGACAATGACAGTTTGTTTAATTTCTGGTTCATGCCCAGCCACTGTGCTATTTATATATTTCATTTGTATTTTACATGTATGTAGGCCCTTTTGTGAGTGCAAAATTGTTAATTGTTTTTTCCTGTAACCATACTCAATTGAAACATATAAGCTAAGATCTCTATTTATTAAGCACATCCAGCTAAAACTACTCCAGTGTAATGCAACAGTCCTGCAATAAAGCTCTCCTCCATGAAGGTTATAATGTTCAGTTTTTGCTAATTCAAGGATATGATCATTTTGGAGGACGCATTTTGTGGTGCTGACAAGATTTTGTCCATCCCATTTATATAAAAAAACATAATCAAAGTGGAATTTATGACAGGACTTTTTATACAGTAGATATCAAATGGAATCCAATTAGTATATTTAGTAACAATACAATTTTATAGTATAGCCCTACATATGTATATCATTTTACTGCAATAATAATATTTTGGTACCAGTTAATTTGTAAACAAACATAATAAAAGCATCTTCATAATCATAATCCAAATATCTGAATCCAGTTTACAGTGTTGAAGTTTTAAGACTTTCGGTCAACAAAAACTTATTTTCTCTCAACTTGTGCAGGAATATTTCTGTCACTCATTTAGTAACAATTAAGGGTGTCACTTTATTTAAACAAGGGCTAACGTGTTTAGAGGCCAACCTCCTTCATTTCTTTCCAGAGTTGGTAACTCTGCACTCTGCTCATCATTCTCACTTTGTCTTCTTTGAAGTGATATTCAAACATCCACAGAGCATTACTCTTGACAGTCAAATGGCAGCCTGTGTGGCATAACAAGATGACTTATCTTAAGTTGATAAGATAGATAACAAGATGCACATCCTCAGTTCTCGGAAGTGCACACCAGCAGCCGTAGTGGCGCTGCACTCATCTGAAGCTTCCTCCTCAGTCCTTGGAGCATCAGCTTGGCGACACACTCCGCCTGCCTTTTCTCTCTCTTTCTCTCTCGCTCTCTGAGGTTTTGTTTTTCCTACTTAAGTGGCTGAGCTCTTCACCACAGTTCCAGCAGACCTCATGCATTTTTATTGCCATCTGGAGAATACCAACAGGTCTTAACAAGGGGGCTCTTGTTGTAAAAACTGCTTTCCGTGGAGACGGACTCCGAGTCAACTCGACTCATTTGACTGGCCGTGACCTAGTGTGTGTGCTTGCATGTCACTGTGTCTGCTCATGTGCACAGGAGTTTTTGTTTAAGAGAAATATACAGGGTGAGCAGAGAGAGAGAGAGAGATTGCTCACATATGCGTCAGTGCATTTTATCTGTGTTTGAATAACACACAAGCACAAATAATTCTTGTCTCGTGCCTCCTCCTCCCTCCTCCCCTCCTTTCCCAGGAGCACCAGAGTTTGATGGGCCGTCCCAGACGCCAGTTGACATTTTGTCCCCAGTCCGACCGGATGCCACATAAAAAATTCACTCAGGCGAGAAGCCAGGAGGAATACCCGGCTCACCCCACCCCCACCCCCAGCGAGCGCCTCTCGGTGGGGAGTGCAAGGTGAGCAGAACTTGAGCTTGTCATGGCTGCACGCCTCTGACAAACATAAGTAGATGCTAATGGCAAAATCGTGACAGAGCAGAGTCCCACCACCATATGGCTAATTGCCACAACAATATCCTCTGTGTTATTAATCACGTTTTCATAGTGTGCCATGATAATTGGAATAATTAGGAGGGGAACAGGCGCTGGGATGCCTCTGTAACATCCCTTGCTTGGGAAAAACAAAAAACACAAACCCTGCACAAAATGTGTCACTTTCCCTTCCTCGTCCCCCACGTTTGGTCCTCCCCTCTGCCCGAAAGCACTCTCATTCACCTTCTTCCACCTTTCTTTTGCCTCACGCTTCCTCTGTTTCTTCCTTTTTCCTTACCCCCTCATTCCCTCACCCTCCCTTACCTTGCTAATCGCTCTCCAGCTCCCCATTTCCCCATTTCCCTATCTTGTTTACAGTCTTGCGGTGAAAAATGGAGTTGATAATTAACAAATACACCGACGCGCCTGTTTTGGGGACCTTGGCTGAGAGTAGTTCTGGGGTGTGGTTGGGGCATTTCAGGTAGCTGAATGAGGCCATATGCCCCAGTGAGTCTCAACAATGAGGGTTTGGGTTTGGGGCCGTCGCTTTTTCAGGAGTTCTTGTACAGTGGTGGTGGCTGTCACTTTGTGAACCAGTTTGCTACAACCAACTTTAAAATGTAGAATTAAACGGGAGGTCAATGAGTCCTGTCCGAGGGTCTGTTAAAAGTAGGTGTAAAATACACTGCTTAATCAGCTGGACCTGCTATAAAAAATGTATTAATTTTAAAAATTGTATGAAAATATAAACTGGTCTCGCAGTGAGCAGTATCAGACCTTCAAATTTTAATGAGTAGTCCTCAAACACTTCTTTTTATAGTGTCCTGTGGGCCGTGATTTACTATTCAGCAATGTGCTCTGCAGTTTAGCCCATAAATCTTAGTGTTTATCCAGGAGCAACCTTAACGTCTCAGTGATAGCCCAGGCATTTTGAAAACCCAACTTTATTGATTCTGACAGCGAGTCAATCAATAGGACATCTGTAGCATTAGAGGGCTATTCCGGTCGTCTGGGCTCCCTCTGCCAAAACAGTCCAAGAGAGGGATCCAACTTTTCTGGGCCTAATGAAGATGTCTTTCCTTGAGCTGCATGACCTCCATCTGAAAAAATAATGAGCGGAAAGAAGAGATACAGGGATGGAGATCATCAGTGGGATAGGTAGGAGTAGTCATAAATAGGCGAAGGGAGTAAATAAGCTATAAGTGTGCTGTGGTATGAAGCCGCATCAGCGTTCGTGGCACTGATCTATGAGGAGGATACCACCATTCTCTGTTTAATGAAAAGGCTCTGCTCAGGTACTTGAGGCCGCATTGTCATCGCATTGTCATTGTCATTTCTTATTAGAATTTCTTTTAATGAATCTTCTTTTCTCCACAGTATTGCCCTGACATGTTGATACATGGACTAATCACACTGACTCAATCAATCCGTTAACTGAATGAAACTGGGAAATGATGAGAAAATAAGTCCCATAGAAATGTTAAGAAAATTCCCTTTTAAATCCAAGAGTTATTGTTCCTCATTTCATCGTTTGAATACTTATTTTACAGATCTAAACAGATCTTGTTCACTAAAGCTGAATGTCCCTTAATAACACAGTGATTCTGGACACGTGTTCATATTGCCTTATTTGTCTGGAAATACTTGTGGATCTGTATTTTATGAATGCTGTCGAGTCTTAAAAGTATTTTTGGTAAAGTTGGATGAGGTTCGTAGAATCACTTGTTGTATATTATCATCTCACTGTTTTCTCTAATCACTCTGAGGGTCCCCATAATGACTAGACTCTCCATTTAAGCAATTAGCCTCTCTAGGGCACCCTGTTAACACCATTCACACCTCCCTCAGTATCGCTTATCAACACTTCAGATGACACAGCCAAAGACCAAGCTATTTTTTCACTCCCCACTTCCCACTCATTCAGTTCTCTTTTTCACAGCTCTCTCTCTCTCTTCCTCCATCATTCTCTCACTTTGTCACATATAGACATGTAGCCTACATGCATGCAAACTTACAAACATGCACGTTCAAGCACAGATACCCACACCTCACCAGCCTTGGGTCTGAGTTTAAGTTTCTGTACAAGCACATCTCTGCAGTGAGAAATAACCATATTGCTTGAGTTCATCCTCAGTGGGTGACGCCAGAAAAAAGCGGCTTTAAGAATACATCTGTTCCGAGGTCGGCAGGATAGCTAGCTAGTTTTCCACTTAGCTAGAGGCTAGGCCAAAAACATTTTGGGGGGTTTTGTTCTCTATATTTTAAGCCAAATAGTACCTAATACTGGAATCATGTATAGCAATGGTGAATACTCATTTATTGTCTGTTGAATGACAGACAGACAAATCATCGATGTTCACATGTCACATTTTTGAATGAATTATCTCAGTGTCTCTCATTAATTGAGAGGTCTTCTGGGTAATATAACAATGCTATAGGTTCATGTTGTGGCCACCAGTTTACGCTTCTCCACTGAGAATGCATGTTGCTGTCAGTTCGCCAAGCAGCCTGCTTTAAATACTACAATACCCATGAGCCTCAGCTGCTGGTGCTATGGACAGGAAGCAAGTACGATTTGCAAAACAGAGCTCAAGTGACCTCATAGTTCACTGTTGTAGTTTAGAGACGAAACAGAGTGAAAGTTGGAGCATTCATCCAAGACTGACCAAGAATCTGAAAATGATTTTAAAGATTCTCTGTGGACTTTTTGACCTCTAGTAGTGCTGTGGAGTTGTATTTCTAAGAGTGCATCCTGCTTATCTCAGGGTTTGTGTTATGTGATACAGAGGTCCACAGGACACCTTTAAGTTGCAGACTGCAGCATCGTTCTTTTCAAAAATGATAATCTTTAGCTTCAGTCAGCTTTTTGGGAGTTGGCTTAAGGCGAAGTTTTTTTCTCCCAGTTGTTGTACTCATGGTTGCATCTCTCCCCTTTCTTACCTGTGGCCGCTCTCTGTACCCCTGCATGTTGTCTGTCGTTCTGAGGGCCCGCCCACTCAGATTAACTGAAACAACCTAATTATTGGGGCCTCCTGGGCATCTGCTTCCAAGAAATGTTTATGGCCCGACTGCAACTCCAATCTGTCACACAGACATCAAATACTCTGTGATGTTATCTGTTTATAGTTGTCTTACAGACATGTGTGATATATGCTGAATAGGCAGAAAAGAATTATGATTCTTGTATAGAATCAAGGGGAGGGGCCCAGGACGCTCTCCTACCCACCACGTTGTCATTTGAGACAGTTATGGACCCAGAAATGGCAAAAAGCAGCTGCTCCTCTGACCATAAAGCCCTGAGCCGAGCCCTTAATTGTTCCTGTGCAGAGAGGGAATTATCTCCACCCAGGCCCACCCTGGGGACCAGGAGATGAGGAAAGAAGAGGAGGCAGGAAGAGGAGGGGCAGGAAGGGATGTGTGGATGGACAAAATGGCAGGATGGATGGCAAGGTGTGGGCAGATTTTGGCACAGCCACCTGAGGGAGTGGGCGGCAGGTTGAGAAGTCTCCCTCATTCACAGCTTCTCCGAAAGCCAAAGACTTGAGACTGAAACTGGGTCATGACTGAAATCAGGGCGCTGTTCATAGATGGTGAATGTTGTATGTAGGCTGCTACTTTTGTCTTTTTATATTTTAAAACCATAGTTTATTCAGGGTAATACTATTCAGATTTAGATTAGTCTTGTTAGGCTAGAATGGAAAATGCTGGTTTTTATACTCACAGGCGAAACTAACTGAACCATGAGTCAAAGGATAGGTTTGTATTTTTATTCTATTTTATTACATGGAGTTTATCTCAATACAATGCTCACACTGGAAGAGTTATGGGTTGCTGTTATCATTCCTCCTCTACATACTGAAGCAAAGCTATAATGGAGTGACTACATTCTTAAGAAATGGGAGACATATGGCGTGTGAGTGTTGAATTAAGATGGACTCCAATGGAAGTTGGAAAATAAATCAGAGTCTATCCTTTAAAACCAGCTGCAAACAAACTAAAAATAATAATCACAGCTTGTCTGTGGCTGTGTTAACTTGTATTCAGGACCAGGGCTGTAACTAACATTATTAGATTATATTAGATGTATTGTGAAAATGAGTGAAAAGATCAAATGTCAGAATATTTGCCCCATCACATTTCCTGAAGTTCAAGGTAACCAAACAAACCCCCAAAATAGCTGCAATGTCAGCAATCACACAAAGCACAGAAAAGCAAGTATTAATTTCCATTTAATGTACTCAATCCATAACTGTCCCACCAACACAAACAATACTTTTATGACTACTATGACTCCTTAAATGTTTCAGCCTTTGGTACCACTGATACCTCGAGCTAAAGATATTGGACTTTACTACTGCTGGTGTTCAGGCCAAATGGGAACGCCAGCCAGCCACTGACATATAAATGTTCAAATTCACTCGCCACTTGATAGTAAATCATTATTTTGTGTCTGAAAGTTACTAGCCACTTTCATATTTTACCAGCATTTGGCTGGCTGGTGCTAATTCCCCAGCCTGGTTTAAGCCCTTTCCATCAAAGGCCTCCTCCAGACACAGAGTGTGAGTGTGTGTGCTCTCCTCCTCTCTCTCTCTCTCTCTCATCTCTAGAGGTGAGCTCTAGGTTGCTCCCCATATTAGTTTGCTTTCCACTTAATGAGGCGGCGGAGCATGAAGGTCCAAGCACTCCTAAACGCCGTGTTCATTAAACCAATGGTGCTTAATGATGACGGCAAAGGCACCCGCGACCCGCCGGCTCCTACTGAGGGCGACGATTAACGTTAGAGCCAGCCAGCTGGGGGGAGACAGTAGCACGGAGGGAGGGAGCTGTCAACTGTCAACAACACTGCCACAAGGACGCATAGCCCCCGGTAAACGGCTGCAGCAGAGCCTGTGAAAGAGACCAAAACACGCTCTGTGATACAATATGGCATCAGTTACAGTGACGCATACAGCCATGAGGGCTAAGTTTGAAAACTTAGTCAGCTTTTCAGCGAAATCCTGCATGTTCTCATCATAAAGGTTCCATAATGTGTTCAAGTGTGTCTTGATGGACCACAGAAATAATGGTTCCATTAAAAATATGTTAATTGTAGAACTGCAGCTAATGACTGTTTTCATTATCAGTTAATCTGTCAGTTATTTTTGGATTTATTCATTAATGCTTTAAAATGTAATATCCATTTGTAGTTTTTATAACCAAAGTTAAGTTAAATAATTTGATTTGTGTGATTAACAGCGCAACTATCAGATAACCAGAGAAATGCAGCAAATCCTCACATTTGAAAATTTGAGTGTTTGGCATTTTAGCTTCATTACCGAAAATGTAATGATACATTTTAAAATTGTTGTTGATGATTGAACTGGTGAGAAATTGTCTGGACATGTTTATCTTGATTAACAGGGCTGTTAAGCTCATTACTGAAAACTGTAAACCTACAAAGACTAAATAATTCTTTCTGATTTATTTTCATAATGACGGACAGTTTTTATCTTCAATAATTTGGAGTTATAACCTACCTGCGGCTCAAGAGCACCTGCTTTAAGTTTCATTATTACCAGATCCAAATATTTTTTCCTTCTGTGTTTTGGACAAATCAGAAAGGAGCACAAATTCAGTGACTAGCCAAGTTTTAGGATACTTACACATTTAGTTCAGCCAAATAATATTTACAAATGAGCACCAACTTCATGATTTTTGAAGTAATCAAATGACTCAATTCACAAGTCGGGTATTTACTGACCTGTTTCAGGTTGCAGAACAAAATATGAAATGAAAATATCTTGAGCTTGTGTTACTACACTCCTTATTTCATATATTTTAAAAACCCATTCAAAAAGCCCATCGACATCCAGACATTGGAAGTGCAAAAATGCTAGTTCATTCCCAGGTTTTAGGACTCCACTCTATTTGTCTGTAATTCCAATTGTAAAATCTTTATAATCTTTTTATGTGATGCCTCGAGTTTGTTTCAAAGTAAGTACGTTTCAAAGTAACTATGGTTCCCTGTAGAGGTGTGCAGGTCTCAGGTTACAGTGAAAGTGATGCTGAACAAGTTAATTGAATGTGCACCAGTCAAAACGGAGTTATCTGTGGTTCAGCCTTTGTCTGGTGTTAAATATGTGACTGTATATATACAGAAAGATTTTCTATGATGACAGGCCAAAGAGTTACAAAAAGAATTGAGTGCAACCTCATCAAGTAACCTCTTTATATGTATTATAGTTGCTATTTTGGAGCATTTCAGAAGCCTACAACTCAAACATTATGCAGGACATATTAATAAATCAATTTATTTAAATGCTGTTATTGAGAAAGGTAATGGTTAAAAAATATTTCCTTGTTGAGACTCTGAGTTAATTTATTGATGTTTACATGATGTTTTAGTTTAGAAGTGAAACTAAAAGGATTAAAAGTCAGCATAGAGGCCTTTATACTAAATAGTTATTGCCTGATGAAAATCCCTCTGGGATAGTTTTCTTGTCAAAAGCACTGAGCCTCTGTATTTATATTTATTTTTTGCGAAAGTGTTTCTCAGCTTTTGCTCCTTTACATTCAAGATCTGTCTCCGGCATCGCTGTAGTGCCCTTTTTTAACTTTTCAAACAGAGGTTTAATGCTGAAGTACTCCATCAGAGGTACTTCATGAGGTGTTTAACAAAAGCCTTCTGGAAAAGAGAAGTCCACTCTTCAGTCCAATGCTCTGTTCTGCCTTTTGCTTAAAACTGTGTGGCCACTTCATCGCATAAATGAAGCATGCACACACAAATGAGTGCCTGTGCCTATGCGTGCACACACACCCGCATACACACACAGCTTGCCTGTGATTTCCATGCAGCCCTCAGAGGACACACTAATGTATCCAAATATATTTACAACAGATGTTGCATTTTATTTTTCATGATAAAAACCCATTTCAGAAAATTTACTTCATAATGGGCAGAGCAAGTTTTTCCTCTCTCTCTCTCTTTCTTTTTGTCTTCTTCTGAGGTCCCTCGCATATAAAGTGAGAGAAGTGCACCACCTAATGGTTGCAAATGTTTCCCTGTCAAACTTCCACTTTGCAGTATATATTTACAGTAGATAATGAGCATTCCCAAAGTAAAAGTGACATTTTGACCATATGATTCATCTAATGAAAAGCCTGTCTGCCCACTCAATTCACAGCACGGCTCTTGACTCACAGTGACTGCACTGATTGACAGCTTGTTCGAGACACAGTACATGGACTTAGGTTGTCATCACCGTGCAGAAAAGTGATATCATAGCTGCAACTAACTATTTATACAGTAACATTTAACCAATTGATTTTGAAATGTGAAGGTGGCATCCTCAGATGTCCAGACCAAGAGTCCAAACAGTCAATTTAAAATGAGTATAGAGCACACAAAAGTAGAAAATACTCATCCAAACATATATTACCTTTGCTTGATTAAACAAAAAATGATTGATATTCAAAATTGTTGCTGACAAATTTTTGGTTGATGGTTGGTTGATTGATTGATTGACTACCTGTTTCAGCTGCACTAAACATAAAAAGCTGAAGATAATATTGCCTGTGTGTCTGTATGTAAAAATAATTCTATTTTGTCATTAAACAGCTCAACATTTACTAAATTTACATTTGTTTCTGTTTGAGAAATTATAATAAATTACAGCTTAATATAGACAGATGATATAGGAGGTTGAACACCAAACAATTGATTTTACTGCTTAATTGTTGACAGAAAATCAAGTTTACATCAAACCAATTCAAAGTTTTCTTTTGCACATCTCGACTTTTCGGCAATTATTTTGTGTATCTTTCTAATTCATTTCAATTGGAATGAAAATTTCTAACACGGGACTCTTCCTCCCAGTCAACTATTTTGTTTCATAGTTTCTCGCAGGAGGGTGGTGAGAGGAGAAGATGGAGAACCGAAGGGAAAGAAATGGATGTAACTGTGGAGGACAAATGGGGAGGGAAAAAAAAAAAAACCTGAGAGGGCTCGAGCAGAAGAAGAAGAAGAGGAGATGAGGAGGATTAGGTGAGGAGGAGGACAAGAAGCGCTCTCCCTCTCAGCCAGCCGGATGGGGAGAAAAAGAATGACGAGCGGGAGAAAGCACGAGGAGGAGGGGAGGGCGTAGCAAAAAAGAGCTGGAGAGACTGTGAGTGTGTGTGAGGGCTAAGTGAGGCCTTTATAAATGAAAGCAGATGCCTGGCATTATGAACTTGTCGGGTCGCAGATGGGGATGGCGGTGATGGAGCACTTGACTCCCCGGATGGTTATCATTCACTCTCCTCCTCTTGCCTCTCAACTGCCTTCCCCCGGTGCTCGGAGGGCGAGGGGGAGAAAGAGGGAGAAATAGAATGGGGTGTGAAGAGAAAGAGACAGTGAGAGAACATCCATAGAGAGCGAGAAATAAGAGGACAAGACGGTGGACTTTTAAGCAAATGATTAGTGGCCCTATTTAAATAAAGACCATGAATACAGTAAGAGAAAAGCTTCCAGTCTTTTTCTTCCTCCTTCCTTTCCTTCTTTGATTGATCTCGGCGTCGGTGTGCGATGATTGATTGGATTGCCTGCGGAACATCATCCCGCTAACTAGTCGCTCCGAGAAGGGTGTTTGTCACTGCCATTGATCTTCTTGTAAATGAAATGTTCCATTTCCAGTGCATTTTATTGTTAAATGCAGTTCATTAGCTACTCTGAGATTTATGGCCATGTCTCTCTCTCTTGGGCTGAAAAAAGAGAGAGAGAGAGAGAGAGAGAGACAGGCTGGAAAGAGACAAGGGGGGGAGTGAGGATGAGAGAGAGAGAGAAAGTGTGGGAGCAGGGCAGAGATGAGTGTTGATGGTATAGAGCTGCCGCAGACTTGATAAATATGGCTCAAGTTTGCCAAGAGATGAGGGATAATGATGGTGAAGAGGAACTGACACTCTGAGCTTCCTGATATACTGTAGTTACACTTCTTGTCATCACTGTGGGAACTTCCACACCAGCCTGTATAAACACTCTTATTATCTTTTCCTAGTTTATGGTGACCACAATGTCTGTGCATGAATAAATCCTTTAATCACACTGCTTGGCCTGCTGATGGCTTTTGGTCTTAATTAATATTGTTTTGCATTCGTTTGGAAAATTGGGGTGATCTTGCTGCTCTTAAACTCTCAGACTTCCTCTGCAATGTCGCAGGGCAGGAGATGTTATTTCTTAAAACATAGGCAACTCTTATCAGTGTTATGAAGCTCAAGAAAAATTACAATGCACCTCTGCGAGTTCAGCAGTAATGAGGATTCATATCAGGCCTTTGAAGAAAAAATATCCCTGTCCATATGCCACTTAACACTCCCAGTATTATCTTCTGTCCTGTAGACCATTGTTAAAAAAATCACTGCAGGCCTTTTCCACTTGAACGGCCCTAAAATATGTGATCAGTAGCCTGCTGGTTCAGATCGCCTGACCAGCAGCGAACATCTGAGCAGGGAACGTAAATGAGCTACTCTCTGCTCTCCCTCAGCAATTATCGCACACGTGCCCTTGATCAAGGTACTTACACGATGGCTCCAATTACTTCAGCGGAGCTGCTGAGTGGCCAGCAGTGGAGGACTGTGGTGTACCGGGCAGGTCCCAGGTGTGAAGCAAGGCATCTCTGAAAAAGAGCAAGCATACTTAATCAGTTTGTGCTGGTCAGAAAAGGTTAAGCTTGCTTAAAGCAACATATGTAACATACATAAATAAAGACCTGAAAGATGTCCTAACATGTCCACAGGCAGCCTGGGGATGATGATGTGAATTGATCCTTCCCTAGCTGTCAACAGCTAGTTAATTTCAGTGTTAAAGACATCAAATGAAGCATGATTTTGTAACTTTAAGGCCTGTTGCTTATATTACATTTTTCCAGAAACATGAAGTTGAACATGAAGAAGTGTAAAAGATCCAATGAACAGCAAGAGTCTTTTGAGCTTTACCAGACTACAATGTGAGAAGCATTTCTTTTTGTCTGACAGTGACCCCACTCTGTTGTTAAGTTTAAATGGTCATTTTCTCCTCTCTGCCTATCTTTTATTGTTGCTGACAGGTTAAAAGAAAGGTTGTACTTTTCTCTTGACAATGAATTCGCGGTTTGGCCTTGCCTCTGGTTAATCACAGCTTGTTAGAGTTTCTGGCACACTGAAGAGCCAGACCACACCGCTGTTTGCCTGTCAAACACTCTGCAAGAGCAGGGCAATTACAAAAGCAAACTTTGCTCTCACTCCCTGGCCTTAATGAAAAGGAGGTGAGTGTGCGTGCGTGTGTGCCCTCGTGTGTTTGTTCATACACTTGTGCACAACTGCTAGTTGTAGTAGTCTTCATGATCAGACAGTAAAATATTGTCCAGGCTCCAGCAGGTTGCTGTAGTTTTTGTCACATTCAGTTCTTATATCTAATATCACATCACCTGAACCTACAATTAGACCTTCATTTTCCATTTGGAACAACCTCACTGCTGACGTCTGACTTTTTTGGCTCAACCTTCTATCTGTGAAACACTGTGCTGGTAGACAGATAGGCGGTTTGAGCTCTGTGCCTAATTTTAGATATTCATTAACTTTCCCACTGCTGCTCAGCATCGTTTTACATTAAATAAATGTTGGGACAGTTGTTACTAAAATGTGTCTGCAAGAGAAGAACACATGTTGCAGTGTCAGGTTGTAGGAGGTAACTTGCACTATGCACATGAGACAGATGGTCTGTGAACAAAATCAAAAGTCTCCTCTGGCTCCACCTGTGGTCATTTGCCATTTGACAAGAATCCACCACGCCCTGAATCAAAACAACCAATCAGAACAAAGCATCTAATGAAGCGTCAATCCCTGCTCTTGCACACGCCGCAAGCAATGAGAAAAATGTCCATCCCTCCTTTGGCAACGACAGCTTACGCGACAGATAAGTAACCAGAAGAATTAATGAAGAAAAGCAAGCTAAAAAGAAAGAATCAGACCGAGCGACTCTGCAGGGAGGAGCTGAGTGAGATGGGGGAGGGACCTGGAAGTCTGACTCGTTAAAATTTTCTCAATCCCACCGACTGCAGCTTTAATCGTGTTATGCTGGTGTGGTGCACTGAGAAGAGGAAATCATCAGCGTGTATACAGCATGCATGTAACAGATTAGTTTGCTACTCACTGAGGGCTTTTGACAATAGTGGCTGCAAATAATCCGTCATGATTCAAAACATACAAGTGAGCCCAGAGCAGCAGGGATTGTGTAATTTGGAGATTTTCAGAGAAGTCACTAGACGTGGTGTCACCTTGTTGCTTTACCATGATATTTATTCTTCAAACCATCCTTGTTTTTCTGTAAATACAACCGATTAGTTGCACATTTTTTAATAAAAAGCCAAAGTGTAGCAGTAGTAGAAGCAGGCTGTTCTATGTTAACAGCACGTTTTAACCAAATGCTACATTTCTTGCCATTTTTCTTGTTTGTAAAAAGCAGTGCCTACTTGCAGGCTTTATTATTCATTGAAATACTTACCAAACATTTTTCACCGATTTATTGTCTCCATAAGCTTCCAGTGAGAGCAGTGAGTGTGTTGAGTATATTAAAAATTCACAACAATAACCACATCTGATAGAAATGCCAGCCTACTTTAAGCACTGTCACATTTTCTTTAAACATAAATGCACTGGAACCAAAGGCTTGTTTTTGTCTTTTTAAAAGGTGGTATTAGGCACAGTGGAGCAGTTTCTCACTGCAAGCTGACACCACTAAGGCTAGCCTGGCATTTTTACTAGATATGATGCTTTTCGCAGGTTATTGAGAAAACCAGCCGGAGTGATACGTCAACCAAAATGGCATAACATATCTCAGTAATGGTTAGAAGAGACAACGTCTGAAGTGGCAACTTCTGTAAAGGGAAGGGCGACATAAAGCCGAATTAACTCTAATCACATACTGTATATGTGATACATGTATATTGCAGATTAGTTTATACAGAGTATATGTGACTGTCTCTCCGGTACAAATTCAGCAGAATGAGTCAAAGAAGTCAGTGAAGCTGCAGGGGAAACTAATTTGGACACTGCAATGAAACCCAGGGGACGTTACAGAATATGTGCTCACATTTCCTGAACCATAACAGACTCATGAAATAAAACAAATGTCGTTTAAGTACAAACACTAGTGATCAACGCCAGCCTTTGTTTATCGTGGGTGTTTATGGGAGGCTAGAGGTCAGATATACATTTTAGATGCAGTAAGCGTAATCAGTAAAGCTTTCTACGCGGAGACATACTGTAGCAGTTAAGCAAAAACTGATGAACAAGTCTAAATAAAAATGTGTAAAAAAAACATATGACCCTCTCAGTAAGTTTTATCTTGCCTCTGAAACGTTCACTTTAATGTACCTCTCCTGCTTGTATTCACCACACCTGTTGGGGCCGTGTCCATCATCTGCCGCCTCCAAAACATAAAGAGAAGAGTGAATATTAGTCAAAAATATTGTTATTTAACACCATTTGTTATTCACTTAAAGTGGTAAATCACAAGATCCCTGTTTTGTTTTCAATTTATAAGCCGGCGTGTTCGGTGCTAGGTGTTGATTGCTGTGTTGTTTCTGCACTGCAGGTCTCCAGAGCTTGGTTGTCAATCAAACAGTGAGGTATGCTGTTTGACTGACACGCGTTGGCATACTGTGTTTTTTTTTTGTTTTTTCTTGGGTTTTCGCTTGATAAAGTTAGGAAAAGACAACAGACTGTTAAAAACTAAAAAAGACTAAACTTTCACGAACTGGCTATAGCATGTAGCTGCAGAAAGTAACATTATTGTACTTGTAATAATGCGAGCTAATGCTAAATTAGCACCTGGAGGAGCTGTGCACTGCATGATCAGTCTACAGGTGAACAACAATCCAGAGGACGGCTGTGATCGTGGCCGGAGACTTTAACCACGTCGAACGAGTTAAAGGCAGTTTTCCCCAAATTCCATCGACCCAATTCACCCACCCCCATTGTACATTGCTGCTACAACTTTAAATCTTTAGATATTTATGTACATATTACATATTTTTACATATATTTATGTTTAAAGCTGGAAAGTCACCAGTCTTAATTTCGTTATGTGAAAATCATGATGACAATTAAGATTCTTGACTCTTGATTAAAACACAGCAAATTCTGTCAGCTGCACCCTTTTTGGATTAACTACAATATAAAGCGATAACATCATTTAAAGAGGCAGGCATGGTCGTGTTCTGGAGGTAAGACATTATATTTTTTGGCATTCACAATGCAATGTCCAATTCAGCTCCAATTCAGATGTGATATTTTGAGTTATACTACATGACCTGGACCAAACAGGCATACGTCGACATAAATTGGATAACGAGGCACAGATCACAGATCAGCAGTCTAAAAAAAGGATTTGAGGTTTTTAGCTACCTCAGCTCATTTTCCTAAGTCCATTCTACTAAAATGTTGGGTTTTCTTGAAATATTGATTTAAACAGCAGGTAACTAATCGGTTCATTCAGAGCAGTTCAGGTAACGTAGATTTATACATTGACTCAACTAATATGGCTGTGTAGCCCCTGCAAAAATGCATAGGTAACCCCAACGAGGGCTGTCCACCTGCAGCAGGCCATGTGCCAGAAGGCTTTTTTTTTTTTTTCAAGATTCAAGAATTTATTTGTCATTGCACAACATGATAACATCACGCAATCATTGCCAATGAACATTCTTAAATCTCTCTTGCTCCCTACAAACAATGCTCAAGAATATCAGCATGAATAGAAGCACTCAAACAAAGAAAATAGATTAAAGAACAAAAATACAGAAAAAGTTCGTTGAATTCGTTCCCTTGTTTTGATTAACTCGTGCACTCACACGATAGCGTACATACAGAAAGCCGTCACAACAGACCAGCGTGAAGTGTGCCACGAATGCTTCAAGTAACACCCGACAATATAATCCGCAAGCTCTTTTTACGTAAAATAATCAAAGTGAGGGCTTAACATATCTTGATAACTCACTCCCAAGATAAAAAAGTTTTCTATTACATCACTAGTGCTGGCTGAAGTACTGAGTTATTTAAATCGTTAAATTTGTAACGAATTAATTGCGTTCGGTGTAGTAAAACGTGGCCTCAAAGTTTTTTTGGTTTTTTTTTCTCTATGGCCACTCCGTGAAAGTTCCCAAAGTAAGAGCAAACTTTAACCCTCCTTGTTCTTATAAAATTAAATGTTAAACAGGTTTAGAGAATCAGCCTGTCTTCCTGTTGTCTTTAAAAACATGATATTAACAAATCTTTAACATCAGAACCAACATTTAATTATTGGCTAGTGTTAGTCCAGCTATTGAAAGCACTGTCAGTCAATGTGACACTGACAGGAGGTCCAGTTTTATATGTTTTGATGAAACCGAGTATCCCATGCTTTTTTGAAAATTTATTCTAATCTTACATATCATTTTAAACACATTTACTCCAAATTCAGTGTATTATGTTTGCTAATAGCTAACAGCTAAAGCCTGTTATAGCTTATGCATTTGTACAATGTCTAAAACATACACACACCTGACATATAAAAACTGTTTGATTTATTTTGTGCGACATATTCCTATGTTGAAATGACCGTGGCCAGTATATCTCCCTCATATATATATTTCGTATATTTCTCTCAGCTTGTCAAACTGGCAAACTAGCAGCAGTATAAACATATAACAGTGTCCCCAACACAGGGAAATGCCGAAATATTGCTCGCTCTTTTTATGGCATTGACGTGGGAATACATAATAGAATAAGCTATAGTAGGCTTAAGCTGCATATAATAACAGAAATGGTAAATTCATTGTTTGTTTAGTCCTTTTCATGGGATTTGTTGAAACAAAAAATTGTTACTCTTTATAATGGCCATAATTATGGTCCTATCCCTTTAAGCCAGGTATAAAACAGGCATGTGTTTCAGTGTACTACATCTCCACTGTCCTGGTTTTGAGAACAAGGATACAGCCTGTTGTCTAATAACTAATATCTAGGGGTCTTAAAGTCTTTCCTTCTGGCACCTTATCATTTGGTGCTGATCAGAAGGTCTCATAACGCTGACTTAGTTGTCATTGTTTCCCAACATAGGGTAGTAAATAAGGTATGGTGAGGGTACATGCTTAACTACTGAATACTTCATTATGTTCTTTAGACTTCCAGTTCAGAAGATGAGAGCAGATTGGCCTTCTCACTGCTGCAGAGTCACTGGCAAAAGAGGTTGTCGGTGTCTCTGTTGTACTGGAGGAGCACATGGGTTTTCTTTACTGCCTTAATATAGACTATCCCAGAGGACTGAAGTATACATTTGAGTTAATACAAAGTTTTGTTGGGGATCGGTTGTGGCAATTGTTCTGCCAAAGTTTATGGCCTGTGAAACAAGATGCTTCAATGCAAAGTTTCATAGCAAGGTGGCTAAGTTAATGACTACAGCTATCACTGCTTCTGTTGGTCTGCTCAAATAATACCAAAAAAAAATGCAGATCATGAAATATAAAAGTTGACCCACCCCTTAATTTGAAGTGCACAATTTATTTTTTATACCTTGAAGGTACAGTTGCACGCGTATTGCTGTACAATGTTTTTTTTTTTTTTAATAAAATGAAATAGCATTCTGAATGGTCTTTGATGTTGATCAATCAATTTTTTAAAACTTTAAGCTGCAAGTAAGATGGACTGTTCCTGAAAAAGTATCTGGGCTACCCTGACAGATAAGTTTATTCAACAGTGTGAGGTGACAGAAGTTATTATGGGCCCAGCAGCTCATATTTGCCGTGTCCGAGGATGTGAATCTAACGATTCCTTCTTTTTCTTTCTCCAGATACTCTTTCAGTCCAAAAAATTACTATCCCACCCAGATATTTTTGCCAGGAGGAATATATATAGGAATATATATAGTCTTTAAATCACCATTTATCATTAATACACATGTCTGTATTTCATCAAGAAATCTGCTGAATATGTGGTAACACTTTATACTCAGAGTACAAACCATAGATTAAATTAATTGTAATGAAAGTAAATGAATGTTTGTGTCACTTTGCTTGAAGCTCTTTGCCATTTGTTGCTTACCATGGAAAATAAAACTAATACATTTCCTCCAGGATTCCCTTCTTAACCAGTGCAGTCAATGAATAACACAATTCTCTTAAAGTTTCATTTATTATTTTTCTACATGATACATGTGTGTTGTGTGACCACCAGTTTTTAAATAGATTTTAATTATTTTATTTGTTCTACCTTTTGGCTGACTGAACTGCACTTTTTTATACATTTTTTTAACAGTTTATTTATATTTGTAGTTTCTCTTATTTCTTGGTGTTTTATATTTTTTTATGGAAAGCACTTTGTGCTCCAAGCTTGAAAAGTGCAATATAAACAACAATAACAATAGTAATAATAATAACAATAATAATAGTTAATTATTATTGTATGTATTGTATGTGTGAAGGAAGCATCATGTTTGTCTTACACACTCAGAGTAATTCAATTTGTGCAATTTCATAAATTAATTAAAAATGATTTATGAAATACTTCTGTTACACAAACTTGTTGACTGTGATTTAACAACCTTAGTAGCAGAGAAGGTTGTTTAAATGTATAAAGATCATATATAATAATCATATATATATGGTGCAGGTAAAATCAATTTCCAAATTGGCTTTTACCCTTGAAATGATTCCTTCATAAAGGTGTTGCAACACAATTAAAAATCTTCACATGAACCAATATGACCAAAGTTCAAACATCTCTCAATACACAGTATCACTTTAGATGTCTGAGTGTTTTATTTGAAGCAACAAGAAACCAGTTAAATTGAGAATGATGGTAACAAAGTGTGCTCAGTGGACTGCTGGGATGATGCCTTTGTGTGGTTTGGTTTGCGTCCACTCTCAGGAGCCCCGGGGTTTCCAAAGATACAAGAGGAGTCCTGACCTGTGATACCAAAAACAAGAAGTAAATATGTTTGTGCTCTTTGTATTGCAAAAGAGTGTCGGCCTGCAGACTAAACATCTCTAATGTACCCAACATTTATCTGTCACAGGTTACTTTAGTCTACAAAACATTCACAGGCTTCATCTTTAACAGTGACTACTACATGTTAAGATTTTGTGTCTCTATAATATATTTATTTTTTATCTTAATAAGCTGCTCACTTAATGAGTCCAAAGAGGCACAGATGATCACTGCTCTCCGGCTGGTCCGGTGGTCGGCCTTCCCTCTGATCTGGTCTGGAGTAAGTCTTCTATTTCCTTGTCTCGGTAACCCTGGATGTACTGCAGGAATGTGGCATCACTGTAAAATAATTCAGTAAATAAACAAAAATGATTTAAAGCACAATGGAATGAGTAAGATCTTTGGTGTATTACAAAAGTCATATTAAGTCGTTAATTGTTGCTGTACCTTTGTCTGCTCTCCATCTTGTTCGGTGGGTCGGGTGGCAGCATTTCTTCTTTGTCCTCAAGGAAACCCTGGATGTCCTGCAGTAACATCAGCGGCTCAGAGGAAACACAGATGAACAATGGTTAGTTATGGTTAGTATTTTTGTGATACTAAATGGGTCATTATCTGCAGCCTACAGTAAATAGCATACATTACCTTCTGTCAATATATTACAGCTTATTCTAGGTTACTTACTTTAAGAATCAGGAGTTCATACTGCCCTTTTTGGGCCGCTGTGAACAGCAGCAGCTCAGGCGGTGGAGTAAAGAATCAGTTAAGTAAGATATATAATAATCTTTGAATTACTGAATAACATAATAAATAGTCACTTTCTATAGTCAGATATTCGTACTTACATTTTTCGGCCTATTAAGGCTGCAAAGAGGAATTTTTAACCTGCAGATGAAGATGTTTAGGAGACATCCTAATCGGACGCCTCATGGTGGCAGGTTTTTAACAGACTGTCTCGTGGAGCTTACTTGGTGATGCAGCTCCATGAGTTTTGCTGTTGTTTCGGGAAGGAAACGTGTTCATCTGAACACATGACTCGGTTTTTGAAACACGGGGTGTCGACGGCCCTGCCAGACGCGGAGGCGAAAGAAAAGTCGATCCAGCCACCGTGGAAAAAATGAGGAGGTCCCAGTGTAAGACGCTACCTGAGGTGTGGACAGCCCTGCCAGACGCAAAGGCCAGCCCTCGGGGGGTCAAAAAGGGTTCATCCATCCATCCATCGCCCAATAAAGAAAGAAAAGCAACAGACCCCAGTGCAAGACGCTACCTGGGCTGTCACCAGCCCTGCCAGACGCAAGAGCTACCACGGCGATCGATGGTCCTGCCACACATCAGTAGCAAAAAGGAGTCTCTGCATTCATCCTGCAGGCTCTTCTAGTCTTTGAAAACTCTTTCCAGTCCAGTTGCTCAAACCACCTGGGCCTTTTAGCCCCTCCTCCCCATGGCCCTCCTCGTCCTTCCTCAGGTGGCACCTGTGGGCTACTAACTGGACATACAGGTTATTAAACTGCCCTTCATCCTCCATGAAAAGGACGGGAAGGAGGAGAAGGAGGAGGAGAAGGAGGAGGAGGAGGAGGAGGAAGAAAAAGTAAAGCAACATAAAGGAGAAAAAGAGGAGGAGGAGGAGGAGGCAGGAGGAGAAAGAGGAGGAGAAGAGGAGGAGGCAGGAGGAGAGGAGGGAGGAGAGAGAGAGGAGGAGGAGGAGGAGGAGAAGGAGAGGAGGGAGGAGGAGAGGAGGAGGAAGGAGGAGGAGAGGGAGGAAAAGAAGGAGAAGGAGAGGGAGGGGGAGAGGAGGAGGAGGAGGAGGAGGAGGAGAGAGGAGGAGAGGAGGAGGAGGAGGAGGAGGAGACCTCAGGATGAGGGTAAAGGTGAGCAGCAGGAGAAGGAGCGTGAGGGCGGCATAAGAGGTGAGGAGCATAAGGCTGCAGCTGAGACTCAGGAAAATGAGGCGAAAATCAAAGGAGCAGCAGGAGGAGCAGCAAAGAGCTGGAAGAGCAGCTAAGGAGTGAAATAGAGCAGGCAGGAGCAGCAGGAGCAGGAGCAGCGAGGAAGGCTCAGGAGCAGCAGGAGGCAGCAGCGAAAGGCTCAGGAGCAGCAGGAGGAGCAGCGAAAGGCTCAGGAGCAGCAGGAGGAGCAGCGAAAGGCTCAGGAGCGAAAGCAGGAGGAGCAGGAGCAGCAGGGATCAGGAGCAGCAGGAAGAAGAGCAAGAGCAGGGAAAGGCTGAGCAGCAGGAGCAGCAGGAGGAGCAGCTAAGAGCGAAAGCATCAGGAGCAGCAGGAGGAAGCAGGCGTAAGGAGCGAGCATAGGGGTGAGGAGGCTAGGGGTGAGCGCGAAAGCTAAGACGCGAAAATGGCAAAGGCTAAAGGCGAGGAGCAGCAGGAGGGGCAGCGAAAGGCTCAGGAGCAGCAAAAGGAAAAGGCTGAGCAGGAGCAGGAACAGCGTAGAGAACAGGGAGGTAAACAGGAAGAAACTCAGGACCTTGTTGGTGCTGCTCCTCCTCACCAGGTGGTGGGAGAGCAGGAGGACCGGCACGGTCGTCCTCATCCAGCCCAACAACGTCGACCTCCTCCTCCTCCTCCTCCTGGCCACCAGGGGGGCTGGCGGGGCAGCAGGGGGTGGCCAGGGCAAGGCGCCTGAGGAAGAAAGAATAAAACAAGTCACACTCTGCAGGTAATGTGTGTCTGCAGCACGTTAAAGTGTGATGAACTGATCCAAATCATATTCATTTGTATCTTCCCCTGTGACGTGCTCGGTGTAGCAGTAAGGACTGAAGAGCTGGAAGAGTAGTTCAGGGACATTCAGCACTACTGTCTCTACTCAACCAGGGAGGAATCGCTCACTTTAACCCACGCATTAACAACATAACTAAACAAAATCACATTCATGTTATAACCTCTGAAAACATATCTTACTAAAACTAGTCTGAATTATAATCCAAATTCTTTCACACTGTGTCATATTTCAATTCAATTAAAACTCGTTTGCAACAAACAGTAAAACGTGAACACAAAAGACATTTGACGCACATACAACCTTTTACGCACACCAAACCTCAGGTACCCTGATTAAATCACGCTCAGTTAACAACGGAGTTTCTCTAAATGAAGCACACAACAACATGTCCTTCTTGGCTAAACAGTCGCTTATATTTGGTTCATCTCCACTTTATGAATCATGAGTAGTCTGGAGGAGACGGCGGCATATTGGACGCAGGACGCGCACAGTCACCGCATGACAAAGCGCTCTACAACATGTCCGGATATCTGAAGCTGAACTTCAATAATCACAATAATCAACTCTGTGTGTGTACAGTGTGTGTACAGTGTGTAAAGCTGCTGTGTGAACGGGCCCTGCTTTGTTTCCGCCTGTACGCACCTTCTGACGTCAACACGTTTGCTCCTCAAAGTTCCATCGTCTCCATGGTGACCCACCCGACAAACTCATTTTAGGCATCATACGAAAAATCATTTTTAATAAAATGTCTTCGACCAATTTAAAAAACTTGGTACCCCCAAAACAAAAAATAATAGTGTTTTCAAACCACTACACAGCTGTTAACACATTCTTCACCTTTCCCGGAAAATTCAGCACATTCTTGCTAACCTAATAATCATTTTACACCGAGAAAACGTCCCTTTTTTCCCACAGGACAATTCAAATTATATTCAACAATTCACCACCATTAAACAAATTGTCTTTACTTCCTATCTTTTCTTCATAAAATGAAAAGTTATCTTACCTGCAAAAAGAAAAAAGGCCATTTTCCACAGGTAGTTGTTGGTGAAGGTTCCCTCGGGGTTTCTCTTCAGCTCAGGTATCCAACAGCGAAGCTTTCCAGGTGATCAGCTATCAAAGACGTCAACTCTCAGCAGACAGGTCGCACCTCAGGTCAACTTGCGTCGAGTCCGAGTGTGAAACAGGAAATCAGAGGACCTGAAGGTCTGACGTCACCTCGGTCTGACGTCAGGACGTCCGTGACTTTTACTGACGCGCGTGCACATACCCAGGAAATGGATGACGTGTGTCAGTGAATGGACTCGTGTGTGTGTGTGTGTGTGTGTGCAGGTGTTTAGATAGATGAGTGATGTGTGTTACTATCATGGTGAACACACACAGTGAGCTCACACCATCTTGACCCAGAGCACAATTAAAGGATGAACTATGTCAACATTACTGCATCAAGTTTTCTATCTAAGATAATGAATAGAAATGACTGCAGACAGTAAATATGAATCAGTGCATTCCTCCATCAACTATGAGAATATCAGTTCAGAGTAAAGTATAATTAATTCAGCCCAAAATGTTTACATGATGGCATTTCATAGCTGCTCCACGCGCTTCCGTCAACTATGAGAATATACAGTATCATTTTCAATGAATGTATAATTAATTGAGTCCTGAATTTATACATGATGGAATTTCATTGCCGCTGCACACCTACTTTAAGGTGATATTTGTGTTTTACTGTGTGAATTTGTTTCCTCTGGTCTTTGTGTGATCTGTGGTGCCTTTATTTGCCACATTGATGAGACAGAGGAGTCGGGGGGCTTGAAAGCTGCAGGTTTATTGTGTGGGAATTTGCTTTGTGCTTATTTGGCCAATTATGACTTTGTTTGAGAGTTTACGGCACAATATCAAGATTCAAGACTCAAGATGCAAAACTTGTCACATGTTCACAACAATTACATGGAGTAGTCGCTGGCAGTTAAATGAGCTGCCTAAAACATTGCTAAAAGATATTTCGAACAAAAATGCACAAGCAAAAATATAGATATAAAAGTAAAATAGAGAATTAAATTAAGTAATGCAATAAAATATAAATGTAAATTATACAACTAAAATAAAATATATAACTAAAGATAATATACAATAGAGTACAGATAGTACTGTTGAAAAAATTGGTGCAAAATCTATCAAGTGAAAATTGTGCTGATATGGTGCAATTAAGAGGAGTTAAAAAGTCTTATGGCCTTGGGGATGAAGCTGGTGCAGGCTCGGATGCTGTGGTACCGTTGGCCAGATAAGCAGCCTTCCTCCTACTACTGCTGGGTGGGTGTAGAGGTCCTCCATGGATGGCAGCTCCATCTCCATCCTGGTGATGTGCTGAGCAGCTTTCCACCACCCTCTGTAGAGCCTTACGGTTGAGGAGGGCGGTGCAGCTGCTATTCCAGGCCATGATGCAGCCAGTCAGGATCGTCTCCATGGTGGACCTGTAGAAGCTGCAGAGTATCCTTCAGTCCATGTTGAACCTCTGTGGCTTACGGAGGAAGAAGAGCCACTGTCTGGCTGACTTAGTGATAAAGTCAGTGTGGTGAGTCCAGGTCTGAATATATATTGGGCTGTCTAGATACTTTGTCAGTCCAAAAATGACTATTACTACTATTTTTGCCTTGAGGCAATAAATGGAATCACTGGTTAGGAATATACATATATATATAATGTCTTTAAATCACCATTTATCATTCATTCACATGTCTGTATTTCATCAAGCAGTCTATGTTCACATGTTCACCAAACGGTGTTGTCGGATTTTTTTGACCTTTTTCTGGCGTTGTCTTTTTCCTGCTGAATATGTAACACTTTATAATCAGGGTACAAACCATAGATTGAAGTAATCCTTAATGCCGGACTTGTGACAGGTTACTTTACAGTCCGTTCATACAGTAAATGACCTGTTGCCAAATGAACTTGATTCCACTCACATAAAACTTTACTGCAGACACACGGATGTGATCAACCTCTCTGAAAGCAGAGCAGTTCATGTTTTCATCGAAATATGAAACAATCAAACATATTTAATCAATCTGGCTGTCAGATGTATTTATATTTATACAACAAACATAAACGCAGTGTCTTAATAATCTTTGATGTAACTGAAATCCATCTTACTCACAGATCAGTGAGCTTGTGAAGTAACACAGCAACAGTACTAATCACATCAAGTAATGACGACTTGTTCATTCATTCATGGTGAGCAACAGGTATTCATGATCCATTCGGCATCAATTCATGCATTAAATCATCAGAGTTGATGGAAGAGTCCAGCACGTTTCAGCTTCCTGAAGGAAGAAGAGTCTTTGTTGTTGAGCCTTCTTTACCAGGATGAGCTGTGTTCATGGACCAGGTCAGGTCAGATGTGATGTGGATGCCCAGGAACTTCATATTGTTGACACGCTCAACTGCTTCTCTGTGGATGAGGATAGGAGCATGCTCTGTCCTCCTAGACCTCCTGTAGTCCACTATGACCTCCTTGGTCTTGCTGGTGTTCCAGAACAAGGTTGTTGTTTGAGCACCATTGAGTAAGGTGCTGGATCTCCTCTCTGTAGTGGGTCTCATCATTGTCCGATATGAGGCCCACTATGGTGGTGTTGTCTGCAAACTTTGACATGATGGTGTTTGTGGAGTGGATGGCAGAACAGTCACTGGTCACTTGTCAAGTGCCACAGACCTTGAACTTTTTGAACAGAGCACGACCTTTGACCCCAGAGCCAAAGAAATACTGAGTACATTTGCACTATAATGGCTATATGGCTACTATAATAACCTCAACATTTATAGCCTTCATTTTCAATGAGATAGAAAAAAAGACTCTTAGTAATCTTTGTTGGTTTTAAATGATATTTGTATTGTGAAAAGGATAATTTTTCAATGAAATAGCACAGAAGTGTACAGATGATGTAGTGCTAAAAAGGTCTCTCTGCACTGTGTGAAAGTAAATGAATGTTTGTGTCACTTTGCTTGAGGCTCTTTGCCATTTGTTGCTTACCATGGAAAATAAAACTAATACATTTCCTCCAGGATTCCCTTCTTAACCAGTGCAGTCAATGAATAACACAATTCTCTTACTAAAGTTTACTAAAGTTATTATTTTACTACATGATACATGTGTGTTCCGTGACCACCTGTTTTTAAATAGATTTTAATTACTTTTATTGTGTTCTACCTTTTGGCTGACTGAACTGCACTTTTTTATACATTTTTGAAGTTTATTTCTATTTGTAGTTCTTGAAGTTTCTCTTATTTCTTAGTGTTTTATATTTTTTATGGAAAGCACTTTGTGCTCCCAGCTTGAAAGGCGCAATGAAGTTCTTATTTTTTTTTATTCTTATTCGTATTATTCTTATTCTTATTATTCTTATTATTATTATTTTATTTATTTAGTTTGTTTGTTTGTTTTTTTACAAATGGTCTGTAGTTTGAAAAAGCCTTTAAGGACAGACTGGTTACCCATCAGGTGTGTGTTGGTTGGTACAAACTCTTCCTGTCTTTTTCTTTAACCTGGCAGTGTATTTTGTGAGTTTAACACTACAGAAGGTCTTTTACACACTCAGCTCTGCAGACGACACGTTGATGTTTCAGATTGTAAGATGATTGGCGGCTCCATCAAGCACTGAGCTTTCTCCTGTTTTCTCCCACAGCAGCTGGTTTCCATTAAAATGTTGAACACCTTTTAATATATATTTGAAATGTTAACAAACTGACAGCAGACTGGTGAACACTGAGCAGCCTGTTAAGAGCTGAGCGTGAGAGAAGCTGGCACCTACAGAGGACAGACACTTTTGATTGGTTAACATGACTGTACCTCTGGTGCTGCCCTCTGGACAGTTTTTTTTCTTTTTTTTTTGTCCAGTGTTATCCAAGGAAAGCAATTCTCCATTTGTTATCCATCCAATACTTTTTTTTCATATAATGATCATCACATCCTTACATGGCTGTTAGCAGTGTTGTATGTGTGGAGGAAGCATCATGTTTGTCTTACACACTCAGAGTAATTCAATTTGTGTAATAGAACTATTTCATAAATTAATTAAAAATGATTTATGAAATACTTCTGTTACACAAACTTGTTGACTGTGATTTAACAACCTTAGTAGCAGTGAAGGTTGTTTAAATGTATAAAGATCATATATAATAATCTTATATATATGGTGCAGGTAAATTCAATTTCCAAAGTGGCTTTTACCCTTGAAATGATTAAATGATTCCTTCATAAAGGTGTTGCAACACAATTAAAAATCTTCACATGAACCAATATGACCAAAGTTCAAACATCTCTCAATACACAGTATCACTTTAGATGTCTGAGTGTTTTATTTGAAGCAACAAGAAACCAAGTTAAATTGAGAATGATGGTAACAAAGTGTGCTCAGTGGACTGCTGGGATGATGCCTTTGTGTGGTTTGGTTTGCGTCCACTCTCAGGAGCCCCGGGGTTTCCAAAGATACGAGAGGGGTCCTGACCTGTGATACCAAAAACAAGAACGTAAATATGTTTGTGCTCTTTGTATTGCAATAAGAGTGTCGGCCTGCAAGACTAAACATCTCTAATGTACCCAACATTTATCTGTCACAGGTTACTTTAGTCTACAAAACATTCACAGGCTTCATCTTTAACAGTGACTACTACATGTTAAGATTTTGTGTCTCTATAATATATTTATTTTTTATCTTAATAAGCTGCTCACTTAATGAGTCCACTAAGGCACAGATGATCACTGCTCTCCGGCTGGTCCGGTGGTCGGCCTTCCCTCTGATGTGGTCTGGAGTAAGTCTTCTATTTCCTTGTCTCGGTAACCCTGGATGTACTGCAGGAACGTGGCATCACTGTAAAATAATTCAGTAAATAAATAAAAATGATTTAAAGCACAATGGAATGAGTAAGATCTTTGGTGTATTACAAAAGTCATATTAAGACTTCCAGGAAACGTCTGTTAAATTTGTCGTTAATTGTTGCTGTACCTTTGTATGCTCTCCATCTTGTCCGGTGGGTCGGGTGGCAGCATTTCTTCTTTGTCCTCAAGGAAACCCTGGATGTCCTGCAGTAACATCAGCGGCTCAGAGGAAACACAGATGAACAATAGTTAGTTATGGTTAGTATTTTTGTGATACTAAATGGGTCATTATCTGTAGCCTACAGTAAATAGCATACATTACCTTCTGTCAATATATTACAGCTTATTCTAGGTTACTTACTTTAAGAATCAGGAGTTCATACTGCCCTTTTTGGGCCGCTGTGAACAGCAGCAGCTCAGGCGGTGGAGTAAAGAATCAGTTAAGTAAGATATATAATAATCTTTGAATTACTGAATAACATAATAAATAGTCACTTTCTATAGTCAGATATTCGTACTTACATTTTTCGGCCTATTAAGGCTGCAAAGAGGAATTTTTAACCTGCAGATGAAGATGTTTAGGAGACATTCCTAATCGGACGCCTCATGGTGGCAGGTTTTTAACAGACTGTCTCGTGGAGCTTACTTGGTGATGCAGCTCCATGAGTTTTGCTGTTGTTGCAGGAAGGAAACGTGTTCATCTGAACACATGACTCGGTTTTTGAAACACAGGGTGTCGACGGCCCTGCCAGACGCGGAGGCGAAAGAAAAGTCGATCCAGCCACCGTGGAAAAAATGAGGAGGTCCCAGTGTAAGACGCTACCTGAGGTGTGGACAGCCCTGCCAGACATGCAAAGGCCAGCCCTCGGGGGGTCAAAAAGGGTTCATCCATCCATCCATCGCCAATAAAGAAAGAAAAGTAACAGACCCCAGTGCAAGACGCTACCTGGGCTGTCACCAGCCCTGCCAGACGCAAGAGCTACCACGGCGATCGATGGTCCTGCCACACATCAGTAGCAAAAAGGAGTCTCTGCATTCATCCTGCAGGCTCTTCTAGTCTTTGAAAACTCTTTCCAGTCCAGTTGCTCAAACCACCTGGGCCTTTTAGCCCCTCCTCCCCATGGCCCTCCTCGTCCTCCTCAGGTGGCACCTGTGGGCTACTAACTGGACATACAGGTTATTAAACTGCCCTTCATCCTCCATGAAAAGGACGGGAAGGAGGAGAAGGAGGAGGAGAAGGAGGAGCAGGAGGAGGAGGAGGAAGAAAAAGTAAAGCAACATAAAGGAGAAAAAAGAGGAGGAGGAGGAGGAGGGAGAGGAGGAGGAGGAGGAGGAGGAGAGGAGGAGGAGGAGGAGAGAGGAGGGGAGAGGAGGAGGAGGAGGAGGAGGAGGAGGAGGAGGAGGAGAAGGAGGAAGAGAGGGAGGGGGAGAGGAGAGGAGGAGAAGGAGGAGGAGGAGGAAAAGAAGGAGGAGGGAGGAGGAGAGGAGGAGGAGAAGGAGGAGGAGGAGAGGAGGATAGGAAGACCTCAGGATGAGGGTAAAGGTGAGCAGCAGGAGGAGCAGCGTAAGGGCGAGCATAAGGGTGAGCCCGAGCGCGAGCTAAGACGCGAAAATAAAGGCGAGGAGCAGCAGGAGGAGCAGCAAAAGGCTCAGGAGCAGCAGCAGGAGCAGCGAAAGGCTCAGGAGCAGCGAAAGGCTCAGGAGCGAAGCAGGAGCAGCAGGAGGAGCAGCGAAAGGCTCAGGAGGAGCAGCGAAAGGCTCAGGAGCAGCAGGATGAGGCAGCAGGAAGAGCAGGGAAAGGCTCAGGAGCAGCAGGAGGAGCAGCAGGAGGAGCAGCGTAAGGGCGAGCATAGGGGTGAGCGCGAGTGCGAGCTAAGACGCGAAAATAAAGGCGAGGAGCAGCAGGAGGGCCAGCGAAAGGCTCAGGAGCAGCAAAAGGAAAAGGCTGAGCAGGAGCAGGAACAGCGTAGAGAACAGGGAGGTAAACAGGAAGAAACTCAGGACCTTGTTGGTGCTGCTCCTCCTCACCAGGTGGTGGGAGAGCAGGAGGACCGGCACGGTCGTCCTCATCCAGCCCAACAACGTCGACCTCCTCCTCCTCCTCCTCCTGGCCACCAGGGGCTGGCGGGGCAGCAGGGGGTGGCCAGGGCAAGGCGCCTGAGGAAGAAAGAATAAAACAAGTCACACTCTGCAGGTAATGTGTGTCTGCAGCACGTTAAAGTGTGATGAACTGATCCAAATCATATTCATTTGTATCTTCCCCTGTGACGTGCTCGGTGTAGCAGTAAGGACTGAAGAGCTGGAAGAGTAGTTCAGGGACATTCAGCACTACTGTCTCTACTCAACCAGGGAGGAATCGCTCACTTTAACCCACGCATTAACAACATAACTAAACAAAATCACATTCATGTTATAACCTCTGAAAACATATCTTACTAAAACTAGTCTGAATTATAATCCAAATTCTTTCACACTGTGTCATATTTCAATTCAATTAAAACTCGTTTGCAACAAACAGTAAAACGTGAACACAAAAGACATTTGACGCACATACAACCTTTTACGCACACCAAACCTCAGGTACCCTGATTAAATCACGCTCAGTTAACAACGGAGTTTCTCTAAATGAAGCACACAACAACATGTCCTTCTTGGCTAAACAGTCGCTTATATTTGGTTCATCTCCACTTTATGAATCATGAGTAGTCTGGAGGAGACGGCGGCATATTGGACGCAGGACGCGCACAGTCACCGCATGACAAAGCGCTCTACAACATGTCCGGATATCTGAAGCTGAACTTCAATAATCACAATAATCAACTCTGTGTGTGTACAGTGTGTGTACAGTGTGTAAAGCTGCTGTGTGAACGGGCCCTGCTTTGTTTCCGCCTGTACGTTCTGACGTCAACACGTTTGCTCCTCAAAGTTCCATCGTCTCCATGGTGACCCGACAAACTCATTTTAGGCATCATACGAAAAATCATTTTTAATAAAATGTCTTCGACCAATTTAAAAAACTTGGTACCCCCAAAACAAAAAATAATAGTGTTTTCAAACCACTACACAGCTGTTAACACATTCTTCACCTTTCCCGGAAAATTCAGCACATTCTTGCTAACCTAATAATCATTTTACACCGAGAAAACGTCCCTTTTTTCCCACAGGACAATTCAAATTATATTCAACAATTCACCACCATTAAACAAAATGTCTTTACTTCCTATCTTTTCTTCATAAAATGAAAAGTTATCTTACCTGCAAAAAGAAAAAAGGCCATTTTCCACAGGTAGTTGTTGGTGAAGGTTCCCTCGGGGTTTCTCTTCAGCTCAGGTATCCAACAGCGAAGCTTTCCAGGTGATCAGCTATCAAAGACGTCAACTCTCAGCAGACAGGTCGCACCTCAGGTCAACTTGCGTCGAGTCCGAGTGTGAAACAGGAAATCAGAGGACCTGAAGGTCTGACGTCACCTCGGTCTGACGTCAGGACGTCCGTGACTTTTACTGACGCGCGTGCACATACCCAGGAAATGGATGACGTGTGTCAGTGAATGGACTCGTGTGTGTGTGTGTGTGTGTGTGTGTGTGCAGGTGTTTAGATAGATGAGTGATGTGTGTTACTATCATGGTGAACACACACAGTGAGCTCACACCATCTTGACCCAGAGCACAATTAAAGGATGAACTATGTCAACATTACTGCATCAAGTTTTCTATCTAAGATAATGAATAGAAATGACTGCAGACAGTAAATATGAATCAGTGCATTCCTCCATCAACTATGAGAATATCAATTCAGAGTAAAGTATAATTAATTCAGCCCAAAATGTTTACATGATGGCATTTCATAGCTGCTCCACGCGCTTCCGTCGACTATGAGAATATACAGTATCATTTTCAATGAATGTATAATTAATTGAGTCCTGAATTTATACATGATGGAATTTCATTGCCGCTGCACACCTACTTTAAGGTGATATTTGTGTTTTACTGTGTGAATTTGTTTCCTCTGGTCTTTGTGTGATCTGTGGTGCCTTTATTTGCCACATTGATGATACAGAGGAGTCGGGGGGCTTGAAAGCTGCAGGTTTATTGTGTGGGAATTTGCTTTGTGCTTATTTGGCCAATTATGACTTTGTTTGAGAGTTTACGGCACAATATCAAGATTCAAGACTCAAGATGCAAAACTTGTCACATGTTCACAACAATTACATGGAGTAGTCGCTGGCAGTTAAATGAGCTGCCTAAAACATTGCTAAAAGATATTTCGAACAAAAATGCACAAGCAAAAATATAGATATAAAAGTAAAATAGAGAATTAAATTAAGTAATGCAATAAAATATAAATGTAAATTATACAACTAAAATAAAATATATAACTAAAGATAATATACAATAGAGTACAGATAGTACTGTTGAAAAAATTGGTGCAAAATCTATCAAGTGAAAATTGTGCTGATATGGTGCAATTAAGAGGAGTTAAAAAGTCTTATGGCCTTGGGGATGAAGCTGGTGCAGGCTCGGATGCTGTGGTACCGTTGGCCAGATAAGCAGCCTTCCTCCTACTCTGCTGGGTGTAGAGGTCCTCCATGGATGGCAGCTCCATCCTGGTGATGTGCTGAGCAGCTTTCACCACCCTCTGTAGAGCCTTACGGTTGAGGGCGGTGCAGCTGCTATTCCAGGCCATGATGCAGCCAGTCAGGATCGTCTCCATGGTGGACCTGTAGAAGCTGCAGAGTATCCTTCAGTCCATGTTGAACCTCTGTGGCTTACGGAGGAAGAAGAGCCACTGTCTGGCTGACTTAGTGATAAAGTCAGTGTGGTGAGTCCAGGTCTGAATATATATTGGGCTGTCTAGATACTTTGTCAGTCCAAAAATGACTATTACTACTATTTTTGCCTTGAGGCAATAAATGGAATCACTGGTTAGGAATATACATATATATATATATATAATGTCTTTAAATCACCATTTATCATTCATTCACATGTCTGTATTTCATCAAGCAGTCTATGTTCACATGTTCACCAAACGGTGTTGTCGGATTTTTTTGACCTTTTTCTGGCGTTGTCTTTTTCCTGCTGAATATGTAACACTTTATAATCAGGGTACAAACCATAGATTGAAGTAATCCTTAATGCCGGACTTGTGACAGGTTACTTTACAGTCCGTTCATACAGTAAATGACCTGTTGCCATACAGTAAATGACCTTGATTCCACTCACATAAAACTTTACTGCAGACACACGGATGTGATCAACCTCTCTGAAAGCAGAGCAGTTCATGTTTTCATCGAAATATGAAACAATCAAACATATTTAATCAATCTGGCTGTCAGATGTATTTATATTTATACAACAAACATAAACGCAGTGTCTTAATAATCTTTGATGTAACTGAAATCCATCTTACTCACAGATCAGTGAGCTTGTGAAGTAACACAGCAACAGTACTAATCACATCAAGTAATGACGACTTGTTCATTCATTCATGGTGAGCAACAGGTATTCATGATCCATTCGGCATCAATTCATGCATTAAATCATCAGAGTTGATGGAAGAGTCCAGCACGTTTCAGCTTCCTGAGGAAGAAGAGTCTTTGTTGAGCCTTCTTTACCAGGTGAGCTGTGTTCATGGACCAGGTCAGGTCAGATGTGATGTGGATGCCCAGGAACTTGATATTGTTGACACGCTCAACTGCTTCCCCGTGGATGAGGAGAGGAGCATGCTCTGTCCTCCTGGACCTCCTGTAGTCCACTATGACCTCCTTGGTCTTTGCTGGTGTTCAGAACAAGGTTGTTGTTTGAGCACCATTGAGTAAGGTGCTGGATCTCTCTCTCTGTAGTGGGTCTCATCATTGTCCGATATGAGGCCCACTATGGTATGGTGGTGTTGTCTGCAAACTTTACGATGGTGTTTGTGGAGTGGATGGCAGAACAGTCACTGGTCACTTGTCAAGTGCCACAGACCTTGAACTTTTTGAACAGAGCACGACCTTTGACCCCAGAGCCAAAGAAATACTGAGTACATTTGCACTATAATGGCTATATGGCTACTATAATAACCTCAACATTTATAGCCTTCATTTTCAATGAGATAGAAAAAAAGACTCTTAGTAATCTTTGTTGGTTTTAAATGATATTTGTATTGTGAAAAGGATCATTTTTCAATGAAATAGCACAGAAGTGTACAGATGATGTAGTGCTAAAAAGGTCTCTCTGCACTGTGTGAAAGTAAATGAATGTTTGTGTCACTTTGCTTGAGGCTCTTTGCCATTTGTTGCTTACCATGGAAAATAAAACTAATACATTTCCTCCAGGATTCCCTTCTTAACCAGTGCAGTCAATGAATAACACAATTCTCTTACTAAAGTTTACTAAAGTTATTATTTTACTACATGATACATGTGTGTTCCGTGACCACCTGTTTTTAAATAGATTTTAATTACTTTTATTTGTTCTACCTTTTGGCTGACTGAACTGCACTTTTTTATACATTTTTGAAGTTTATTTCTATTTGTAGTTCTTGAAGTTTCTCTTATTTCTTAGTGTTTTATATTTTTTATGGAAAGCACTTTGTGCTCCCAGCTTGAAAGGCGCAATGAAGTTCTTATTTTATTTTTATTCTTATTCGTATTATTCTTATTCTTATTATTCTTATTATTATTATTTATTTAGTTTGTTTGTTTGTTTTTTTACAAATGGTCTGTAGTTTGAAAAAGCCTTTAAGGACAGACTGGTTACCCATCAGGTGTGTGTTGGTTGGTACAAACTCTTCCTGTCTTTTTCTTTAACCTGGCAGTGTATTTTGTGAGTTTAACACTACAGAAGGTCTTTTACACACTCAGCTCTGCAGACGACACGTTGATGTTTCAGATTGTAAGATGATTGGCGGCTCCATCAAGCACTGAGCTTTCTCCTGTTTTCTCCCACAGCAGCTGGTTTCCATTAAAATGTTGAACACCTTTTAATATATATTTGAAATGTTAACAAACTGACAGCAGACTGGTGAACACTGAGCAGCCTGTTAAGAGCTGAGCGTGAGAGAAGCTGGCACCTACAGAGGACAGACACTTTTGATTGGTTAACATGACTGTACCTCTGGTGCTGCCCTCTGGACAGTTTTTTTTCTTTTTTTTTTGTCCAGTGTTATCCAAGGAAAGCAATTCTCCATTTGTTATCCATCCAATACTTTTTTTTCATATAATGATCATCACATCCTTACATGGCTGTTAGCAGTGTTGTATGTGTGGAGGAAGCATCATGTTTGTCTTACACACTCAGAGTAATTCAATTTGTGTAATAGAACTATTTCATAAATTAATTAAAAATGATTTATGAAATACTTCTGTTACACAAACTTGTTGACTGTGATTTAACAACCTTAGTAGCAGTGAAGGTTGTTTAAATGTATAAAGATCATATATAATAATCTTATATATATGGTGCAGGTAAATTCAATTTCCAAAGTGGCTTTTACCCTTGAAATGATTAAATGATTCCTTCATAAAGGTGTTGCAACACAATTAAAAATCTTCACATGAACCAATATGACCAAAGTTCAAACATCTCTCAATACACAGTATCACTTTAGATGTCTGAGTGTTTTATTTGAAGCAAGTTAAATTGAGAATGATGGTAACAAAGTGTGCTCAGTGGACTGCTGGGATGATGCCTTTGTGCGGTTTGGTTTGCGTCCACTCTCAGGAGCCCCGGGGTTTCCAAAGATACGAGAGGGGTCCTGACCTGTGATACCAAAAACAAGAAGTAAATATGTTTGTGCTCTTTGTATTGCAAAAGAGTGTCGGCCTGCAGACTAAACATCTCTAATGTACCCAACATTTATCTGTCACAGGTTACTTTAGTCTACAAAACATTCACAGGCTTCATCTTTAACAGTGACTACTACATGTTAAGATTTTGTGTCTCTATAATATATTTATTTTTTATCTTAATAAGCTGCTCACTTAATGAGTCCACTAAGGCACAGATGATCACTGCTCTCCGGCTGGTCCGGTGGTCGGCCTTCCCTCTGATGTGGTCTGGAGTAAGTCTTCTATTTCCTTGTCTCGGTAACCCTGGATGTACTGCAGGAACGTGGCATCACTGTAAAATAATTCAGTAAATAAATAAAAATGATTTAAAGCACAATGGAATGAGTAAGATCTTTGGTGTATTACAAAAGTCATATTAAGACTTCCAGGAAACGTCTGTTAAATTTGTCGTTAATTGTTGCTGTACCTTTGTCTGCTCTCCATCTTGTCCGGTGGGTCGGGTGGCAGCATTTCTTCTTTGTCCTCAAGGAAACCCTGGATGTCCTGCAGTAACATCAGCGGCTCAGAGGAAACACAGATGAACAATAGTTAGTTATGGTTAGTATTTTTGTGATACTAAATGGGTCATTATCTGTAGCCTACAGTAAATAGCATACATTACCTTCTGTCAATATATTACAGTTTATTCTAGGTTACTTACTTTAAGAATCAGGAGTTCATACTGCCCTTTTTGGGTCGCTGTGAACAGCAGCAGCTCAGGCGGTGGAGTAAAGAATCAGTTAAGTAAGATATATAATAATCTTTGAATTACTGAATAACATAATAAATAGTCACTTTCTATAGTCAGATATTCGTACTTACATTTTTCGGCCTATTAAGGCTGCAAAGAGGAATTTTTAACCTGCAGATGAAGATGTTTAGGAGACATCCTAATCGGACGCCTCATGGTGGCAGGTTTTTAACAGACTGTCTCGTGGAGCTTACTTGGTGATGCAGCTCCATGAGTTTTGCTGTTGTTGCAGGAAGGAAACGTGTTCATCTGAACACATGACTCGGTTTTTGAAACACAGGGTGTCGACGGCCCTGCCAGACGCGAGGCGAAAGAAAAGTCGATCCAGCCACCGTGGAAAAAATGAGGAGGTCCCAGTGTAAGACGCTACCTGAGGTGTGGACAGCCCTGCCAGACGCAAAGGCCAGCCCTCGGGGGGTCAAAAAGGGTTCATCCATCCATCGCCAATAAAGAAAGAAAAGTAACAGACCCCAGTGCAAGACGCTACCTGGGCTGTCACCAGCCCTGCCAGACGCAAGAGCTACCACGGCGATCGATGGTCCTGCCACACATCAGTAGCAAAAAGGAGTCTCTGCATTCATCCTGCAGGCTCTTCTAGTCTTTGAAAACTCTTTGCCAGTCCAGTTGCTCAAACCACCTGGGCCTTTTAGCGCCTCCTCCCCATGGCCCTCCTCGTCCTCCTCAGGTGGTCACCTGTGGGCTACTAACTGGACATACAGGTTATTAAACTGCCCTTCATCCTCCATGAAAAGGACGGGAAGGAGGAGAAGGAGGAGGAGAAGGAGGAGGAGGAGGAGGAGGAGGAAGGAAGAAGTAAAGCAACATAAAGGAGAAAAAAGGAGGAGGAGGAGGAGGCAGGAGGAAGGAGAGGAGGAGGAGGAGGAAGGAGGAGGAAGGAGGAGGAGGAGGAGGAGAGGAGGAAGAGAAGGAGGAGGAGAGGAGGAGAGGAGGGAGGAGGAGGAGGAGGAGGAGGGAGGAGGAGGAGGAGAAAAGAAGGAGAAGGAGGGAGGGGGAGAGGAGGAGGAGAGGAGGAGGAGAGGGAGGATAGAAGACCTCAGGATGAGGGTAAAGGTGAGCAGCAGGAGGAGCAGCGTAAGGGCGAGCATAAGGGTGAGCCCGAGGGCGAGCTAAGACGCGAAAATAAAGGCAGAGGGCAGCAGGAGCAGCAGGAGGAGCAGCAAAAGGCTCAGGAGCAGCAGGAGCAGCAGCGAAGGCAGCAGCAGCTCAGGAGCAGCGAAAGGCTCAGGAGCAGCAGGAGGAGCAGCGAAAGGCTCAGGAGCAGCAGGAGGAGCAGCGAAAGGCTCAGGAGCAGCGAAAGGCTCAGGAGCAGCAGGAGGAGCAGCGAAGAGGCTCAGGAGCAGCGAAAGGCTCAGGAGCAGCAGGATGAGCAGCGTAAGGGCGAGCATAGGCAGGTGAGCGCGAGTGAGCGCGAGCTAAGACGCGAAAATAAAGGCGAGGAGCAGCAGGAGGGCTAAGCAGCGAAAGGCTCAGGAGCAGCAAAAGGAAAAGGCTGAGCAGGAGCAGGAGCAGGAACAGCGTAGAGAACAGGGAGGTAAACAGGAAGAAACTCAGGACCTTGTTGGTGCTGCTCCTCCTCACCAGGTGGTGGGAGAGCAGGAGGACCGGCACGGTCGTCCTCATCCAGCCCAACAACGTCGACCTCCTCCTCCTCCTCCTCCTGGCCACCAGGGGCTGGCGGGGCAGCAGGGGGTGGCCAGGGCAAGGCGCCTGAGGAAGAAAGAATAAAACAAGTCACACTCTGCAGGTAATGTGTGTCTGCAGCACGTTAAAGTGTGATGAACTGATCCAAATCATATTCATTTGTATCTTCCCCTGTGACGTGCTCGGTGTAGCAGTAAGGACTGAAGAGCTGGAAGAGTAGTTCAGGGACATTCAGCACTACTGTCTCTACTCAACCAGGGAGGAATCGCTCACTTTAACCCACGCATTAACAACATAACTAAACAAAATCACATTCATGTTATAACCTCTGAAAACATATCTTACTAAAACTAGTCTGAATTATAATCCAAATTCTTTCACACTGTGTCATATTTCAATTCAATTAAAACTCGTTTGCAACAAACAGTAAAACGTGAACACAAAAGACATTTGACGCACATACAACCTTTTACGCACACCAAACCTCAGGTACCCTGATTAAATCACGCTCAGTTAACAACGGAGTTTCTCTAAATGAAGCACACAACAACATGTCCTTCTTGGCTAAACAGTCGCTTATATTTGGTTCATCTCCACTTTATGAATCATGAGTAGTCTGGAGGAGACGGCGGCATATTGGACGCAGGACGCGCACAGTCACCGCATGACAAAGCGCTCTACAACATGTCCGGATATCTGAAGCTGAACTTCAATAATCACAATAATCAACTCTGTGTGTGTACAGTGTGTGTACAGTGTAAAGTGTAAAGCTGCTGTGTGAACGGGCCCTGCTTTGTTTCCGCCTGTACGTTCTGACGTCAACACGTTTGCTCCTCAAAGTTCCATCGTCTCCATGGTGACCCGACAAACTCATTTTAGGCATCATACGAAAAATCATTTTTAATAAAATGTCTTCGACCAATTTAAAAAACTTGATACCCCCAAAACAAAAAATAATAGTGTTTTCAAACCACTACACAGCTGTTAACACATTCTTCACCTTTCCCGGAAAATTCAGCACATTCTTGCTAACCTAATAATCATTTTACACCGAGAAAACGTCCCTTTTTTCCCACAGGACAATTCAAATTATATTCAACAATTCACCACCATTAAACAAATTGTCTTTACTTCCTATCTTTTCTTCATAAAATGAAAAGTTATCTTACCTGCAAAAAGAAAAAAGGCCATTTTCCACAGGTAGTTGTTGGTGAAGGTTCCCTCGGGGTTTCTCTTCAGCTCAGGTATCCAACAGCGAAGCTTTCCAGGTGATCAGCTATCAAAGACGTCAACTCTCAGCAGACAGGTCGCACCTCAGGTCAACTTGCGTCGAGTCCGAGTGTGAAACAGGAAATCAGAGGACCTGAAGGTCTGACGTCACCTCGGTCTGACGTCAGGACGTCCGTGACTTTTACTGACGCGCGTGCACATACCCAGGAAATGGATGACGTGTGTCAGTGAATGGACTCGTGTATGTGTGTGTGTGTGTGTGTGCAGGTGTTTAGATAGATGAGTGATGTGTGTTACTATCATGGTGAACACACACAGTGAGCTCACACCATCTTGACCCAGAGCACAATTAAAGGATGAACTATGTCAACATTACTGCATCAAGTTTTCTATCTAAGATAATGAATAGAAATGACTGCAGACAGTAAATATGAATCAGTGCATTCCTCCATCAACTATGAGAATATCAATTCAGAGTAAAGTATAATTAATTCAGCCCAAAATGTTTACATGATGGCATTTAATAGCTGCTCCACACCTACATTAATGTGATATTTAAGTTTATTTTATTGTCTCCTCTGATTCTTGTGTGATCAGTTATGTTTTATTTGCCACTGTGATGATACAGGGGACCTAGAAAGCTGTAGGTTAAATGTGTGGCCATTTGCTGTGTGCTAATTTGACCAATTATGACTTTGTTTGGGAGTTTAAAGCACAATATCAACTATAAAAAGGATTTGGTTTTGGCCATCGTGCAACTTACAATTAATCTTTTTATTGATTCATCTGCTGATTATTTTATCGCTTAACAGTTTGGTTTATAAAATGTCAGAAAACTTTGAAAAATGCTGTAATTTCCCGAAGCCAAAAGGGATGATATGAAAGATATTTTGGTGTCACACAAGACAAAGAAATGCAGCAAATCCTCACAGGAGAGAAGTTGGAGCTACATGATGTGTGGCACTTGACTTTACTTGAAAAAATTGATTTAGTCACAATTAGTTAATTATCTAAATAATTGCAGGTTATTATTTTCCAGTCATTCAATATGTAAATTAATTGGTTTCAGCTTTAGCTTGATGAGATTTTTTGAGATTTACCTCACTTTTTGGTGATCCTCTTGTCCGGAGCAGCCTGCACCGAGTCGTACAGTAGCAGAGAAACAGGAGGGCCAAAGCCACTGAATCAGTTTTATTTTCATTAAGGGAAATCTTTGTCAGTTTTGCAGTGCTGGTGTCTACAACTCCACTTCCTCTCTGATAACAAATGAGCACACCCCGTCACAGTCTCAACCTGCCACCAGTGGCGACGGCAGGACCCTGAGTTGTTTCTCATCCATATTCAATCCCTCTGAATTGGGGACGGTGACATATGGTTGGTACTCACAGTACATACCCCCCCTGTACGAGAGATACAAATTCAGAATTGGATTTAACACTTCAATTCCCCACTGACCAACAAGGCTGACACAATTACTATGCTGGATATGCCACACACACGCAGACACACAAGCATACACATTCTGGTGTAATCCAATTAGAACACAGCCAGTGTTTACACCGTGTGTGTGTGTGTGTGTGTGTGTGTGTGTGTGTGTGTGTGTTAAAGACAGACAGTTTATTAGAAATTCATATGTGGATGCAAAGTTTTTAGTTTTTATGATGTCTGTGTCTAAAATGGAATGAAATTTAAACTAGACTTGAACATGACATAATTGCTAAACTGAAATATAGACGGTGGTATATTTTGACCTTTTTGCCTGCCAGTCATCTGCCCTGCTGAACTCTCACTGAGGGAGATACCGAATCGCCGACGGCTCCAGGGTCAGTGATCAGCAGCCAGACCTGACCTCTGACCTTTGTCTCGCGGTGCAAACGTGTGAGGCAAAATATCAAAAGCTGGAACAGATCTTTAACTTTATAATGTCGAGCAGCTGAGAGTGTACTGTCATTTATTTAGTCCAGCCTTCCACTGGCATAGCAGGAGTCTCATTGTATGCCCACTTTGTTGAAATCCATTAAAGTTTGAGCAGATTTCTCCGCTGCAGCACGGGTAGTATCAATAAAAAATTTCACTTGCATGAGAACAAGCTCAAGTCCTGAATGCTAACATGATATATGGGCTACTTTTACCCATGAAGCAACAATGTGCGTGTCTAAACCATTAATTATGAACAGATGCTGCGCAGTTTGTGCGTCACATTTCTGTTTCTATTTCCTCAAGGACGCTACTGGAAGCCTGTGCACGGCTGGAAGCGTCCTCAAACGTCCTCTCAGAGATAATCAGTGAGAAATACCAGGAGGTGTGTAGATCAATGTTGCCTTTGGATCGATCTTTGAAAGCTGGTGTCCGCGAGGCAACAGCTAACGGGGATCCAAATAAACACAGAATGTGCTGATTTAGGGGTTTTTACTGCCCGTGTTGTTTATATTCCCTTCAGTTCGTCTCCTTTTAACCCCCCGCAGCCACGGTTGTTGTACAGGACAATGGAGCACCAAATCTTCCAGAAAGGTGCGTTCTGACAAACTTCCCCTTGAACGGGCTGTGTGATCTACGGCCAGTATGAGGTGCGTCCAGTTCAGGTCCCACCTGACTCACACAATCACGCTTGATTTCCATCTTAAAAGTCACTGTGGAGCATCAGCGAGGGCACTGTTTAGAGAATCTGCCACCGAGGCATCAGCTAAGGTTTCACAACATTACATCACCTGTCTAATTGATCCGCTTGTTTGGGCTCATTTCATACCTGCAAGGAAGTGCTGATGAAGGGGTCTGGCTTCTCCCCCTGGCTGTGTGTGTGTGTGTGAGTGTGTGCGTGCAGGGAGGCAGGTATTAGTCCTGACAGATCGCACTGTTAATTGCTAATTGTGTTTCTCATTATTAGGCGCAGGGGTGACAGGTGTTGTTAGAGTGTTGTGAGTTCTTTCGGCGCCCTCCCATGAATTGTGCTCACTCCCCACGCGCCACATTGCCGATCCGCTCGCTAATGGTTCCCCCGAGAACTCCCATCAGCCCCTGGGCTCGGTGCAGCTAGGGGTCGGCTTTAGATACTGTGTAGCAGCAACAGCCCCACTGGGAGGTCTCCAAACAGAGAGCTTTGTCAACTAGCTCGTCCTTTCATCATAGTCAGTATAGCAGAGTATGTAAGGTGTTTTTGTTCTGTATTCAATGTGCTACCTAATGAACGAATACGAGCACAGAAAGTTACTAAAATTAGGAAAAATTCACAGATTCTATTATAAGTTGCTTACATTATCTTTGTGTCGTGGTTTTGGGTGTGGCCTTGGATCTTAAAAGACCAAATAAGTGAGTTTAAGACTCAAAATTTCCACTGCTGACATTTTTCTGTACGAACCAGGTTTGTTACACGTTCACAAGACACCAGGAAATGAAAGCAACACACACAAGGATGAAAGAAAGAAGATTCAAATGCACTGAGCAATAAAATGAACCTAGAATAAGCTTCACAGTGTGTTTTGTAATTTTAAAGTGTACCTGGTCTAACTCAGGATGAATGGGATGGTGGAAAACCCATCACACTGTCTCATGTTACATATCAGTCAGTAGCATTAAACTTCCTTTCTTCTTCCACTCCTTTCTTCCTTCTTGGAAAATTCACTTGGCGATACAAGTTTGTTATCTGAATGTGGAGAAATTACATTAGAAACATTTCAAACAGCTTATGTGGGATTAAAGCGTGCTTGAAAAAAAGAAAAAACACTCGGGGTCAGTTCCCCATCCTGTTTACTTTTGTTTGAAACATGTTTGATGTCCTTAAGACCACATTTACTTCCACATAACAAGACAGAGAGGATTCTAATGTAATGCACCTAAGACGTGTGGCATTCATATTTAAAACTACACTCAGCCAGTTGAGCATAGCAGGTCAATAATTCCACAACTGAGTCTTGTACACACTGGGGACAATGAAATATGAAAATGTGTGCTGTTTTATTGGATGTGGTAATTGCATCTTAGACCATCAGTGAGGACACAAATTGTGTCTTGGTAAAGGCCTGATATGTATTTTAAGGAAGGATAATGGGCTTCTGCCTCATTTTTGTTACATTGCTGTTAAAACATTTGCACTTGCTATGCACTCAATTCTATGTTCATCACTGGAGGAAAAAAAAAAGCTATTTGGTGCAAAATGAACAAACAGTGAGCTGGTTAGATGCCTCATTTCTTTCGGAAATTTAGAGTCAAAGAATGTCGGCGACTTGTTTTTCTTTATTTTTACAATTTTTTAGATTGGGAAATTGGGCTATTATTTCACAGTTGACAGTTTTTTTAATAAACTTTTTTTTCTTTCATATCAAGTTTCATTTTAAGAACAAGAGATTCAAAGCAACAATGAATGGAGCCTAATAAAATAGACAATGCAGAGTGCAAAAGTTTCCAATCCAGCTTCGAGATACATCTGAAACCTTTTGACCTCTCACATTACCTGACTTTATTAGGCAAAGTGTCTTTCTGCATAGCCTCTCACCTGGTTGGGCTCTTGTACAAGCAGGGAAAACACACATTGCATTATATATATTTGTTGTATAGCACAGATGCGATTCATATCACCAAAGTCATCACACCAAACTTACAGATAGCAGATGTCACCGTCATTTCATAATATCTGCATGATATAATAAACATAATTAGTATAATAATGGAGTCCAAAAGAGAGTCACAAAAAACACTGTAACTGTAATCTGTAGAAATCTCATGGTGTGTCATGCTTTGCTTAGACTGTGTCAGAGAGGTGTTGGTAGTTCATATTTTCTTATCATGTTGTTTTAGTGAACTGGATTATATAGATTTGCCCAGCCTGCTCTTGTGCACCTTGTAATTCTGTTTTGTTTACTTAAATGAAGGCTGAAGATATTGAGTGTTACACTTATTGCCCACAAATCCAATGAAAAGACCAAAATCAACGATGGGTTGGTCTGTCTCTTTGTTTTTGTACTTTTTGACATCCCCAGCCTGTCATTGGCTCTCAGCCTCAAGCTCACTGGTTCCTACTAAAATAGTGCATTTGTTGGGGACTATTTTCAGTCATGAATTAATACATATTTGTTGTTCAGGTGAGAATTTACAGCAGCAGGATGATGTATGTGGAATTAACCCAAAATGTTCATCATAATGCAGGAATATAGTGTGACAAAGTGGCTCACTGATACGTTTTTTAGGTTTTTTTTGACAACAACAGCACAGAGTGATGAGACATATCAAGCTTTGCCAACACAGGAAATACTTGTATGTAAAATCTTTTGTTGACAGTAAGAAAATATAAAATATCACCAGGCTTATCCTTTAGCACCATAATTTACAGACTTACCACATAGTTTAATTAACACACATTAACACACTGTCTGGCACCAGACCTGAAAATGAAACATTATAGACTTCATAACGCACTATTGGTGTTAATCTAGCAAACTAGATTGCATTAGATTATACAGAATGGGTATAATTTTTTTTTTTTTGCTAATTTCAGGTGTTGTTGAACTTCCCCACCCTCTGTACTGTTTTCTAAGAAACTTAATACAGACTGTATGTAATAGAATATATATATGAGCACTGTGGGTGGATTGTTTCGGGGACTGGTAATTATTATTGTACAGACCCTTGTGTGTTTTCACGTGTTTCCTCTGTGAGCCTTGTTGTCACTGGCTACTAATTACAGCGTGAGAACGAGGCCTCTGGACAGCCAAGTTTGAGGTAAGGCGCGTCCCCATGGTGCGATTATTAGCCTGGGTGTAAATGTCTCGCTGACTCACTCTGATACCTGTAGATGAGCACCTGTCACAGCACCCATGTGGATGTTCATTGTTCTGGAGACCTTGTGGGGACGCTCTGCACTTCAGAGGGCTAATGATAATAATTACCCCTCAGAAGAGTTGGGACCCCGCTCGTGCAGCCTTGTTTACAGTCAACTCTGTCTGGGTCCCCGAGCGCTGATAAGGCTCTGCTCAAGGGATAGTTGACAATTAGAGTGGAGTTACATCCATATCAATGCACCCATATTGGCTTGTTGATAAAAAGTATGCCTAAAAATAATAATAAGTAAGCATGGACAGTCAAAAGTTGTCCTGTGCTTTTATGTCTGGAGGGGCGAGGATAACATTACTGTTGTTATATCATTGAAATGTCAACAGAAACAGACTAAAAACCATTTTCATTGACCACAATGCATACTTCAGTGTTAATATTGTCAAATGAACACTTTCCACAACAGCAGAAATAAGAGATGAATAAAAATGTACCTGGATAAACATGGGTAACATCAGATTATAATTAATTTTGATTAATGGATAGGCAGTTAGTGGTATTGAAAGGTAAACACAGCCAGTTAGCTCATCTCATCAGGGACAAGAAAGACAGGTATGAAGGGTGAGGTGGTGAGTGTGGAATAATTAGCACGTCTAAACTTTTTCTAAAGAGGTGAATGTATCTGTCACACTGCGGCCAACCAAAACAGTGACCGGTGGCATTAAGGATGTATTGATTTGATCTTCTCCATCACTGAGTTATGGTTATCATATGTACATAGTCATAAATAAAAAAAGCCAGTGCAGCCAGTGTAGCCAGTGCATGGCTCAAGTTCTCAATTGTTCATTATCAAGAATCAAGAATCATTTATTGTCATCATGTTTTCACATGTGACGAAATTAAGATATTGGTGACTTCCAGCTTTAAATGTAAATATATAGTAAAAAAATATACGTAATATGTATGTACACAAATATCCAAATCCAAAGTCCAAGGTTGTAGCAGCAATGCACAGTAGGGGGGTGGGTCAGTTGTTCAACTGCAGTCAAGTGCATGTCTTAAGTTCTCAATAGGGGGAAATGCATTGTACAGCTCTGGGGAAAAAGCTGTTTTTCAGTCTGGTAGTTGATGTCTTTATGTTTCTGTACCACTTTCCAGATGGAAGCAGTACGAACAGTCCATTGTGTGTGTGTGCGAGGGGGAAATGCATTGTACAGCTCTGGGGAAAAAGCTGTTTTTCAGTCTGGTAGTTTTGGTCTTTATGTTTCTGTACCGCTTTCCAGAGGGAAGCCCAGGTGGGTAGGGTCGGCGGCAATACATGTCGGGCCTTCTTCTGCATCCGGCCAGCATATATTGAGTCCAGGTCTGGGAGAGGACTTCCCACAATCCCCTGTGCTTTTTTTCACCACCCTGGGCTAAGTCCTTTCGGTTCAGTCTTGTGCAGTGCAGCTGCCATACCACACTGCTGCACTGAGGCGATGATCCTGAGAGGATGCTCTCTGTTGTGGCCCTGTAGAAGTTTGGTCAGGAGCTGAGGGGAGAGTCCAGCACGTTTCAACTTCCTGAGGAAGAAGAGTCTCTTTGTTGAGCCTTCTTTACCAGGTGAGCTGTGTTCATGGACCAGGTCAGGTCAGATGTGATGTGGATGCCCAGGAACTTGATATTGTTGACACGCTCAACTGCTTCCCCGTGGATGAGGAGAGGAGCGTGCTCTGTCCTCCTGGACCTCCTGTAGTCCACTATGACCTCCTTGGTCTTGCTGGTGTTCAGAACAAGGTTGTTGTTTGAGCACCACTGAGTAAGGTGCTGGATCTCCTCTCTGTAGTGGGATCTCATCATTGTCCGATATGAGGCCCACTATGGTGGTGTCATCTGCAAACTTTACGATGGTGTTTGTGGAGTGGATGGCAGAACAGTCACTGGTGAAGAGAGTGAAGAGGGCTGGGCTGAGCACGCAGCCCTGTGGTGTGCCTGTGCTCAGGACCAGTGTAGAGGATGTGTTGTCCCCGATTCTCACCACCTGAGGCCTGTTGGTGAGGAAGTCCCTGATGAGGGCAGTCCCAGGTTGTGGAGCTTCAGTATCAGCTTGTCCGGGATCACTGTGTTGAAGGCTGAACTGAAGTCCACAAATAGCATCCTCACGTAGGTGTTAGGAAGCTGCAGATGGGTCAGGGCTGTGTGAAGTGCAATGGAGACTGCACTGCATCCTCTGTCGACCTGTTCTCCCTGTATGCGAACTGATATTGATCACTATTGATATATCACAATATTGGTCACTTCAGTGCATAAAATCCTGAGAATGGTAGTGCTATTAACATCTGTAATGTTGACAAGACAGCACAGGTTGACAGCTTCAGTCTCACATGTGTCTTCATGCATCATATTTTCATATTTCTTTAACCTTGACCTTCCACTTTGACCTTTTCTAATGTATCTGTTCTGCATGTCGTTCTTTTCCCATGGCTCTTCCGCTACATTAGCAACTTGCACACACCCCCACCGTCTCCCAACTGGAGGTGAGTTCAGGTCTCTGGAGATCTTTTTATTTTCCAGCACACACAGCAGATCTGTCCAGTGCCAATTATCTCATTATCAACGCTAACAACTTCACCAACAACCCGTGCACTGGTTGAATGACTGCAGCTCTTGTTTCTATACTGAAGTCAAACAGGAGGGGTGTTGCAGGAAGCCTCACAGGGGAGCAGCTGACACCTTCATCGCTTAATGAATGATAACCTGCAAGCGTTCGCTCTCATACAGTACACCTGCATCAGCCAGGAAATTTAGAAAATAAAAGCACATTATGAAATGAAAAGTAGTGCTTGCTTGAAACAAAAATAGCCAAGGTCTGTTCACAGAATATAATGACTAATTTACTATATATATTAACCATTTATTTTCCCTTTTTCAAAGTAATTATTTAGGCCTCTCATCTTCCAAATGTCAACCTGTTAATTCCATTCTGCCTTGATTCGTTTTATAATTTTAACCTTACAAACATCTAGGAGCGTTTGAGGCCTTTTATTTTAGATGTAGAATCTTTTTGCTCAGTGTTTGTTCATTTGGAAAATGGCTAAATGCCAAAGATGAAATCACGGCTTATTATACATACACAGAGAAAGATTGTAATTGTAAAAACTGTGCAAAGATTGTATTGATGCAGCATCAGTTTTGATCTTTGTATGCATCTTTTCATTCACTTGCATTATACCTTTGTGCAGCAGAAACTTGATTCCCAGTATGTTTGTCCTCTGAGCCGTACTCCCAGTGGATCACACTCTCACTGTCTTTAAATAAATTGGCAGAGCTGACAGTGAATCAGAAATGATAATGTTTGAGCTTTTAAATAATACAGGATTTTTCACTATGCAGAGCCTGTAATGGCCACGCTGACACTGATCCTTACATGAACACCGCTGTCGGCCCGCAGAAGGTTCCCCTTTAGTGAGCCATCCTGGAGCAGCGGCTGGTGTGAGTGCACCACTCTGATGATGGGATGTGACAGCAGATCCCTGAGCAAGGCTGAAGTGTCCACACACATCTTTGTGCCTGTCATAAACACAAGAGCACAGTCACACCGCACAACTAGTCAGCTGGGCTTAGATTGCTGCTTTCCTATCTGCTCAGTCTGTGTGTGTTTGCGTGTGTGTGTACATCTGAGTGTGACTTGCTAAATGCTTGGCGTTTTTTTTTTGTGGATTAAATGAACTTGCCATGTGTATTATGCACACTTTACTTTTCGTGTCAACCGCGCCCCTGACAGTATTTTTGAAAATGCAGTACAAGTCTACATTTCACTCATTGTCAAATACTCCATCCTCAAGAAGCCTCAAGTTTTTCGTATGTTGGAAGCTAAAAATATTTTTCCTTATTTGTTTAGAACATGTCTGAGTAAAAAACAATAACAATCCCAAATGTGAATGTTAAACCTTTTCATTTTCTGTGAGTTTAATCAGTGTTTCATTTGAGTCAAATTCATGTGACAGCCAACCAAATGTCGATAATATCTCTTTGAATAGTCATTCATGGTAGCCAGGGGATGAATCATAATGACTTTTCCCTTTAGTGCCACCATATGGTTGACATCTGTGGACATTTCAAAGGATGACAAAAATAAAATCTGTGGTGACCCCTTAACTTTTCATCTAGTGCCATCGTCTGATCAAAATAGCAATTCGTCCCAATACTTTCCCAAATATATTACAACATTACAAAACTAATTACAATCCCGTCAACTTCAGCTTTGTATTTAAAGCTAATTAGTAAATTGCTACAGCTATAGCAATATTGGCATTGTGCTGGGTTTGAGATTGTTAATCTACAGACAAGGAAACCTGAATAAATGAGGGGAAAATATAATAAATGCAGATGGGAAGCATTTTACTGTCATGGTTTGGGTGCATTTGTCACCATAGAGGGAAGGGTCACTGCAGATCAATACAAAGTTTTTCTGAGGGATCACCTTTGTACCTAAAAATGTAAGTAAGGAAGGAATCAAGTGAAGTGAAGGAGCACTGAAGCTGTTCTGGCAGCACGTGGTGGCTCAGCACCTTACTAAATCCCTTTTATGTTGTTTTTTTACATTCATTTGTCCACTGCCTGTATATGACAGCATAGTTACTTGAACCCCTTTGAACCTCCAATCTGAGTTTCACTGTGTCATACAGGCCTTAAATCACTGCCTGTGGCACTGTGAGCCAAACTCCAAGTGCTGTGAAACATACAGTACCAGCACCTACAAAATAATGGCTAGACGGTTCAGAGTACATCCAGTCTTTTATGTCTTCTCTTTGTTTTTACCTGCCTTCACATCATTCCCTCCTCTCCCTGCCACCAAACAACAGTCCATCTAGTTTCCATCCTCTCTCCTCCCAGCAAATATTGTTTAAACAACCTGGTAAACATGTCTGTCTTCATTCATTACCTTGCTTCTCATCATGATCAAGCCTCCCGATTTAATGAGGCAAATAGATATTTCTGCGGTGACTGTCTCGCTCTCCCACAAAGTATTAAGACTATTAAATGGACACATCTGTTTTTAATTAGGAGCTAAAGTCACCTCGACGCTGCCTTCCATGTTAATGGACTCTGATTCCATCAAGGCTCCCTCAGCCTGACAAACAATGCCGCGCAGTGTGGTTTGCAGTAAACAAAGGGCCGAGGATGTGATAAGAAAGGAAGGACAGAGATACTGTAACTCTCCCCAGTCCAGACAAGCATAATCGACATCAGCTAACAAGTCATCACGTCATTGGAAATATGTCTTATTTATGAAGAGTGATTGATGATGCGGATCGTATCCGCTTTGTTGCAGTAGCCTAAAGAAATTAGGTTGAAGGAGGCCCAAGACTGAGCAGATTTAACACTACAGCAGCAGATGTTCCTAAATCAGCGAAATCTGCAATGGAACTGTCCAATCACAGTCCAATATTGTTGCCCTTCTACCTGTTAAGACTTTGATTCATTCAATAAATACACTTACAGTGGAGTTACATTTGTCTGAGCAAGCCGGGTGTGAAAAAAAATCGATGAATCCTTCTCTTGTGGATAAAGATACAAAGAAGGCAAAGATCTTGTATTTTCTATTTTAGTCAAATGAACTATGATCACATCAAGCTTTAATGAATTGCTGGTTGTATCATTAGAACTGCTCTCAGAGTGATTGAAGAGTTTCATCTTTGTTTCCATCACAGTCAAAAGTTTTAAGTCCCATATTATGCATGTTTGCATATGAAAACGAGCTCCTCCAGTATCCTCGAAGGCAAAGTTTCAAACATCTAAAGGTGTCACCTCTCCTGATGCCCCTGAGCCTTCAACATCTCTCACTCCCCACGAGCCACACCGCCTGTCAGCCTTTATATACAGTATACAACAGTAAAGGTTAATTTTGGACTTATTTTGTTGGGGGTTTTTTTAAAAAAGGTGCCATATGCTCGCAGCACCACTACAGTGTTTCCTCACGGAGGGGAGCTGCAGTGCATTGTGGGAGCAGGTTACCGCATTCCCCTGGCATGGAAGCAAAAGTAAAAAGGAAGTGGGCAGGTGTGATACTCCGGGAGGCAGCTCCCAGCAGAATAACACATGATTAGATGAAAACCTCAGGAGCCGCTTCAAGGGAAAGACACAGAGGCAACCGGTCTCTGAGCTCGACCTGCCATCTAGTGGAAATCATGTTAACGTGCACATTTACATGCAAATGACAGATTATGTTATGATCTATTATGTTATTAACACATATTTTATATATGAAGAGAAATGGCATTATTTCAAGATCCAAATGTCCACGAGGAGTAACCTTTATGAGCGCAAAGTTTAAATGGGCCCTAAGAAGACACTCTCACTAAAAACCTGGACATTTGTGGTATCATCATGTGATGGGCTACCTGTGCCACAGACGTTCAGCTGCATCTGAAATGTGCTGACGCTGGCCCTTGCTCGCCAGGAAGCAGCAGACATGAAACATTTAAGCAGGTCACGGCTTTATTTAGAATAGGAAATGCTGTGTGGACATGGTGCAATTGGTGTGTGCAGCTGTGCATGAGAGTCCGGACTCCCCTGTGACAGCTCTACGTTTACATTAGGGTTCTTTACCCACCAGGTGGCAGCAGATGACCACTTTAAAGCACATGCTTCTCCAAATAACATTTATTTTCGTGTCAAACCTTGTATCAGTGGAAACTTTTCTTTTATAACAATGTAGTTTTTATTACAATGTAGTATTATTACAGTCTTATCTGTCAGTAGAATACTTAAATACAGTTGATCTGAGCAGTTTCCTTTCTTTTTCTACATTTAAGCAGCAGTTTTTTTTAAATAGCACCTGATGGTTAAATCTTATGACCTTAACTTCACAAACAAATAGACTGGATGTTCTTATTAAGTCCTCATTTACATGATTCATGGTCAGAACAACACACTTAACTAACAGCTATGAGTGTTCGAGTTAGATACAAGTAAAATACAACCGTATAAGCCTGTGATTTTTGAACATTTAAAAGAAAAATTAGAATGAATAAACACAATAAATATTTTGTCAAGATCTAGAGAAACAGTGTCTGTGAAGTTCAGACGAAGCAATAAAAGCTGAAGAAAATTTAATTAGGAGTCCAGTCACTTAGGAAAGTTCTTGGCAAGGACAACAGTTAATGTTCGACTGTAAGAGCTCTCAGGTATGATGTGCAGTGACAATTTCACTCAAGGGGAGACAGCAATATTTATCAAAGTATGAAAAGGGCATTTAGTCATTGAGATAATAGCTGATGGCTTCCACATTCAGGCCCACAGTTTACATCTGTTGTGGAAACAACAATTTTGTGGACTTCCCCTTTTTTGCTCTCTTAACAAATGGTTATTGTACCAAACCGTTTCCCCTCTCTCTCTCTGATTCCCCCCTCTCTGGTTTTTTCCCCTCAAACAATGGATCATAACTCAGACAGGAACCAGCTGCTTCAGCAATTACATTAATATCTGTCCCTGAGTTTATTGGTTCGGCGACCACTCTAATCAAGTCAAAGGAAACGAGGCTATCCCTCTTCCTAACGGATAGCTCACCCTCAGTCTGCTTTGATTGAGAATGGATGTCATTCCTCTGCCATTAGCGCTGTAACGTACAATGTTCCTCTTAACCATTACATCCAGGCAAGGGTTAGCGCTCATGAGTTATGGTGTCAGACGCGCAGGCAGCTCTGAGCGGCCGGCGAGAAATCAGCGGCACGGGCCCTGCCAGCGTGCCTCTGAGCAAGCCAGGCGAGACGAGCGGCCTCGGTGACCGCAGCGTTACATCAGCTGCTGTCACTTTGCACACTTTAGTGACTGCATTGTGCGAGAAGAAGGCGCCATTATGCGGTACAGAGAGGCAGAGTATAGTAAGAGTTTGTTTGGGGAGCTGGCGAGGGGAAGCAAAACCCTGACAGCGCAGTTATGGCACCAGTCCAAACAGAGCCACAATGTTCAATGGCAAGAACAAGTCGTTATTGTGTCACACGCTGAGAAATACTGTGGGCTGCAGTGTGACATTGTCCCCAACAACAGGTCATTCAGCACTACTTCCTTCACGAAACCTCTGCCAGATCAACGGTCTCTGTTTTTTTTTTTTGTTTTGTTTTTTTTAACAGCAGCACTGATCAGATGCAGGATGAATGCCCCAAAGCAACCTGAATTTGTTAGATTTAGTTTGGGCAGAAGGTGCAACCGCTTAAGGGAATAGTTCAACATTCACTGTCTTTCCACGAGTGAGACGGGGAGATCAGATTCACCCATCTTAGCATTAAGACTAGGCCAGCCTCTCCAGATCTGCCATCTAGTACCATTAAAGCTGACTGATCACCATGTAATCATTTCTTTAATCCTTAGGAACAGATGTAAAAACATTTGTTTGTGATTTTAGTTATGCGCTGTAACTACTTCTTGGCACAAAATATTAAACTGACACTTGGATCAGCTTCTGAAATCTGATGATTTGTTCTGTGTCTTACGTCACTGAATCCGTGAATTGTCTTTTGTACAGAAACCAAAGATATTCAGTGTCTTTTCATAGAATAAATTCACCAAGTTCTGCTTTAAAAAATGACTTAAAGCCATGAATAGATTATCATACCAGTGGCCAATTAATTGCCTGTTGGTCAGCCAGTCAAACAGTCCGCTATTTGTTTCAGCCCTAAATGGAAAATGTCCATTAGAAACTTTAAAAATGCTTCATTAGCAGCATCTAAAATCTTGAAATATCAGTTTATCTATCTAAAGACCGTAGCTATCACCAAACAGAATTGAAGCCATAAAATATTGGCAGAAAAATATGAAACTATCTGCTAATTTGGGGTTCACAACGTGAAAAATTGGTCAGACAGACGCTGTTCAGTGTGCCACTGACAACCTCCCCCACCTCTTTGCTTGGGGACATAAAACACTTCATGGTTTAACAAGGCAACTTGTAAAACAGAGTGCCCTGATGGCTATTGGCGATATAAATCTTCCTTCCATTAAGTATCTCTTGAGATAAGCATGCCAAACAGTATTTCATCCTTCCAGCTGAGGGAAACAGCATTATTGGCTGTATTATCCACGGCAGCTGCCCAATTTCTAGGACATTCCTCGCCGTCTCAGAAATAAAAGGCCCATCTTTCTGCCCCCAAGTTGAGCTCTGTGCGTACGTCTGCATTTAGTGAAGCTCCTCTGAGCACTGCTTGTATGTGCCTCTCTCATTTAACTGCGCAGTGAGGCTCATGACTCGGTCATGAACGCGGCAGTGCTCAATCTGCGGCAAAGGCACTAAGTGCTGCTGAAGAGCAACCACTTGCTTCCCACAAAGGGGAAAGACGGCGCTCTGGGACAGGCAGTTTAGTGACTAGCAGAGCATGAAATATTCACAAAGAAGAGATATGAAGGGTGGAAGAGGTAACTCCGCCACAGAGTGTGTGTTGCTGATGTACGCCCCGGAGGCCTCGAGGCAAAGACATTCTTAAGCAGGAGGCACAGAAACAAGTACAGATGTAGTGGAAGTATGCAGTGATTCTCGGGTCGCTGTGATATAGCTCTAAATGACCACAGTATAGGCTGGGCTGGGCTGCAGGGGACTGACAGTGCTGTTGCTGAGATTTCTGCCTTTCATCTGTCAATTCCTTCCTGCTCTGCATTTCATTTTAAAACCTCTCCACCAACTGACACGTCTAGCTAAAGAAGGAATCACATGGCAGCTACACGACAAAGCCATATTATCATTATTATTGCCATCATATGAATATTATAATAATCATGTCAGATTGAGGCATCATCTTGGTTGTGAAAAATGATGTTGCTGTTTACGTGTTTACAACAAAGAGGTGGCTGCTGAGGGCTTTTGCAGAGACTTGTGTTTGTTGGAGGGACCTATTATTGATTGTCAGTAGCTTATTGATTATTCAAATGCCCCTTCAGAAGTACGCCCACTTTAAGCATTGTTTATTCATCGATGGACACGCCATGTTCACTATATCTGCTTTTGTTGGATTTCAGGTCATCTTTGATTTTAAACAGGATGTATGTTAAATCATCCCATCCCTGCAACAAATCACACGCTGTTCAAAACAAATGAAACCTCAACAGTAGGTTTCCAGAAACACCGTGCTGCTTTGTGTGGATAATCCACAGACCTCGCAGTGAAAAGTTTTCATAACTCAGCGTACTTACCCTGTGAGTAAGTGGCTCCCAGTGTTAAGTGTTAACTTAAGTGTCGTCTGTGGGTTATTCTTTGATATTGGGTTTCTGGACCAGACATTTTGTAGATTACTGTGTTTTCAGATGTCCTTGTTTAAAGACCACACACATTTTCCGTTCACCTGTTGTGCTTTGGCTGCAGCAGACGTCAAACCTCTGCAAACAAAAAGGGAACTATCTGCATGACGATGCATCGGGGGTAGTGGTGACAATCGTCAGTCCACACTGTAGTTTACACTCCGTTCTTTGAGTCATGTTTTGGCTTTCCTACCATGGTGACCTGCTGCATGTCGCGTGACAGCGTCTGTCCCTTCGTAACCTCAGAGCCCTGTGTTTTGGGGTTATTTCCTGTAGTTGCAGAAAGCAGAGACCATAAACCATAAACACCTACAGACTATGACTCATAATACATTAATTCACTGTAGGCTTTGGCAGTTGTGGCATTTATGAATTTCCCATTCACATTTCCCAAATTAATTAATTAATATGTAATACATAGGTTTTTGATTAATCACTTAATTAAACCAATGAAACCAATCTCAGTTGAAACTTAATGAAACCAATCTTCAGTTTCCTAGAGCACAAGGTGGCATCTTTAAATCGCTCATTTTGTCAGACTAGCAGTTTAACCCAAAGAGATTCAGGTTATCATCATATCATCACTGCTCTAAACAGCAAATATTTGGCATATCTGCTTTAAAAATGACATAAACGGTATCTGATAGCTAAAATAGCTGATCAGGTCATTTCTAAGAATGAGAGGCCCTTGGTGCACTGAGGTTTGTTAGAAGGAGCACTTTCATCCTGGCTGAATAAGTCGATCAACAAGGAAATACATCACAGACCTGGTGACCTTTTCGTGATGCTGTAAATCCTTTTGCACCGCTGAGTTTGACACAATATTTGGGAAACGTTCCCACAAGGACCATTCAAAATCCCAAATGTAAGATGGCTTTTCGTTATGTTTTATTTCAATGTCGAGAACAATCACTAATTAAAAAAAATTTTTTTTTTTAATTAATTAAAAAAAAAAAAAAACTGCAAATTTTGCTGATCGCCTAATCAGTCACTCAGTATTCTTTGCTTTCTGCTTGTCATACTTACTGAACGTGTTTCTGCTTTTTTTTAACCCTGCCTGCGAAACAAAGAAATGAGAAACTCCAGAAGTGAAATAAAGCCTGGACCTTTTTTCGTGGGGAAATGCAGCCTATGTTATGGTTTTCCATTATTTTGCACCTACACCCCGCAGACCCGTCTCACAGGTCACTGACACACTACTGTACGCCTTCACATGGGCTCGCGCTGCCGGGAGCCGGGAGTGAAATGTCATTTCACTCCCGGCTGATGAGGCCAAATGTGGGCCACGTATCTCGAGATGAGAAGCGTGCGTGCGCTCGGCGGAGGGGACGGAGGATGGATCAATAACCTGAGGGAATGAGTGAGGAAGAGGAGGAGAAGAAGAAGGAGAGAGAAGAGAGAGAGAAAGAAAGAGAGGGGGAGGGATGGAAGTTGAGCGTGATGCATTCGCCGACATTTACCCCATTTGGGACCTCATCTGTAAAAGGTATCTGGAGGCTGTCATGGCGTGTCAGGGAGCTGTGCCGACAACCGGCAGCAGAGGACCCGGGCTGTCCTGCCAGCGGTGGAGGCAGCACAGCGTACATCTACAGACGAGGAGAGCTGCGCGGCCTTTTTGTTTTACACAGTGTCCAAACATTTCTCGCACAGCCCGTCTGAATGCCACCACTCTGCTGTAAACACGCAGGCCGTGATTTAAGTCGGGACACGGCGGGACAAGCACCAGACCCATCCATCCGTCCATCCATTCATCGTCACTACCGCCGCAGCTGCTTACTTCTGGGAAGGCGCGAGTCCTTTGCAAGCAGCGTCAGAGGCCTCGTCTGCTTTCTGTGACGGCGGCTGATTCACTCCAGACTATGTTTACTGTCAAAACCCTCTGCAAAGTCTTTTATATTGTTTGCAGGGCCGATCTGTGATTTAAGAAGCTTTTAAATAATGATAATGGCGTCTGCTCTAATACAATCATTTATGCCCAAGTTTGACTCTTTGCGGCATCTGCAGAGACACCGTTATTATCACACTGTCACATTTCAGGTGATAAACAAAGCTTCTCACTTAAAAGTTTGCTAAACAAAACCTGCGCTTTTGCCATTTTCCGAGAACGAGCGTTTGGATCAGTCAAGTTTCAAGTGACAATAAAGAGCCCTGTTGACTTCGTGAAGGTCGGAAAGAGTTCTGCTTTAAAATATGTATTAAACACCGAGGAGTTGCTGCGCTGACATTACACAATAATGTTTAATCATTCTCAACGAGAGCAAACACAAACCTCAATTCAAATTCTCCCGTGTGACCAATAAAATCCATTTTACTAAATCAACACGGTGGGACATGCTAACTCTTGTCAAAAAGCTCTTTAAAGAGTGCATTAGAGGCCCATTCTGGTCAGTTTACGCCTTCTTTACGCGCAGTTAGCTGATTGCAGAGCAGTCTGGGGAGGAAATAGAGCAGCAGGAACGGCCTCGCGCAGGCATGTTTGCAGGGCTTATCAGCCGCTGATACGTCAAGGTAGGCTTTTAACTCTGGATCAGAGCAGAGATCATAAAGGTTAATCTAAACTGACTGCTGACTGATTTGTTTCGAACAAGGAAGTTATCTGAAGACTTAAGTGATTACTTTCAAAGAAAAAAAAAACTGGGGCAGTCAAAGCTTACATTAGGTTTTCATTTTTTGAAAGGTACAAATCCATAATCTTAGATCCACGGGCCCATCTCTCCGTTGCCAAGACTAGATTAAAGTCAAATGACGATCGAGCATTTGCAGCCAGGGACCTCACCGTAATTTACGTTGCGCAAAGCACTTTGTGGCTAGCTATACAAATAAAGTTTATGTGTGCTCGCCAGTAACTACACAGCTGGCACGCTCATAAAAACAGCGCCTGCTTTTGCCTGTTACCTCTATGTGTATGTGTGTGGGTGGGTGCTGGAGGCAGATCCATCTGAAGCGAGCTGAAGTTTTCTTTCCCCAGGCTCACTCTGCTCCACTCGGTGCGCGGGGAGCTTATCAATACTGATGCATGCACTCCTCCAGCCGGAAGAGGCAGGACTTGGAGCATGTGTCCTTGAAAAGAAAGAGTCCCACACTCGTGTGGCCGTGCAGCCAACGTGACACGACACATTATGTTCATACGTGTATTTTGCATTAAAGGTGCTACTAACTTCGGGCAACGTTCAGAATTTTCGGGCACTTGGTTTTAATGTCTCAGCAACTTGAGAGCAACTTGGAATAAGAGCCAAAAGAGAGTGAGATTTAATTCCTGCTTTACAGACCAATATTCAGGCCTGTACGAGCCAAAGCCACAGGGAGGGAAAGAAAAATGGATTAAATATTTCCTTTGACCCAAGAGTGATATTTTACCCAAGAGCGAGTTCCTTATTCTTTCAATAAGAGCGAGTAGAGAGGAAGCAGTGGGATGTGAATGTCTTTTCATAGCTTGCCCACGACGGGAAAAAAGGGGGCGGCAGCGCCATCGAGAGCGGGAAGGTCAGTCCAACGCGGTGCGGCCCGAGGGGAGGAGAGCCGAAGAGCGGAGGCCGGGTGGAGCATCGACCGGGCCGCTGCAGGGAGGAGAGAGAGCCAATGAGCGGGGCTGTAACGGAAGCAGATGATGGGATGTCCAGGGCCTAACTACTGCTCAGGATCGAGACTGTGCAGTACGATGGGAGAAAGCTGCTGGTGTGACCCGGGCAAAATCTGTTTCATCGAGAAGGAATGAGTGAGGACAAACAGAAGCGTGACTCATTCATGTTGTTTTCAGAGCAAATAGTGAAAATACACAGAGCATCAGAAACACACATCTATCCAACATTGTTTATTCAGAGGAGTTTTTTTTTTTTTTTGGGACTTGACAGATAAAGAGATGAGACTGGAGTACAGATGAAATGTTTCTTTTTTTTCATCCTCTCAACAACAATTATAAATACGCCATGAATGGCACAGCACTGAAATTCGGAGACGTTGTTTTTAATGTCTTGTCGTGGTTTGTGGTTTGTGTTCTGCGAGGAGGCTAGGACAGTATTTAAAGCAAAGAGCACAACATTGTGAGCACTGAGAGGCAGAGGAATAAAAAAAAAGCTGCAGACAAATATTTAAAAAAAACAAAGCCTGGGATTGATTTAACAGTCCAAATGCCTCGTGTCCAGAGAGTACGAATCACTAGGTTTGGAAATTCCAATGTGCATGTCAATAATTGATTTCCTGCTGGTGATCAATATCCTGACTAAATGAATGCTAAGCACATGACCAAAAAAAAAAAATCCATGGAAATGCTTTAAGGTAAGACTTGGCCACAGTTACACTGAATTTAATCCTTGAGGACTTTGTTCTTCTTATGGATGTTATAGCCTGTGTGCGCGGCTCAATAACTGATCAAAATCTTAAGGGTGAAAGTTCCACATTGCCAGAGATGGATCACATTACAGCACATATATGGATTCAAGATGCTCACTTTAAAAACAAGCTAATATTCATTCAAGCAGCTACACTGCCAAAAATAGCTACGCCACATCATTTAGTTTCAATAAATTAATATTACATAGAGCACTAATAGCTGTAGTTTAATTGTAGTGTTAGTAAGTTTTCCAACTCCAAATACACTCAGCATCAGTCTATTAGGCACACCGAGCTAAAAGTAATGTCGTCTTATACAACAAGCCAACAATAAATTCTAAACATGCGGCCATTTTGGAGGCAAACCTAGTTTCTAGTGCTCTTGTATTGTATTGTGTTATAATGAGGTGTCTCTAATATTAACACTCACCACAGTGGACAAAAATATTAGAGACACTTCTAAGAATAATTTGATATTTGACTCAACAACACCACAAACTACAGCCACAAAAGTAGCCACAAGATTGAATCAACTTCTCTTTAGAGCAGTTTTGACAAAAACTGAACACTGACCTTCCTAGGAGAATCCTTTATTACAGGGCTGTTGTATTAGCCTGCATTAGTTTTAGTTAGGTGTACCTCATAAACTGGCCACTGATCAGTTTTAAGCTTCCTAACGCATCGTAGGTCTAAATTTCTTACATTAAATTTTAAATAAGACACCAGTATGGACTGTTAAATGAAACGCAATCTAGAGCACAGTTGAAGCAGCACGTGGGGAAAAGGCAAAAAGACAAAACTCTCGTCTTCCTACTAGTGACTGATACAGGTTTTAGTTTAACAGTAACGTGGCACAATTAAATATATTAATTAATAGCTTCGACTGCACGATTAAAATGAATCCACGGTCTTTGTTTTTGTACATGACCTCCCATTCACGGTCTGCAAACCAGACACATCGCGTTGGTTTCCTGTGAGACGTACTCAGTCATCCCGCTCAGTAAAATAACTGAAGCAAATGATTACAAGTAAACAAGGGAATGAGTTTTTAAATCAGCCAGAGCTGATTTCTCACTGGGGTGTTTTAAATAACGGTGGAATTGGTTCGGAGCACACGTGAGTTGGGACAAAAAAAAAACAAAAAACAAAAATGTGGCATGTTTATGGGCTGTAGATTTCTAAAGTGAAATGAGTTTATACGTCAGTGGAACACTGGAGGCAAAAAGTTGATTTTGCTCAACCTCTTTTAGCGCTAAGAAATGGGAGGACCATGCAGCAAAAAAAAAAAAAAGGCCAAACATATTTCCAAATGAAATGCTGAAACACAAAAATTTGTCAACGTCCAAACTTTTTTTTTTTTTTTTTTTTTTGAGTGCATGTCATCAACACCCGGTCGTGGTTCCTTCTCATGCAGTAGCTGGTTGTGATTTTTGAGACTTTGATTCTATTATTAGTCCTTCTGTCTCGACGCCTGGGAGCTCTCCGTCAGGAAAACTCTTGGACGTCACGTTTTTCAAGTGACGTCCCCCGTTATCAGATATCTACAGACAAATACAACTTTGTTTTTCCACAGACATGTTCATATATCTTTTATAAAATAAATCTTATATTTCCAAGTATACAATAATAAAATGATGCACTCTGCAGAAAAAAAGGTAACAGGAAACTCCATATATACACATAGTATATTATACCATTTTGGCAGACAAGAACATGGACAAGTTCAGTATTGTAAACAGCTCTTTACTCTCATTCATGACATTTCTTTTTACTTTACTTATTCCGCCCCCTCTTCGCTCGCTCGGTCCCGTTACATTCATAACTTCAAAAAAATTGTGCTTTAAGAAATCTCTTACAACCACCCATGGGCTCTTTTCTCTTTTGTGTCCTCGGGTAACATCCCGGTCTGCTGAGTAGAAGTGCACTGTCTCTGAACAGTAGGTCAATGTCTTAAACGGTCACGTGGCTGGTAGTTCGCTCGGCTCTCCCGGCTCACCCAGGAAATGAGAGACGGGCTCAGAGGAATGAAGGCAGGGCAACACACGACTGGCATTGGGACTGCAGATGAAGAGGTTTGCGAGTTTTATGCCAGAGAACGTTGGATTTATGTCGGGCGCTGATAATCGTCAGCATTTCGACATGAGATCCCTTTCAACTCTTCCCCGAAAGTTCTGTTTCTGCTGGATGTTAACATTTGGTATTTATATGATGTGTGCACAGAACGGCTAGGCAGCATCAGATGTGTAGCAAATGTTTCAAATGTTTCAGTTTTTCCAGCTTTCGGTACAGCTCTTAAACATTTTAAGACTTAGAAATAATCACAGTAATTTTGCAAATGTCTCTAAACTCTCTGTGATGTGAACTCGAGTAGGATTCGCGTCCTGGAGTGGTGGTGGCATTTTATTGATGATTACAAGGCAGTCTGAGAGGTTACAGCTGTGCTTGGGATACAGGAATGTACACGGTGGAATGTGGGAAAAACACTGCGCGTAGAGCGGTGATGCCAGGGTGAAGAGACAGAGAGCTTTGGGTTTGTGAGCTCAGGAGGCAGGAACGGAGTCGAGGTCTGAACGTGGGTGCCGGGGGGGGGCACCGGAGCAGGACTTTAGTTTTCCTCGTCAGTGAGCTCCTCCTCTGCGGTGGCCTTCTCAGGAATGGCCTCGAGGCTGCGTCTGCTCCTTGAGTCGGAGCCGGAGGAGCCGCTCACTGATCCGCCTTTACTCAGGTTACAGGTAAGTGCAGCGTAGTGGATCTGCTTGAGATTTTCCTGAACTTCACTCCTGGCGTGCTTCAGAAGGTCTGCCTGACCCTGAGGGGGGGCGATGACAGATTAGAGTGTTAGAGAGCAGGGAATGGGAGACATGTAAGCGAGCTACAGGAAAAAGTACTCTTGAATTACCACAAAACCTTCAGACCAGTCTTCAGATATTTTCACTTTTCACTGGTGTCATCTGCTGATTTAAGTCATGAATACTTCACTTAAAGCATCTCGGCAGATATAAATCAACGCAAGCCCCAACACTATAATTCGATGCTTGTGCACTGACAGCAGCAGAACTTCAAATCTCAAATTGATGTGAATTTATGAGGAGCTTCATTATAAGAGTATCCCACGTTCTGACAGTGGCTATTAATTAACACTGAAGGTAAAATAATGTGCCAGATATTATGTAAGCGCTAAGGCCATTTCTGAAAGTGTCCTGTCCAATCTGTATAAACCCGTGAGGAGCAATTCTACAATGTCTGACCGACGCTACATGTATAAAAGGGGCTTTTGGAAACTTCAAAGCTTTACTGGAGATCTGCCATGTTTAAATCCTCAAGATCATCAGTCGATAACTTGATGTGCTTTTAATGATCATCAAAAATCTACCGTCTGTTTAAGCACCAAGCTTGCCAATAATAAGATCCATATAAGTAGAGCCCCACAGTAAACATGCACAGAAAATGCAGCACACGCAATGAATTAAACACACTTGCCCGGCTCAACTCGATTGCCTGGGGACAAAGTATAAATTATAGCTGAGCTACACGTGAGGTTATCTTAATTAACACATGCAAAGACCACAAATAAATATGCAGAGGGACACTCATCAACAATTACCTCCTTGTGTTGGCAGTGGAAGTTGAAATAAAGGCGCAGTAAATACGAGGAGCTGGATGGTTTAGACAAGGTGCACCAGTGATTCTCTAAGTACTTCTGCTACTTCAAGAAATGATTAAACTGGGCATAATATTTCTTATGCAATTCAAAACATTAAATCTGAATGTGATTACTTTATATCAGATTTTGCATTTGTAACATGTATGTCAAATGCTAGAAAAATATTGTTATTGATATTGAAAGAATGAATTTTAGATATATAAAAGCAGAAAACTCAGTGTGTGTGTCATGATGGCTTGTATAGTGCTTTTTGTATAAGACACTCGTCCTTGCATTTCAAAAACCTTTTTATTTATTACCACATGCTTCCAAAGAGCATTGTCAGCTGGTAATAACACTAAACCCAGACTACACAAAGTGAGTCGGCAATTTATACAGGCTTAAAGTCACTCATAAGTAACCGCTTCAAAACAGGACTTAATAAATATTATGTATCAGACGCAAGGAATCGTGGAAAGAGACTCTGCGCGCCCCATAAGCCCTCAGTCATTCTGGTTTGTTTTCAAGCCCCCACGCCTCTCATGACAACTGTGCTTAGAAACCAGTCTGCTGCCCGGCCCTAACAGGAGCTGTCATGTAACTAGATTAACGCTGGTGAGATTCCAGCAGCTCCTGGAAACGTCCATGAGAAAAACCGCCCAAGGCCGCTGACCCAGAACTCTGACCTCCTCTAGTCACGCACGTAAAACGTGTGTGCGTAAAAGTGTGCGTGCGTGTTGCGGGCACATGAGAAGTAACACATTTGCAAAGTACAGAGCGCAATTTCGAGACTGCACGCTACTCAAACAGAACAAATCCTACGAAACCGTGCTTTACAAGTGGGTGTATGCTGCCTGCTGTGACTGAAAATCTCACCTTCAGTATGGTGATGTTCCACGTGAAGCTCTCCACTGCCTTGTGCAGCTTCCTGCCCTTCAACCCTTCCTTCACGGCCAAGACGTGGAGGTTCTCGTGAAACTCCATCGCTGAGGGGGGAAAGAAAGATGAGAGTGAGTGTGGAGACAGTCTTTGTGGATGGAGTTCAGGGTAGTTTGTGAGACAGAAGAGCGGCTGTGAGGTGACAGGAGTCTGGGAGATGTGACTTGGTGCTAAGGCTGTTGTCACTGTGAGGAAATACATGAGAGCAAAAACACCGGCATGTACTGTCAGCTCTCCTCCTGCAGCAGAGGGGTTGAGTATGCGGAGGTTCAGAGACTCTCTGGCTGTGGAGGAGGAATCCTTTCTCCTGACTGTGTGTCTGTAACGTGGTAATAGTTAGCAACAACAGGCAGCTGCTGTTGAAGGCATACTGCATGTGAGGTCTGGAAAAAAGTAGACATCAGATTTGAACATTTTTGAACAAATTAAAGGGGCAACCTGGGGGCTGCTTATAAGACGCCTGAGGGGAAATTGAAAGAGCATCCACCATCTAAAGTGTTACGATCTTTGTGGATAGCATATTTGACTAAAAAAGAACATTACAATTGTAGAAGAAGTATGACCAATCTGATTTCTATTCAGCAAGTGTCAGTTATTTGATTGCTAACAAAGGAAGATGAAATCTGTTTCTCTCGAGTCTCTCTTTTGTTTCAACAATACACACAGTGTTGCATTCATTTTCATGTCACCACGAACAGTCTGTCGAGCATTTGTGCAACCCCCCAGCCCAACCCCTAGCGATGCCTTGCTTCACCGTCATAAATCTGAAACCTATATCCTGGAGTGAGATGTTACTAAGTGGAGGGTAAGGCACAGTGGCACACCCTAGTAAGGTGTTGATGGGATGTCATGGCAAAAACAAAAAGGACAACAACAAAAAAAACATTGGAATTGCTTGAAAAAGGAACAGAGGAAGCAAAAAAGCCAGATAACTGAAACAGATAAATGAAAACAGAGTTGAAGGAAGCAGTGAAGCAGGATGAGAGAGAAAAGAAAAGAGCCCCGGAAACAGAGAGGAAGGCAGAGGAGAGATGCAGTGTAGGCAGACAGACATGACGTTCTTTCACTATGGATTAGCATCAAGGCTTCGAACAGAGGAGGGATTTGTCTCCTGAGGAGCTTTCCCACCTCCTCTCTTCCTCTCCCTTTTCCCCCCCCCCACCCTTTGCATGACTGAGTCTGAGTAAGGACATGTTTAATGTTGAGTTGGCTTTACAGTGCAGCACAGACGCTGCAGCAACAGGCAAATAAACCAAAGGGAGACGGAGCAGAGTTCCTATTACGCACAAAGCCAATAACTGCGTAACACACTTCTGCACTGGAAATCCCTGTCGACAACGCACACATTTCCGCTTCGAGCTCCGATATCAGAGAGACTCCGTCCTGGCCCGTTGGTGCTGTTGCCATGGAAACATGGCGTGCAAGTGATAGAGAGAGAGAGACCCCCTGAGTGTGAAATGGCCATAATAGGTGTGGGGTTGGGCTGTTTCAGTCCTTCTCAGCTGAGGCTACGAGTCTGCCACCAGACCTCAGGCGTGAATATAACCAGCTGTCAGAATTTAATGACAGCTCAGACACATTCATCATCACACCACTGCTTCCGAATCAAACACGCACTCTCTGTCCCGTGTTCTGGCCATGTCAAATAATTTCTCTCTTTAATTTCAGGTCACTATTCTGTAACTGAAGAGTTGATGCTGCTGTGCACGTGAACTATGACTGTGCTGATGAAGGTGCACAGCTTCCTCTCTATCTCTCTCACACACACACACACACACACACACACACACACACACACACAGAGGAGGTTGCCTAGCAACATTTTATGGAGTCTGGCAGGCAAGAAAGGGGGAAGCTCATTCTCAGTAAGGCATTTCAGACTAATCCTCTGTGAGGTAATGCAGCAAGACGGAAACTGTACAGTAAAGGTTGATTTTTGCACATCTCACACAACATGAAACAACTACAGTATGAGCGGCAGATCAGTGGAGCATGACATGAAATATTGATTGATGACTGATGATTTGTTTAACAAGAAATTATTCTATCTACTGATATCATAAAATGCCACCAGTAGATGTGAACCATGAATTATTATTAATAATAATAATTACAAGTAAGGTTGTGCCTTTAAGTGTATTTGTTCATAATCAATTAATCTAAAGGTTATTTTGTCCAAAAACAGGATTCAGTCTATGAATTGTCCAACAAATGTGGAAAAAAAAAACACCCATCACAAGTTTTGCTATCATATATTGCACTAAAATGCAGGAAATCCTCACATTTGAGAAGCTGGAACCAGCAAATATTTGGGATCTTTGGTTAAAAACTGAGTGAAACACATAATCGATTATCAAATTTATTGACAAATCACTTCAGCTTAAATAAAAAACAAACTAGATTTAAACAAAGAAAGTTCAACAAAGAAACAAGGCCAATGGTAGAAATAAAAGGTAAAATGTTAAAGAAAAGAACTTGAAAACACAATAAAATATAGTTATGAACTGCCCTACATATTGAACGATCTTAGGGAGTCCACATTAAAAAGACGTTTTAAACACATGAGACAAAAACATTGGTTCTTTGCTTTGTAGTCTGCAAAATGCCACCGCAGCTCAACTGCACGGCAGAAGACCATAATTTCTCACTTGGCATTTAAGAACATCTTCTGTACTGATCTCGTTACTCTGCAGCAGGTTAAGCCATCCAGCTGCTCTGAATGCTAATTGGAAACTAAGTGAGTGTCGGATGAGGAGAGTGACATCCGTGTTTGAGCTGCAAACACCTGACTGTGTTCTCTGACGCTGCCTTTGTGTGTGTGTGTGTGTGTGGAGAGGGGCCTGTCTGAGCTGATGTGATGGATTATTCACAACTTTAATAGCCGTTGCTGCTGTAACGTTCTGCTTGCTGTAAAAGGGGGAATTGGGTTTGTACTGACCCAGTTTCTACACAACAGACAAGTGCACGAAACCACATCTCACTCACACACACGCACGCACACACACACACAGCTATACAAACACGAACATGTGCACACAAACCCACCGCTGGGACAAAATTATGTCAGTTCAGGATGGAAAATAAGTCAATGCTCAAGTTCATCAGTTTGCCATCTGTTGTGTCCTACTTTGCCATTGTTGGCCGTTGAATTTTCTCCTGCTGATTTTAGATAATCATATATAAAAGGTGCTTTGAGACCAAAAGCTCCAAATACCTCTGAAAAACAAAAAACAAAACAAAAAAAAAACAGAAAAGGTTTGGTCTACTTGAGCATTTTCCTTGTTGTGTTATTCACTTGACTATTTTCTAAAATAAAAGAATGATTCACTCTGACATGGTGTTTATCAATAAGGGCAGGAACTCACTGTTCAGCACAAAGGAAAGTTACATCAGATCCTGTTGGGTTTCAAAACGCACAACTGAAATGGAGCGTTATCTGCCCTCACACAGAACTTAACTGATAATGAAAAGTCATTTTATAAAGCTGAGTAAGTAATGAAGCAGAGAAGTGTCTGGCACACTTCTCCTGCAGGCTTAAATACTCAGAGTTGTTTCAAAGAGGAGATTTATATCCGATGCAAGACGAGCAACAGGTGGGACTCGGGCAGCACAACAGTTGATAATGAGCACTTACACATGTGCTCCATAAATCAAACGAAGTGTAATATTAATGTGTTGAGCCAACACATTTGCACAGTGTACATATTGTAAATAATTTCATACTGCAGAGCTGTAAACTGCTCCCAAAACAGCAGGTGGTCTTAAAAATAGAAAAAGAAAGATGCTAAAGAAGGCTGGCAGATGAAGCAGGTCATTATGACTAGAAAAAAAAAACAAATAGAGAAACAAATCACTTATTTCATATGTTAGCCATTTCAAATTGCGCACACTACAGCTAAACCTCAACCAAATAGAAAAAGTCCAGAGTATAATTTCCAGCTGCACAGACATGAGCAGCATGAGCATGGAAGGTGGCTGAACTGAAAACACAGAGGAAGAAACAGCACAGCCTTTGATCCACATTCATTAGAAGACACAGTCCTCCTCCTCTCTGATGTGCCAAGACAATAGAAATTGAATATTTTATAAGTCATCCATCTGGAAACCAATAAGGCTGAGCCATGGTAATGATGGTCCGTCTTTCCTCCCTTACACTCTCACTTAGCGCTTCCAGCGGGCTTACCCGGTGATAAATTAGCCTTCTTTGCTACTTAGATGGAATTCATTGCCAGAAAGTGCTACATTATGAAGCACATTAATGTCAAAATTGAATTTCTTCTCATTAACAGGTTTTACCCATATGTCTGCACAGACCACAACACTTGTTACATTAAACATGAATTGTTGGAGAATAAATACTGACCTCTGGAAGTAACAGGAGCACAAATAAAACACCAGAGGAGGAGCTGTCCGACAACATCTTACTCGGATATTTTCCCTCTAGTCTGTGTGTGCATATTTTTAAATCCAGCAGAGCCTTTACTGATGAACTGCCAATCAAACTTTGTTTCCCAGAAAAGCAGAGTTACTTTACCCCTGGCCACAATAACTCATTATGTCACAGGCCAGAAAGCCAAAACTGCACAAATACACCAAACAGACATATGAGTGTCTGACTAGTGTGCTGTGTGTGGTGGAGAAGAACCATAGATGGACTGCCATCTGTTAGCTTTGCTGCTGTCTTGCTCCAGTTCACTCATCTCTGAACCTTAAACTAAACCTTGTGATTAGAATACAGCAAAGAGGCTGTTAGTGGTCTGAATTAAACACCTCTGTCTGAACTGCAGCTTTTCAAAGGGAAACTGACTTAATCACATACTGCAACATGATTCAAATGGCAATTCCACTTTGCAAAGAAGCCAAGTAAAATCTGTTCTACATTTCATATTGAGTGATCTGTGTGGACAACATTCAGCTATCAGGACACACAAGCTTTTATCTTTTATCTTCTCCTTTTGCAATCTGACTGTTTCTTACCTGCTTTTTGGGTTTGTAGAATTCTCTCATACACGCCCTCAGAGTTTTCTAGCAGAGTCTTGCTGGTCTGGATCACCTGAAAGGAGACAGACAGATTATTCATATTTGCATTTATTTTCCACATCAGCAAAATTGGCGTCCCACAATAAGGGAGGGAGCAGACTCCGTCTGGTGGCCGGGTGTTTCTATCCAGGGAGGGTTCAGGAAAACAAGCTGTTATTACAGGCACGTTGGTGGGCGTGGTTGCTGAATTGCATTTTTGAAAGCCAAAATTAGAGGGAAGAACACACAAGCAAAATGGGGTGTTTATTAAAAGTTACTTTTTTTTTTCTTCAAGCAGGAACAGTGTCTTGTCTTCAGGAGAAAAATAACAGTTAATCCTTATTCTTGGTTTAGAAAGTATTTTTTTAAAGGAAAAGGCAGATAATCAAGGTCACATGATTGTGAGGAGAGTAAAATGTAAACAGGGGAGTCATTTTGAAGCAGACCACTACCGTGTTATCTGTGAAACTGCAGCTGTGAAAGATGCTAAGTTTAGCTCCTGTGGTGTTATGCTCAGCCTTAATTGAGTGCACAAAGTCTGCTGACCTGCATACTGTTAAAACTCTCATGGTGGCCATTAAAGCAGACTCCAACACTTTGGGAATCCATTTACATATTAAATGCCAACACCACACCCTCCCCACATTGCCCTAAAAAACCTTTGGTTTCCTTACACAAGGACACCAGCACAGTGGTGTATCATGAGGTTAATGATGCATGTGTAGGCCGACACAAAAAGAGGTAAGTAAGCACTAAATGAACAGGGTGCAGACAGACCATCTGGATATTATGCTCAGACTATTTTAACAATATGTTAATTGCTTTGTGTAAAGAAGATGATACATACACACCAAAATATTGCTACACATTTTACTTAAATTGGTGCCAGCTGGACACTGGAGCCTTTGTGTATGCAGCATTGTTGTAATTGACTGTGTGTACATTTACTTGTACACTCCCTAAGTGACTTAAGTGCACTGCGAGGTTGTGTCACAAAGCCAGGCAGCCCTGCTCAGCTGCCAACATAGAGAGGAAGGAAAGAAAAACAGCATTTGATTCCAGCTCAGTGTAACAAAGCCCTGTAAAAACAAAAGAAATGACCAACATCTGGCCCCTGAGATCGATCTCTGGAGTACACCGGCTCTGTGGTTTGCAGGAAGGTGGAGGGGGGCTTTTTCAAATAGAGGCACATTAATGTTTTAATTAGTCCCACGATCATACTGCTTCCACAGACAATTTAGTTTTAAGTAAAGGTTATGATATTCCATATTTTTCCTTTTGTCAAGTCCCACAGAAAGAACAAAACCAACTGTTAGCTGATCGATCGTACCGAGAAGTGTCTGAGCAGCTGTCTGCTTACAAACATTTTATTTTTCTTGTTCCACCAAGTCACACTGGATAACCATGAGATCTGATGCAGTTTGTTTTTGTGCTGTGGTATTCTCTTATAGTACGTTCATGCAATTTCCTACAGAAGTTGTAAAATTCCATAACATTATCAGAACATTACATCTATAAGTCATTTTTCAGAGAATTAGTGAGGCAAAGTGAGGCACTTTGCAAAGACATACATACTGTAGAATTACCACTCTGCAGCGTATGCCTCTGTCAACCACCAAGTTTACATCCACCTCTCTCCAGACTTGTATGAAGACTTTGAAGGAATTTAACAAAAAAGGCATTAGGTGTATTTTCTGGTGAAGGGAAAGTATCACGATATTCATGATAATTCAATGTATGATTCCAGTGAGAAACACGCAGTCTTTACTTGGGGACTATTTTTAGAGGGGAGTATAGAATAGAGAGCTTTGAAACAAAGACAAACATACAATGACAATCACCTCTAGCTCAGTATCAGCAAAACCAGTAAGCCTGTGGTGGACTACCAGAGGATCAGAAGCCCACTGTCCTGTTTGTCATCCAGGAAGTCAAAGAAATCCAACTGGACATTTGTACCAAATTTGAAGAAACTGAGAATGAGACAATTTCGAGAATGAGACTGACAGAAAGCCTGAAAACATAATGCCTTGGGGCTCAGCTAATGCCAATGAAAGACATAAAACTGCCATCCTCTGACATCCCGTACTGTATGTGGGACAGAACAGTTTCACAAACCCATGTAGTGAATCACCATGTTATGCTACAAGCAGTCATGACTAAGTGTTTGTGTTTGTGGCTGTTTGTCACTCCGCAGCTGCAGTTGCAGCACTTAGAGCTGTCGCACATGCTGTGATTACTTCCCTGATAGGAGAAGAAATTACCGTCTTGGTGGCAGACGCAGCATCTCAAATGTATTTAAAGGCACATTCTAAGGTAAGTGGGTGGACTGTGACCCATTTGCACACTAAAGACTACCTCTTGTAAGTGGTATGTTTAGTTCTATTGTTATTATTATGGTTATTATTATTACCACCCACACGTAACAAAAGACACAGATGTTAATTTATTTTTAAGGTGACATTAGCTTAGCAGTGCTATTATGCAAGTAACTAGTAAAAATTGGGGAATATATTTTAAAGACAGAAGACCAGACCAGATCTTATTTGTATAATAATTTAATATATGTATGTAATATAAAATATTGCATAGAACTAATATTAATATAGAGTTCTAAAATATTCAAGTACCATATAAAAACTGATATTGTGTTTCTGTCAGACTAACATATGGGCTTTATCTCAGGGTTTCAGAGATTGTGCATTCCTAACTCATCTCGATTTACAGGCTCTGCCTTTACTTCATCAGTTGTGAACAAATGCAGAAATTACCAGACCATATATCTGAGACCACAAACTGGCATCTCCACCTTGTTCTCAGCGCACAAAGGGGAAGGGATTGAGACCCAGATTCTATTTTTGCCAATTAGGAAGCGAGAGCCTGGTTACTCCCAGTGGTGGGTTTTGACACGGTGCCTGAATTTCTAATTGTACTAGTCCATACATTATTTACAAGTCTTTAAGTTTGGCTCTCCTCGTTTCATTTATGCCTCTGTACTTCAGCCATGCACCTTTCTGCTCCACGTCTCCTCTGGCACGCTGCTGATGATCAAGGCCTGTAGCTTCACACCACTTAAGCCCTTGCTCTTAATTTATTCGATTTTGGTCCCCAAGACACTCGTCATTTTATCCTTTCCTCCCTCCAACTCAATTTTCCTGGAGCTCTTTTCATCAGGGCCAATTAACTAGCCCTCCACTCCCGAGTCTGAACAGAGCAGAGGGGGTCACCTTAATCGGTCTGCATCTGAGTCTTTTCAGCATCATTCCCCCTTTCAAGTGTTGTGTCTTACAGTCCCACGGGATTAAATGTGCTATAAAAATAACACTGTTGGGTGCAGATAACACTTAATAATGTTGTTTCCCTTCACACACCATTGCTCCATGCACTGAACAAGTTAAAAAAAAAAATTAAAAAACAAATTTCTATCACATATTTATCACACAGGTGTGCGTGCCTCTCAATTTTGTGTGAAGTGCCACTCAGGTTGTCAGAGTATATTACAAATGTACCAAACACAATATTTGATATGTTGCTACCAACACTATGTGTGCCCTCTGCAATATGTTTTCACCCTGCAGTGTGTTCTCCCTCTATGCATACTGTGAATATGTGACAACAAAAACAGCTGATGCTAAACACTGCAACAGATCAGGCAGGGTTGAATATTTGTTAAATATTCGTTGTTACAGCCAGAAGAATGGAGATAAATCTCATTAAAAAACCTCTAATAACGGGATGCAAAATGATTCAAAGTCATTCATGTGCCAGTGGATTGCTGCAGTGGATTTTTGTCTCCTGCCTTAAACAGTGGACAGTCAACTTCATAAAGTTCATAAAGTGCTGAGAATCAATGGAAGAGAGCAGGATCTGTTAAAGATAATGGAGTTGTCTCAATGCCTCAATGGCATGTTGCATAACTCGTAAGCATTGATTTTATTACTTAACTGAGCTTCAGCCAGTTACCTAACAATCTTTTTATGTCCCCATTAAGTCCAGTATGGCCAGGTTATTGATTTGATTGGGGTCTAAGTTAGTTTGCCTTATTGGGTCTCTCTGTCTTTGATGGATGAATGCATACATAGCACCACTGCCATATTCCCCAGCAGTTCACATGTTCAGAAATAAAGTTATTTTCTCTGTGCACTGCTGCCCACACAAAAACCATGAGAGTGAAAGAGTATCTCAGTATCTTTGGTGTTCTTTGAGGTTTGTATAAATAAATGTAAAATATCACTTTGATATTTTAACCACACATATCAGTCCTCTTTGCTTTACTTTTGCTTGCAAATACAGTGAACTGCTCTTTCCGACTACTACTCACCATGTCATAGGTGGTGACAACTTTCTTGAGGACCTCTGGTAGCAGGCCTTGGGGTTCCAAGTTAGGGTACTGATCACTCAGGTTGAACACCAGAAGGGGGCTGTTGTCAGGTCCACTCAGCCGTGGAGCAAGGGCCAAGATGCACTGCTTCAGGTTAGCCACTGCTGAAAGGCCGCACAGCTCTTTAAAGGACACAATGGCATTCTGCAGAGAGAAAAGAGAAATTACAACCAGGCTTGCACACAGGTCTACTGGTTTATACTGGCCTGCCAAACAAAACAGGTCTAACGGCATGACCATTAATAAAAGTCTAAAAAGAAAGGAACTCTTCCATTAGTCTGTGTCACTAAATCCTGCATTAAATATATAACCACAACCCCACAGAGAGGTACCCTCGCAGAGGAAGTGGCTGGAAGCTCTCTCTTTACCTGTGAGAACTTTCGTTTTGGCACTTGTAAGCTACTCATAAACACTTGATTCTTTTGGACTGCCACCAGTATCTCATGGAAATGGAACAAACACAAGCAAATCCTAACCTTCCTGTGAAAGGCCAAATTTAAACCCTACATAAACAACCGGAGGGACACACTGTGATGAACGGCCAAGATGTGTTACAGTCTCAAGGCCAGTGGCTTGTTATCACACAATGACTGCAATGACTAAACAGGGCTACCAAAATAAATCCTAATACAATGAAGAAACACACACGCACATACACCAAACACAAAGTGTTGTGACACAGCATTCCTGTGCCTTTACAGAGACTTCAAATGAGGATTGAAGACCACAAATATGACATATATGTGATCATGAAAAAGGCAAAATAACACTGTTTCCATGATCCCTGTGGTGGCGAAGGTTGCTCAGTATTATAAAAGAAAAGAAAAGGTTTGGGATGAGACTACATTTGTCTGGTTTGGCTCAAACATGTTAACAGCTTACAGAAGGCCATGTTCATCTGTTGTAGCTACAGTGATTTTAACATAAAACATCTCAAGATTTCAACGAGACTGTTACCTCTTCCATCCCAGTGCAACCTTTTCCAATTTACACATTAGAAGTTATGCATGTCTACCATTTAAACGGGAATCTCATCACAATGTTTCTCAACTCATCTCCCTGACTATGTTTTGAGCACTGTGCAACACATATGGCTTAGATAAAATCTGATTCAGTGAAGCCTGGTGGTTTTGTATTTCTTTCCAGAGTGGGAGTCCTTTTACATTACATTTTCTTCAGTCTTTCATAGAAAAACATTCCCATGCTGGAGGATGAAAAATCATAAGTCATGCATGTTACCACATACATCCATGATGATACTGTGTACACAACAGACGCTTAACATAACAGTGGATGGAATAACCATTTAATGAAGTTTAATTTAAATGCCTTACCTGCATGTTCTCTCTGAGGTCAGTTGCCTCCCTCAGCGGCTGCATAGCTGTTTTGAAGACATCATCCAAAGCCTTGATCAATAGCACTCTCATGCTGGCATACTCTCTACTCCTCTTGCCCTTTCGTACAGACAGTCCTCTTTTGTGGGGTTTGCCCCCTCCTCTTCGGTTGGTTATGGCCACATGAACAAACAACAAGGTATGTGGCAGAACCTCCCCTGTCAGAGACTGTAATGGTATATGTCGAAAACCTGGCTGGAGACACTCAAAGGGGATTGTATATTGGCCAATAAATTCGTCACCAATATAGTCGTCATCTAGCACCACAAAGCGCACCATTGCAAGCTCGGGGAGATTTATCTGAAACTCAAAGCTCTCGTCAAACAGTGGGTTGTCCCCATTTTGGTTGACCGTTTTAGTCCTTTGTTCAGCACAGTCAGCAGGAATGCCATGTATTTCCACATACACATAAGGGTCTACTACGTCTCCTTTGGCACCTGAGCCTTTTGGTTTTGGGAAGTTTTGCCCACTGATGATCTTGATGTGTAAGAGTTGTGGAGAAACACCAGGCACTGAATCTTTAGTGTTGGCACTAAAATATGAGACCTCCTCCCGCATGATGGCTGGACGCAACACATAGCCACAGTTCCCATTCTGACGGAACCAGCCAATGTTTAAATCCATCATCAGGCCAGGAGTCTGGTAGTTCATTGCCACAATCTGGCAACCACACTTCCAGAAATCTTGTGGATTCATGTTGCTGGAGTCTATCCGCATGGGGCTAGGGTAAACCCGTGCAAGGAACTTCTTGTTGTAGTTAACAAAGTCACCTGGGAAGTCACTGGCACAACGACTGGCAAAGACCTCATTGAAAGAGCAGAGCTCCCAGTGCTTCTGGCTCTGGAAGGATGTTGGGAAGTCTTTGAACTCCACAGACTTGCACATGGTCACCAGATCAGAGAGGTCCTTCGACAGCTGGAATTTCTTGGGCGCGATGGTCTGCTGTTCCGCAGATTCGATGCTCATCCTTTGAGACATCTCTGCCCCCTCATCCTCATCTGTCACCTCACCTTCTGAAGCAGTGCAGTTTGTGCTCAGTTTCTTACCCTTCAGCAGGATCTTTCCCTTCAGTTCCAAGGGAGAGGGGAGGTAGCAGTCCTCAGGTTTTGGAGGGTCTAGGTGGATTTTGTCTCCAAGAATTTTCTTTAGGTGCTGAAACATGACTCTCTGCTGCTTTAAAGAGCAATGGTTTTCTAAACATAGTATCAGTGGAAACTCGGATGCAACAAAGGCATACTTGTTGACAACATCAATGACACTACGAAAAACAATTTGTGATGTCATTGTGTGACCAGTGTAAATAACAGGTTCGTTATCAGGCCCATCCCACACATCCAGCTCTACACTGCGACAGCCCATCTTGAGGGCACGGATATACCCTGTCACATCAGAGGGACCTCTGAACTGATCTTCTATCAGATATGTGTTATGGGATGAATTGATGTAATAGTGGGACAAGGGCTGGTTCATGTCTTGGCATACGGTCTTCTGTTCAGGGTCAAATATATGGCACTCTGGAGACATAAGGTAGTTGGTAAACCCATCAAGAGAAAGCCAACCCTTGAGCTGGCCCTCTTTAGATGGTTCATATTTCTGGATGACCTCTAAGCTGGTGTCTTCACTGACTTGTGCCATACCCTGCTCTGCCTCTAGAAATATCATTAAGTCCTTGGTATCCAGAAATTCTTTGTTACTGGAGAACTGAACAAAGAGAAAATAAATTTCTGGTCTCGTGCAAAGATCATGAAAGACTTCAATGAACTCCTCTTTTGTCACATCAGAACCTGCTTTGTCTTTTGCTTTGTGAAGCTCCTTGAACTTCAGTTCTATTTTCACATTTTTAAGTCCCGGGTTCAACTTTTTGATAAGCTGCACAGCAGCACATATTGTTATTTGTTTGCTGTTGTTACCATCTGCCTCATTGAAAAGTTCACCAAGCCAAGATGAGCGCATGTTGTTCTGACTGCTCTCTATCATATTCAAGGTATGTTTGCCATAGGAGATCAGGTACCTGAGCCCTGTAACCCATATGTTGGCTACATCTGCACTGTTTGCCACCAAGTCCAGGGACTCATAGTTCTCCCCAAAGATTATTGAGAAAGCACAGTCCTCCGATATCTGATCATAGGTTCCATTAGTTCTAAAAGTGTCTGTATTTTTCCCTGTGCGAACCTCCTTGATGGATTTCACATCAATTTTTGCCTTTTCTGATTCCTTCTTTGAGGGCTCCCATCTCAACGACTGCATGTCGGCATCAAGGAGAAAGTAGCGGTGATAAACCCGCGAATTGGATCGCACTTTCTTCAGCTCAGAGCCATCCACCATTGCGCTGATGCAGTCGCTTGCTCTGCTAATTTTCTTCTCAGTGGGCATGCTGCTGAATGATACAGTCTTCTTCCTTTCTTTACGCTGTCTTGAGCCATCCTGCAGAGAAACAGTACACAGTGCATAATCAAAAATCCTGCCATAGATACAGAATGGTAAATATAGCCACAAGATTTATAAGACTAAAGTTTAAAACAATTAAAAAAAAGAAACAAAAAAAACATTAAGTTAAAAACCTTGAAATATGAAATATAATGAAATATAATCAATATCTGTTACGCTGTATAAAGGCATGGTTTTCTTCAGTCATGTCAAAAACTGAGTAAATGTTTGATGTATATTTACTGTTAAATACATGATAAACTTGACACAAAAAAAGAAAACCCTTTTTCTTTTTCACATATCATACATAACACCAGTGGTGGAAAGTAATTATGTACATTTACTTAACTAGTTTCTACTTTTCTCAGTGTTGAGGTATTTGTACATTACTTGCTAGAGTATTAATAATCTATACCATCTGTCTGTTCCACTACATTTCAAGATTGTACCTTTTACTTCACTACATTGAGATGGGTGACAAATGAAAGGAAAAAACAATGTGAAGTGTCTTAGTGTTGAGGCCACCACGAGCCTCAGTGCTCCTTGCTAAGACTGTGGAGGGATGAACCATTCCTCCTCAATATATTCCCTCATTTATGTACCACCACCTGAAATCTTCCAAGGTGTGAAACTGGGGTGAGATCTGGTGACCGTAAATTAGCAATATCTTTTTCACACTCCATTCAGTGCACAGGGGCATCAATCAGCCCTGGTTCAGAACATGCTGTTTAGAAAAGATCAGTTTATGTAATGTACAATGCTATAAGATTTAACCACCAAACAGCACATAAAATTATTAAATATAAATCTAGTATTTTATCACCGGGGTACTGATAATGTTACTTAAGTAATGGCTTCTTCATTCGGCTTAGGAAAAGCATAACCCTGGGATTAGCCAACTTTACATTAATACACAAGCCAGATAATGTGTTACTGGTGAATAGAGTGAACTTGGACACTTGTTTGTTTTCATCAATGAAAGAACAAAATGATGTGTCCTGTATTCACTGCAGTTTGTTTTTACATTTTTGCACTAATTGAATGAAATCTCTATAGAGGCATTCCCCTTTTTTTCCTAAAGCAAAAGATCCATTACACTTATATATTTTAGATCTGACAATTTTTTTAAAGTTAGGGTAAATATCCTTTGTGTTTTCAACACAAAAACTAAATTCGGGTTAATTTTTACCTTCCAGAACACAAACACACACACACACACACACACACACACACACACAAATATACGGTTTGCATGTTATGTCCTTCCTTCCTGGTCCCTCTTTGTTCCCTCTGAACGTTTACTGAGCAGAATCACAGCAGCAACTTTGTTGGTTGACTTAAGGTACCTGTCACTGTACATTATGGAGATATAACAGGAAATCTCCCTTGGGAGAGTATCGCCCACACAAATCCTGTCATCTACAGCAGCAACATTCCTGACATTTTCAATGAACCCTGCTCTTTCCACTGAAGCAGGTTCCTTCAGCACAAAGGCATCATTTTAGATTTTGGATTATTCAAACTCATTTCACCAATTTAGCACTCGCCAAACCCAAACCCTTGCTAATCATTATGTGGCAGTTTAATGGCACCACTTTATACAGAAGAAATGCATCATTTTCGTAAACTATATGGTGTTGCCAAGTTAAGAAGTCACTGCACTCCAGTAGAAACCCTTGATCTTAAATTTCCTTTGGGTTTAATGAAATGCTCAAACCCCTCACAGCCTCTTATATAATCCAAATGGGATGTGCATACCTAACATACTAAATGAAACGGTACCCCTAAACATCACTGTAGACTAAAGATCTAAGTTAATATTAGAGGTGATTACATGTGTCTATATCTTAATGTCTATAAATGCATGCAGGAGCTTTCACGCATCCTTCTGACATTTACATCTTCCCACATTCAGCTGACAATATCAATAATAATAAATTTGACTGTGCAGATGACAGTGTAGCTGTAGATCTTTTTTGTTTGTTTTTTTTTTTTGGTCATCATCTGAAGCAGTTTCATCATAATCGCTCGTTTTCATCTGTCTGCTTAGTTTACCAGTGGTCTCACTGGCTCAGCAGTTTCTGTTAGAGATATACAGGAACTAGCAGTACTACATCATGTATATACATGTTTGCAGTTCGAAGAAAAGATGCAGCAAAAGCAGTGAATACTGACTCACAGTACAGCCTGCTGCTGGGAGCTCAGGCTCAGTCACTTTATTTATTTGGGCAATCAAGACACTGTAGATGGGCATTGTAGATGAGATACAATAATAAAACTCAGTGTATACACACAGAGGACAGAAGCCAAGGAGGCTTAAACAATGTCCTCCCTAATATGAAAAATATTTCAAACACAATCAATAGAGATAATAAACATCCAACAGATCAAGGGAGGCCTGTCAGTGAACAATTTTGGAATTACAGCAGGCCAAATGATATATAGTTTAAAAAAAAAAAAATTAAAAAGGAAAATAAATTAGAAATCCAATCTGTGTGTTAGAATATTTTAAAACACACAGACTGACTGTATGGACCATGTCAAGTAAAATGTAAACATAATAATCCCATTCTTTTACAGTCTGCTGCTCAAGGAGGGTTCATTATATAAAAGGGGAGCTTAAACTTTAGATGCATGACTGCAGATAATCCTTATGATCTGGGCAAGAATGCGGACTTCATGTCTCCGTGGTGACCTTGAACTGCGGTCATATCTTTCTTATTGAAATGTTTCTGGTTTCTGCTGAATGTGCAGAGCCGCCATGCCAGGCATTCTCCTCAGGATTTCCCTCTGCTTCCTTTACCAAAACTAGAAAACAATACTGTACCCACCCATCTCCGTCTTTGTTATAATTTCCAGAGGAGACTTCACTGCTGGAGACTTCTTATGCAATACTCCCTTTTTGCCTCTGCTGGAAATCTGATGGCCCAGGATGTTTTCTCTTACATTAGGTATAGTTTTATTATGCCTTGTAAGGTATTTACTTCAGACTGTGTATTTATAGTTCTATCAGATATTTGCTTTTATAGGGTACATATTCTTCTAGACACAGGTATTACTTATCATGTCTGTTAATGCCATTTCTTCAACCATAAACCATCTTAAAAGTGAACTACGACCAAGAATTTTCTGCTAGCTGGAGCAGCCAAAGCACAGCAGCAGAACAGGCTTTAAAAATGTGAATACCTGAAATGCCCAAGTAATGCTGTGTTTTAGCAAAAATGGACGGACGGATTTATGGACCTACAGTGGTGATCATCACATCGCCTATGTAGTTTATGTGGGTGTGTATTAAAATTTGAGAGAGGGTATGTGTGAGCTGGAAACTATATTCCTTGTGCTAGAAATGACAGTACCAGTAAGTACATGGTGAATCACTGTTATTGATCAACAACCTTACTGAATCCCCATTTGATGTGGAAGCACCATTTTGTGTTAAGTGTATTGTCACTAAAGGGAACTGCATTTTTTAGTCATAAGTACACAATACTGATATTCATCACTTATTTGAAACCTGTGAAACTGAATTTTCTTTATATGACATCTGGGGAATCGTGTCAGAGGTCATCATTTTTCTTTCTTTGCTCAGTTTTTTTTTTTTTTTTTTTCTCATATCTTTGGCATGACAGTGCTCATTATCCATTACCGAATTTATTTTTCTATCTACTTAAAACCCCAGGTACATTTTGAAAGCAAGATGGTAGAACATAATAAGGATACTGGATGTTTTCATGGTGTTTAATAGATAATTAAGGCCAATCCCATCAGGCTCCCCCTGACAGGGGGAATTACTTTTATGTCTTTATATAGGTTTCAATATGTGTTTGGTGTTTGACAGTGTGTGTTTAGTGAGTGAGAGTGAGACAGAGACTGAGTCAGAGCGAGGTAAACATTGGAAGAGACAACGAGAAGGCAAGTGAATAAGTAAGACAGAGTATATCCACTGCTCACAGATCCCATAGGAATCTGAATCCCCTAATGGACTGAATTCTGCATTTTTTCTGGCTCAGTGAGCAGTTATGAACTGTCTGTACAACCGAGGACATGACAGGGGACCCATTACTCTGCTTCACTGTTCAACCTACGTCCACAACAACAAGCAATGTGACTCACCTGAATCACAATGCAGCATAAATCAACTGTCAGCCCCAAAACAGCTTTGGCTTCAAGTTAGGATATACTAAATCTATTCAATGAGCAGAATTTCATCAGAATATAAATGTAATATGTAACACAGTGCAAATGTGGAAATTTTGTTAATGCCAGATACATCTCTTTTGTGTCAGTTATACAGGCACTAACATTTGCGAAAATGATTAAGTGTTACGGCCTGTTTATCATTACTGTCAGATTTATCACATGGTAAACACACAGCCCTGATATAAGGAGTGAGATGCTGAATCACTTTCTAACTCTGGATTAGACCCCAGACTGCATTAAATTCTCCCCCACTGCCTACCAAGCAAGCTGAGGCAACAGCATGGTTACCTAAGAAGCTCATACATATCCCACAGCTCTAACAGTGGGATACAAATCTTTTTTAGGACGAACCGTCCAATTTAAGAATAAATCCCAAAATTACTTATGAAGGTGGTCGCCACTTGAAATCAGTTAGCCTGAAGAGGTTGTTATGCAGTAATCCTTTAGAACCTTAGAAAGAAACAGCAGCATATTTGATTGTGTGGAGTTTGCATTGTACATGTGGACATGTACCAGTAGGTGGTTTGTACTTAATTGCTTTCTAAAGTATTGGTTGCCTAAAATGTAGGTCTGGACTTATTTCTCTTAACTCCTTACTATGGCTGGACTATAACTCAACTTTATAACTTATTGCCTCTCCAATCAGACACATTGTGAAACGATTACCATATTTAGACAATATGCCATAGTTTACTGTAGTGTGTCTACATTATGGTCTTACTTTTCTTTTTTTTTTACATTTTTACACACCACAGACTTGGGGTCATACAAAACAGAAATGATAACATTTCCCTGAAGTAGAACACTTAACGGAGGCTCGATTAACAAAAACAAAAAGGCATACATATAGTACATACAGTACTATTCCATCTCAACTACAAAACAAAACACATATGAAGGAACATTAGCATAATATGCACAAAGTGCTTAAACTTGATACATCTATGCAGTTTCATTTGTTCAGGGTAATTAGTTTGGTGCATAATTATCAGCAGGGAGATCTGTAGCACTTCCCAACTTGCATCATTAAATAATAAGACGGCGTTAACACCACCTGAAACATTCAACAGGCAAAGGAGGCAGAGAAGAAAACAAACCTTATGTGTGTGAAAGAGAGATGAAAAAGTAACAGTGACAGAAAAAAAACTTTAGAGGAACAAAAAACTAGAACAAATGAGTCATAAGATAACCCAACTGGTGACAGTGAAGAGCAGGAAATAAATGTCTTGAAAGCCAGAGAACATTGGTATCAAAGACAAAGGGTCACAATTCTGTTTTGTAAACTTTGAGGAAAAAAAAGGTGATGAACACAGCGCAACCATGGTAACACCACTAATTTATACAACCACCAAAAAACACTGCTAAACACAATTTGATGAAGCTATCAAGGCCAAGATCCACTATCTGTTCCATTATTTAAATCTTGGAAGAGAAAAAGTGAAGAGCAGACACTTAAAATCCTAATTAAACCAGATCCAAGTACGTTTGGACCTTAAATAATAAAAAATACACAATACACAATGTGTGTATTGAATATATAATATTCTAAAGCCAATATTTGAGTAAAGAGTTTGTTGTTTTATTAAAGTTTGAATATGCAGCCTTTTTGTTCTCTAACTGCAGTCAAATCCCTCAGGAGTTTGAACCTTGTAAAGGCCCAGCTGCCTCTGCTCTGTACCATATGATATCAGCCGGTCAAGCGAAGTGTGACGAAGGTGACTACCCTGGGAGTTAAAGCTTTACCATTTACTCAACAAATACAACTGAGGGTTTCATGTCTATTTCTGGAACGTTGTGGTTGTGACTCAAGGTTTTAAGTCCCAAGAGTTCAACATGAATGGAATAAAGAAAAAAAAATTACGGGGCCCCTCAATTTAAAGTTATTCCCCTCAGTTTCTGACGTTATATTGTTTTGTTAAGTTAACCGATTTTCTATTCTTTAATTTCTTACCGTCATTATTTACACAAGGTACATTTATTTATCATCTACCATTTGCCAGCATTCAGACACCATTTGTAAATTTTAGAACGTTTTGGCTGATGTAGCGTAGCTGACAAATGGGCTAATAAGTCATTAGGTTTTGGTTGCCTTTGTTGTACAGCTGCATCAAAAAACTTGCTGCCCATGGTCCAGAAAAATCACATTTCTCACAATTTTCCCACAGCAAGTAACCAAAGACAACTGAAAGCACAGCCATCATAAGATGTTTCCATTATGAGCTTTACTATGGTAGTATTTAAATTCATAAAAAGGACTCTATACAACTAACCTGAGAAAAACTGCCTGAGAATAAATTCACCACCATTTTCCTCCAAACTGTTCTGCATGGAGCTGTTCCAGGATTTTCATCATCTTGTTCTTTGGCTCTAGGCTGTGAGACAAAGCCTCTTGGGTTCTCAAATATTGGTTGAGCCATTTGCCACAGTTCACAGTAAATTCATTAGTTAATTCAGTAATATTAATAAGTACCTTTACACAGTGCTGATGCTTTATTATGTCCTATGCCTAAAGGAGCATACGGAATACCTTCTCCGACAGAAAATCAAAACTTTTCATGTTATTATGACAGCAGGCTGGTCAACTGATGGAATTACACTACACACACCTAGACACAAACACGTCACTCTAAACAAAAATGTCACCTAATGTTTCTTTTAAATACTGGACAGAGAAGAGGAAACAATACTCAATAATAGGTCCATAGCCACTGGAAAAGATGGCTGGTTGTTAGCAATATCCTGCAGATGAATGTAAGTCTGTGGAAATCATCAGTGATCTCAGATACCAGCAGTGGAAAGAAACGTAATGGACTTCTACCAGTGTGTGCCATTTATTTGTCCTGCTTGTCAGCTTCAGCTGTGATCATGTTACCATCTACCACTGATTCCTTAACATTTTAATCAGCACACCAAGCACAACAATGCTTTGAATCATAAGCAGTACTATTTCTCATTTCACGGTGAGCACGTCATTTACCAATCAGTGTGATGGGCACTACTTCAGATGGAGTGAGACAAGATGGGAACAAAGAAAGACACAATGCTTCTTACATTGCAAAGATGTAATCAATTCAGTAACAGGAAGAAACTAGAATTACCACCCTGTGGTTGAATGCCTCAACCAACCAATTGCAGTTTACATGCATAACTTTCCAGACTGGTATGAATATAGCTACAAATTTGGAGAAATTTAATTAAAAAAAAAAAAAAAAAAAAGCTTAATAAAAGAGCTTTTTCATATGGCATGATGATAACAATCACCTGAAGCTCAATATCAGTGAAACCAATGATCTTATGGTTAACTATCAGAGGAAAAGGAGCCCCTTTCCTGGTTATCATCCAGGGAGAGGAAGTGAAGAGGGTGGACTGATTCAAGTACCTTGGGGTCCAAATCAATGAAAAACAGGACTTGACTCACAACAAGTGTTCTTCAGGAACAGGAAGAGCAGAGTGTTCTTTCTGAGGTTTCTTTCATTTTGCCCATGACTGTGGAGATGTTCCTCATGCACGTTGAGGCTCTGCGGATAGAGGATGCTGTTTGCTGTACAGATGCATTTTTTTTTTATTTATGATCTATAGATAAAATTGATTTGACTTTATTAAGCTTTACTATCCTTGTTCTGCTGCATGTCTATTGGTGTTCAAGTGCATTGAGAGAAACAGAAAACTGAGTTAAATTGCTTGTACGTGTTCACATGCTTGGCCATAAAGCTGATTCTGATACAGCACAACATTGTAGTAATTACAGCACACACTGCTTCAAATATGGATGTTGCTGGAAAGAAGTAACAAATTCTAAAACGTTGGATGCTTCACACACACACACACACACACACACACACACACCCTTCAACCCAGCAGTACAGGAGATCAATACAATCACCACAGTTAGAAGATGAGCACCCAAGATTAGTGTCACCAATTCATTATCTGACCTAATGTCATTTGCTCCTTGTATTGTTGAATAAAGGCCAGATGGAAGGACAACCCTAAAACGTAACGTCTCAGTGAAAAAATGCGGATGTTTGGCCTATTACACACCACATCTCAAGATTGTCAACACTCAGGGTCTATAGGATACAAAACCTGTCTGCCTTCAGTGCAGACACTCGTATATCAAGTAATTTTCCACAAGACCATCTGAAGTTATGAGCCCCTGACCCGCACTGTGAAGGCAAAGCCACTTTAATATTGGAAATAACCACAGCAGAGGAATGCATATTTTTACAATAAACTCATCTTCTCACAGTTCTCACAGGAAGGAGACCTTTCCTTTCGTCAAGCAAAGAAAGGAACTGGGCAAGAGAACGACTCAATAGCATAATTTATCTTTCACTTATCTCACCATATAATTGTATAAATTCTCAAGTCTGTGGTTCACAGATGTCAGGTTTAACTGGATACTGTGAAATCTTAAGTATGATACAAATCTGACAAAACTGACAAGCCTACCAGAATGCTGAATTCATCTGCCATCAAATTGGATGGTAGAAAGACAAATGTAATGGAAAATGTGACTGCAACTCAGTTTTGCAGTCAACCCTTAAATGTTAAGCTCAGATGTGAGACCTTCCCAGTTCCTCCTTTGGGTTTAGCCACCACAAATAAATCTCCACCTGTGACAAATATTTCAAAAGCATGTCAGTGTGGAGCTGTTGTGGGCACTTTTATGAGTCTGTGGGTGCACCTCACACTTTCAAAACATAGAACCAAGCAACGACTTTTTGTGTGCCTTAGTCCTAGTTGTAGTGTATCACCACCTTAGCTTCAGGTTGAGCAAGGTAAACTCTCAGATATCAGCAACTGCAAATGGGAACGATGGCATGAGTAGGACTAAACAGTAAAGTAATAGTAGTGAAACGAGGTAAACCTCAGACTCACTTCTATATGTAAATAAGAGATTTGTCTTCAGGTATTGTTTGGGTGGTGTGGCTAACTTGGTCAGACAGAGATCAGTCACATTTCTAAGCAGCTTATGCACGCAATAAGGTACCACCCATCCTACCACATTTTCCAATTAGGTCAGTCTGCAAAACACTGAACTGTAAAAATACGCTAAAACAGTCAGGCACATTGAAAACTAAGCTTCGACAAACAGAGGTCAGAACTATTTACATATTTGAGATGTGTGCACACAGCGTACGCTACATAATTGATCAATCAGGTCAAACATCAAAAGCATATACATTAGTCAATTCAGGTCAACACTGCATTTACTGAAAATTAGATTACTCCCATTTCAATCAGATCTCAGCCGAGGAATGATCAAGCTAAACTGGCATGTTGCAGTCCTGACTGAGAGAGAGAGAGAGAGAGAGAGAGAGAGAGAGAGAGAGCGAGAGAGAGAGAGAGAGAGAGCGAGCGAGAGAGAGAACAGCATCAGCACAGCTTAGCATCTGATGCGGCATCCATGATGAGACTGTTTCAGAGCACTGGCAGGCTTGAAACGCTCTGCCTGCACTGTGAGTACAATTAACATACTAGCTGCCAATTCCATAAGAGCTCCACAGCCAACATTGTTATTATTACAAAACAGCTTAGCTGATTCATCCTCAGAGCCACTTAGGGTTAAACAGCAATTCAAGACAATGCTGAGGCACTGGGTAAAAAAAAAACAACCTGCTTTTAGTCATATCAAAACAGAACAATTCCTCTAGGATTTAAATACAGTAAACTTTAAAAGTACATTGACCTAATAATGTTAATAATGTTGCTGTTAATAAAATACATAATATGAATAACAGTTACATGACTCAAAGCAAAATAGCTTATTTTGATCGATCTTTGATTATATTGCCACTATTATAGGATTATAGTTCCCAAAAAACATAACTGTTACATGTCAACACATTACTTGTGAACGGACACTTTGGCAGGGTTTCACTTTGTTTTCAACATACAAATTTTCCATTTTATTGAGTCAACATGAATAAGCTTCTAGATCAAATTACAATGAGAAAGGACTTAATTAGAAATATATTAGAAATATTAGAGATAATATACCATAAACATTTTCTCAAAGTTGCCTATTACTCTGATAGTCTTCTTAAATAGTTAAATACTTAGAGAGTGACGAGCTGGGCTACAGTAGGGCTGTGACTAATGATTGTTATTTTCATAATCAGTTCATCTGCTGGTTTTCCTTTTTCTGATCTTTTCTTTGGATGATTTGGTCTATAAACAATCAGAAAAATAGCAAAAAAATGCATGTCAAAATTTTCTTAAGATGAGTCTAATCTTGTCATATGTCTTCTTTAGTTCAACCATTAGTCTAAAAGCCAAAGATATTCAGTCCATATAACATCAAGACAAGGAAAAGCAGCAATTTATCACATTTGAGAATCCAGAACGATCAAATGTTTGGGACTTTTGCTTAAAAAAAAAAGTCTACAGCAGTTACTATCACAGTAGACCATATTAACACACTTATTGTCTTGATTATTTTAATAATGCACCTGCACTTTAGGATAGTTAAATCATAAAACTACAAGATCTAGCTTCACAATCAAATGCTGGTTTTCCATGATTGTCTTCAAACTAATTTCCTGTGAGAGTAGTACTTTTTATAAACTTACACTGTAGCCCTGACAGCCAACAGAGAGACTTATTAAATTTATTTTACTGACATCACAGTCCCAGATTCCAATATATGACAGTAGGGAGCGTAGAAACAGAATGATTGATTATTAAAATCCATGTCAATTGTTTAAATATGTACTCTTCTTTTTGTGCTTCAGTACTTAGTTCAGTAAAATATTAATTTAACTAATTTTAAGGGCATAGAACCACCTCTCCCCTTAATGTGACAGAACTGTAATCACTGCCAAATCATCCGAGCAACCCTTAAAATAAATGGTGACGAAAGCAGCACCTGTGTAAATCAGTGACACCTGAGCTGAGGAATGAATAGGCAATTATTCAGGTAAGCGACTGAGTGCTGCTGCGAGTCGCCTTGAACACATGCAGCCACAATGAGTGACTGTGAGACAGCAGTGGGATCCTGCAGGATGGCTGTCAAAAGAGCTTTAATAAATTACCCCATCACCTACCAGTTCCATCGGTTTGGGATTGAACTGATCTGGATTACACTTGGCATGAAAGCCACAACGCTAAAAGATATACTCAGAAACTCCCTCTCAGAAGGAAGGCACAGTTGAGTTTAGGTTAAACAACAATCTGTGGTTGGCAGATTTAGGCTATATGATGGTAGGGAAGCCAGCCGTAATGTTTAAGTGGCAGTTTCTTGTGTGATGTTATGAATAATTAACTTGACAGTGCGAGGTAATAACATTTGCATCATCTCCACATCACCCTTAAAGGGAACTTAATGCCACCCACTTCAGTAAAAGACAATGTGCAGTAGACTTTTCAGTCTTTTGTTTTATGGATTATTATAAAGTTAGGAGTCTTGCTCAAGGCCACCTGACCCTCCCCAAATCATTTTCCTTGCTTCAGTTCTCCATTTGGTGATACAAAACAGGGCAAACATTGACAACATTTATCCATTCCAGTGGAGGGACTCACATGGACAAATGTACTGTAGCATATACAACAGTAATTACTTACCACAGTTAGTCAGACTGCAGAATGGAAACATTAATGTTTTGGAGCTATTTATAAATCATGGTGAACACTGATGACTACATTAGCATTAACAGTGTGCATCACAAAGTACTTGATATACACTAGACATATTGAAAGTGTCCTTTTACTCGAGGATCATTATAACATTTTATCGCTACAGCACTTTGGCTTAAGGCACAAAAGTTGTAAAAAGTACAGCAGGAAAGTGCTGAAGGGCAGTCGATGATATTTCTGGAACTTCATAGCAAAGCTTCCAACACTAACAGTTTATTTACATAGTAAATACAAACACACAATGTTGAGTTTTAACTCATCTTCCCTCCTTATCACTGAAACAAAAGTTCACCTCTAAAATACTTCAGTGGTGAATTCAGAGGAGAAACTAACCATCCCAATAGTCTCATTTCAAATCAAGAACAGTTCTGTGTTATCCTTTTAGAGATGCAGCAAATCAAGCTAATCAAGTCAGATATATGAAATCATTCAAATCATCACACTGTGGCTGTGGGTGCACTGGTCTGAGTCATGCAGGCTGAATTGCCACCGAGTCTGACTCAATGATATAATACAATATGACGATTCCCATTGAGAAACTTGTCTTGGACTCAGAGCAATGCTGGTCCACCATAATTAATACCATATTGTTTTTCTTTTTAACAGGATTATATTTCAAACTGAGTTTGTTTTCTTCTACTCCCAGAGCTGTGAAATAAGTGTTATTTACCAAGCAATGGAAAGATCCTCTTTGTTTAAAAGGATCTGAGGTGAGATGTGAGGTGGGAAGAAAAGTAGCCACGGGCTCATTATTTCTTCTGCCGCTGGCCACCCACATACAAGATAGTTACAATTTACTGGTGAAGACAGAGACTGAAATGGACTAGTAAACACCTAAGCCATTACTCAAGCTATGTGTAAGTGCCTTAGTGACACATAGCCACAGTGAAACTTAAACATACACTCAGCTATCTCTAATGCTGCACTTTAACTACATAATTTAATATTTTAGTGCATAAAAAGTTATAATTCGAACTACTAGATATGCATACCTCTGGCAAGAAATATCTAAATGTGTTAATCCAATATCTGAACACTATTGATGCAGTTACAGAGTAAATGATTTTTCCATTTAAAATACTAGTTCATGAGGAAACGTCAAACAAATCATTACACAATACCACAGAGTACCACTAATCCACACCAAAAGCTTTGTTCAGTTTTCAAGGACAAACTAGATTTTCAACAAAGAGAGGAATACAGGACTAGAGGTAATTATTATATTTATTCTGTTGAAAAGAAGAAAACTTAAAGCTGCACTTCAGTATCTAACATTAATTTGAAAGATGGCTGTTTAAAGTTGGCAGTTTCATCTTTCTTAGGGAGGATGTGGTCAGAGGTTGTGGTCAACTGGAAATTATGTCAGTTAAAATGACAAAGAATAAAAACATCAAGTATCTAACCACTCTTTTCTATTGTGGTCCATAAGCTCAGCCTGCCCCTATAAGTCATTACTTTACTTCATTACTGTGTCTTGATATGGGTGCATTGGCACTTGAAAACCTGCACCACTGGGAGGATGATCAGGAGGTTGAGTGCAGATTTTGGGTGGAGTGTCATTTCAGTTCAGTATTCAGCAACCATCAAATTAAGATATCTGCAAAGGTGTCATTTTGTCGAGCAAGAACTGCAAGCCTCACTTCTGCCAGACAGTGCACAAACAATTTTGGAAGAAAAGGTCTCAACGTGCCAGTTTAGACGTGCTGTTAGTTTGTACCCCCTTGCAACACGCATGCACAGACACTCACAGCACTACATATGTTGAACAGAAAACTTAACATAAGTTAGGTTGTTGTGAGGCACTGAGCATTACAGCTGTTACTATGAGAATGCGGTTGGTGTTGTCCCGACCACATCCTCCCATCATTTCAGAGAGGCACTTTAACAAGAACTGAGGGCTCTGACTGACAGTGTGAAACAGGCTGCCTTGTTAACACTGGTCCAACCCTTCACAACCACCGTCTCAGGGCAATATTCGATCACTCAGAGCTGTCAAAAACAAAAACAACTGCCTTCAAGAAAATACTGGCATGCAGACAAGGGCACGGCTTATTGCATACTTGGTTTGCTTGATAGCGTTCAAACAGGAAATTCTGAGTGTTGTCTTCACAGAAGTGGAAAGTGAAAATGGGTGGTTACGACACATTCTCCATCCAAAGATACATATTCTTATCATGCCACTTGCATTTTTCACATGACTTCAGCCTTAAAAAGTAACACGTGTTCATTAATACAGCGTTTATGTAAAATGGCAGTGCAACATCACTGAAGTCCAAAATCAGAATATGACCTCTCAAACTTTTTTGTTTTGTCAATGTATGAGCAGCATTAATTTACTACTTCATTATGGATGACTTTTTCCATCTTGATAAAGAAAATCCACTTCCTGCATCAACACGAACCTTGGTAACAGTCCATGTTCTATTAATGCTAACTTAATGTGATGTTCATTTTGGCCTCAACTTATCTGAAGTCTTCATCTCTGCTGTGACTCACTACATGTTTATCCAGCTGTGTGCTGTGTTGCTAGGCAAATGGCAAAATCGTTTTAAACTGACCCATTGTGCATCTCCCTTATTTCTGATGCTTCATCATGAAGGCTTTCATTGTGTAGTCTGACATGGCACTTAATTGAATTTAGGTCATTGAGCATTTGAGAGTGATTCCTAGTCTGCATGGATACTCTGGCACTGGATCACCACATAGAAACCTCTGGACCAGTTCACTAAAATGGACATGGGGCATTAATCTTGATAGGAACATGTTACTAATGCCCCTTTTCCACTAGTACCCTACTCGGCTCGACTCGACTCGACTCGCCACGGTTTGTACGCGTTTCCATTACGTTTTTAGTACCTGGTACCAGGTACTTTCGTAAAGTACCTACTCGGCCAGGGTTCCAAGCGAGCTGAGTCGAGCCGAAAATGTGGACGTCGGCAGACGACAGGCCACTGATTGGCCAGGGAGAGCGACTCGTTCGTAAGAGTCAACCGCGCCATTTTTAAAACGCAATAACAACAACGAACACGATCAGAGATGGCTGCACAGAAATCAACCCCGCGGAGCAACGACGACGAGGTGCAGACATTTCTTTGTCTGGCTTGGGAACTGAGACAGGTCCTTGTGTAGTGAGAGATTACTTGGAACTTTACAAGGCAGAAATGTCAATATTACCCCCATCAATCTCCAGTCAGAGGGCACGTCAGAGTTCAACACCCACAATGTGCCAAGAATGTGCTGCCTGTAAAACCTGCCGGTGAAAAGGTGAGCAGCTGAACCCCGTCAGGCTGCCCAGGAATGTCCGCAAGGCATCTCACAGAGGCATCAAATCATAGACAGTATAATGGTATTGATTGTGCACGTGGTAGCAAACAATTAACCCAGCAGATTCACTCAAACAAACCAGAAACTGGCATTTGAAAAGTGCTTCTCAAAAAAATTCCTTACACTAGCTCATGCACTTTAAATCTCACAGCCCCTTGAGGGAATGAAATTTCTGAGTGTGACTACTAATTGACTGACCTCTAAAAGTCAAATGGAGACAACATCAAAATAAGAGGCATGCATTTCTGACATCTCTTTCAGAGCCTGTGTTGGATCTCTGCTATGATATTGTTCTACAGTCAATGTGAAGAATAATGTAAAGAAAAATATATCCTTTGTTCACTATAGCCACATTTTCAGACTTGTTCTTTTACAGTCTTGTGTCTGACATTAGAGCAGATACAGCAGCAGTGGCAAGGCTTGCATTACAGAGTTGCTGACATTAGCTACAGACACCGTCTCGGAGGCTTTCAACATACAGTAGAGTGACGCAATGGGCAGAAGTGTCATCATGTTTGGTACCCTTGAGCAACACTCCCAACGTTCATACCCGTGAGATATGTGAGTCACGATGACCCCAAGAGCAAAGAGAGCAAACAGTTAAGAAATAATCTGTTACAAAAGCTATGCTGGTTATTCGCATATCCCTCTTAAACATGCACATGTATGCATCTCAGCAGAGCCATGAGAGCGTCAAGGACCAGCACCTGGAGCAGGTTAAGACTTGAGTGTCTTTCTTGCCCAGGGATTTTCCTCTGACACCCTATGTTTCTTTCACAGTACTAAACTCACTACTGTAATCATATTAGGCTAATAGCGTGCAACATTTAAAGATCTAAAGGCAGACTACTAATCTGTACATATGTGAGGTCAACATACAAAACATTCAGTAGCCCTGCATGCTTTAACTTCATTACTAGTAGTCATTGTTAATTATCAATCCACATTATCTGCTGTACTATACTGAATGCAATACAAGTGTTGCCCTCTATAAACACATTATCTAACTCAGTTGACTTGCATCAGTCTGTAACCTTTTAAACATCTGTTCAACATGCCATATTAGCTTGATGAACACAGGACCTTCAACCACATGCAAATTACATAAGAGTTGTGTATATGCTATTTTCCTGTCAGGTATTTCACTGCTGCTTCAGTTCTGTACTCAAATGTTTATCCACTTATTGTATTCCTCCTTTTTTGGGAACAATAAAGATTATCTTCTGTCTCTACAGGCATGCAGATAAACCTAGATTACCGGCATTCAAGATCAAATAAGGAGAGGCTCTGCTGTACAAATTCTATGCAAAATATTCAGACAGTACAGGATGTGCTGCTTCTGTTGAATCCACTACTGGCCTGTATTGTTAAACACACACACACACACACACAACACCCATGTCAAGTGTGACCACGTTACAGGCGAGGTTCAAGGGAAAAAAGGCAGGCGAAAAAACGTGCACACAAAAAGAGACCAATTAACTGAGAGCAAGGCTTTTTTTTGTTCTTCCATTTGTAACTTGCAGCAGCAGCAATGTGATCAGTGTGGATGTGCAAGCTAGCTCGCCTTGAGTGAGTGAGTGGACGGACGGACGGATGGATGGATGGATGAAGAGCTCCGGTGTTTACCTTGATAATGCTGCTCCTGCGCGGTATCTCTGACTTGGCGTCCGGTCCGGCGGAGGTGTTGGCGGTCTCCACCCCGGCTTGGCCGCCAGGCGCGACGAGGGACCCCGGACCGACCATGTTTGCTGACACCCCGCAGTCTCCATTCAACACCGACACTTCGCAATGCGTCTTATCAGCGGCTCCGTCGCTGGGCACGGCCGTATCCCCGAGACTCGACGGAGGCAGGCTGCCGTCCTCCCCAAACTCCGCCATAGGCACTTTGAGCGCACACACACACACACACGGAGAGAGAGAGAGGGGAGGGGAGAGGAAGGGAAGGGACGGGGGGGCTGACAACGCTGCTGGGTAGTAAAGCCTTATATTTCAGCTTTACACCAATTTCCTGCCTGGCCTATTGCCTCGATGCAACATTTTGCACGCAGTTCAGCCATATCACCGTCACCACCATCATCTGCCGGTGCACATTTCTGTCAGGATCCTACAGGCGGGGGCTCCGTGCATTGTGCTCTGCGAGGAAAACACACACACACACAGAGATTAGCACGACCGGTCAACCTGACATTATTGAAAGCAGACAGGTTTAACAGCGGCACCTTGCTCGGTGTTGTGCCGTGAAAAAAAAGCTTCACGTTTCGTTATGCACCAAAAGAAAAAGCGGATGTTAACTTCAAAATCAGTGAGCGCTGTAAACGCAGCCTCATGCAGATGACCGACGGTGTTTCCTCTCTCACATTTACGTGCTTCTGCTGGGTTTTTTTACACAACTTCACCTTTTTCTTTTCACTCTCTAAGCACACGCACACAGTTTTCATCCCGTTGCGTTGCATTTTAACCCCCCCCTTCCTCCTCAGCCTGGCAGAGGTCGGCAAGTTAAATAACATTAAAGAAAAGCACGTTAAGTTCCCAGCTCAGTCAACAAAGACTAGCTGACCTGCTCTAGCTTCGCGTACTTGCCTTGTGAGCCTGCCTCGTCTCTCTGTGGGGAAAGACGGTCCTCCTTTTTTTAACTTGTCGGTGGAAACGAGCAGCCAGTCTGTCGCTCGGTGTGTGTGTCAGTGAGTGTGTGTGAGCCGAGTCGAGCTAGTTAGCAGGCGGGCTAGCTTCACTCAAGCTAGCTGGGTGAAGTTTGTTCTCGCAGTAAAGTCCGCTCAGTACAGCCCCCTTCGCTGCTGCTGCTGCTGTTGTTGTTAACCCGGCTGGCAGACAAAGAAAGACGAAGTTTCCTCCACCGACAGTCAGCCCTGAGTGTTAAAACACACACACACCGGGGTTTGTCTTCCTCACACGCCGTCACCAGGGGCTCGTTTCCAGGGAGCACTCTCGTGTCTGTGCCGTGAACGCGCCGCACGCGGAGCAGGCGCAGCTGTCAATCAAAACTCATTATTCTCATTACTATTATTTTTTTCTTTTTTTTCACCAGCGGGCAGGAAACTCCCCCTGTTCCCACTTCCCTGCAGAGCAAACAAACCTGCGCGTCACAGAGGTCAGCGTGCACTCAGATCACCTGTCAATTCAAATGTTCATGTCAGTGGATGTTGCTCTGATGGACTGGCTGCTCCAGTTTTTTTCCCCACTGGGGTGACATGAGGTAGGCATGCACACACATTTATGGGAGCAACTGTGATTTGCCATTTCTGTCTGCACTTCTACTCCAGTGACAAACAAGTGTCTTACAGTCTTTATATTCCTGTGTTTAAGATTTTAATTGAAAGGATGAATGGACCAAGCAATCACAGCATGATGGAGTAGTGCCAAACAAATGTAACAGGCCTATAAAGTAACAGTACAAAGTACCAACATGGAATATAAGATGTTAAATAAGCCTAGGTCGGTGAAATATTGTGTTTACAAAATAGTGCAAAAGCCCTAATATATATATATATATATATGTGGTACATGGAAAAAAATACCACAGACACCCAAGATATATTTGCTAATTACAGCCATCCTGGACATAATTAGTAGTTTAATATACCTGTTTGCATCTGTTCTCTGTGCAACCCTAGGCCACCCTCTGGACACACCTGTCATCTGTATTTTTCTTTCTGTTTTTCAGTATGTTTTTTAATTTTTTAGTTGCAGCCAGAGCCTACAGCATAATGACTGCAATTCCCATCCCAAGGTGGGCATTTAAAATACACAAAAGTCAAATGCTATAATTAAAAGTGAAAAAACAAAACCAAAGTAAAACTTGAGACAGTATCTTTTAGTTTTGTTTCATCTGAAATATCTCTCATCATGTTTCACAAATAGCCTAGATGAAAGACAGTTTTAATATTAAAAGAGGCCCGGTGCCGTCACTTTCACATGTAGTAAATCCAGGAAACTTCAAGATATAATCTCAAAGATTCTCATTAAATAAATGTATGTCAAGTCACTATCCATCCCTGAATGAGGTAACACAGTGGTGACTGCACTTGCATTTGCAATATTACAGCCCAGGTGTTGGTGGTGATTTTCCTGGAAAAATCCAAAGTGATACACAGTGAAGCTTTTAGCACAACAGACTCACTCTTCAGCTCGCCTGTGTGTGAAGCAATGTGCTGCTTTTTCTGGTCACTGCTTGCATTGAGAGTAAACAATGACTGAACAAACTAAGAAAAGATTGATGACTACAGATGATGAAACTGAATTCAGGTCCAAAAACACACCTGCAATTACTGATTATCACACCACAGGTGCCATGAAAAACAAACAAATGAAAAAAAGAAAATCTTCAAGTTTATAACTTTAGTGCTGCTGAAAATGACAAAAAAATGATCACATGAATGAAACTTTCTTATAGCAATCTAACAAGGAGAAAAGTTAAACTAAAAGCTTTTACTGGGTTAAAATACTGACCTCAGTGGGTATAAATCAGGGTGGTGGGCTAACAAGAATTTTAAACTCACATACCTGACTAAATTGAATCGATTCGGCTTTAAACCTTTAATTGATTTAAACTTTCTCCTGGTTCTGTGTAACTGTGCTTGTAGAATGCCCTCCTTTCTACATTGTTAATACTGCTTCTGCTGACATCAATTTTATTCAAAAGCTGCATATGACAACTCACAAGGACAGCCATTATCTCCCAGACAGGCTCACATGACAATTGCTTTCTTGGTTTAGAGTCACATTGTGTGCCAGGTCTTCCTCTTTATTAGGGTAGTACATAGAGACTACCGTCTCATCTCAGTAATGAAGTAATAGCCTTCACTGAATAACAGCCTTTAGTACTGTTGCACCAGGTTTATTGTGAAAAGAACTTGCACAGTAATGTATGCAACCAAGCAGAATTATCACAAATCAGCAGCACTCCTAAATATTAGTCCCACATAGTAGATCACAGGCCTTTCATGTTGTTTATATAGCCTAATGCTATAGCCTCCTGAATAAGAGACACAGAGAGTGAGTGGTGAGACATAACATTATTCTACATGGCTTAATATACTTTATTCATAGGCCACTGGTTCAGATGAAGGCAGATAACATACACAGTGTGGGATACAGAAGCAGGAGCTATGGAGAGTTGTATAACAGAGCCATCTGCTGATTAACAAGGGCTATTGCTGTTGCTAATGTGCAGATTTTCTCATTATCCTTTGAGTGTCTTTTTCTGACAATGCTCTGCTAGTCAAAGTTTGTGTTTGAGCCATATTTTCATCATTAGAGTGGTAGTTTCCAGCCTTCTTGGCCTGTGAGCCCTTAAAGCTATCAATGTCTACCTGTGACCCCTTTTGGCCCGATGCATTCATGTCTTCTGGTAGTGAAAAAAGATGTAAAAAAAAAAAGAGTCATTTTCTGTTGAAGAAATCTGCTGTTTCTTGTTCCTGTCCTGTTAACTATCTTGCAACTCCCTTGTGGGGGTCCTGACCACCCCTGTTTGGAATCACTGACAGAGATGACACTTTTGAGAGCAGCTACAGTGAACTAAAACAGTAAAACTGGTCTTAAAATCAAAACATTGAGGTGAAAAACACTCAACAGCAGAGCTGAGGGGAAGTGCAGCACCGGGTAATAATTCTCTGTGTGTTTGTCAGAATGAGCAATTCCTTTTACATCATACATGGTCCTTTTATCCGTTGTCAACATGAAATATCGATCTCTGCAGGTTTAACATCGGACAGACACACTGAAGCAAAGATGAGCCTCAGGTGGTTCATCTGGTGTTTGGATTTCATTCAGCTCATTGCATTGGTATATACAGAGAAAATGAATGGAAATATGGAAATATATGGAGGACATTAGGAGGCAGTGGCACTGTCAGATGTGCAGGTGGTATCAGACAGCATTGCTTCATATGATATCCAACCTCTAAATTCTCTGTTTGTATTCGGTCTCTATTCAGTTCACCATTCAGATGAACATATAAATGACCAAATAAAAAAACCCTAAAAAAACAACAGACTTAAGCTTTAATGTCGAAAATCCAGCTGACAGTTGAATATTAACTCTGGACTTGTGAAGTCACTTTGGACCCTCCATAGCTGTTAGGTAAAACCTCAACCTTTTCAATTATAGTGCAAAAGTTACTTATAAAGTGTATTTATATAGAAAATCATCATGGCCACTGGACATTGTCACATTCAGATGGCAAACTGCAACAACTAAAGCATTTAGAAGTTAAACTCTTATTACCCAAAACAAGAGTACAATATGAACCACATGCTTTGTAATGTACTCCTTATTATATGTCTATGAGTAGAATTAATATTTTGGATTTATAGTGGTTGGATTTGGGTGGGTTAGCAGTAAAACTATTTTGTCCTTGTGCTGACACATTTCTGCAGTTCATACCACTGAATGGAAGAAATTAATTCCAGCACGATGTTCCGATGAGTTTTGAATAAAGACGACTCTTTTCCAAAACGTTCCTTTAATGTGAGGCAATCAATACTAAATCATACAGATGTATATTCTTTGCTTGTATCATTGCTGCATTATTATGAGCTTATATGAAATCAGTTACAGTAGCTTCCTTCATTGATAGAGAGACAGAGGACCAACAAAGCTTGAGTCACAGTAGAATAAGCAGACTTTAAGACTTATCTTTAGGCTATTGGAATTATTTGAGTGGTGCATTTGCATGAGGCAGGGCACCAGGCGTACACCAGCTTATTGCCGCATCCAGTTGTGTTTTTCAGAGTTGGACAGTTGATGTATTTGTTTATGTAAGGACACGGGTTGGCTGAAATGAAAAACATAACAAAACGATAAAGAGGTTAGCTCCTTGTCTTTTTTTCTACCACGGTATACAATATTCCTTGTAATATACATCCTATTTGCCATACAAAGAACCCAGAGTGTGTATTTGTTAGGATACTTACTGCAGAGTTTGTCTTCACAGTTATTGGGACAGGAGGCACACGGTGTTCCTTTCTCATAAGGTATCCAGCCATTGAAGTTTCCTCTGTTGAACCAATCAGGAGTTGATCAAGTTTTTTTTTTTTTTTACCCAACTTCACTTGTGTCAGAAATAACCTCCTAATTTACTTTTCCAACACTGCTTAGCTCACACGTAAAAGAAAGGTCACGAGTTATATGTTTATGGGGAGTGAATAAGGGTCACATACGCTCGATAATAATGGCAGCCGTAGAAGTAGATGTTGTTCGGGCACACTGTCATTCCACAGCCAATTCTGTAGGAGCTGTTCCACACCACCTGACAAGAAAAAACAAAATCTCATTACTTTCAGTGTTACTTTAATTAGAAGATTCCTGAACAGCTATGCATATTGATTGTTGAAATAACGCCATGACTCTTTCATGTTTTGTTTTGGTTTTTGTTTTTTTTAGATATATTATTTTTTGTCAATACTTTCCACACCCAGGCAATAAACCCAGGTTGTGTAGATTTACTTGTAATTGGGGTGTGAAAACTGATCAAAAAACCCTTTTGTTTTTACCAAAGGACACACATATATCACCTTAAAAACACAGTCATGATTAGTAATTTACAATAGTACAATAACTCCTTTATTCACACTCATTTTGTACAGACAGTGCACCGTGAAATGAATATTTAGGAGCACAAAAAAGGCTCATTGAAAGCTAGAATCCACAGAAACAATCTCTCATCCATCGTGAAATCCAAAAAATGTCACCAAAACAACGAGCTGAAAGATGCTAAAACCTTCTGTAGCGCTCAAAGGAACTGCGGGTGATCACTTTACGATCTGTGTTACCTGCGTGTAGTGACCCACACTCTGGCCGTTGCTGGAGCCAGTGGGATACACGTAGCGCGACACCTCGCTGTGCCAGGCGTTGATGACGTCTGTCCATGAGTAAGGCGTGGATGAATAGAACAGATTCTCGCCTAATTCGTATCCTGATGAGAAACACACGGCAGCGCTGATTAATGGGTGTCTGCAAATTCAGTTTTATTTTCATGTCCTGAGCTGATTCAGTTATTCAGATAAAGCAGGGATCATTGAAAAGCCTGTTGATGATAATCTCCTTCATGATAACATATCCTACTCCGGCTATTTGTTATTAAAAGAGGGTATTAAGACTGTCGATAAGATAATGTTCACTGTGACTCTGACCATCAATCACAAGGTCAGTCAGTTCACAGGGAATCTTTACAATGAATCTCTCTCTGAGGTATTACATATGGCATATGCCGAGCTAGGTAAAAGGGAGCGGAGGCATAAAGGAAAAAGAAACATACCATTGAGCATGCGGGTGCTGGGTGCTCCGTGAGCCAGAATACATTTGTCAACCCAGGCCTGAGCACTGGCGGCAACCTCCACACTATAGTTCTGTAGAAAGGAAAAAAAAATAACATATCAAATCAAGAGTTTCATTTCAAACAGGCGCAGTGCCATAATGTAGAAAAGGACCCATTCTCTCGCAAGATATTGGGTTTGAAAAGCGGATCATTTGTGATTTGAAAGACTGGTGAAATCTCCACTCTAACCCTTAAAACAAGAAAAGGTTGTGATTGAAGTGGCCTTCCCTTTTGAGACCAGTTGGTGTGCTTTTCATACAGACCAATGCCAAAACTGAGTTCCAGGACAAACACGAGTTTTCTTTTTCCATTTTACTTTTGTGCAGAAACCTTACACCTCCAGTTCTCTGGGAAAGGAAGTAAATCATCTTTATTCTCCTGCTGACTGACAGATTTTCAACTGTGTACAATGCATTTGTAGCGGTTGGGCTTGGCTCCCTACTTTAAATAGATTAGAGGATGTTGATGTTGAGAAATGTCATTACTCAACTGTAATACACATAATGACTTTTGAGCCAGATCATATTTATCTATGGTAGACCACATTTCAAGTAGCATTTATACCTACCTATATACCTCTCTCCTCTCTCTCTCTCTCTCTCTCTCTATATATATATATATATATATATATATATATATATATATATATAAAGATGCATTGAAAGACCCTGTTCTTATAGCTAATTTGTGACACTAATTTATGGTTTTGACCTGCTTTAACTATCAGAGGAAGTTCTCTGTATCAGGACAATAAAGGTTGAGTCAGCTCTTAATCATCACACTATACATGATTTTAAAAAGACTTTTATGATTTCTAGGCAGTGTGCAGAAGACCTCACCCACTTTATTGTTTTCCTCCTTTCCTCAAGCGAGGGAAAACAACTGCTGAGAATTACCAGGGAATATTGTCTGTGTTACCTTTATTGTGCAAGCAGAAAGCAGGACTGACCATTTTCAGCATGTTTGAAGCCGTCGGCTGAACCGCTCTCCTGAAGGCATTGTGCTTGTCAACGATCTCAGCCTGAACCGCTGTGTTTTCTGTGCAAATGTCTGCACATACAGACATACACAGACATATGCACACACTTAAAACCAATGGGCAAACAACAGATTAAAGCCATAATACAGAATGGTATTTACTCTGGTGCCTTAATATCCACGATATGACTCACAAACATATCCTGGTTTAATTATTCTGAAATGGCTTCCCTTAACAAAAGAACATACAGAAAGGATTGTGCGAAATCCCATAATCTTATTGAGAGACTTATTGGCATGGACTCAGAGTTGATGGAAAATAAAATACCACTGTAAAGTTAAACACACCTGATGCACTTAATATTGTGCTTACCTTGCTATGGACACACCATGGCACCCAGGAAAGGACGTGAGAAGAAAATGAGAAAGAAATAAAAGTGAAACCAGAGTAGTTAAAAAAGATGTAGTTGTAAAGTTGTTACATTAGTTGTTTCTGTTACACATACTGCTGGCTAGTTTTAAGTGGGGCAGTATATTTTTCCTTTGGAGTAGAGAGAAGAGTGATTTTTCAGAATATAATAATAAAACTATAATAATATGTTATATTACACAATAATGTGTTATATAAATCATTAATGAGTTAATTTGCTCTCTGAAAATAAAAAAAAAATGTATAAATCCCAGATGAAACTGACATTTCAGTTTAACATCTCTGTATAATGTTAAATATGTAAAATGTCAGTTTCCAAACTATAAGAAATATAATGATATTATTAGAAGATTATACTTTTGCAATGGATCGCACTTTAACAGGTCATCACTTATTTTGCATGCAACACTTATTCTGAAAAGTACTCAATTGAGTAACAGTAAAGTACAAAATATTCAATATATATATATAGAAAAAAAGTCTCACAAAATCAAAATACTCCAATGCAGTATTAGTTCTTCTGTTCCTATACTTGGGTAAACATACTTTCCAGACCATGAAAAACGTAATGCATAATGCATTGTGTTGCAACATCCTATAAATTTTCTTGTACACAATTTTACTCACCACAACGCAGGCAGACTGCACCTGCTGCAGCGTCAAGATGCAAATCAGGAGTGCAAACATTTTCCTGGACTAAAAGAAAGATGCCCATGTGCAATGAAGATGGAAAACAAAAGATAGTTAGACATTTTTATCTGACATTTTGACAAATAATTCCAGTTTTATTATTAGAATAAATGTAAAATGCAATGCAAAATTAAATTAATAAATGCACACTTGAACTTCAACCAATATATATATATATATATATATATGTATATATATATATATATATATATATATATATATATATATATATATATATATATATATATATATATATATATATGAAAACAAAAAAGATGTGGAAATATTAAGACATTGGTGTTCAAGTGGCTGGGAAACTCCCCTTCTTCCGTGTTGGATATATTCCTTAAATTAGTCTATTCATATCAGAAGGCATAAATAAAAACGTAAAATGTATTTAAGAAAACCTGTGAACAGAGAGGTATATACCTGCTCCTGGTTCTTCGAGAGGTGGAGGTGAATTGGCACATTCCTCCTCCTCCTTTTATAGACCCAGCTCAGTTGCTCACCATAGTCTGAGAAATAGCACAGTCCCCTCCGGCTGCTAATGATGCAGCAGTATCCAGGGCTTTACACAATGGGCACTGGACAAAAACAAGTCTATCAAGCAGAACTGAAGAGGCTTTTTCTTCAAAAGAATGCAACTGACAGAGAGTAAACAAGGTATTGTTAAGCCCTAGGGTGTAGTGACTACCTGATGTATTGGCTCAAGTTTACACAGCATAGAGTGGAAAGACATCTGAGGTCAGGGTAAATAAAAGAAAAGGAGCCATGGTAGATTACAAGATGGAGCGAATGGTCCTGTATGTGAATGGATTAAAGTAATACAGCTCATGTGGGCTGAAGTCGCACCCATTGCGTGTTGTGGCAACACGCGCCTTCAGCATGTCTAACCAACTGATAGGAAGAAGGACTGCAAAATGTTTTATATATTTTCCCCATTTTTGTGTGATGTGCATCATACAGTGGCAGACGTGCAAACACACAGTAAATTAAGAAAACATGGGCAAATAGACGAAATACAAGCAAATGAAGGAAACATCTTCATCAGCTTGACAGCACATGCACAGCATTTAGAAAATGCACAACTGAACAGAAATAAATCTGCAATTCTTCAAATACAGAGATGCTGCAAATACAGAAAACAACAATGTATGTGTCTCTAAAGGACCTTGTAGAGAGAAAATGTTGAATTCTATCAGTCGTTCAAAGGATTTCTTAGGAGCCTTCATAATAATCATATCAGCATCATTAGAACAGAAATATCCTGAGGGGTAGCCTACAGTGGGCCGAACATTGTAATGATAATGAGCTAACCAGAGTGAGGATAAATAGTACTGGGTTTGAAGGACTCTGGTTTTATAGGCCTAATTCACGTGTGCAGCAGTCACTATCAGCACATGCACAGAGCAAAGCAGTCGCAGAAGTCAGAAATCTATAACATAAACATGAAGAGATGACACATGGAGCAGACTTCAGTAACTAACACAAATGACAAACTGGGGGAAAAAGCTCGTACTAGCCATTTAAAGCACTTTCTAACTTCCTGTTGTTTTCTGTATTTGCAGCGTTTCTGTACTTGCAGTGAGTTTCTATATTTACAGCATATTTGTATTTGCTGCATTTCTATTTTTGCAGCGTGTTTCTGTATTTGCCGCATATTTCAGTGTTTGCTGCCTGTTACTTTATTGGTAGTGTGTTTCTGTATATGCTGCATTTCTACACTGCTTAAAAAAATTAAGGATACACATATAACACATCAGATCTTGCACAAAAGTTCAAATTTTATACTGTACATTGTGTAACATTGAGAACAAAATGACAACAGTCAGTAGAAACCAAAATCACCAAGCGACTGAGGGCTGGATTCAAAATCACACCAAAAATCAAAGTAAAAAATTGAAATACCAAGCTGATCCAACTTTCATCAAGGCAACTCATAATGTGACTCAGTAATGCACATTGCTCCTGTGTGCCCTGATCCAGGACTGGGGATCCCTCCAAAGATATCCCTCCCCAGAGCATCACTGGCCCACTGCCAAACTGGACATGCTGGATGATGTTGCAGACGGCATAATGTTCATCACATTGTCTCCAGACTCCTTCACGTCTGTCACATGTGTTCAGTGTGAACCTGATCTCATCTGTGAAGAGAACAAGGCGCCAATGGCCGACTTGCCAATTCTGGTGTTCTCTGGAGAATGGCAATCGAGCTATACAGTGCTAGGCTGTGAGCACAGGTCCCACTAGAGCAGTGGTTCTCAATTATTTTCTGTCATGCCCCCCTAGGGGACAGAATTTTTTTCACGCCCCCACCTATTTATTTATCTGTACAAACCACTGTATGAGTTGCTGTCACCAGCATTCTGCATACAATCACCTGATTATCAAAATAGATTAATAAAATTAGTTGAGTTGAGAGCTAAAGCTCGAGTTACGAACAAGTGTCAGATATCACACCGTTAGTTGGCGCAGTGACGCCACAGTGAGTCTCCTCGGTCACTTGAAGCGCTTAGCTCGCAGCGGAATAATGTGAGTTACATCACGGAACGAATTAAACTCGTAAGTCAAGGCACCACTGTATATGACTTTTTAACATTTGCTTTTTTGTGCAAAGATTTGCAACAATATTGCTTATATTTCAGCTTATCAGAAGGGATGAAAAGTGCATAACATTTACATTTACTTTGTACTTCTTCTACTGGGTTGAGCGGGCGGCCCCGCCTCTCGCGCCCCACCTGGCACCTCGGCGCGCGCCCCACTATTTGAGAAACACTGCACTAGAGGATCTCAGGCCTTTATGCCACTCTCATGGAGTCTGTCTCATGAACAGTTTGGTCAGAAACATGTACACTAGTAGCCCGCTGGAGGACATCTTGTAGGGCTCTGGCAGTGTTCCTCCTGTTCCTCCTTGCACAAAGGAGCAGATACCACTTCTGCTGCTGGGTTGATGCACTGCTCCGGGCTTCACAGTCCAGAGACTGTGCTGGGAGACACAACAAACCTACTTATGAGGGCACATATGGATGTGCAATCCTGGAGGAGCTGGACTACCTGGGCTGCAGGTACCGCTTCACGCTACCAGTAGTGACAAAGACAGTAAAAAAACACAAAACCAGAGAAGAATTAGTCAGTAAGAATAAGGAGAGAGCAATTGTCTGTGGCCATTACCTGTGAAACCATTCTGTTTTTGGGGTTTATCTTTTTGTTTCCTGTCCAGTGCACCTGTTATCACTTTCATTTGCACCAAAACAAGTGAAACTGATTCACAATCTTATGCCTTCTAACCAGGTAGATTGATATGACTGAAGTTTAATTGACTTGGTCTTATACTGTGATGATTAAGTGCTTCCTTGATCTTTTTGAGCAGTGTATATTTACTGTATTTTGTGTTTGCTGTGTGTTTCTGTTTTTACTTTTTTAAAATATCTGTTTGTGTTTGTATTTGTAGCTTTTCTGTATTTGCAGCATTTCTGTATTTGCAATGTGTTTTCTAAATGCTGTGCATGTGTTGTAAAATGGATGAACATAATTTCTTAATTTGTTTGTGTTTTGTATATCTGCATGTGTTTTCTTAAGTTTATGCATATTTTTCCATGTCTGCACCCGTAGTATCACTGCAAACAACCAGCGTAAGTCTGTGTGAGTTTGGTTATACAAAGCAAACACTGACAGCAAGATTGTCTTTGACATGTCAGTACAAGCTTAGAGGTGAAATATGAGATAACATATCTTAAATGCTTTTTAATCAAAAAGTTAAATGTAGGGCTTGTTGGTATCTTTGAAAAAATATTTTTGAAAAGTAGCTGATCAAACAGAATGGATCAATTTCTGGAAAGTATAAATATTCAACACATCTTCTATATTAATACATTCTTTTTGTTGCTTTCTGGTGCTAAACTGAAAAACATGGCCTTAGGTTAATTTTTTTTCAAAGTTTTTTTTCTTTAAAAAATGACAGAAAAAGAGGCTGAAGCTTCACTAATCAATATTTCATATCAACAATGGATCAGTTACTAATGTTAAAATTGTTGCTCATGGTGTACACACATTATGATCTGACTGCAGTTCCACTTTGCTCTTTGAAATATTTGAATGTTTTTCATGTTACAACTTTACTGTTTTGATTCACTCCCACCACTCTTATCAACATTGTTTCCAGCTGTAGCAGGCAGCTGTTTTCAGCACACAGAGCTCTAATAAACCTGCAGTTCAGTAAACTACTTCCCAGCCAAACGACAGACAAATAAAATGATCTGCTAGCTGGTGACCATATTGTGGTGGAACATTTAGCATCTAAAGAGCCTGGTATTCCCTGAGGAGTTGCAGAGACTTAAACAGAGCTAAAAGATGTTTAAAAAAAAGTATATTGCAATCTCACAAATGATCACTATGAATAGGGTGCTCATAATGCACTGGAGAACTACGGTACTCATTTAGCCCATTAGTCTACCTACAATATTTAATGAGTTTTATGTGGAAATTCAGTACAGTCCATATAGTACTAGAATTTATTTTCAATTTTTTTATATATACTTCCTGGACACACAAAGACTGATAGTTTATCTGAAGATTAACTGAAGATTGACTGCGAAGTAAATGGATTTGCAGACGCTGTAAGAAATTACTTGCACACAAAGCAGAATTTTATCTTTGTATGTTCGGTATACAACACATCCCGCTCTGTTGATTCTTGATTATGTGTCTTAATGCACCAAAAGCATTAAGAGCTATCGCCTCTTTACTTAATGCATTACTGGATCATTTGTTGTACAATAGTTAGTCAGCGTCAGACAGTCTTAGGGGGTTAAAGACAAGGTCTACATGAGCTTGTTTTTTTGGGTATGCTTTGTCTTGGAATAGGGAGCCATGTACTCACATCTTTTTCATAATGCTGAATTTTCTATCCGTACATAGGTCTATTTAGCTTATGCGTTTAGCCATGGTGGTGCAAAGGGAAATATCAGGAGTTGACCAAATGTATTAACGTTCATCATCCGGGAACATTGTTTGCTACCATCAGGTAGATGAGATCTTAATAATAATTGAAAACATTTACCGTGCTAGAGATATGGACGATGCATTTCTGTACACAACTGCATGGACATCCATCTAATAGTTACTGAGATATGTCAGTGTGGACTGACTGACAGACAGGTGGACCCTAGAGCCATGCTGCCAGCGTAGCTAAAAATGAAAATATCAGGTTTGGTGTGACATTGACATAATGTAATGTTAAATTTATAAGATAACTGATAACTGATGATATACAATATGAAATAAAAACCACGGTGTGTTTGCTCTCCACGGTCAACAGTGTTAAATGCTCTATGCGATGATGGATATCTTGGGTGTAGTGCTTTATGTACCAATGGCGTTGTATACATGAAGATATGGCTTTCTTGGAACTAAATCTTTTCATAAGAAGTATGAATAAAGGCGCACCATTTAAAGTAATAGTGGCCATTATGGAGCAGAATGCCAGACAGCCCTGAGAGCAGCTACAGGCGGACACCCCGGGCAGGAAACTGACAGCCTAATGTAGCGTGCCTCTGTGAAAATTATGTGAGAAAGGTTGAAGGCTTTTGTTGGAAATCTTTTTTTGTTCACCACTGTTGCAAAGTCAGGTATATAATCATTGTATAAAAAAAAAAAAAAAAAAGAATAAAAAATATATTGAATGAATGCACACGGCCCAAGAGTCTATAGTTGACAGGTTCTATTAAAAGGTATAAGAGTAATAAAAGAGATATTGATACAATTTGAATGCTAAAATTGCAGTCAAATGAAATCACATTTATTTGTCACATCAACAATCATACACAATACAAAATGGCTGTTTGTGCCGTACTTCCTCCAGAAGCATCTAGTCAATAGAAACAATAAAACAATAGATAAGTATATATCAACAACAATATATCCGTAGGAACAACTACGCATTATGGCCATGGATGAGATTCAGAAGACTGAAACACAATATGAAAGTCTGGTTCATGACCTCGATGGCCTGAGGAAAGAAACTCCTCCTCATCCTCTCTGATTTAGCATTGAGGCAACGGTAACGCCTCCCTGACCCAGCAGAAAGAGGAGTCTGCTGTTGGGGTGATGGCAGTCTTTTATGATCCTCTCAGCCCTCATCCTGCACCTCCTTGTGTAAATGTCCTGTTGGGCTGAGAGATGACATCTGACTGTTCTGTTGACTGCACCACCCTCTGCAAGGCCAGGTCGTCCCTCTTAGAGCTGCTCCTAAACCAGCAGTGATTCTGCCTGTCAGGAAACGCTCTTCTGTGCAGGTGTAGAAAGTTTTTAGCACCTTAAGGGACAGCCTGACATCCTGTAGGCATATAAGCAGGTAGAGTTGCTGGCCAGCTATCTTTACCAAGGTGCTGATGTGAGAGGGCCATGATGTGATGCAGACACCGAGGCATACGGAGGTGTCCACAAGGCTCCTATTGACCCGGAGGGGTTGTCAGTTCCTCTGACCTGTTTCCTCTTGAAATCAATTATCAGCTCTTTAGTCTTGTTAACATTCACAGAAGTTGTTCTCCTAGCACAGGCTCTCCAGGTGAGTCAGGCCCACCACGACTGTGCCATCAGCAAAGTTGATGATGGTGATGGAGCCATACAGTCATGTGTGGACAGTCAGTACAGCAGGAGCCTAAGGAAACACCCTTGAGGGGCTCCAATATCAATACCGAGGATGGAGGAGGTACACATGGCTTTAACGTGGCTTTTGTGCCTTTATATTTTCAACATGTGAACATATACTATGTTAGATAACAATAAAACTTTGAAAAGTCTGACAGAAGCTAACAGCAGATGCATACAAATATACAATGAATCTCACCATAGCTGTGGGTCATTGTTGAACTTTTGTCAAAGATCTCTTGTGGTGGTGCTAATGTGCTAATGCTACTCTTTAGTGTTTTTGTATCAAAATTTTAATCTACATGAGTTTTGTCAAAAATCACTTAAACATTCATTCTGTCAGTCACTAAATACTCTCTTGTGAAGTGTAAATTCATATTTCGGTCATATATGCATTGCAAACATTAAACCCAGGTGACTGTGGCTCAGGTGATGGTGAGAGTTGTCGAGTTCAATCCACGGCTCCTCCTGTTCGCATGTCAAAGTGGCCTTGGGCAAGCTACTGAACTAAAAACTGCTCCCGAAGGCGTTCACACACAGATCAACACACACACATGAACACACACATCTATGGCTGGGCTTCACACATGAACGATTAGATTAGATCCTGATTAAAATGTTGGCACCTTACATATCAGCCACCACCGAGTGTGAATTTGTGAATGATATGTATTGTGTAGGTGTGGTGGTTAGCACTGTTGCCTCACAGCAAGAGGGTTCTGGGTTCAATCCCTGGTTGAGGCAGGCCCTTCTGTGTGGAGTTTGCATGTTCTCCTCTGTGCCTGCGTGGGTTCTCTCTGGGTACTCCAGCTTCCTCCCACAATCCAAAGACATGCATGTTAGGTTAATTGATAAGTCTAAAATTGCCCCTAGGTGTGTATGTGAGTGTGAATGGTTGTATGTCATCTGTGTTAGCCCTCGATTGACTGGCGTCCAACCAGGGTGTACCCTGCCTCGCGCCCAAAAGATAGCTGGGACAGGCTCCAGCACCGCGTGACCCTGTGTTCTCAGGATAAAGTGGGTTAGGAAAATGGATGGATGGATGTATTGTGTAAAGCTCCATGAGTGTTCAGAAGATTGCAAAGGTGCTATATAAGTGCAGTCAATTTACCATTAAACAAATAGTCATGTACATGTTTGAAGTGCATTATGTGGAAAATAGGAAATGATTTGAGACACTGCTGCACTCCAGGTTTCTGGTTCATTACTGTTTCATACCTGATGTGTGAGTCACCACTTAGGTTTAATCACAAACCAAAAGAAAGCAAAATCACAGACTGTGAAAGAGATTCTGTGATTTTGATTTTGTATCCCCATCCAACACAAGGGATTATTCACTTTTTTAATGACTGGTTTATTCAACAGTGACAGACATTAATAAGCACTGCTGTAAATACACCAGCGTTAGCTAAAAGGTAGTTTTTCAGTAATTCAGTAATTTAGCTATTGAAATAGGATATAAGCACACAGAGCAATAATAAAGGCCACACAGGACATTATTGTGCTTCATTATGAGGTACTGACTGAAACCTGCAATGCAGACCCATCTTTAAAGACAAATTTCAATTTCCACACTCAACACTGGGGGGCACTGTCACATCTCTGGTCACAGTGGAGCGGTGGGATCAGCTGAGGCCCAATGACAAAGACATAACTGTGCTCTTTGTGCGAAACCTTGAATATAACAGACCCTGCGATTGAACGGCATTATTATTTTACAGCAGAATGAGGAGACTCACTCAGTGATGTGTTTTGTTCCACTCACAGTCCCCGTCCAATCAGTTGTCTGCCTGAGTCCTCAGCCACTCATGTAAGACGGATGGCTCCGCAAAACAGCAGCTTGCACATACTGCACACAATGCTTGGCTGCCCATCTCGCTAACTCATCTCACATTATTTGTCCCATTTCAGTTGTCCTATAGTTAACCAGTGGATATCCACAAAAGACATACAGCATGCCCGTTATTGCCCGTTACAGCGGTAAGGTCACCACGTTACAGAACACTGAACACACCTAATTTGTTGCTTTACAATAAACCCATCGAAGTGTATGATTTGAATATGACATCATTTAAATTCTGTGTCATCTTACCACATATGTGTGTTTTTCACCTTTTGGCATGTTTTTTCAGCCACTATCCAAAGCTACAGCATGTTGGCAATTACACTGTGGGTGATCATTAGTGTCATTCAACCCTCAGCGCCAGTCAGGATGGCTTCAGCATTTTGGCATGTGTTTGATTCACTTAAAGAGCTGGAAAACCAGTCAAGCACCCACCCAACGTTAACAATTTACCTCTCTTTTGTTCTTTAATTCCAGCCTCGGGTCTCTCCATGGGTGTTTCAAAGATAAGATTTCCCCAGAATGACCCTCTTCCCCTCCCTTCAGCATTGGAGCATTTATTTGGTCTAATGCCCTTCCAAAATCGCACACACGTTGCCCAGATCTAGATACATGTTGGCAGTTTCCGCTCGTGCTTTCAGGAAGGGTGATTAAAGTCTAATGGGGCTCCTGATGTGACAGCAAACAGAGGCAGGAAATCTCCATCTTTAAAAGAGACATATCATTAATTTGCGACCTGGAGTTAGATTCTCGTAGCGCCGCCTGAGCGACACAAAGGGGGCTCTCCTTGAAAAGGCAGCTACAACCCCGGCAAATGAGCGAGTGAATCCCCTGTTAGGCGAAAAACGACTTTGAGAAGAGCCCAATGTCATGATCACATTGTGTAGGGCTAAGTCTAATCACAGTACGTGAAGCTCTTCACCAGTAATTATGGCAACTCATCAGAAGGCAAGCCGCCCTTTTGTCTCCTCTGTTATTCAGCGGTGTTCTCAGCGAGTGTATTTTTGACACGCGTTAATTTTTATTTTCATTTCATCATTTGATTGACTTCACACTTTGCAGATATTCACCACAATCAAGGAGTTTATGCTCTGAGTGATATTTCTAGGTGTTTGTTAGATAGATCGCAGGATATCTCAAAATAATTCTGTAAAGAAAACATTGTGATATGGGACTTAAAAAAACATGCTCCCAATTCTATCATACTCTGTCTGTTTTTGCTTATGAATGAAAGACAAAAGGTTAAGGAATCCCATCATTGTCTGTGTTATTATGCAGATTTTACAGGTTAACAAGGCAGCCATGTTGGCGGCTCTGTCGGGTTGTATTTTACAGTTACTTGAGCTATATGCTAACACGAACATGGTTACAGTGCCAAAATGCTGATGTTTAGCCTCTATGGCGCACAGCATGTTCTCCATCTTGGTCTAGCATGCTGACATATGTTAATCAGCACTAAACGCAACACAGCTGAGGCAGACAAGACTGTCATTCATTTTGCAACTATTTGGTCATACACCAAAATACTGAACAAATTAGTTTGGCATGATGAATACACTTAATGAAAATTTGGAGGATCGCTAAAGTTATCAGGATTCATTTGCTGGGGATCACAGACAGCTGTACAAAATTTCACAGCAATCCATCTAACAGTTGTCCAGATATTTCAGACCAAAGTTGTGGTCTGACAGAGAGAAGCTGCTTGCATGGCTACAAAATACCTTAATATTTCAGAAAAACAGCTGTGTGCTGCTGTGTAAACACCAATCTTTCTGCATAGCTAGCTAATCCAACAGTTGCTAAGGCCTGTTAGAATAGTCACCATTGTAAAAGATCCTCATTCAGCACATAGTCTGTATCACTGATGTGTTCAACTCGTGCTGGAAAGGAACCAAAATGGAGTCTGGCGAAACAAAAAGAAAAAAAAAAAGTCATTGTCCTTGTCAATAATTCTGGTTGAAATGAGGCTGCAGCAAAATGAGATTCACACTGAACATTTTGCAACCAGTATTCAAGATATGTTTGAACTTGAACTTCATTTAGTTAATTACATCACTGAGACAAACAAGCAAAAGAATACAAAATTAACACGAAATCTTTATAATCTTTACATAATTTGTAGCCCATTAGTTTGATAGCATGCCTAATATGTTGTTAATTTAATTATATAATAAAAAAATGGCCCCACTTAATTATTGTTTCTAAAGCTTTTATCTCATGACCTTTATCTGGAGTTGTTCAGTTGCTGTAGAGATGGTTTTGTTGTTATCACATTGCATAGTGATGTTACAACAGGTGGTTTTATATTATATGTTATTTTACAAATAAGGAATAATCCAAATGAATTTCCCTCTTCTTTCATTAGTTTTTCACTCTGCATAAGATGTAAGCGAGCCACAGGTCAACCCATTTCACACACCAGGTGATCCTGCTGTCCAACCCCTGTCCCGTTTCTCCAGACACAGGGGTCAGTGTGTTACAGGCACTTCTTTGCAAAAACATGAAACTTCAAATCAGCTAACTATGCCTGCTGAAATGCTGTCATTGTCATGCTTTTCCTTGGGTGCATTTCAGCTGAACTTTAAACTTGCGTTTACACTTGATGGCAGCAGAAACTAACTGTGACTACAACACTGACATATTATCACCTTTTCAGCAAATACAGGCCAACAGTTGGTTATTTACACATCCAGCAGCGATGTATTAATATTAGCATTAGCATTAGTAAGTCCAGTATTCCAGTACTCCTATTAGTTTTGATTTGTCTCTGGCTCTTTATATGCCAAATGCTCCACCATGTTCACCAGCCAGTTGCAAACTATGTTGCTCCGACACTTGGTGCTGGATAGGTGGGGTAAAACAGTCGCCTTCTGTGCCCAAAAATGACGCTATGAGAGCCACAGGAGTGAACCAAAACAGTAAAGTTATGAGCCGTAAAGCCCAAAAAAGATGAAAGACCCCAAATTGCTCTGTAGGGCTGAGGGGAACCTGCTAATTTGGGGGATATTTCTCATTACAAACGACACCTTTTTACAAACATGTAAGCATGTGATCCACTGTTAAATTAAAATATGGACCATAGGTACTTTAAGCTACTTTAAAATCTGAACCAATCATCAAATTCTGCAGCACACAGTCAGCACAAAGCACCCAACCGGACTCAACCCACACACTCATTTACTGTATCCATCAATGGATTTTAAGCGTGGCAAAGAGTAGAGTTAATGGTACAGACAGACAGTGATGGAAAATTCTTCCCTGGTGTCAGCAGACATGCAGATTTGTGTTTGCCTCCAGCAAGGATACTCTGTACCAACACGGATCGCCGCCGCTGCTGCTGTTGTTGTTGTCCTCGTAGCGGTTGTTGTTGTGGAAATCACAGTCTCTGTATCAAAAGCCCCGGTGTTCCTCCAGAGTGGTGGTCCCTCATTTAAACAGGCTTAAATAATAAATACAGAGCTATAGGGGGTCCTGACCCGGACGTATTAAATATGCATAACCACTACAGAAGACTGACGTACTGAGACTCACACACACGCACACACACACACACACTATCTGTTCTATCTATTCAGCATATCAGCAACCACACATGTACTCTCTTTTTTAGTCAAACTTATCACAAGCTCCCAAAATTACTCAGTGTGCACTCATGAATGCGTGTGTGTGTGTGTGTGTTTTGACAATGTGGCACGGCACTCTGCTGTTTTCTTCCCCACTTCTTTCCATCTCTCCCTCAAACAAACTATTGATTACTATTTCTGTCCGCCCATCTTTCTTCAGTCCTTCACACAGTCCCTAAACAACACCCAGCAGCCTCCCTCTCTCCCTCTCTCACTCTCTCTAACTCTGGTATTTCCCAGTGAAGCCCCCCCCCTCCTCTCCTCCATACCTCCCCTCTGTCACCCCCTCCCTCCTCAGATGGATTCTTCAGTCAGCAGAGTGGAACTGGTGCGGCTGCTGGAGAGACAGGCAGAGAGGCGGAGAGGCTGTGCTGAACAGACGCTGGGTCAGAGCGCTCAGTTGCTTCAGACAATCACAGGGGAGAGAGAGAGAGAGAGAGAGGCAGGAAAAGAGACAGACAGAGAGAGAGAGAGAGGAAGAGAGAACACACCAACATAGAGAGATAGGTTGAAAAGAGAAAAAAGAAAAGGGAGAGAGAGAGAGAGAGAGAGAGGTGGGAGGTAAATATGTGACAGGATGTGGTTTCCCTGAGCTTGCAAAACATCGGTAAACAGGCATAGTTTGAGCATGACCTAAACGCACCGAGCTTCACAAGTGTGTTTCAGCTCCGTGAGGTGGTGAAGGAGGAGGAGGAGGGGGAGACGAAGCACAAACCGCTGGAGCTGCTGCTGCTGCTCCTGTGGCCGCACAGCCGTCAGACGCTCTCTCTCTCTCTCTCTCTCTCTCTCTCTGCCGGAGGACCGCGTTTCCTTTCGAGCCAGCCATCTGCACGCCAATCTCAGTCAGCTCGTCGGACAGGATCTGAACCTCCATCTACCCCCCCCCCCCACCAACCAACCACCGCCATCCTCTCTGCTGCTGCATGGTCTCCCTCCAAAGTACAATGCGTTTCTCCGCTGCTCCAGCTGCTGCCTTCGCGTCCACGCACTGAACTTTTTTATTTTTTATTTCAACGCTATTGTCAAACAGGTAAGTTCGCCTTCTCTCTCTCTCTCTCTCTCTCTCTGTGTGTGTGTGTGTGTGGATACTTCCCAAGAAGATGTGTTGTCACTGTACTCGCCTGGACAGCACAGCAGCCGCTGTGAACTTGGACCGGTGACTGTTGGTCAGGCGACGCCGCAAGCCGCAAGTTTGGTTTCCGAGCGAGCGCGCTGTTCAACAAGAGGTCACACACACACACACACACACACACCCTGGCCATTCATTATGCACATCAGTAGCTCTGGTTGTTGTTGTTGTGTGTGTGTGTGTGTGTTTTTATTGAAGTCGAGTGCATGTTGGATGGTACAAAAAAAAAAAAAAGCCAAAAATGTCTCCCTGGATCCAATCACAGAGCTGAGCCCTGACAGCGTTTCAACATGTGCAGCATCACACACTCCCTCAGCGAGCGGCGAGACAGGGGAGTGTGTGTGATTTGTGAGAACTGTATGCACGGAGGGTAAAAAAAAAGTGTAGGATTCCCTCTCTCTGTGTGTGTGTGTGTGTGTGTGTTCCTGTGCTGATGTCTGTACAAGTGAGTGTTTACATGCTCAGACTGCATGAGGTCACCCGTGCGTGCGTGCGCGCGCGTGCGTGCGTGCGAGAGGAGGCGGTTTATAGGGGGAAAACAAGTTGAGCGATGTGCAGGAGGTGAAGGAGGGAGGGGAGGATGTCAGGGAGGAGGAAGACGGGGGCATGAGAGAGAGGAAAAGCCTAAGGAAGAGGAGAGAGAGAGAGGTGTGTGTGTGTGTGTGTGTGTGTGAGTGAGAGAGAAAGTGAGTGAGAGAGCTCAGTCTGACTGAACTGCTGTTAATTAGTTCCAGCTGGTGAGTTGTGGAGCGTCAGGCTGCGTTAACTCCACAGTGTTGGTGGGTCAGGAGTTCTCAGTCTGTCTGTCTCACACACGCAAGCATGCATGGAAAACATACACAAGTGCACCAAACATTACCTAGCAAAAACGTAACATAAAAAAAAAACAACAAAAAGTTACCCAAAAGGGCCTTCAGCATATGGGCCCTACTGCAAATTTAAACCTTAAACACACACAACTTCACACACACCCAAAAGCCATATGGCTCGGTTGAGCTTCTGGAAATGTGGAAGTGATTGTGGTTTGGGCCTCGCCACGCTACAATGTCGCTTCACCATCATTACGTGGGTCAAAAGGTGAAGAAACCATCACCGTAAAGGGTTAATGCACCCAAATTCTCCCCAAAAAACATGTTTTCTTACTTATCTCTCTTATCTCTTACTTAAGTGACATGTAGCCATTTCTGGTTTAATTTATCCGTATCTGAGATATCCATCTCCATGCTACATTCATCTTCATTTGTATATAATGACTTTATAAATGTTTGATAAATGATTTACTAATGCTGTATAGATGAGTTATGAGCAATTAATAAGAACAATGCCTGGGTTGCCAGGTTGTGAAACCTCTCTCTGGCTGGTGTTTATCCTCTTGCATGACGTTTGCTGTGTTCTCGCTCCAGTGGACCGTTGAACTTCTCACCCTACAGGGCGCAACCAAAATCCTTTTATCGAGGAGTTATTAAAGAACAGCTTTAGCGTTTTATACCCACATGCACATAAACATTCCTCCATTCCACACTGGCTGTGAAGTGATGCCTTTCTCATTGTAATGTAAGTGATGGGGGGACAAATTTCCCTGTCGCTGTGTAAAAACGCATCCTTAAGTTCAGGTGAGGCCAATAAATAAAAAAGGCTTCAGCAGTCTGAGTTGGCTAAATCAAGTGGTTGTCTTCCAAGGTTAAAGTCTTTTTAGAAATATGAAATTCTCTCTTTGTTTCCTTGACAGTGCCTCTGTGCTGAGCTGCAGAAAAGGGGAATTTTGCACTGTAAAGACTGTGACTTTGAAAGATAACCACTTGACTTGGCTAACGCAGACTGCTGCAGTTCCTATAACCTTCCTTTGTGGTCACGTACGAAAGGAATCAGTTCTTAGCCAGTATGGACTAGAGGAGTGTATACAGTGACAGTTACTATGGATTTAAAATCTATATATCCTTTAATGTGGACTTTTAACATACGTCCGACTTGATGGATTGTTGTAAAAACCTTTTATCAATGATTTATTAACATTGAGAATTGCAAATGGCATACTAACCTTTGGTGAGGGCTTGAAAGAAAGTGAAAAACTAATGAGTCTTTATTAATGACTTTGTTAACATTTGTTCTGCAGAATTGATGTGTCTTTTTATAAAGTTAGATCCATTAACCTTTATTGATGACTTGCCAGTATTTGTAACTGCAGATTTATGACCTTTTACGTACGACTTATTTGCATTTTACAAAGACGGCAATGCACAGCAGCACCAGAGGGAGGGAGGGAGGGCGTGGAAATGTTTGTAATTTGGGTGGACCAGCACCTTAAAATCACCCCAACACCATTTTTTATTATTTATTATGATCAACACGGAAGCAAAGAAACCTGATTTACTCATGTCACTTTCAGCCACCACTTTGTGTATTTTCTAAGCCTGTGTTGATTTTCTTTCACTCTAGTCTTTTAGCACACGTATTTTAATCAACTTATGTTTGCTATCTGATCCGGGCACAGTGAATCCCCCTGTGTGGTGTGAAATTTGATTAAGGTAATTGGCAAACGTTGGCTTGTGTAAACCATAATGTGTGCTCCTCTCCACTCAGTATGTATAGACGAACACCCACAGACAGACACAGCAAAATTCCAGAACATTCTATACACAGGCAAAAGACGGGGCACGTCTAATTGAAAGGTAGTTATTTTTAAACCGTCTTAATTTATTTCTACCCTCAGTTTGTGCTGCACTAGTTTGATGCTAGTACGAGCTTCAGATTTGGGATATGATGAAATATAAACATACTATGTTGAAGGAGGTGGTTCAAAAATAAGTTGCCGGAAGGTGACTTCTACTCAAAATACAAAATGAAAGAGGGCACAAAAATTTGATAACATCTACCCGTACTGTGTTGTTTTGTTTATGGTTGACATAGTTATCTGAATTTTAGAGATAGTAGGTGCTTAATTTTTTTTTAATGCTTTGGTGCTTTTTGGATAGAAACTCTGGTGTTTGTTGAACAGAAATAAGATTTGGCATCCTCATTGGCAGTAATATAAACTTTAGGCAGTAAACATGGCTGAACGGCACCCTGATAGATAAGGCGTGAGTTTTGCCGTTCTCATGACAGGTTGTCATCTTGGCTGCAGCCTCTGCTGCAAGTCTCACATCTTCTCCCCCTGAAACGCTCAGTTACAAGATCGCGGGCAGAGATTATTTTCCTTCACTGCTCCCCTGCTAGGTGACAGTGATCTTGCTTTTGAAGATACTAAGTTATTCAAGCCTCTGGCGTTGCCCTAGACCTGAGACAGCATATTAGGATGAATCCTCCAGGCAAGGCGGAAAAAACAAAAGAGCCAATATTCAGCCATTTGTGTAGTAGCTCAGCCTCAAACCAAAGAAAGAGAAAAAAGAAGCCCCCTTGATATTTCTATGAGGCAAATTGACTCCCGTTGTAATGGGTGGTCAAGAAAATTGCAGCAGTATTGATTGGGTAATGTTCAACACGGACACGTCGATAGGGTGTCTGAAAACCTAAGAACTTGGTTTCGGCTGGCTTTAATAAAAAATGACCTGCCTGGAGCAAGTTCACAGAAAGCAATGAGTCACTCACGGGAAATCTCTTCAAACCCCTCCATGTTTAAGAAAAATAGCAAAGGGGGCAACCAAAGAATTTTCTATTTTTAACCAAGCATTTTTCTCTCCTGCTTTCCCAAAAAGACAAACAATCCCCCTCTCACTATATTTCTGTGGCTGCAACTTGGAAAAACGCAGTGTAGTGTTTGTGCAGGTTGGGTCAAGATGATGTTTGCCTCTCACTTGTGAGAACTGTACAAATTCCAGCATGGATAGATGATGCATAACAAACCAAACTCACAACTGTCAAAGACAGGAAGAGAGGAGGGGAACAGGACGACATGAGTGTCTGCTCCTGCACATGGAGGAAAGAGGAGGAGGAGGAAGGGAGAGAGGGAGCCGGCCCCAGTGATGAAGAGGGGGCGAGAGCTTATAGCGACCAAAAAAAGAGAAGAAAGAGAGAAACTGACGATGAAAGAGAGAGAGGTTGAGAGAGATTGGTGCCTATTATTCTCCCGAGAAGGGAATAGTCATAGAGGGGTTGGTTCCCATGGCAATAGCTCCCTCAATGTGTGCGTGTGTGTGTGTGGACGGACTGTAGCCGGGCCTTGAGACTGTGCGGAGACAAGGTTTGCCGAGGCCACAATGAACCGCCGAGCCACCCGGAGCCTTGAAACAGCGGAGAATCTCAGACAGACAGTATTGTTCTCTCCGCCTCACTCATCACCCCTCATCTTCCATTTCTCCCCCCCTCCTTGCATTGCCCACCGTTATGTATCATCCTTGGGCATTCAAAGCAAATATAACAAATTCAGTGAGTTGAAAAAGCAATTCCACCTTCGACACCCATGGCCTCCTTGTTGGGAATGTGTAAGGGGAGAGACGTCTCCGAGAACAAATTTGGAGCTTTTCTGTTACAGCACCAGTGGATAAATGTTCAGGGGCACTGTTACATTATAATGCATTGGCTCACAATACTTAAAGATCTGTGTGATGAACGTTTTACTAAGAAATTGCCATTTTTTATCAGTGTCTAATTCTGAAAGCATGTAACAAATCTTTCCACTGAATTTAAGACTCTAAAAACAATTCTCACTTTGGATTTATGGCACACTGAATCTTACACTAGCATGAAATTGTAGTGCAGCAAAGAAAGTGATGCATTTTTATCTTGGTCCGCCCTAATCTGTGAGCAACAGGCAGTACACATCTGTTTATTCCGGAAAGCCATCAAATGCGAATTCTGCCCTCCTACCCAGGCCGTTGCCATTGTTATCACGCGCAGGAATACTCCACCAAAAATCCTGCGTTTCAAACATAAAATTTGAGTCCCCTGCACGTTAACTGGTGGCTCTGGAAAGTTTGCAGTTTCCTCGGTTGAGGGAGAATCAGATTGACTACATTTGATGGATTCCAACAGTGACCCAGTTTTGTGATGAAAATAAGTGTAAAAGCGTCTGTAGAAGCTTTTTCAAGCCACTCATGCAGCATAATCCACTTCTTCTCTGTCCATTTGTATGCCTGGTGCGATCCAAACAGTCCTATTTTTACCAAAATGTGCCAAAATGTTGCTAAATACCTCATTCATGTTTGCTGCCTGGTAGCTGCGTTAGCCTTTTATGTCTGATACTCACAAGAAGTGGAGGCAGCTGCTGGTGTTTGGTGGAATATATCTTTCAGTCACTTTGAATAAAAGGTAAATGGCATGCAGTGTATGTAGTTGCACACTGTAGGCACATCTCTTAACAGGACAGCATTAACATCCTGTTTCAGCATCCATTGTTTTTTTCTCTTGCTGGTCTCTCTTTTTTTTCCATCCTCTCTGTCCCACTTAGGTGAGGACTCAAGGTGGAAAGGATGGAAGGAAGGAAGGAAGAAAGAGAAAAGTAGGGGGTTTCCAAATGGAGTGTGTTAACATTTCCAGCTGACTCTGTCATCAGAAGCAGCAGAGAGTGAGGCTCAGAGGGTTACTGAAGGATATTTTGACCGGACATAAAGCCATTGGACACATTGGCTGGGTGTCCTGTTTGTTCCAGAAAAACAGCTCATATGGACCTTCTTTTTTTGCCAGCTCTATGGTAATGATCTGACCATATTTAGGTAACCGGAGCTTTCATTTCTAACTCATCTGATTTCGTTCAATCGAACTCTGGTGCGCTTTCCACTTTAGCTTGATTTCTTTAGGCTAGTGTGAAAGCTGTTAACTGAACTGTGGCGCTGTTTGTTTGAGGTGCGAAAGCAAAGCAGACCAACAGCAGGGCAGTAGATCTGCAAATTTAACACAAATTCACATGCTGTACCACTGTCAAATCCATCTGCTGATGGTGAACTGTTGGGAAAGCGGTCTTCTGCTCTGTTGGGTATAAGCGATGTATAGCCTATATTTATGCAAAGCAATTTGGTAACCATGGTAACACCTGCATGTGTCAGACCATGAGTATGTGTTGGGTGTGAGTGTGAGTTTGTGTCCTACTTGTCTAATTTAGCGGTTCCCCAATACACAGTGAGTGAAACAAACAGTAACTGCCCTCCTGTAATATTACAGTACAAAATGCCATATGATCTCAAGTTTACAGTACTTAGTTTGGTTTGTAAGAAGCCAGATGTGTAAAGTAAATAAGAAGATCAGGAACAAATAAACTTCTGGTTGTCTTGTTGGTCATCGATAATTCAAACCAAAAGTGGCAGTCCTGATCGGTGCAAAGCTATGTTTGGCATTAACTAGCTTACAACTAACTTGAGTAGCTTCCTGTGTGTTTTAGTAGTTATTTCTATGGTGAAAATATTTCAGTAGCTCTGATGTGTCCTTATTAAGTTATTAACATTATCTCGAATCTTCACAAAGGATCACCAGATGAATTTAGCTCAGCTGGCCAGAGTAAGTGATAGTCATGAATCCCAACTATGTAATGTAATATATATTTAATTGCTAATATGATTTGAAATACTTAGATTATCAATAACAAGACCCTGTCACGGAAAACTGGACTGCGTCTAATAATGTAACTAATCAAACGAGTCACCGCTGTGACTGTGACGTTTTGAACAGCCACTCAGACAACTTCTGTTACAACGATTGTGACAATAAGCTCATCTTAGATCTGCGTGGGTGAAGTGATCTAATTAAGGCTTCTTTGTAATGGAGTGGTCGATGTTTGTCAGACTGCCGTGGCAAAAAGTTTCCCTTTTGCGTCCAGCTTTCACAGTCCGTCATGCTGTACGCTATGTTACAAAAGTGGTCAGATGCTTCGCTCAAATGTTGACTCAAGGTGATCATAAGTACACATTCCTTCTTATGGCGTAGGCGGGACATTAAAAGACAAAATAAGTGGGAGCGCTTCCTTGCTGCTGCACACCAATAAACCCATGATTCGTCCATACGCCCTCCCATTTTTGCAGCATTGTGTCACATTACTGCAGCCTTTGTTACTGGACTTCCCAAATCCACTTCACTGTAAACATTTCAAGCATTTCAACCTCCCACTGCATCTCATGTAGCCTGTGCGATGTTCTCTCTAACCTCTCTGCCTTTGTGAGCCCTTGACTCCGCTCCTCGCTATAAACTATGGATGATACTGGACCAGAAGTAACCGCCGCCAAACGCAGCCTGGCTCTCCACTTTACATGTCAGATTATAAAGATCAAAAGTCAGAAAGAGGCAAAGAGGGTGAGGGAGATAAAGCGCAAGAGAGCGCAAGGGAGGGAGAGAGCGGGCTTGAAAGGGAGACTACATGGAGAAGAACACAAGAACACAGTGTCCTAATTAATGTCTTCCTCCATTAATCCACTCTGAAGCTTCCCATGCTGCCGGGTTTGATCTCGGCAACGCTGCTATCAAAGTCCTGTAATATGTGGAAGATCTCAGTCAGACCGCATTAAGGAAAATCAGTCAGTGCTGCTGCTTCTGGCTGCTGTGATGTCTGTAAGTGCAGGTGGGATTTTTGTTCATCATCTTCTGTACTGATGTAAAAGGCATGACTCATCATCATTAGAACAGCAGCACAATTTCAAGCTCCGCTACTTAGTATTTTTATATGAACAGTGGATTAGTGGGAGGGAAAATAATTATCCACCCAGGTCTGCAGCTCTGCAAGCACTTTTACCCTCCTTCAGCTCATTGTTGTTTTGTTTTTTTTAATGGCCTAAATATTCTGCTCTCACGCCGAAAAGCTCTGATAAACAATCTGGACCTGCTGGGCACTGCACAGGAAACGAACAAGATTAGCAACCATAGCTTCAGCAGTTAGGAGTTGGTTGAGATTAAAACCTTCTCACCACTCTCGCTGCATCACAAGAGGAAAAACACTCTGATAAACCTACAAAAGGAACTAAGTTAGCAGGTAGTGGAGCATTTACCATGTAAACAGCCTGATATTTTCCCTAGGAGACCAGAATGATGAGTTTGGACTTGGGTTTCTTGGGTGTCCAGAAAAAAAACTGCTCTTAATGGTTGCTAATGTTGTTCCAGATGTGTGGATGTGTGATTTTCAGCTTGCAGTTACCCCAAAGTGGTCAAAAATCAATTATTTCATCTTTAATAATGTGCTAAGTCCCCAAAGATCCAACAGGCGATGACCCCAGTGACCGACGTGTGCACAGAAGACAAAGCAAACCTTTGACTGACAGACAGGAAACATGGCACCACCTCCCTGATGCTTTCACATTTAGCACAGTGCCGAGTGCTGTGGGACTTTTTGCTTGTTAGGGCCAAAGCTAAGTGCATCCCAGCGACAACAAAGCATCTGAACGTCAATCTGGGCTTATGAGGAGGGAATCATATCAAATAAAACCTCTTATCGAATAAAACTTCAAAACACCATTAGCAAGAGACAAAAGATAGAACAAAATGGCAAGATGATCGTTGCTAATTCAGCAAAAGGGAAATCAATGGCCCTCTTCCTGTTTTTTTTTTTTTTTTTGTCTGTAGCTACCCAGCATCTGTCTACCCTGTGTCCCCGACTCCCTGCCTGTCAATCTCCGAAAAAACAAGCATGGCGTAGAGGAACTGGGGGGGCTGCAACTGCCCAAAGCCTCCGCCTCAGAGGAGAGGTTCGAGGCAAGAAACAGTGACTCAGAAAATCATAAACATCTCACATTTCCTCTGTCAGTTCAGCTCTAAAAATACTCCTGTTCTCCTTCGCCTCACATGCCTCCTCTCCGGTCTCAGGGAGCTATGCAAATACAAGCCCCTCCATTTTTTTTCTTTTCTTTTCCACTTTGTTTTTCTTCCACACCCCTCCCTCAAAGCCCCCCCCATCCTATTGTTCTGACTACCTCCTCTCCATCTCTTGTAGACTACATGACAGAGCCTCGCCTTCCCTCTTGTTGTTCCTACTCTCTCCAGGGTAGGGGGAGAAATGATAAAAGCTATTAACAAGTAACTGTAGGCAACAGTGGAAATCCAAGACTTGGAAAAATTCTGGCTCCCAACCCCCACCCCCCCGTTTTCTTTGATGGCAGAGCCATTTGTGATGCTGTGTGGTGAACTGCAGCACAGTGCAGCACAATCCTGAGTGACAATTTAAGGAGGGGGGCCTGAAGCACTTGTAGGGACTTTGACTACACCAGCTGTTGCAGACTGTGTTTGACTTTTTTTGTTCTTGAAAAACGGAAGCAAGACATCAGTCCTGCTCAGCACGTGCCGCGACGCGAGGACGCAACTACAAACCGTTTAGAGGGCTCCTGAAGTTTTAGAAACGCACAGACCGAGACTCTCGCAGCACTCGGGACTCAGCGTGTCCCGGCATTAATCACAAGTCCGTCAGTCCATTTCGGGGAGAGGCTTGTAGAGATATGATTGTGACGCACGTGGAGATTCATAAAGCCCAAGAAAGACACTCGTGTAAGTGCCACTGGAAACACTGGCTTTCCTGACAGCCGTAATGAATCTCCCGCCTCGCTCTTTCTCTCTCCCCTCTGCCTCATCGTGTGTTGATCACCCCTTTTCTATTCAACAATCTCTAATTGCACGCTATTTTTTTCTCTCCAGACTCTACTTGCCATGCATTACCCCCCCACACTCCTGCCCCACCATATGAACAATCTCCAACCCGGCCACCCCCATTTCCTCTCTCTCCCTTGATTGATTCTCACCTTTTCCATTCTTGCCGCTCACCTCATTAACGGAGCCCCCGTCTGCTCGTTTCCTATTTCGCCTCCCACTCCTTCCTACATCCCAGCCTCCCGCCCCTCCTCACTTCCTGTCCTGTCTTCTCTGAAGCGACGGCCGGCTCGGATTCATGGTTTCTGGCCGAGGCCCTGCGATGTTCAGTAATTAGAAAGGAGCATAATAGAGAGGGTTCCTCATCAGCCGGGGTGGAAGGGGAGGGGAGGGGCACCACCGCCAGCCATCCATCCGTCCATCCATCCATCCTTGAGTTTAATCAGCGGCACACAATAGGATGTCACCTGTTCCCAGGCGCAGCCTCTGGAGAGAGGCAGTGATGCTGTCACAAACCATTTGGGGTGAGGCGGCTCTTTAAGGCCTCTTCCTCCTCCACGGTTGTCTCTGTTAATTTGGTCTCCCTGGGAACGAGGGAGAGGGAACCCGTGAAAAATCAAGCTCATTTAGTTGTGTTTATTTATTTATTTACAGACGCTTATCCAGCATGTTCTTCTTTATTGGTTTTCCTTCTGAAATCCCTGAGGAATCATGGATATCTGAGTGCGTGAATGTTTGCTTTCATGTGTGTGTGTACACATGTCTGTGTGTGTGCGGGATGTCACAGAAAGGTTAAATCTGGCCCATTATCAGTCATAACCAGTGGGGGGAAGTACAGTAAATAATACTGTTTACTCATATATTGCACTTATGTACTTGAAATTTTCAGTTTGCGAGTGTACTGTACCTTTTACTTCACCACATTTATTTGACAGCTTATGATTAAAATATTAAGTAAAAGGCATATGATGCAGTGTAACAGATTAAATGATGAATTATTGAATCATTAATTATTTATTAATATTTATAAAAGACACATTTTTCCCCTTTACTAAAAAACACATCACGTATTGTGCAAACCATGAAACTAGAATTAAAAATGTAAATGTAGCCTACTTTCTCTGTCAATCAGGGCATCAATTCACTTTCGCTCATTTTATCAAATCACAAAAGTGCAGTCACAGAAACATTACCAATAGTTACATTATTGTTATTGTTGTTAGGGAATGACAATTAAGATTATCAAGCTCTCACACTTCACTACCATGGAATGACAAAGTAATGCAGATTTGTTGCTGAATAATGTGAATAATTACACATTTCAGGAACGTTTCAACAGTCCGCTAATTGATTTTCATATCAGATGTGAATGGTATAAAATGTTTTCAGGAGTGGTCACCGGAGTATGACTATTTACTAACTATTTAATAAAATAAGTATTTTAATATTAACAATGGTTTGACCTTAAATAAAGGATCTGAGTACTTCTGTCACCGCAGGCCACCTCCAGTATTCAACGCCACACATGTTCACACATTCATTCACTTCCTCACCGGCTACGTGCAGAGACACACAAGTGACAATGAAACACTGTCTCATTCTGTTTTGTCTGCTTGGCAGGGTCCGTGCACAGACAGACAGACACACTGTGGAGCCATGGGCTGCGGCCTGCGTAAGATGAAGCCGACGTCGGAGGAGTGCAGTCCAGGGAAGATTTACTCCACCCTGAAGAGACCGCAGGTGGAGACCAAGGTGGGCGTGGCCTACACATACCGCTACCTGGACTTCCTCATCGGCAAAGATGGTAAGATATTGATCTCTACGCATCAGCTTCAAAGCAGTGCTAAACAATTGATGACCCTTTATTGTTTTATAATGGCCTGCGGGAAATGCAACTTATCTATTTTTATACGTTTATATGCCGACAGCTGGAGTGTTCACTTCAAACAGAGTGTAGCTCACCAAGTTGAGCACTAGTTTCTATTGCATTAGTTTCTATTGATCAGTGATTCCGCACAACCCCCGTTTGCAGATGTATTACAGTCAGTTGTGCTGTGCGGCCAAAAAAATCTAAATTACTCCCCCTTCCACATGCACAGTTGAAATAAAATGAATAGCTCAAGGCCTTTGGCGTTTTGCTGCATCATACCTCTGCATGATAAGACGGCTATATGCCTCACACGTTTTTGCGAGGGGCTGATCTGCAACTCTGTGCCATTCGTATTATTTCACTGAATAATGCTACCTCCGGTGTGATTAATCTGTCCACTCCCCCTCTGTAAATGACATTAGACCTCCATATCCCCAGTAAGAAAACATTTGGGACTCAGATGCAGAAGAAATCTATCATTCATGTATATGGAATAACAGCACACTGACTGTAATTTTCATCAGGACTTTCTTGTAATGATGGGGTGTTAATTAGCGCCTGCTCCCTGTATAGCAGCCACTGTTGTAATTTCTTTTCTGACAATTAGTCAGTCATGCTTTCACGTTGCACTAATGATATAGAATTTTCTAGCCCAATCCAACGCCACACATCCTGCTGGCGGCCATCAATTATGTATGGCACAGAGTCCAACTCACTAGCAGGGGATGCAAACAGTAAGGAAGTAAAGGGTGGTAGAGACTGAGATTGTTTTGTTCAAGGTCACAGGTTTGATCAGCAAAAACTCTGCTCCAGCTAGTTTCAGGATGTTTTGGTTGGTGAGAGACTGGCCTGACCGGCTCTGCACTCTGACCAGCCTGGTGAGCTGCAGGCACGTAAACAAGTTAACTATGAAGATGTTGTTGTCAGCCAGCAACGGAATCTCAGACTCTGCTCTGTTCCCTTTACAAAGATAGCATCCCTCTACTGATGCATGCACACACTGCACACACGCGCGCACACACACACACAGACAAGGCCGGTAGAGCCCCCTTCCTCTCCTTCCTCTCATCAGTCTGAGGTGTTTATGAGATGGGAGGTGGGTGGTGCTTCCTGACATGCAGAGACCTAAACCTGGCTGCGGGGCTTTTTGTGTGTGTGTTAATGTGTGTTTGTGTAGTGTCCTCAACATAAAAGCCCACTTTAATAATAAAGGCAGATGATTTGTCCAAGGAAGGCTTAACGCTAAAGGTTATATCAGTTTTAAACAGGTAAAGTTTGTTGAGATTAGATTAAGGTATTAGACTTGGTTAAGGGAAGCTCAGTGAATCAGGACACGGTAGGGTTAATTACTCTTGACTTTCTGAAGACTTTATGTAAAGCGTTTTTTATAACGATGTACCAAATGTATGTGAACACATTGTGGCAATGTGAAAGGGGGTCGCTTATAGTGAGGAACCTGCAGAGAATCATCACCTGAATCTGCAGCTTCCCTCGTCTTTACAGAGCTTTTTAATGAGTTTCGACTCATTGTTTAGCTGTCCGGTCTGTAAATTTACCATTTTGAGTCACACCACTCTCATGGAGTTGTTTTTGGCTGCTAGAGGCAGCTGTTTTGACTGATAAAGCTCTAAAAACCCACTGTACACATCCTGCTCATCATTGAATGACTACCTGGGGGAACATTTAGCAGCTAAAGAGCCATATATTGTCTTCAGGAGTTGGTAGAGGCCGAAAACAGAGCTAAAAGACAGCAAATATTGGACTTATTGAATTGGCAGAATCACAACTCCAAATGAATGATAATATTGCTCTGTAACTGCTGGATGTGTGAATAAGCAGTGATTTGTTCACAAAAGTCAGTTATTGCAGGTTTAAGAAAAGAAAAATGCAACAAATGTATGCATTTTTTTAGACCGCCGGAAGCAATATTTGTATTTGACTCTTAAAGCATTTGGTCCATACTGCCATGGCTGCATGCTCTTACTTGTAAACAAACATATAAAAGATCTTCTGCTTGTCTGATGAGATACAGTCAGTTTGTTTACATGCATACAAATAGCTTGTTTACCTTGGATATCCAGATTAAGTGTGACATACTAATGAATTCACAAAGCACCTTAACACAAGCAATGTGCCTGTTAGATGTAACAGGGAAGTGATTTTGCTAATCCTTCCCCGAAAAAGGTAGACCCCTTTCCTTTCCTCCCACCGCTTGTCGTACCACTCATTTTTCAATCACACTGCTTTGCTTCATGTTCACTCCCATGGCATCTTGCAGCTCGCATGCAGAACCAAAACAAAGAAAGAGACCAGACTACAGTGAGTCCTTTAAAAGAGTAAGACAGCTCCATTATTACTTATTACTTATTATTAAGACAATTTAGTTACAGCATTTACATGACAGTTGTAATAATCAGAAGTATTGTGCTTACACTGATTATAATCAAATTATTAGACTGCCTGTAAACACACTGACTTCCGTCCTTCCACCAGGAGAAGGAAGCTGTCAAACATAATGATGTACAAAGTGGAGTGTCTACAGTCTACAGTTCAGACTTTCTGTGCCGCCAATAGCTGCCTAGAAGACAAACACCAGCACTGAGGCTAAGGTCAAGGTAAATTTAAGATTAGGTGCAGAATTAGGGTTATATTAAGGTTAAATGTATAATAGGTGTCATTAAGGTTGAGGTGAAGAAAAGGGAAATAAATGTGCTCTGGGTCGACTCTTTGTGTGTTTGTGTGTATGTGTGCTCTGGGCCTGGGAGGAGCCAGGATGCTATATATAGCCATCACTCTGTTATTTCTGCTCATGACAGTTATAGCTGAAATGATGGTGGGAGGGGAGTTCGGAGGAGGCGGTGGGAAGCTGGGGGGGATGGTACGGGAAGCCGGGAGATGTAGTGCGCGGCGTGTTCGCCCTGACAGTTGATTAGTCTCCATTAGTTTGTCAGGCTGACTAGACTGGATGGATGAAGGAGCCAAGGATCGTGGGCGTCTGGTGGCCGGGAAGGCTTTTCCACCCCCTCCTTTCGTATGGGACCTGACAGAAGGGTGGGGCCAGGAGGCAAGGTGGGAGGTGGATGGGTGTCTCCTCTTTGTTGAACAGTGTGTGTGTCTGTGTCTTAGGCTCATGGCCACATTATTATCTTGAAGTATTCTCTGTGATGGTCAGGCTTGGTACTTACTGTAATCAGCTTCCTCCGGCTCTGTCTCTCCGTCACTGTCAGTACGCCTCTCTCTATGTTCCTCTGTTGTTTATCTCTCAAGATATGTGTGTGTGTTTGCGTATGTGTGTATCTGCCTGTTTCCCATAGGAGCACTTTAAGTTTGAGAAGACTGTAAGTGCAGCCCCAGAGTCTTTTCACTGTATCAGCAGATCTTCGGGTTGAAGGGTTAGCGTGTTACTCATGGCCGTAATTACCTTGTACCAGGTATGTAAGTGTAGGTAATGATTCATGTGTCTGCCCGTTTTCTACAGGAAACCTGTAAAATATTTAAGACACTGTCAGATTATGAATATGAAAATAGTCTCTGGTAGAGCTTTAGGTTGTGCACATAAATACAGATACCTACAGTGTGAGCTGCAACAAAGATCTGTGATCATCCTCTACTTGACAAGTTTCTTACAGCTGATAATATAGATACAGTGTTTCGGTCTTTCCACTCATCTCAAAAAGAGTGACTTGCGTAAATTGAAAATAACCTCATTACTCTGCTCTTCTCTTGTGGATTTTTCCTCTCAACAGAAAAGTTATTATTTACCTTAACTGTTCCTCACCAAAACATACTCTGTGTATCCTTGACAAACAAACATATCAAATGCATCTTGATCCTCATAAAGTTTTTTTTTTTATTTGAAAACTGCACTTTTTTTACATCTGTGTTTGCTAACTAGCAGTCTTTTTCTTCCTTGCTTTTTTCTGCCATATTACCACTTCCCTTGGCATGTAACAGCCACTTGCTGCTCAGTGGAGCCGTGTGAAACCTTTGGCAAAAATATGCATCGCACCATTTGCGTCCTCATCCACATGCACATGATGAAAATACAAGGGGATTTATTCATCAAAATGTTGCACATTAGAATTAGAGTTACTAATTATTAAAAGAAAAATCCCACAGGATACGATTAAAGTGAGACTATAGCTAAAAAAGAAGTAACTTCCTCAAGTATAAGCAATAAAAGCCACCCATGATCAACTCAGTACACAGATTGCTGCTACAGCCTTACTTGGTCTGTTCTGACCAGCAGCTTATGGTGGCGAATGTTAGGTAATGTTGGCAATCTTTAGATAGATAAATATTTATGAGTCTTCTCTACTGGTGGTACTGTTATACTATGTTTTAGCAATTCCATTATTCTGTAAAAAGCTAATCTTATTTGAACTTTTCTGTTATGTTTGTATTCTTTTGGAAATGTGATTATGGAAGAACTTTTAAGCAACTCCAACCTCCAACTCAGATATTCTCATCATGTCTTCAAATCACAACTTATCTTGACTTCATTAATTACTTTGAAGTGTGTTGTGACACAAAAAACTCTCCATGTTTGTGTGATCCTGCAGTCAGTACGCAGCATCAGAAACAATTACGCTGTCATGTGCAAAACAGGACCAACTTAGAAAGGAAATTGTCTTTTTTTTTTTTTTGTTAATGTCTAATTCAGGAACTATTCTCAGTGTCATTGTCTCCTGTTGCGAAATAAAACAAGGCCTTTAAAAAAAGATAATTTACCAGAAGCAGCAGAATGTCCGGTATCAGCATTTTTAAGAGGGAACAAAAAAATTGAGGCTGATTTTTTTGCTTCTCTTTCGCCTCTTTCTTCATGGGAAATATGCTCATGTTGTGAGTTCATTTCACTCTGACGCTACTGCGCTGTGAATAATGTTTATAATAATTTCTTGCCACAGTGTTAGATGGTAGCGTTGTGCAACTGCCACCATAATGGCCCTGCAGGCTACTAACTAGTTACTAAATGCACAAAAATAACACCTTTCACTGAAGAAATGAGTGATGAAAGGCAGAGCAAATTGGTGGAAAGCTGTAGGTAATAAACCTGCACTGCACTAAATATCAGCTCCAGACCAACAATGAGTTGCTGCCTCGTGTTGCTGCATCATTTTGGAGCATGAATTCAGCTTCATGGTCACTCTGCTGCCATTCAGCCGCCTCTGAAAGAGCCGCAGAAAAACAAAACGGAGAGTCTGTTTGATATTGAGATCATGACCCTGCAGGGAGCTGCGAAAGCGACTCGCTGCTGCCGTGCTAGATGGTGTGGAAAGAAGCCATTTCATCGTAAACACAAGCACAACAGACTCAGGGATGTGTGGCATGAATCTTATTTCCCCAAATGTGATTCCGAAATGTTAAAAATGTCAGGAGGAATGAGAAATTGAAAACATGCTCAACACGTTGCATCTTCACGGCAGGCAGGTGGGGGATACTGGAAATATAAAGATGTCGCCCTTGACATCAAAGCCGGGGAGCAGACATGTGAGGCCTGTGCGCACACACACACACACTTCCGCACGCGGACCCAGACACACACCGTTTGATATCATCTCAGGAGCTAGACACGTCATTTATATGCAAAAGCCCCAGAGCCCCGAGTCCCCTTGTTAATATGAGCTGTAACGGTGGCGGCAGGTGAGTGACATGCAGGAGCAGCCTTCCCCCCCTCCACCCCCCAGTCACTCCACTCAGATATAAGACCAAGCTGCAGGAGAGGTCAGCAGGAACACAGAGCGCCAGAGTGGCTTTCCGAGGGGAGATTAGTCCTTGGATGCCAGGGGAGCCGGGATTTATCCCCCGGCTCCTCAGCTTGAGAGGTGGAATTGAATCGTAGTTATTGAAGGGGAGAATGACATTGAAGACTGAATTCACGGTCATCTGGTTTTTACATTATATTTCCATTATACTCGCGCTGCCCAGGGTGTGGCTGCGCGGCTCAAATCGAAACATGATTGTAAATTAGATGCAGGCCGAAGCGCGTTGAATGGGGAATGTGTTTCTGATGGTCTGAGAAATCGAAACGGGCAAGTGGTGATTATGTATTGGAAAACACTGAATTAATAATCCAGACCTCCTTTGGAACGGGCCTGTCACTGCACACTGAGCGCTCCTGATGAAGGTATTCAATGTGATTACTGGCAAATTGTGGAATCCTTTTCGAAGTGCGCATGAAATATGCATCAGCCACCGTCCAGTAGCGACGGTACAAATTCAGACTCGTGTCGCTGCTTTTTGTTTCTGCCTCCATCCGTAGTTAGTGGCATACTAAGTGGATGCTACTTGCATTGTTTCGAGCCAGTCAGGCAGCAAAATGCCAAACCATCGTTTGCTGAGACAAAGATGTCAGAGCAGCAGTTTAGGCGAGTGACAGAGCCAGAGCTCAGCAGGTTCCATTCGCTCAGCTTCAAACGGCTGCAACTGCTGACAAAGTTTTCAGCAACAGGAAACTACTCAGTTCCTTCCTCTTTCTCCCTCCCTCCCTGCCTCTCGCTCAGCAGTATGTTTAAGATTAGCTTCCCCTGTAATGCTCTGTATTCTGTGAAGACTATTTCCTGTGTCTGAAGGCTTTGTTATTGCAGTTAACTGAACTCCGATGCGTGCTGTATGTGTACGGTGTCACAGCAAATGCAATTTCCCTCGTTCGGAGAAACAGAGCAACTCGTGATTTGATTCAGGCTGTTCGGGCCTGCACGACGTGTGTCTTACAGGTTTCTGAACTGGACGCTAGTTGTTGTTGTGTGAAACAGGAGGGGTGGGGTGTAGGACCAGGGGGTCAGGAAAGAAATGACAAAAAAAGCACGTGCAGATGTGTAACACTGAGTTAGACTCAGTGTAATAGACAATAGTGTAATAGACATTTTCAAGTTTGGTAAATCTTCAGGGGTGCTTTGATCTCAATCTGCAATCCCTGGTCATCAACCGTCCCAGTGCTTTGGGAAAATAACACATCCTCTCTGGGTTTTATTTGTGAGATGCGAATTCTGCATGTGGGTGGGGAACCTGCGTGCGTCATTAGATGATTAAGTGAGTGTGAGTGTCTTGAAGAGAGAGGAAACGAGGGGAGTAAGATAGAAACCGAGATAGTCTCTGTGAGGTGCGCATGGTTTGTATGTGCGTATGTACACATGTAGTTGGTTGTCATGTCTTTTTAGCCTAAGAACCTCCGTGTTTGGGTCTGCGTTGGTTTGTCTTGTGTTCAGGTGTGTTTGTACACCGCTATTACCCACCACGCTCGCTTATTGCCTCTTCTAACGTGGCCTCCGCTGTTTTCCTGCCTGGCTGACAGACAATACGCCTGAGCGCCCCCTCAAAGCTTTATTGGGTCTTATTGCCATCTCACTCAGATCCAATATGCCAGTATTGATTGTGTTGAAATGCAATCAGGGTCTCCACAGCAGAGGAGCAAACAATCTAAATTTAACAGAACACCTCCGCTGGCCTTCAGCCCGGCCTTGATAGCACCTCCCAAAGAGGAACAGATGTATTTATGTGCATGGGGCTATTGTTAGATGCTCTTCTAAGAAGCCTGTGAGGCCACACAAACAGAATGTGCAGGAAGTGACCTCAGCCTTGACCTCACTTCCTGCCAAGAGGGCGGTTGCAGCATGCCGTCAAAGCAAAATATGTTTGTGGTTTAGACCTAAAATTGTGCGCACACTCAGGTATTGCTACTGTTTGGCGGCCTAAAATATAAACAGTGAAAAATGCATACTTGACTTTCCTCCAGGCACTGTGAAATGACTTTATGAGCAGCGATCTCAGCTCATAAAGGAACCATGTGATCCCTCAGCTGAAGTGAAAATAAACAATCAGCAAAATCTGAGTTATGAGTTGTTGTTTTTTTCGAGTTGTTTCACACAATGCCATCACAAGGTGCACTTATTCCCATACTTTCTTTGAGAGGAAGAAAATGCTTTAAACACTGAATAACTATGATTTGTCAGCTTGATAATGAAATTCTCAGCAGCCTCCCCTCTGTTCAAAGTTAAAAAATGCTCCTCCTGGAAAACTAAAACTTTTTTAATAAAGTGCATTTTTTTTTTTTCAAAATGCCATGAATTCATTTTGGGAGATGTGTTGCTGCCAACCTAACCTGCAGTTACCCCCCCAAAAAAACAATAATCTCAATAATCTCAGAAGTACATCAGCGTTGTAAGCAAAAATGACTTATTACATTAATAGGAGCCAGCTTGCTGTTCCGATTTTTTTATAGCTGCCATCAATCATTGTGTTAGAATAGGTGTCATTTTTTTAGTAGCGGTTATCTGAATGTGAAATGAAAGTCTTCAGTTTTCCAAAATAATAGACACTGACAACAAAGGTTTTCTGTGATGAGGTGCTGTGCATGCGCAGGAGCTTTTCCATTAAGACCAGAGATAACACAACACTGCTTATGTGTGATATTGGCTTTTTGCATGCTCTGTCCTCAGTGGGGACAGCAACGTATTTAACAGAGGAGTGGGATAAAACTGTTAAAAGGCATTGTGTTCAGCCTCCACATCTCTGATGCAGGCACTACATTATAAATACAGCCAATAAATGATTCTTGAAGTGATCAAAGATGGCAGAATTTCTCCCTCTTTCATTAAATGATCCTGCTTTTCCTTTAAGACCTTGGCTTAGTCGGTGTGAGAGCTGGATCTCCTGCGCCGATGAGAGACTGCGAAACAGCGATTTAGATATATCCAAAAAGTCCTTTTGCAGACAGTTGTGGTTCTCTTTCTCCTTGTGCCAAACATATTCCCACTCCCATTAACCGGCTCCAGCTGAGATTTCCAGACCTTCTGAAGTTATCCGAGTCCCTCCCACCACTCTGGACGTGTTAGGAGTTGGAAGACGGGCATTTTTCAAAAGCATGTTTGAAGTTTCGTCTCGTTAGTGTGAATTGGCAGAATCAGCGTGCCTCTTTCTGCTGCACCGCCCCCTCCTGCTAGACCCTCCTTACAGCGTGCCAAACGCAGGGCATCAATAAAAGAAAAAAAGTACTGTTTTATTTCAGTTTTTTTGACAATAGGGGTGAGAAATTCATGGAAATCTTTGTTGAGCAAAGCCAAATTGACTATGTCTGAAGATCGCTGATGAGAGCGGCATCTTCGGACAGCACCGTGAGCCATGCTCCAGCTAGCTGTGTATACGCTGGCCTCGCAGACCTTTAATGTGATTTCATTCTTGCAAGCATGGACCAACTATTTGCCCAAAGCCATTACAAATGGGAATGGAGACGCCTCGAACCTGCTTGTGTTTTCAACCCATCGCATCAAAGGGTGGCATTCAAAAATAGGCTGCTGATTGGGGTCAATTTGCGTGCACATTACATTGTGATTGCACTTGCACCCACGTGGGATAAAGAGAGCGATTTGTCGTGTGATGGATTTGCAGTCATGGAAGGGAGACGGGGGGAAAAACAATCAGAGTTAACCGTCCCCAGCATGGACGTATCACTCTCTATTCTTCTGACAGGGTCACAAGAGAGTTTCTTCTGCATGATGATATATAAACACACATGCAGAAGCTATCACCTGCTGTGGAATTAGAGTTACCTACAAGCAGCTGATGCTTGAGGCTTTTTTTTTTTTTTTAACGATTTCCAACGTAAAATACTTGCATTTTTATAAGGAACAAAATCTGTAAAGAGATAATTAAATAATAATCTCAATTTTATTTCTGCACTGCCACAAAAACATGAAACTGAGAAAATTTTCCAAGAATAAAATTTAAATAAGCTTCTAATTAAATCTCCTTAAACTGCATGAAATCGCAAAAAATGAAAAAACAAACAAAAAAAACGACCCCAAAGTATGGTTCATAAACAGGTGTTCACTCGTTTGCAGGTGCAGTTCTTGCTTTGTTTCTCTCTCAACAACGGCAGAGAATGATTTGAACTTTCTGAGCTACGAAAATGTGAGGCAGCCGTTTGTGTGCAATAACTCTGTGCATCTCCTATTCAGTCTATTGTTACAATCATGGACAAAAGACACAGACAGGTGTCACGGAGACACAGCAGGTAGTTAATTATGAAATAGATAGATCACACGCGTACACTCACTCCTTCATAATTATACATCCGTCTCATATTTCACTCGGGTGTATGGCTCTTTGGGTCTGTCATTGTTCCCAAGGATTCAAATGACAGTGGTGGGATGCAGGTTCGTACGAAGAGAAGCCACCTGTTGCTCAGCAGGGTCCCCATCTGGAGGGAGATTAAGGTGCGGGTGCGGGGGCCGTCTATAATTTGACTTAATTACTTCTGAAGAGACTGGGTGATGGATTAGCACTGTGTTTCTATTAGCATACGCTCGGTCTCTGGTTTCCCCATGGCCCTCCAGTGCAGCCCAGTGAAACTCTCAATTGTCTAAAACCATCCATCCATATTACTCCACCTCGAAAGCTGAATTAGGATTAGATCATATATCGTTTTGCTACTATATGAGGCTGTAATAATTTTTTTTTTCATCTGCACTTGCAGCAGCTAAGAGCATGATGGCAGACTCTTAGTCTTGTTAAATTTGTGATATTGACCATTTAGGTCAGCTACATCCTGCATGATGGATGATTTGTCTGTTCTGTTCACCTTATTTGTTGGCATATCAACACAATATAGTGTATATCTCTGCTGAGACCATCCAGCTCGCCTCCCCTCCCCTTGTGCTGCACACAATTTGGCTTGCGTTATTGCAACATATTAACTACAATGATGGATTAGGGGTGAAGGTATGGCCTGAATAACGGGGGAAACCCTCAATATTTCATGGTCAAACCTTATTCTGAAAGCTTGAAGATGCAGAAAGCGAGAGAGGAAGATAATCCAGAGTTTATAGTCTTGGGATGGTGCTTAGTGACTGCGGGCAGAACAGGCCCAGATACCGACTTCAAACTGCTCCGCTCCGCAACGCACAGGTCACCAGGGCCCTTGTACAGTTTCACAGTAAAGAGCAATTTGCAAGCCTGAAACCATTTCACACTTTGTTGTTATTTTTAGGCTGACTCCTCATCTTGTAAGTGTGGAGCAGGCTGGCTAACAGTTGGTTGGTGGAGTCATTTAGGGAGAGACATATTTAGTGGTACACTGAGGGGTATGGGTGGCTTTGATTGGATTTTCAGTGCCAGTCTCCTCTCTCCTCTTTTATCGCTGAGACTTTTACAACATTGGTTACTTTCTGTTGATGTAATTGTTTGTGCTTGTTGGCATTTTCTGCAGCTGCTGCCAATAAAGTATCAAGATCTTGTACAAGTCAGGTGTCCTCTCATCAAAAAAAAAACTACTACTACAACTTGATGGAAATTCATTCATTCATAAATCTGCAAGAAGTCTTTTCCCTTTCTTTCTTTCATTGCTCACATGCACAACAGTAAAGCATCACCAGCAGAGAGAATCTGAGGTGTAACACTACGCCATGGAGTAAAAATCTGGCTTAGATGTCAGAGAAAAGAGAGGGATGTGAGAAGGGAGCTCCTACGTGTACAAGCTCCCAGATGTTTCCCTGAATCTGGATCACAACACATCTAGCAGTAAACTGTGATGTCCCAGAGCTACCTTTGACACTCCCTATCACGCCCACGCTCGCCTTCACTCGACGCTGACACTGAACCTCTCCCAGCCAGGTACTTTGGACGAGCTTTCTGCTAGCAGAGTATCTGAAGTGACATGTCGGGCTCTTCTAACTGTCAGGGCTCCGGTTGTAATTTAAGAGGCAAGCACAGCTCTCGTTGCAGACATTTCAGCAGGTGAACTGCAGGAATGTCAAGGGATTGGGACTGGGACTGTTTTATTATGCATTTGTGAGTCCTAGGCCGCATTGCTTCGCTCTTTTCAGTCCGTCTTTCCCCTTGTGTTTATTTTACACATTATGCAAACCTTGATATGCACACCACATCACTGCAAACAACCACATGACAGGAACTAAGTACAGTTACTCAAGTATTGTACTTAACAGATCTGTGGTACATGTTTTTAAAGTTTATGCTATGTTATACTTCTACTCAGCACATTCATTTGTAAGCTGTAGTACTACTTACTTTGCAGATTACGTATTTAAAACTAATGAGCATTTATTATCATACAGTTCATTAAACTAGCCCTCAGTATATTAAAATACTTACTCGTTCGGCAACAACATGAAAATCTTACATACATTCAATTAAATGTCTTTTTATGACTATGTGATGAGATGAGAAGCCCGTGCTGTATGGCACAGGTTGTAACCGGTAGCCTCTGTGGCGTAGTTGCGCCCTGCCGTCACCATTTAACATGTACAAACTCTGCTGTGGGGCAGACGCTGTGGTGAGCGCTTGCTGTCTACATTGTTATTACATTGTGGTTTTGTTGCTCAAGTAAATGACGTGAATACCTTCACTTCCATCACTGCCAACACGCACGCCTCCCACTTTGAATATTCATCTGTAGCATTTTTCTCTAGCATTTTAGAGTTAAAAAAAAAAAGTTCTCAGAATATTTCTGAATTCATGAAACTCTGAGCTAACTTGTGATTTTTTTTCCTCTCTGACATTGAACTCAGTTTTTTTTTCCTGAAAGGTAAACAACAATAATAACACTGGTTGTTTTCCCTGGTTGCAGTCTTATAGAGCAAATTATGCGCCACAATCAACAGCACAAAGCATCTAATGGCAGACCCACGGTGCCACTAAAACATCCCAAGCCTGTCAGAGAACTTAATCATCGCAGAACCCCGTGTTTTAAAATTCAAATTTGCTCTCTTTTGCAATGCTAATGGCAGAAAACCCCCCAATCAAGCCGGCACGTCTCGACAGAAAACGCTTCAAATGTGATTTTCGACAGGAGGCTAATGTCAGGGTGTACTGTATGGAAAAAGCCCGCAACTTGTAGTTAGCCGAGAACAGGAAGTCAAAGTGGTGCGCGACGCCTGAGCGGTGCGTTGTTGAAAACGCAGCAGTGGAGCCGTCGTGGGCTTTGATCAACAACCTGCTCATTTACCACAGCTTGTCTCTCAAGCGGCGTCTCCAGGCAACTGAGGGCTGTCAGCAGAGGAGGTGGCGTCGAGCGGACTAAACGCACTCTGGAGGCCTCCTGTCAGCTTGAAGACTGGTGATGGAGGCAATTCCAGCCAGAAAGGGGGGGGGGATAAAACAGAGAGAAAAGATACAGACCTTTTTTCTTTCTATATAAAAACCTTTTTACTGGCTGAACAAATTATAGGTAGTTTTCCCCCATCAAGACATCCGGCGCCTGTTCATTTAGCCATGCGCTTTCAAAATACAGTGTTCCAGTCATTTAGCGAGGGGAACAGTGGATGAATTTGGCTTGCCTTTCTCCCCATCTCCAGTAAAAGCTTCCACCGGAGCTGTGGACACAGATTGAGAGATGCATATGTATTTCGAAATTTGCCCAGGCAGCCTTAACTGCTCTGTCTAGACAAAGAGAAAGCAATTGCATTAGCATTTACCCGGCCATCCAGTCTATTTGTTTTTATCTTTATTTACCCAGAAAAGCTCTGCTGTGTGCTTTTATTCAGCAACGCCCTTCACACTCGCTCAGTTACAGACATTAAGGCCTGGGAGCTGCCCAGTACAGCCACAGTCTGGTGCCAGTCAGCAGCTCCATCCGAGCAGTCTGCCATTAAGCACCTTGCTCAAGGGCATGTTAACAGGAGCTGTTGACGGAGCAAAAAAGAGTGAATCTCATTTGCTTCCCGTGTCCAGATTTCCTCCGGTCACGAGTTTGCTTTTTGAATTCTTGCCTCGGGGCAGATGCTCCACCAGTTTTCCAGTTACCATTTTCCTCCTGTCTTTTTCCATTCATGAGCGATCCTTTGGTGCCCAGATTTCCTAAGCTGGTAATGTAAATGTGAGTCATCAACATGACAAACTGCAGAAGTGTTAGAAGAAAACAACTTTTGATGCAGTTTTGGCTTCTTTTTTTTTAAAAATTTGTTAAGTAAAATTTCTACCACAGTTAACACCAGTGTAAAAATCAGTGGCCTTCACTCCCCCAAAAAAAAAAATCTTGTTCCAGTAGAAATATTTAAGATTTGTCATTCTCCAACGAGTGTGTTCATCAAAAGCAAAGGTCATAAGAAAGCTGCTAAACTCAATATCTACCCACATCTTACTTTTCATTCTGGTAATGATTTTATGAAAGCAGGTGTCCATTTCTCAGATAATGTCAGACTGATATGAAAATCAATACGACTCGCAAAACGTGATTCATTTTTGTTTGTTTTCCGTGTAACATAAATGGTTGAACCTTTTTTTTTTTTTTTTTTTTAATAAAACACTCGGTGGCTCTGGGATTCGACCCCGGCAGCTGATCACTCCTACATTATTAAGCGCGGCAAGTGTCATCATGTCCGCTCGCAGCATCTGGGAAGTGAACAGGAGCAGACTGTTCTGCTCTACATGCAGGTGTGATCCCATCGGTCTGAGTGTTACTGTGAGAATGTGAGGCGGCAGAGCGCAGGAGGTGTGAAGGCACCGGGAGAGTGTGTGTCTCGAGCTTGTGTGCGCAAGAAATTCTGCTCAATAATTTGATATAATTTCATTTGGATAACTGCACTCAAATGTACATGTCGTATTTTGTGGATATGCTGCATGTGATTGCTTCTCTGCATGTGAGCTGAGGCAAGTGAAGGAGCAAGATAGAGCAGTTTCAGGGAGACATAAAACCTGAAAAAACACTTTTTTATCTCCATTTTGGCCCTCCATCAGCTCAAAGATAATACAGCTTTGACAATGGCCAGCAGAGTGGGTAAATCTGGAAACACATTTAAGTGTCCACAGAGAAAACTGAGCTTTGGCAAAACAATGATGTAAGCCTGCTCAGTCACAGTCTGTGTGGCAGAAAAACGAAGACAGTGACAGCTGACCCCCGTGATCATTCATTGTAAATGTCAGTATAATCTATTTCTTGATACCGGTGTTGTTGTTATGAACCTGTATTTATCTTCCTCCTGACAACTTTATGACCATGAAAAAGTAGTCCGCCCGAAGCATCAGCAGCGACGGTGCAGGAATTACTGTTCGCCGGGTTAACAGGCAGCATCTGTAAGCTGCAATCAAATCACTATTTTATGCCCCTTCAATTGTCTGACAACAGCAACAGAAAAATATGTACATGTACAAAAATTATGTTGTGAGCTGGTTGAGTCAAAGCAGAGTCAAAACACTGTAGGTGATCAGAGAGAGAGAGAGCAGGAGGGGATAGAAGAGAGGTTTTTCCAGCTGAGACAGAGGAACCGGACTGTGTCTGTCCACCTCCTTACCATATGTCAGCTGTGATGCACCGTTTTGTTGTTTGCCAAGTGAAAGAAGAAAGGATTTATCAGTTTCGCTACAGTAACTGTGTTTCAGCGTGGACGCAGAACTTCATAAAAACACTCGTGGGTGGATCTGTCGTTTTGACACCGAAACTGCGACTGTGTGTCTGATATGGCCGACTCAGAGCGGATGTAGTCTGAGGGACCGTACAAGCAACTGAGTGAGTGAATAAATGTGTGTGTTTGTGTAAATCAGGGAGAGAGCGAGCGAGCGAGTGAATAAGTCAGTGAGTGAGTGAGAGAGTGACTGAGTACAACTGCAGTCATTAGGTGAATGTAGCAAGTGCAAGTGTGTAAGTGTGTGTGCGTCGAGTGAATCAGTGATTAAGCATTTAAGTCAAAAGGAATGAAGTGAATACTGTAAGTGTGTGTGTGTGAGAGAGAGAGAGAGAGGCAGAGAAGGAGGGAGGGAGGAATCAGCAGGCCCGGTGACTTTCCCAGTGACTCATTAGGTAGGTAATTAAGGCACAAAGCTTCGGCCCTAGGGCTCCACCGAGCTGCACTCTGAGCCCCGACTGCTAATGACGCCGTTGTGGACCTTGGAGAGAAAGATGGAGAGGAGAGAGAGAGAGAGAGATGGTGAGAGCGAGAGAAAACTAAGATATAAGCAGAGCGACATGGATTAGTCCACACAGTAGGTGCCCCGACGGTTCCTCACAGAGAGGTAAAAAGACAGAGGGGTCGATACTGTTCACAGCCTGCAGGGATGTAATGGACAGTAAAGCCACCCTAAACTCTGTTTTTATCTGCTGCATAATGTGGAGTTCACTCACCTCTGTAACCCAAACAGTGAAATGCAACATAAATCTTTAAGACATGCAGTTTATGTCAAAGCAACGGGACGGTTAAATTCTTTCGAGGCGCTACTTGTTGCTTTTTTATGCCACAATAAATTAGCGATATTACAGTTTTTCTCCATAACAGAATTTTTGAAGAACTTAAAAACCTAAACTCTGTCTTCTTCTTGCTCTTCTTTATCTGACTGCTCTGTAAAATTTATCTCTGGGTGGAATTTCGTCTTGCAGTACACATTTGATGGAAATAGTGAACATTTAAAGAGAGAATAACTAACGTTGTGGTACAGCTGCGCAGTAACCGTACCAGATACATCTAAAATGTCGTCTCTCAGGTCATTAAGTGTTAAGTGACAGAACTGTCTGAGGTCATTTGACTGTTTTAGCTCAATGAAATCAACAATGAGTCACCCCCTTGTTTTGGTCGTTGTATTCACATTACAAATCATTTAAAAAGTTTTTCCTATAGCAGTAATCACAATCCACATGTTATATTGTCACATATTGATACCAAATTTCACAGTGTCCCTGAACATGCTAAACATCACCATATTAACATTTCTCAGCTTGCTGGCACACTGTTAGCTCAAAGCTCCAAGTAAGTAGCCTCACAAAGCTGCTGCCATGGCCTTAGACCCCTTTAAGGCCAAGATATATTCGCTTTTTAACCACACCTTCCTGTAGAAAAACGGTTATGTCGTTAACTGAATTGTTACTGAACTGAATTACTGGAGCATTATGAAACTTCTATATTTGTTTGTTCTTTGTATATTCAAGGAGGTTACTATTTAAACATATTTGTCAATGTGCAGTGGCAATGACACATCTCACAGATGTACGAAACTGGTCTTGGTCTATTAACTTGTCATCAAAACTATACTGCCCATACTGCCCCAACACTGACCCTACTGTTCTTGTTTATATTGTAGCGTTTATTTCCAAGGATGTGCCCAACCAATTCTCCCAACAAGAAATCCTGCACTCACACGCAAATGAGTAATTAAAAGCAAGTACATGTTACATCTTGGCAAGTGTTTTGCAGGAAAATGCTTGACGATTGCTTGATGGCTAAAGAGACAGAGCTATTGTACTTTAACCCTCATGTTGTGTTCATTTCATGTTAAACAATTTTGTGTTCCCATGGTCAAAAATGACCGTTCCATTAAGACTCATCATAAAAACTATAATAATACATATATTATCACTATTTGTTGTGTTAGATTTTTTTTTATCAACTTAAATTCTTGTGAACATTACAAGTTTTGAATTTCTATTTGTTATTCATGGCCTGTATGCCTGCCTTATTGATCTGAGCTTATACATCTTGAATTTGAGTTCTAAAAAACATAATTTCTAGGATTATTTTGGACTTTAAGAAATAATCAGATGAAACATATTGAATACTGTTTATCACAGACTACTTTGGGTCAAAGTTACCAACGACATTTGTTTTGAAACCATTTAAAATTTTTAAACAGTCACATAAAGTAACACCTTTTGTGTTCCTGGTCAAAAGTGTACAAAGGAAATTATCTCAACACTACACTTAACAATTTCACTATATTCCAAGATCAATATCTTAATGCATTAAAAAACAACTGTTGTAATATGAGCACTATAAAATGGTTTAATACTTATAATCCTCTAGAGGGAAGCTGTTTGTAAGAGATCCCAGGGTTTCCCGGGGTTTTCTCGAGGTTTTCCCTCTCGCATTGTTTTTCCTCCGTGTTTCACATTTTGAGCAGTGTAGTGAGCCTCGGTGTACTACAAGAGAATGCCTTTTGCAAGTTATAGATGAAGCTCATATGAGGAACAGCAAGTTGTCGAGTGGTCTTTTTAAAAGCCGAAGTTACCACAAACAACTAACAAGAACCATGACAGTACAATGTTCATCAGTCTATCAGTTTTTTTTTTTCTGATAACAGAAAAAACTGAAAACTGATATAAAATCAGGCTTCTAAACTTGGTGGAGTGGGTTAACTCAAACTTCAATGATGTTTTTCTCGTGCACATGTTGGACAAAAAAATGACGGGCAAAAAAATGTACAGCGAAGTGTAGGTTTTGTTTATACCAGCCAGTGTTTGACAAACTGGACGTCTTCAGTTTCAGTTCACTTTTTCATTTCACCATCACACCACTGATCCCTTGCCCTGGCTTGCTCCGCCGTCCTGACACAGCAGAGAAGAGATGACAGAAAAATACAGAAAATAGACACTCACATGTAGAGGCAGACAAAGAGGTTAAGAGCAAAAGAGACCCTTCAAAGATTTTTGCTCTTACACAGTGTAGGGAATAGATGGAGGGAGGTGGGGTGGGGTGTGTGGGGGTGTTATGGCAGCAGAAAGCAGTAGTGGTAAGAGCAAGACAGAGAGAGAAAAGACACTGGGGCAGATTCCCCATAGAGAGCAGAGGCAGAAAAATAGGCTAAATGTGCAGAGGAGCCAAGCAGACAAACTTGCCCCTCCTGTGGCAAAGGGGTGAGAGAAATCCAAGTTGAGGGAGAGGAAAGAAAAAAATAAAGTAGGTGGCGACGGGTAGGACAGAGGAGTTACTGTCATTTCCATTTTGAGCCTGTATGAAGGCTAATGACTCAAGGCGGACTGCTGAGACCGAGCGAGAGTACTGCAGGTGGTCCTCACAGGAGTGGAGAGCTCCTGAGGAGACTAAGGCCATTTTAATTGGACACTGAATAACGATATGACTACTTCACAGAGAGAATAGTGAGGTGGTGCTTTCAGCTCCAAAAGGCCAATTACAGAATATCCATGTTGTACTGCTTTTATCAAGACTTTATGAAGGTGCACAGGTTTGTATTAGGTTTATTACTGCCGGATTTTATATTTTGAACTCTGCTCAGGGAAGATACATTGTATTGCAAACTTATATCATATTTATTTAAATTAGAAAAAGCCGACACAAAGTGGGTTTTTTTTAACTCTAGTGGGCATTTGGTGCGACATTTCTTTGAGCAAGAACCTGTGTTGTTTGTGTTTCGCACTCAAGATGAGCATTAGGATGTACATGTATGTGCACAAGCACACAAGTGACAAAATATATATTGTCGCTGACAGCAGAGGAAGTAATGAAATTGTAAGGTACATGGAGGTCATGCAGCATGGGAAAAAAACCTGTCTTTTCAAGTGAATTGAGGTTCTAAGGCCTCTGTAAACTTTGCTTTAACTAGTAAAAACGAATACTTGATATAAAAATTAAGAGTCCTGTTAAGCGTCTGCAAAAATCTGAGTGAAAGATTAGAATTATGTAGAATTTGATAGAAATATTGACTGTATTTTCTTGAAGTAATCAGAAAGTACAGGCCCTGACTTAATTTTGTTTCATTCTTGTGTTGTCAGGTGCTGAAAGTCATGTTGAGTGAAACCAGAAATAATTTCCTATAATGTTGCACAGCAGCAACTTCTTTTCATCTGAAAGACAAGGAAAACACTCCGTCCTCTAAAACGCTGCGCACCAGTATGAACACGTCAGCTACTAATTGAGCCATTACTATTAGCTGAAACAAACACTTCTCTAATCATGATGAGGCGAGGCAATATCACTGAACGGGCAATGTGGTGGATAGAAGCAGCAGGATCAGAAATCAGTTGCAGCGGGTGGATAATATATGCCGGGCTATTTTCTCCCCCATGCTAATGTGGTCGAACCATTTCTCCCAGAGGCAGAGCATGGCGCGTGTGTGTGCAGAGCCTCGGCGCTCCAATCTTTCAGCTTATTAATTTCATATTTACTCATTTATTTTTAAATGTGTTGAGTGATGGAAATGCAGCAGGCTCCAGCTCAGAGGTGCTTACATGGCAGATGAGTTTAAAAGGGAAGTGATCCAGTGTCAGAGGCAGGATTTCAATTCAAAGTTGAGGGATCTTATTTCTTTTATTATTCAGGGAAAGTGAGAAATATCCACAGAAAGTGGACTGAGCATACCCGGTGTCTTACTGTGCTTCTTATTTAATACAAAAGCTACACTTGATCAATTTGTGACTCAAATGTCCTGCTCAACGGCAAAGTGGCAACATTTTTTGAGACACGGGAACTCTGATATGTCTGAGCCTTTTGAAGGATTCAAACTGGCAGCTTTACAGCAGTAAAGCCATTATCTTGCTTGTATATATTCCATACATATAAGACCAACTAGCTATCCAAGTGTAAATGCAATTAAGGAGTGTTAGGGGTCATCAGATTGCTCAGTGTCAGGAGGTGGTTTTGGTTGTGTCCTAGCCAGATGTTGAAATGGAGTCTCACATGCCTGTGTATGTGATCTTTACTTTGCAGGTGGGTAAACTAATTTATACATAGCCACTTCCTGTAGGTAGATCAAACAGCTATATGTGAAAGAAAAAGTAATTTAATTTGAATGAAACCAGTTTGTTGACACGGCGGGGGAGTCAATGCGGAAGGCTTCAGCAAAAAAAAGGTCAACTAGGCTCAACTTTTTCATTTTCAACAGTTAATTCCTGGATTTTTGTTGTAATGGGAATGCAGTATTTCTACAATTTGCCTCATGATTTGTTTTGGTGTCTTATAGCTCTTCAGACTCATTAGAAAGTCGTCTTTCTAACTGGACTTTCTGGATTGTATTTCTTTGCCTCACGAGGTGGTTTGAGGCCACTTTTGGGGTCGAGCTGCTGTGATAGCTGCGATAGTGATATCGTAAGTCGCTGCTCTCTGTAGACCTTATCTCATCCCTCATCAGACCGTTGAGCATTGCTGTATGTGTGGGTGAGAGCTGAGGGTGACACATGTGGTGAGCAAAGCTTTTGTCTCGCTCTCGGTTCACGCGAGTCATCCACATGTTCGTGTCAGTTGTCAGTTAGTCGTTGAACTGTTCCAGCGCAAGTCATCCAGAAATGTTTGGCAGCTTCTTTTCATACTTTCTCTTTATCTCCCCTTCCTCTTCCTCATTCCTCTGATTCACTTCCTCCTTCTTGTTTGCGTCCTCCCGTGCCTCCTTCTTCTTATATTTGCATTATGTTCCTCATCTCCTGCTCTGTATGTATGTTAAACCATATTTGGATTTTCTCCGTATATTAGGCACGTGAAACGAGGGCAGCTAATTCCAAGTGATGAGTCAGTTAAATATGTGTGGCCATGTGGGGAAGGTCAGCATCAGAGAAATAAATTGAACGGGTGTTTAATATTTATTCTGCTCTTTAGATGAACTCCCTCACGGATGCATATTCAAAAATGCATGTTTACATCTTCACTCTGAACTGACTGCAGCGCCAAGGAGGGCCTGTTCACACACACACACACACACACTCCCTCCCTCCCTCCCTCTCTCTTTGAACACACACAAACACAACCTGCCTCTGACTGCTACACTCTTTTCCCACAGTATATAAAGAGTACTTTAATTCCCTTCTTATGTTTCTATGTGTTATTTGTCATTTTTTAATAAATGGCCTCATTCTTCTGTGTTTCTTTTTATTTTGGACTGTGATGTTAACCTTTTCTCAACCACACTCTTATCTGCATTTTCACGTTTTTACAGTTGGATAATCAGGTGGTGCAATCTGAACATTGTTAAGAAAACAATCTTACCACAAGCTCCACAAGCTCCTATCTCACGATCTTCCCCAGCAGACAGCAGATTTGCTCACTTGTCATGGAACTGTAAATAATCAAATTCTCATTTTTTTCTTGAGCACATCAAGGATTTCTCTGCTTAAAAGCTTAGATCACTCAGCTTGACCCTGGAGACATCCCCATGTTCAGATGAAGATCACATTATGTGGCCAAAACCTCAATCTAAATGTTGATTTAACGAATAAACCCGCAAAGGACATCCATGAAAGTGAAGAGAAAAACAGACAGCAAACACCTCAAACTGTATCAGTAGGGAATCGAGGGGACAGCTGTTTGATGGACAAATCATCAGCATTTTTTCCACACTTGTGGATGAGGACATTTTTCTCCACAAGTTGAGTGTTTACCCACGGCTGAAATGTTGTGGTGAGCCCTGTAAAACCACACGGCTTTGTAATAAACGACTCCTCATACTCATACAACACAAAAGTTGTTCTCACCCCTGATCTGTCTGGTCGTGCATCTTTCCATTCGCCTGAAGACGCTGCCGTCACTCCCCCTTCATACATTCATACATACATCCCCCCAACTACTGCCCCCCCCCCCTGTATTTAATGGCAGCGTCTGTTTGATGGCTCTGTGGTAACACAATTTTCCAGAAAACCAATTTGTTAGTTGTCAGCCAGAAGCCCCTTATTTCTCATTATTTGTCACGAAGCGATTTGTTCCTATGAGTTTAGGGCTCTTCTCTGTTGATATGTGCGGGAATTTTCTTCCAGGGTAAACAAAAAGACGGGATGAAGTAATTGGCTGCCAGTTTGCCATGTAAGGTTTACCAGATTGCCTGTCTGATCAACCACAGACTCCTTCAAAGGCCCTAAATTTTCGCAGTCTAAAACATCAACACTGACACTCGCATACAGCAGTTACACGGCAGCTAATTTGCTCTTCATCTACGCAAACAAAGAGATTCTCCTTGGATAACACGATTTCAGGGCAAAGCAACCACAGTAAACATCCTTTCAACAGCGCGAGATTTAGCACTGGGCAACACTTTGCTCTGGGGATGGCATGATAAATAAAATTTGGTCTGATAAATAAATGTAGAGCCTGTGTATTTAAAGGCCTCTGGATGAGATTATTAGCAGCTCACACAGCGATTAAAGCCAACTTAAGAAGTCGCCAGCGGCTGTGTTCCCACTGCCTAATTGAAACCATTCCTTATTTACTCATCTCAACTAAGGGGATCAGAGAGCAAGCAAAGACGGTTTCATTTTCTACTTAATATCTTCCGCCCCGTGAATCATGGCGCAGCAACGCTTTGGGGAAAGGACAGGGTGTTCGTGTCGCACCAAAATGAAGAAGAAGGAAAGAAAAAAACAAATTCACAGATCACAGACGGATTAATTCCATTTCTAAAGGCAGCCGGCGGTGGAGGAAGGGGGAGAGGGGAGGAAGGAGGAGCAGTGGGGGGGGAGAGGCGAATACGTTTCTCTCGTTTGTGATGGCGGCCTATTTCTTTGTGTTAATTCCTCCACGCCTTTTAACTTCTAAAGCTCCTGCATTGTGGCGCAGTAGGACAGAGTGTGATTGAGAAATTTGGAGGAGTATTTTTAGCCAAAGCACTCACTTTCCTTGAGGGGACAGCATATGATTTTTTTTTTCCCTCCCCTTCTTCCTCTTCTGCTTCTTTCGCGGTTTCACGATGAACCTCTGGATTTTTGCCCCGGAGGAAGCGTTGGGATCCGAACTGAATCAGCTTTCTAGCTACATCACAGGAGCTGCCTTCTGATTGGCACTAGCAGGCTTGTTCCAGAAATCCCTTCTTCCTCTATCGCAGTCCTGATTATGGAGTGTGGCACGCTGAAAGCACATTACTGCGTTACAGCCTGCACGAAATGGCTGAACAATGTCACACATACAAGCTTTAGTTGAAATTGCCTGCCAGAGGAATGAGTGGTTTATCAAGGTGTAAAGGGTGGGCAGCGACAGATTCAAAGGGATTATAATAATCTCATTCCCAAAGAATTGCAGTTGTAATCGATTACAGATATTGAAAAGACACAAATCAGATTAGAGATCCAATCTGATGTTTTTTTTTTTTTAACAGCTCAAAGACATTTGAAAGGAAACAGTCCATGTGTCGCCTGTACCTGCGCTGTGTTTGTGTTAAAACGTGCCAGGAACGCCACTTCATTTTTCTTTTCCTTTCAGACACCTCTTCTTTTTCTTCTCATCACTGTACATTCGTGAATTGGAGTTAGAAGCCACAGAATAGTTTTTACTCAAACGAAAACATTTTCAACTCACACATATTCATCTGTGCCTCAAGGCCAATTTGCATTTGTTGGCATCCACTTGTGTATTTGAACTGGCTTTGATGTAATAAATCTACCCCTGAATTTGTATTTCATTATGTATTTAAATATGCTGGACTCAAAGTCAATGAGCATGCAATATTTTCTGTGTAATGTTGGATTTCAGTAGTCTTAAGCCTGTAAGTTATGTTTATGTAATGATGCTTCCCCCTCAATAGTCAAAACAACTATTTCAAATTCATATTGTATTTGTCACATTCACAATCATAGTACATGTGCAATAAAATGCTTCAGTGGTATCTATAAAGACTGAATATAAATGAACATGGAAAGACATACAGACCTATCAACAATAGACAGTAGAAAAGCATGTAGAGTTAACATTAATTCAATCAGTTTATTATTATTATTATTATTATTATTATTATTATTATTATTATTATATTCACATTTTACTGACGCAGTAATGCAGGCAGTTAACAACAAAGATTTGTTTCCACCGACCAGTCGTTATAAATTACACAGATGTCACGCAGAGCTGCTTTGCACGCATTGGTACATTCAGTGTGTGTGGGAGCGTGCTTTTCCATGTCAGGAGTTTAAATGTGAGATGAAAGACTGGCCTGTATTGGGCTCCTGATGGCCTCATGTTGCATCGTGGGAAAAAGGCTCACAGTGATTGTGTAAGGCAAGAACACAAACTGTCTTACACAAGTCATGTTGGAGTACTGAACAGTTACATTAAGGTTTAGCATATTTTGGAGGCTCATCCAGAAGCAGATCAGAAACAGATACTGTTCACATACAGTGTATTATATGTACAGTTTTACAATACTTTTAAATACTGAGTCATCTGTGTCCAAATACACCTTGAAAATAGCTTTTCCAGTCTTAACATAGAGACAATAATTCTATTATTATTATTATTATTATTATCATTATTGTTATTTGAAAGCCTTGTTTGCCTTGCTGACTGTAGCTCAGACCAATCACACAAAAAACACCACAGGCATGGTCTCTCCAGTCTGTTCCACCCACACTTGCCCTCTCTCTGACCTCCAATTGAACTTCTTATGCTTGGACTTTTCCCATGGATCTCAACCTTTCGCTCTGTATAGTGTCATTGACTCTAATTAGCCAAAGCGGCATTTCCCACGTCTTGCGACAGCTCACACAGACAACCAGACCTCCGCTGCCCCCCCTCTCCCTGGTCTCTCGTTTTGCATCCAGCTCTTTGTCTTGGCGCTCTCTCACACGAGCCCCAGCTGTTTGGCCTACAGTAAATGTCGCCTCATACAGCGTGCTGCTGGGATCCCAGCCGTCATGCGTCTGGGGCCAAGAGCCATCTCGATAGCGCTCCCTCTAACTTTCCCTCTCTTACCCTCTGGTCTGACCTCTTTGTCGTTTCTTCCACCGTCTTTCCTGTCCTGTCCTCCCCGCTATCGAGCTCTCCATTTTCTAATCTAATTGCTCCCATTCCTGAACCTGAACCTCCCTCCCTTCCCCCTCTCATTACCATTCATCCTGATTGGCCGATGTTGCCTAACAGAAGCTCTGTGTGGCTTGTTGTTACACAGCTGGTTGCTCCCTGAACCAGGACATCATCAGCGGCTGTCTGCCGTAGGTTTTCACTCCTTGGGGAGGTGTGGATAAGAGAAAATAATGCTGAGAAAGAGCTTTGTGCAGCAACTCCGTCCCTAACTTTCTTTTTTTTAAACAGCCGGCCCCTCACTGATTGCAGCTCATTAATGTCAGGCTCCTGTCCGCTCTACTTGGACAGTTAAGTTGAGCTGAGAGGGAATCAAAGTAAGTGTCAGAATATAGAGAGCTGCTGTGATACGGAGCCTCAGCAATCAGCTCTGATTGGATTTTGATCCACTCTTATTAACTCCCAGATTGAGGGGATGGAGCGAAAAGCGTGGTGCTAATTGCCAAAACAAACCGGGAATGACTCTAAAATCAGTGTTGGTATCTGAATTGCAAATCTTCTCGGTGCCTCTTCATCTCTGTTGTGCTGTTGAGGCATTATCATTGAAGAGTGCGTGAAGTCAGGCAGGTCTAGCTGACTGGAACCTTTCTACAATAATTAATACCTCAAGTTAAATGGAAGAAATCAAAAAAAGAGGCCAACTGCTGTAGAAAGGGACATTTACATCATTTGCATAGTGTGACATAAATAGTCCAGACACTTAAAACTGGTGGGAAATATTTCTCATGTGGTTTCCTTTCATCACTTTACTTTAGAGTCATCTGAAACTGTGCCCATTGAATATTTCTCGCTGTTCTACCCACTGAGCAGCGCTGAGACTAGAATCACTAAAAATGTGCTAAATTGTTATGACGAAAACATTTTTATGTGCTGTAAATGTCATATTTCAGATGCAACAGGGAGAGAAAGACAAATTCACCGGCAGAGAGGAAATTAAAGGGCCTTGAAAAGAGCCTTTGGTAATAAAAAAAAGACCTATATTCAGCAATAAGAAGGCAAGAGAGTGGTTAGCACATAAATGTTGGGGCCATAAGGGTCAGGTGTGTAGAAAGGAACAGGGTCAGGTGATTGACAAATGGCAGGAAAGTCTGTAGGCATCCAGCGGGTCATGTCAGGGTCTGGAAGGTCAGTTAAGTGGAAAGGGTTTTAGAGAGGCTGTGAAGCTAAAGAGCAAGAAACGCAGACAGGGCAAGTGACACCATGACAGTAAATGTCCATTGAAATACTCTCTATTGCCAGATAGAGGTGACTGATACTGCTGGAGATTTAGTCCAGCTTTGTTGTTCTAAATGCAGATAAGTCTTTTTCTTTTAATGTACTGCTGTGGACACTTTTGCATTTTTTGTTTAGAATAAACAGAAGAATTAGTGCATTAAGAGCAGTGATCTCCAGTGCCGGACAAGGAAGATCAAGAACACAGATCCAAAGTTGCAGTCCTGCTCGATTTGTGTGCCAGAAACTGTTGACTTCCTCCAGACAGTTCAGTGCAAACACAGCACAGCACAAAATTACTTTAGATTACCTTTCAGTCGTTCCTCATACAAAATGTTTTGTCGTTCCCTCTTTGGTGTCTCTCAGGTGGGACGTCCACATTGCGTCTCTCGTCAGTGCGGCAGCTGCCGGGCCAGCTGCAGGAGCTCTACCAGCAGGGCTTTGTTCTGGCAGCCGTTCACCCGTTCATCCACCCCTGTGGTCCAGAGTCCAACAGCCCACAGCACCAGCTCTACCGAGCCATACTGGTCCGACTCAACGATGGGTAAGAGCAGCATGAGAGTTATTTTTAAATGAGTAATTGTCTGATATGGGAATACATTTATAAAGGAGAAAACAGCCAAACCATTAGTTTCCACCCAGCCAAAGCTAATGTCTCAAACATCAACAGTTTGTGTAGTACAATGGCCTAATTCCATTATTGTATTTCCAGTACAATAATGTTTGGAAAATTGTTATTAGTACTTGCATTATTTTGCAAGTATTTGCATTACCATTGTCTGTTGAGTGAAAGTAGAGTTAGGTCTACAAGCCCATGCACAGGACACCTGTTCAAACTGGTGCTTTAGGTTAATTTTGATTTTTAAAAATCAGTAAATTAAAACATTTAACGGAATTGTAAAAATTAAAAATAATAAATAAATGTATGTTTTGCTTACAACTCCATAAGTTAACACAAAGGTATCCTCTTCCAGGAGTAAAGGGAGAGGGCTCTTATTAAAAGAAATGTATTTTACTAAACAAAAGCAGGGGGTTGGCCTAGAGAAAAGCCTCAGACGTCTTAGCTACTCCCCTGAGTATAAGACCTTTGTTATCACAAAATAATGTAGCCATTATGGACACTTAAGGAAATATGTTTTAGATTACTAATGTACCTTAATTGGTGTCATTATGCAGAAAAACACTTGATGGGATTCCAATTTTGCTTTATCTTCATATGTTGAATGGTACAAAAATGGTACAAATGCTGGCTAGATGGAAAGTGACATTAGGGTTTAAATGATGATTATATTATATATGTATATGTATATGTATGTGTGTGTGTGTGTGTATATATATATATATATATATATATATATATATATATATATATATATATATATATAGTTATGTTAGTAATGTATCCCACATGCGAGGAGATTTCCATGACTACCACCTAAAAAAAAACAAGCAGCGGAGATTCATGCTGCATTTCATATCAGTTGTACAACCTTTCCATGTTGCTTCAGTATCTACTCCAGAGCATCACAACATCTGCTTGTGGCTCAGCAAGCTGTCATGTGGGCAGCTGCATTTGGACGTGAATCAACAATAATCTCAATCCTCTATCTCCAGCTCTTTCAATGATCTGGCCAAAACTGGCTGCATGGCCCAAAGTCACCGCCGCCCCCTACATCTGCCCTCCAGCCCTGTGCCCGTGCCCCTCTGTCCTGGGAACTGTGGGGGTGGGCCTTCATTTTGGTGAGGGCATGACGACAGGGAGCAGCTCAAAGGGTGGTTGAAGGGCATGTGGGGGAAGTGATGGATGGTGTAGACTGCTTTTTGTCTGCTCAGAATCTGTCTGAAGAAATCACTTCCTCTGGACTCTCTGAACAGAAAGCTGCTGCAGCTTTTGGGAAAATTGATCCTCGCTCTTGAGCGGGTCTGACGGCCCCAGAGGTCATGAAATCTGATCGGCTTATTCAGGACCACGTACTGTAAAGTCAGTTCAAGCAAAAACATGACAATCAAAAAGACTGAAGCTACGAGAGGAAGTTTTTTTTTTGTTTTTCTCTTTTCCCTGGCAGCAGTGACATGTAGACAGGCGGCTGGACTGCGCCTGTCTGCTGAAGCCCCAATGGCTGCTCTGCGGCTCTGAAGTCCAGCGAACATCCAGGCATGTTTACGAAAAACAGTGCTCGCTGCCTGCAGGGCATGGATGTGTGTTAGGGTGTGTGTGCATGAGAGCGTCTTGCCCCCTCTCTGAAGAGTTTAGAGATCCAGCACTTGAACCTTTCACTTCTTCTTTGGAGTGTTTCGTGAGCTGTACATGCTAACCCTTGGAGTGTTTACATTTGTCTTGATGCATAATGTATGTAGCCGTACATGAATGTGTGAGTGACACTGTTCGGGATAAATCTCCCGATTCTCTGCCGCTCCTGAGCAGAAGCCAACACAGATTCCTCGCAGCTCAAAACACATTTCTGAGTGCAGACGAGCCATTTCTGTAATTTCTTCACCGCGGAGCATAAACACGACACCGCGGCTACTAATCTGCATTGACATCTCAGTCATTTAGCTAAAGCTCTCACCCACAGCGACAGTACAATAACTGCAGAAAACCAATACCCGATATTACAAGCAACCAAGAGTAAGGAGTGTAATAATCAGAGCCGCTGTGCCCTGACAGTTCTGCTGCAACCACAGACTGATCATCTAACAAAAACAACAAAGAAGATACAAAAAAAAAAACATACTAAAGAGGGACTTGCTGTGGAGGGATGTTATGGTTGTTGTCGTTTTCAGAAAAAGAATGAATAGAGGAACAGGGATGTGATTCAGAGGGGAGAGGGAGGATGGCCGGAGATAATTTGGCATTTAAGTTAGATGCATTTAAGTTAAGATAAAATAAGATGAAACTTTGTCGATTCGAGGTAAGTTGGCACAGAAAATGTGAGGAATCAGTGAAGAAGACAACTATCAATACGGGCAACATACAAAAGCATAAAAAAAAAAGATAATACCAGAAATAATAATATTGTCAAAAAATACTAAATTAGAAGGGAAGCAATTAATTGGTTTGCGCAAATGTGTGCTGGTGATAATTTGAATTCGTAGGTGCAATGAGAACGGAAATTGTGTCCTAAGGAAAAACTGTTTTCAAGTTCGTGCCAACTGTCTGACGTGCCACTCCCCTTTCCTTCATCGCTGCTGGTGTTTGTTGGAGATATCAGCGCTTGTTTTCCTCCCTTAAGAAGAAACCATCCGCTGCTTTTTTCTCTTGACGTACAGTATGAGAAACAACCTCCTCAGCATGAGATAATTCATCACAGCAAACGTGACAGCTTAATTTGGGTTTGTCAAACTTTCTGTTTTATCATTATTCACTGTAATTTTGCCTGAGCTGTGTGGTGCAAGGTGTTACAGTACGCCGTGCTTACCGTCAATCACTTGACAGCCCTAGGAAGAAACGGCAGTCTCTTACAGAAAAAAAAAAATCTTTTAGAAACTTGTTGCCGTGCTCACATCCAGGTCTCCTTATTTGAGGAATATTTGTTCATCTGCATTTCATTCAGTCCTTAAAATTAAGAAGGTAAATGTTAAAAGAGTATCACTCATTAGTTATGTTCAAATTATATTGAGTCCTCATGCTTAATCGCTAAAACAGACTTCCTGTCAGGTCCTTCCAAAGCTTTTGGCTACTTTAGGCAACTAAAATGACTTGGTTACATTTTGGGAACGTTTATAGTTAGAAGACAACAATGCTGACTGCTGGAAGGAAATTCAAAAGTCAAATAAAACCAACCATCCACCCCAACCTCCTCTTTAGGATGTTTTCCTCACCCTGTAAAGTCGAGCTACATCTGTCTCTGACTCTGAAGAGAAACAGTCATTACTGACACCAAGTCACTTTTCAGGAAAATGTAAACATAGCTTGTTTAAACAATCAATAAATTTTTTCATTTTTCATGAAAATGACTTTATCAAAATTAAAATTAATTGTTTTAATTTATTTTTAATCAAATTTCTAATGCTTCAGCAAGTCTGTGCATTTCCATCAATTTCCCTCCTAGAAGTAGGATGACAAGCAGAAACTAGACTTGAGTCACGACATTGCAGAAATGAACATCCCAACTCTTTTTATTTTCTTCTTTTGTGTCTCTGGTGGGATAGAAACACTTAGCTGTGAGTGATAGTATGACAAGATGACTTAATGTTTCGCCTGCAGTAGAAAAAGCACCAGTGACATTGAGGTTTATTTGAAATCTCTGGTTCCGCCAGCCATTCTCTCTTTTCCTGTCAGCCAACTTTTCAGTGATGTATTAAGACAGTTTAAGCAATATTTGGCCTTTTTTGTGCACACACACTTGCAGAGTTGAAATGTGGGAGGAGGCACTGGTTAAGGAAGAACTTTCAAATTTTTCTTTTAATTCCTCAACAAAAAAACCCCAAAATCTCCTGAATTTACCAATACAGTAGGTTCATGTTGTGACAACTAGTTTTAATTTCACTTTATGTCTTTTGCATCAGTTTGTTACAACAGATGGGACTTACAACTACAGTAACTCAGTTGCTGAATTAATACAAAACTGACCCGGGATCCAAAACTGATCTGATTTAAACTGCTAAATTGTTCATCTGTAAAGTATTATGTTAAAGTAGAAAGTATTCTTTAGGTTCAGCTCAGCATTGGTGGAGCAAGCAACAGTGATCGGATGTTTCTTACTGAAACACGTAAGTGTCTTAGTTGACCAGATATCTTCTGACTTAGTAGTTTGTCTTTTTTACTGATGACTCAGCCAGGATAGTTTCACAGCCCGTCATGTGGCATTGTCTATGCAGAAAATAAACTTTACATTTGGAACCGTGTATGCCTGAAATAACTCCAATTATTTTAAACCTATGCCAGCCACGGTTTAGAAAACTATTTATTTTAAATGTGTGGCATCTTATCTGTCCTCCTGCAGATTGTGTCCATTAGTAATCACCTCACATGCTGTTGTGTAGAACACCTCAGGTTCACTTTCAGCATGCCCAGACATTCGTACGCACACAGTCTAAAGACTGCACATCCGTACAACAGACATATTGATTCTGTATGAAAAGGCTACAGCTGAATGGACTGCATCGCTTTTTTGAAAAAAATAAAAAGACACGCTTGCCTTGCCTTGAGAAAGCGACACCATGAGCAGGGAGAGAGGAAGAAAAGAAAATCACAGCTGGAGTGTGAAGAAGTAAAGAGAGGAAGACAGAAGGAGGCTGAATGGGATAAAAAAAACAGAGAGAGAAAGAGAGAGATATGAGTGAAAAGGGCAGAGGAGTCTACCATCCTTTGATGGCCCCGGCCGAAAGCGGGGCCCAGGCTTTATCTCGGGCGTCTGTCACCGTGGAGACAGCTGCTCACATCAGCACCAGCCCAGGGGAATCCAGATCTCCACCAGGGGAAAATGAAGGAAGAGAAATAAGAGAAACCAAAAAGTGGAGCATCTCCTCCCAGCTCCCTTTCGCTGTCAAACCCAGAAATCAAAAGACAGGGAGGGGGCTGGGACGGGTTACAGTGAATGGGATTGAAAGCATGACAGCAAGCAGCCATTCATCCGTCGCTCCAAAAACACACACAGCTTTTTGAGACTGCACTGAAAAGACAAAGCGAAAGTCAAGGTGTAGGAGCTGACTGGCGTACGGCAGCTGTACAGTCGTCTTTATTTAGCATGCGCGGGCACGATCACAGTCAAGTCTCTACAGCATTAGCCTGGGTGTGTGTGAGAGGTTCAGCCAACAAGGCACTTTACATGGAGGTGGTGACGCTGCAGGAATCCCTGCACAGTCAGGAGCCACATAGAGGCTGTGTACATACAGCACCGTGTCATCTGTAAAAAGACTATCTGGTTAAGTGGGTTATACCTTTAGAAACCTTAGATAATAATTTGTCCCTGGCAGCCCAGTTACAGCAGGCTGTATGACTGAAGAAGAAAAAAAAAAACTGCAATGCAGACTGAACGGATTGGACCGTTTGAAAATTTAAAATGTCAACTGTCAAATTTCCCGTTGTTCAATTTGATTGCGACGGAATAGGGTTACAATTCAGCAGGCAATGTCTGATGGGATATATTCATCATTATTGGGTAATTGCAAGGAGCTCCCGTGTGCTCAGGCAGAGAGAGAGAGAGAGGGAATGAAAAAGAGGGATGGGTTGAGAGGAAGGAGAAGGTTGGAGAGCATCAGAGAGAGATGGAGAAAGAGAAAAATAAATATACAGACTAACAACCATTACAGAGGAAATCGCACCTCTGAAATTATTCACAAATGTGTGAAAATGTGACATTAGGAAAGGTTTGCTGTGCTATTAAAAGCTCTGCAGTGACAGAGTAGAGTAAACATGGGTTCAGTCGTTCTCTGGCTGCGCCGTCATACCAACAGAGGAGCCGGGGGTGACGGAGGTGGGTGAGCAGTCTGACACGGCTCTGTTCTTGATTCAAAAACAACACGAGTGAATTCCCATTTTCACTCATATTCACTGACTACAAAGTAAAAAGGGTTTTATTCAGCCGTAGCCTTCATTCTGTAACATAAGAAAAGCTTTCATTTTATACATTAAGTGCAATTTAAATCCTCTCAAGCTATTTCCTGTAACAGGTTGCATTAAAGTAATCACTTAAAACACTTTACGTTAACATACTCTAGCAGTGATTGCTTTAAACCATAGACAGCCTGATCTTACGTCTTGTTTCAGCTACGTCTTTCCTCTGAAATTCAGTGCTGGGCACAAGAAATGATGCACTTATGACTTTAGCAGCAGTAACACTTTATTTAAACAAGTTAAAGAAGGAATGAAAGGGAAAGAAGTTAGCAGAGCGGCTTTGTTCGCCCACCACTCACCATCCACCATCCAGGCTGAAATAACTCAACAACTACTGGATGGATGGCCTTGACATTTTGTATAAAACATTCATGCTCTCCAGAGGCAGCTGAACATTTCCTTCACATGCTTTTAGTGAAATTTCTTGATAATTGTCAGATGAATTCCTGTAAAGTTGCTACAGATAATTGAGGTTCCTAGAGGACTGACTTTTCCTCTAGAGACCAGCAAGTCTCCGAGTCCTTTCGAGCGAGTTTTCAGTATGGCTGGACAGAGTACCACATGTGGAGCTCCATGAATAGAAATGCAAAATAAATAAGTATTTAATCGCTATAATCATTATTTAACAGAGAACATAAACACCTTATCTTAATCTGTATAACAAATCAAAATGAGCTTGCTGGTGTCTGAGAAGAGTTTAAACTACTAAACTAAACTGGCTGTTTACTATTTGTGTACAGTTTGACTTCCACTGAAAAACAATAATATGTCAACACAATCCCTTTTCATACCTCACTGAACAGAGTGTAATTGGAAACTGCACATTTACAAATGATGTAGCTGCTACACTGCTAAAACAAATCCCAAAGCAAGCCATTAACAGGTAATACGCAATTAGTTACCATGTGAACGTTCAGCTCCAGTGGGAGTGATTAGTCCAACACAAGATGTTCTATAGCGAAACAAAGCATGTGACCCATCTGCGGGCGGACAACGGGGGGGAAGAGGGGGGTGGGGATGGAGGGGGGCGGATAGCAGGTGTATTCACCCAGGGGGGAGCTCCAGGTAGGCAGGCAGGCATTTGACACCCGTCTAACCACACGAGACCTCAGAGGTTGACAGCCGGTGCCGCTCGCTGCATGAAAAGTCACCGTTTCACACAGAGAAGATGGACTGCAGGTGATGCAGCTGCTATTTTTAACCTGAGGCCTCCCTCCAGGACTGAGTGCACTGTTTGAATTGTTGTTCTCGCCCTGCCTCTTCCCCTTCTCTGACGCTCTGCCTTCCTTTCAGAGTTTTATTCCAAAATGAGTTATTCACCGCTTAAAAAGAGGTGACACCTTCTCCGTGCAGAACATTCAATGGCACAAAATTGAATACAATGCTAGTGTTTGAGGGCCAGCTCTTGATTTACAAAAATCTCTTAGAAGGACTGAATCATTTATATTTTACTGATAGGGTCTCAATGACGTGCTGGACTTTTAATTTCTCTCCAAAATGAGTTTATCTATCATTATGTAAAAAGGGCTTTTCGTTTCATCATTTGAAGCTGCCTTTTAGCTTGCAGCACACTGAGGCACCTGCAGAGCTCTCAGTACAGTATTGCCATAACATGCTGTATGAAGTCTGTAGTGCATGTGTAATAATTCAGGATGTAAGAAAGGAAAGAGAACAAATGGTTTGCACTTAACTACACTCTATACACTCTACTGGCTGTCTGTGTCTCTCTCTTTCTCCCTGTTTTGTTCCCTGAAGTTGTGCCTGAAGCACAACCGAGCTGGGTGGTTGTGCTTTATGTCGCAGCCAACAGGGGATACATCCACCTTTTCTGACAGTGCCACAAGGCTTCTGCCATCATCTCTCTGAATGTTATGACGCTACGAAAAAAAACAAAGTCTGGCAGCTTGTGGAAACTGTAAAGGGGCACTCTCTCAACTTTATGTGTCAAAGTGAGTTTACTAGTCAAAGGTAGCACTTCACCACCGGTGAAAACAGTGTTCTGTGACTCTGAAGGAGTTCTGTCAAGTCTCACAAAATTACTTGAGTTATCTCAGCTTGGGCCTGGAGACAACACATTTTTAATAGAAAGCCTGTGTGAGTGTTACCTGGCAGGGAGAGCAAAATAAACTATTGTTTCGCATTATGGGAGGACCCAGTGTTTTTGGGTCTTGATCCATCCCACTTTAGTGACTAAAAGTTTGTTTGTGCTGCACAGATTTTTCTTTTTTCATCTGTCTCTTGTGAGTCCCCTAACTTTATAATACTGAATAGCTGGAGTGTCTTTTGATTTGCAATATAATAACTAAAGATAAAAGGAAACATATAGTTAGTTTTCCTGTGTCTTTTTCAGTAAAATAACACTGAAGGAATAGTAGGACATATTTTATTTGCTTTCTTGCTGAGACTTTGATGAGATGAATGTCTTTCAGATCTATATGCAAACACAAGATCACTTAAAAATACCCCTCCAGAGCACTCTAAAGGATATTTTTCTATTTATTTATTTCATTTTTATCTTTTTTTTAATCTAACAACAAGAGAATAATTATATCTTGTCACCAATTTTCTCTAAGTTTCTCAGTCTGCATGCGATGGGAGCCATAACAGGAAAATGACCGTGATAAAACATTAGGAACACACACATGCATACACACGTACAAAGAGGCGCTGATGTAAATGCACTCAGCGGGAGCCTTTGCATGAACTGGGAACCTGCAAGCACAGCCTTTGATACACACAGCAGCATGCACGTATGCATCTTTTACCCTTCCACACATCAGGTGTCCGTGTAAAACCAGAGCCCTTGCAGAACACACACACACACACACACACACACACACACTAGTTGTACATGCACATGGACTCTGTAGCACAGTGAGGAAAAGGGCGTGCAGGGCTTCTTCCCCTTGTCAACAGGATGGGAAGCACAGAGGTGGAAGCTGGGGCATTAGTCTCCTCAGGGCTCTGGGATTTCCTCCAGAGGATAGAATAGGAAAATACAACACCATATAAATAGATTCTCCCCGCTCAAACTACTGATATGGCCTCAGTGGGGAGGGCTGAAGTAGGGGGGAGGTAGACGAGATTTGCATTGAATTTCCTGCCTTCTGTGCTCCCTATGTGTTCTCTTTCATCCATGTGGATCTTTGTCTCGCTTAAGTGTTTTATTGTATTTTCCTCCCGCCTCCCACAGGGCAACAATAACATTAACAAAGCTTCTTGATGCAGTGTAATTTGTTGATAGGGGGTTATTTTTTTATTACAGATTTGATGCCTGGGTCTTTGAATGGCGCCCTGTTTGTGGGTGTTTTATGACTGTAATTTTATAAATTCAGGCTGTTTGTGAATGTGTGTTTGCATGTGTGTGAATGCATGGGTACCCGCGTGTGTCCAGCAGGCTGGCTGGCTGAAAGACTGAAACTCATTGTCCTCTCTCCCCCACTGTGGTGCCTGCAGGGTGGAAAGAAGCCAGTCGGTCTGCCCACCGTACAAACTACAGCTGGAGGAGTGTCTGTCTGCCGAGCAGGTGCCCACCCCAGAGCTCATCCAGGGCTATGTCAAGAAGGTAGGGCGGCTTTACAAATGCCAAGCTGAAGGTTTTGTCACTATGTGCCCAGTAGGAGGGAAGGAATCCAGGGTGGAGGGAAGGGAGCAACAGATAGGGAGGGCTGAATGCAGACAGATAGAAGTGGCTTTTAGTCCAAGGAGATGGTGAGATGCATCTTCTAACATCAAACACAGCGTCAGATGTGAAAAAACACCAGAATAAAAACTCTGCTGCTCCCAAAACTTAAATTGTTTTGTTCAGCATGTCAGCCTGTTTGAAGGTCCACAGAACACACAGAGCACAATGTTTACAACCGTATTTTAGTGAATCAACCACATGGTTAAACCTGCTTGCAAGCACGGCGCTGTCAGGCTGAAGGCTTTTAACAGCAGTGTGTCACAGAAAGCTCCCGGCACAGTTGCCAATAAAGTACACTATGTTGGAGGAGTAATACAAAGATTTTTTTAGAGTAATTGCCACTTTAAAAAATAAGAAAGAAAACACAGGGGTGATTATAAAGTGTGCGTGTTTCAGGAGATGTCAGGTATGAATTTGCGGTGCCTTGACCATTTTAATTTTGTCACCACTCTTCTAATATAAGCCATGTTGACACAGACTTCTGCTGCTACTACTATAAATGTTCTTGTGGTAGATTATTATTATTAACTTCAGCATGATGTATGAAGTTGTCTTAAAGCCTTGGTAAATAATAGTTTTGTCATGCAGCAGATTATCATGAATTACACAGGGTCCAACTCAGGTGAGGCAGCAGGAAGTGAGAGGCTGTAATCCTTTTGGTTATTGAGATTAATAGTGGTTGGAATATTTAGATCAGAGTTATAAAATCTGAAAGAAAATCTGCCTGAACCTGATGAAGAGACCCGATCAAAAGGGAGTGAAAGAAGCATTTGTCAGTGATGTACACGTAGTTATAGAGGTCTGTAAAAAATATTCATATACTCATGCATTCAAGATTACACTCAACAAAAGGAGAGAAGTATAACAATAAAATGCATTTTATGTACTGAAGTATAAGCAGTTGTTGAGCAGAACTGTCCCTTTCAAAGGGTCATATTAGATTCAAGATCTTAATTTGCAGGGCAGCAGTCCTTGGCAATGAAATTCTTAAATGGCAGGCTCCCTCCAACAATGCTCAAAAAGTGTATAAGGAAAATTATACAAGTAAAAGGAGAACTTAGGACATGAGATATAAAATAGTGCAAATAATTGAAATATATTATTACTACATATATATCATATAATTGGAATATTACTATTGATGCTTCAACACATAAGCAACATTTTACTGCTGGTAAATGTAAAGCACATTTTAGTGTAGTGGAGTAAAATTGCAAGATTTTCCTTTTAAATGTATTAGAATAGATGTGTAAAGTAACATAAAAATATAAAAATGCTCAAATGAAACAAGCATACCTCCAAACATACCTGTGTTTGTAATCCCACTTACCCAAATAGAGAAAGAACATGAACACTGGCAACAGGATGATGCTCCACCAGTTAATAAGCAGCAGCGGTCAAACAGAGCAGCAATACATATAATTTTTACCAGCACTTCACAGTTCACTCTCTCAAAAAAACACATATTTCTCCTGCTATAATTATAACGTACTGCATCCTGATAGCAGGTCGGCTCAGATCCCCTGGAGTATTATGCAGATTTACACACTGACCACCTGCAGCATAACACTACCCTACCTGACCTAATTAGACTGCATGTAATTTGAACCTCGTTCGACTCAGGTCCCGGGTCAGGTCTCGGATACTTGGAACTGAGCGGACCGGTGAAAAGCTGTAATTCAGATTCTTGATTAAAGTAAAGTGGCAATGCAGCAATGTAAAAAAAATATTACAGGACAAGAGAGACTTAGACTCTTAAGACTTAAAAGAAGAAGAACAAGAAAAATAATAGCCCCTTTCAGAGAGTTAAATTACTGATGCATTTATGTTAAACAGCATTTAAATGATGTAGGTAGAACTAAATGTAACTATTCTATATATAATAGATATGTAATACAATCTGTGCATTATATGTTTTGCATATGTTTAAACAGCAGCTTTCATAAATATGTAGTGGAGTAAAAAGTACACTGTTTCCCTTTGAAATGTTGTGAAGAAGAAGTATAAATTTACATAAAATGAAAGCAAACCACAGGTACCTGAAAAGTGTACTTGTAGCTGTTTTTAAAACCATAATCCATAAGTCTGTCTCCCTTCAAATCCACAATAGTGTTCTAAATCTGTCTGACAGACATCACAAGATGAAAGGATTTATTTCTGGGTTCATATAGAGTTAAAACATTTCACAACAGAGCACATTGTTCATTTGCAGTGCCTCCCAGTATGCTGAATGTATGTTTCCCTAATGGTTCAGGGCTAATGTTAATTAGAAAACCAGATAGCTTCATTTCTCCATTTCTTTCCATAGAGGAGATGAAAGCAGCTAACAGGAGCCAGAGAGCCAAAATCACATTCACTGATCTGATAATGAATTGGCTCTGTAGCACATGTCACTGTTATGAATGCACTGCTGTAGAAAGCCTGTTTGAAATGGCACTTGAGATGATATATACGTACGCGCCCTCCTCTCTCGTGAGCTGGTTATGCTGCGTCATCGTGATTCAACCGCCCTGCCTAATCTGTATATTACCGATCGTTATGTCGGCCGTTGAAGCCTCGCTCCTGAACTTTTCTGTACATTTTGCCCTTCGATTAGTCATGCAACCGCAGTCCTGTAGGACCTCATTACTGTTGGTTATCATTTTAATCTACTGAGCTGCTACAGGCCTGCTGGAGGAGGAGGAGGAGGAGGAGGAGGAGGAGGGAGGGAGGAGGAGGCCATGCTAGAAATCTATTAAAAGGGAAGTGGACATGGATGAGTGGTAGAGGAGAGAGCGCAGAAGTCCATTCCCTTCAGCCTCTCCCTTTGGATTCTGTTTCTTTCTCTCTCTCTTCATCTAGTTTTTTTCTCTCATTTTCTTCCCTCCCTCTTCCTCACTGTCTCAATCTCTGTCGTTATCCCTCCGTCTCTCTCTCCTGTCATCTCTCCTCTCACTCCCTCTGCCTTGCTCAATCTGTCTCTCTGGGGGTTTTCATCTTGACCTTCAGACACCTCCTCCTGGTGCTACTTTAATAACTTACGGGGGAAATAGGAAATGTGGTCTCAAGTCAAAATTGAAATGGGTTTTTCACCACAGGTTGTTGATATTCTGGTGGCAGAATAAGGGAAGCTGCTTCCAGAATATTTTTCATGAAGTTTGTGCTCAGCATCATTTCGGTTAATGAAGAGAAATGATGCGATGCAGAGTTTCCTTTGTGACCTCGAAACCTCATTTTCTTGACCTGAAGTGGTTCCTTCTGAGCAAGTGCAACTTGTCTGTTCATTTAGAATAAGACATTTAGAAGACATTAAGAATGCAAATGTTTGTCATCCATTTACTTTGTAGTGATTTACAATAGGTCCCAGTCGTGTACATGGGGAGTGACTTTTGAAGAGCTGCAACTAACAATTATTCCTGTATTCAATGAGACCCTTTAGCATCTGCGACTGTTTCCCTTTGTGTACAAAATATTCTTTATCATCTTATTCCAGCTTGTAATTGAAGCAATATGATGCTTACACTGAGGGAAATGCTCAAACCAAAGACACATGTTTTTTATGGCTTGTGTATCGTTTGCCAGCTGCATGGCTCTAGGAAAGGATTGTTCTGTTGGTCGGTCAACCACTTTGGATGACTGAAATTTCTCAACAAGTATTTGATGGATTGCCATGAAATTTTGTGTAAACCATTTGTGTTCCCCAGAGGATAAATCCCAGTGACTTTGGTGGTTTTCCTCTAGCGTTGTTTGGTACAGATATAACTACTGTCCCATGAGCCTCCCATGAGTCTTGTCAGCTTGCCAAATTGCTGAACTGAAATGGCTGAAAGGATAAACATTAACATCATCAGCATGCTGACATTTGTATTTAGCTCAAAATTTTAATTTAAATTAAAATTTAATTTAAAAAAATATGTGGTAAGTCACTATCTGCTGCCGAATGAGGAAACTGAAGTGACGTCCAAAAACACACCGGTGATTACAAATTATCGCCATAGGTGCCGCGAAGGACAAGCAATGAAACTATTGGAGATTATAACTTTAAGTACAGCCAACATCGTAATTGTAGAACCATCACATAATTTATAGACATTTTTCTCAAATTCATGTATTTGTATTTGATGTATTTGGTATCTTTGAATATTCAATGCTACAAAGAGAAAAGTGACAAATGCGCAATTTAAGAAGCCGCAATAAGCAAATTCTGTGAATGCCTGATCTATGAGCAACATTGTTGTCAGGTAAAGTAATTAATCATTTCATTAACAGACTTTTTTTGTCCAGTCAGTCGTTCACTTATTTACACTGAATTTTTTTTGACAAATCTGCACATGGATTTGCAATCACTTATTTTGTGATTTGTTCCCATTTTGTCACTCATGTACACTGACAATATCTTTGTGGTTTATCTCCAGTCTTTTTTTATGATGCTGGACTGTTGGCACGATGTCCCCAGAGAAAGTATATATCTAAAATGAATGGCTCTACTTTGTCAAACAAGGGGTTTAATCAAATCATAATAATGATAATAATAGTACTAAAAATAAATTCAATCATTACAGCCCCGTTCAAATCTAGTCTACTATCAACTGCACCAACATTAGACAGTCGACGCCATTCATCTCTCTCTCTGACTGCCTGCATTACCATTAAATGAGATACAACAGTTGCCCCCTTTTATCTCAGCAATTCCATTTCAACACAGTGGTATGAGGAATATGATGTGGAAGCACCCAGAGAGCGTCCGCTGATATTAAACAATATGACTGGAAACAATGTGACTGTTTTCCAATTTAATTTCGTAGGGAATAACCTGCACATTTGATTTGATTTTTATTCTCCTCCCTCACCGTGGCTCGAGATAGAGACAGGTACTGCCTTGGCTCGGGGGTGGGTGGGGGGTTGATGGAGAAGGGGGGCAGAAATGGAGAATGGCATCATTAACATTCTCTGATAGTGAACGTGTCAATCTCACTATGTGGCAGAATCCCAATATTGACATAAAATGCTAGATGACAATAAGACGGAGAAAAAAAAAGTGGAGCGCTGGATTTGGGATGCAGCCTGGGCCTGACTGGGGTTGCGGCTGCTCCAATCTAATCAACAACTGTGTGATTGGAGAAGCTGCTGGGGAGGAACGAAAAGAAACAGAGGGCGTTGAAAAAAACAAAGATCCAACAGATGCAGAGGACTCCGTGAAAAGTGTTGTGGGAAAAACAATTTTATTTCAAGATAATTGATCTCAAACTAATTCTGAAAGTTTGGTTTCAGTTTGAGACCTCCTGGGAAATAACTTGCTGTATATATTCTGCTTCATAGGTTGTTCTTATTTTGCATCCTGAATTTACATTTTTGGCATGTTTGCTGATACTCTGAACCCAAAACTAATGAGTACAACAACAGCAGCTTCACATGCAAGGTCCCCTAACAGTACATACAGTCAAGTCTAGGGGTGCAACTGATGATTATTTTTATCATCTGTGAGCCTGTTGATCACTCCCTCAATTAATCAATTACTCATTTAGTCTTTAAATTGTAGGAAAAGTAATTTTAAAAAAGCTGTCTCAACTCAACGCACAAGGTGACTTCTTCCCAAAGCTTGTTTTATCTGAGCAACAAATTCAAAAGTCATTTTCTCACTTTTTGTTTTTTTAATGCTCCCAACAGCAGATCCAGGATGCTGCTGATCAGGGGGTGATGTTCGTGGGATTTGTCCAGGAACCCTATGGAGCCCCATGCACCAGGATCAGAGAACCGGACACCCCCTCCCTTTCGCTGCACTCCAGCCCCAGCTCTGTGCTCGGTTCCCTGGGCAGCTGCAGCCCCTCGAATCCCTCGAGCCCTGTAAACCACGCAGAACCTGGAGCTCAAGCCGAGGCGGCGGACAAAGAAGGGAATGAGGAGGCCTCACGCGAGGCCGTTGAAGGAGCACCGGGTGGGGAGAAGAATCAAAGCGAGAACACTGGGAACCATTCAGGTAGCGGGGTGGAGGGCCGTCAGGACGAGGTCTCGCCCGCGGCATCTCCAATATCGGAGGGCGATCTGGAGCACAGCGAGGAGCTGACAGAGGAGGACTCGCCGTGTCATGCAACAATAACAACACAGACAGCGGCAGAGACACAAAGGAGAGGCCGAGGTACCGCCTGCGGAGGGGGATGGCGATGGTGAGTGTCTCTACGGTTGCCATTATAAGCTCAGAGTAAAATGATACGTTAAGCAAATAACATATAGATTAAAGTACAACTTTTACATGCTTTAAAGTGTTTTTTTAAATCCAGATCACAAAACTTTTTTAGCAAACTTAGAGGGAGAGGATGCTCCTTAGAGTTGGGCTAGGTTTATGAAATTACTCAAACTAATGAATATTGTGAAAAGCTTTCTTTGGAACACCTTCCACCAGAGAAATGTCCTGAGTAGAATTATCTGACAGTGTATTTGTCAGTCCAGCATAGCAAGGATACTGTTTCTTGAAACAGACTTTGCTGTGGAAATTTTTTTAAATGTAATTTTCTATGAGCTCCACAAACAAAATTATGATCACAGCTATTGTATGGGGGTGGAGGTAAATTTCTCAGAGACCGATATCTCAAAACGTGGGCCCGTAGTATCGGTGTGGCTGCATATCATTGGAAGTGAGTGAGTAAATATGTTTTTTTGTCATCTGAGTGAACACACCCTTTAAGGGAAAAATACACTAATTGGTCCAGTGGGGGCCTTATAATTAAAGGTCAACATTTCCCAACTTTACAAAGCTTTAAAACTTGTCAAGACTCTCTAGTCCAAATGACACGAAACCTGCCACACATCTATCCTTACAAATTACACAGAGGGGCCTAATGAGGGATGATAATTAAGATAATTAAAGGTCAAAACTTCAAACTGCTGTGCCGCTACAGGCTCAGTGTCGATGGACCACAGGCTTGTCTCTGCATCTTTGGATGGATGTTGTCTTAGCATCTATTAGTTCCTAAAGGATTAGAAGAAAACATATGGGTTTTTTTGTGCTTCATGTCCATGCACAGTCACACCTGTGGACACCACGGAGGACTTCTGGTGCCAGAGCAGCAAAAGCAGTTGGGCATCGGCATCTGTTGTACTCTGTAGCTTCTCGTCTCACATATTCAGAGATTTAAATTGACAGCGGCTAATCTTTAGCCAATATCTGTCTACACATCTCTGTAACTTGTTTTTTGGTTTCATTTGAAGACATACCTTTTGGCTGTTTAACTAAAGAACAGCGCGGCGCCGTAGATCTCTCTTGAAACACTTGGCAACTGCGGAGGTGTCATTTCCTGCTATTGCCTCAATGTTACACAACAATGTGCTGCCTTGGGATATAATCCTCTCTATCCGTTACACAAAAGGAATCGTCTTATAGCTGTGGCGCATACAAATTCACGCTCACACTCAGCCAGTGAAGCGGGGTGTCTGTGAAATCCACCACAACGGTTTTGTCGGGTTTTTCGGAAACCGCAAATTTCATGGCTCGCTTTCTGTCTTCCCTGAAAGTGAGGCCTACGTGGCTACACCTCTTTGAGTAATTCATGGTAGCCCCCTTTTTTGTGGGAATGGTGTTGAAATTAGCACAGACATTTATACTTTCGGCTTTATTTGAGCATGTCGAATTGACAGATGGAGACACCCACCACTATCGCCCCCCCTCCTATGGTCCATCCTCCTCTCACAGAACCTATTTGTGATATGTGTCGGCGCAATGTGCAAACTGTGCATTAAACACACATCCTGGTGGGAGTGTTAACGTGTGTGTGAGTTTGTGTACTGTACACTGTATATTTGTGAGTACAGTGCGCAGCGTGATTAGGTTCAGCGTACCCAATACAAGGTGCTGCATAATGAATGCACGTATGTTCGGCATGCTCGGATTCAGTGCTTTTGTTTGTGTGTGCCTTTGTCGTTTTATGTGTGCAGTAACACACACTTGGCATCACAGCAGACCACAGCCCACTGGTCCATCTGGGCTTCCCTGCAGTGCATTTTGCAGCAAGATAATCCCCCACTGCCTCATCCTCTACCTCCCTCAGCTTCACAGCTCTCTCTCTACCCCCACCTTCATCCCCCTGAATCTCTTCGACAACGCCAGCAGCACCGGCGTAGCAGCCAGCCGGGGTGGTAGGGGAGCCTGCCAAGCTCCCATGTCCCTCTCTACTAATGCCCAGTCTGCCGAGGAGGCCCAAGAGTCTCGGCTACTGCTGGCTTGTCCTCGTTAATCCTCAGATCTTGAGGTGAACGCCGTGCAAGTGTTGGCAGTGGAGCTGGCGAAAGTCTGTGGCTTACGTTCGGAAGAAGATCTACATCCCTCGTACTGGAACTGTGAAAAGATACTGAGCCCATAAGTTTGGAGACTCAAATGCCTGGCTGGTTTGACAGAGAGGGATTCTGATGGAGGAGCGAATGGAAAGTATAACATGTTAGTGACAGCTGTACAATTATGTCCGGATAAGACAGCCCCGTGTCTTTGAAATACCTTCAGATACAACTTACTTGCATGAGCAATAATGTTTTGTAGGAAATTGAATGGGTTATTTTTCATGAACATACTGATGAACCATTTATACTATAATTATAATAATAATTACATCTTTTTCTACACTATCTGCTGATGGAAACTAAAACATGACTTATGTTTAAGTTTAGGGAATCTGAGATACTTATTTAAGATAAGGGAAATGTCATGGTGGTAAAAAAAATCAACATTAACTTAAGGCAAAACATGGCACGTATCGACTTCTTCTATTTTCTGCTTTTTGTAACCATGAAAAAGTGTTTTAGTCACTTAAACACTACAACAACAACAACTATAGTGCATGGAAAAAACATTAGCTACAATGCGAATAAGTTGTATTTTGATATAGAGCTGGAAAAGAAGGCATACAGGGGAGCTCCTGAAAACGCATGAGAAAGAAGAAAAAATAGGAAATTGATGCACACTCAACATTTAATAAACGTTATTTAAATTGAATTGCCTGAAATATCTGTTCCTCCAATGTTAAAATGTATTGATTGAGTTTCTTGTCATTATGTAGGTTTATCAAAGCTACAAGGCCTTAAAGAGAGCTTCATGGAAACAACATGAAATTAAATCAAGAGCTTTAACACAGGAATATCAGTCTGAAATCCTCAGCATCGTGGTCAGTGTGCTCAGGGAGTCTTTTCAGCTGTTTGGTTTTATCCTTGAGATCAGTGTTATCTCTCCTCTGATGGGATCAGTGTCCAGCTCCTCAGATTATGGAAACAGACGTTGAAATGGTGACATGTCATGTTGGAAGGCCAGGCTGCTAAGATCATGGCAGGGTTACTGACGCCGACCTCGTCATTTGGACAGCCCGGCTGCAATCAGATAAGCCTTTGAAGCAACATGCCCACAAAATTCCTCACGACACTCATGCGCTCATTTTCTTGTTAGTCAGGCTGCCGGTGACCACAAGAGTCAGGTTAGCTGCTCAGAGTTTATTCTGAAAGGCTTAGGGGGACTTAGTCATACTCTTCAGTGTCTGTGTGTCTGACATAAGGATACTCAAGTATAGCTATAAATATCAAATTATTGGGGCATTAAGTGGGATTTTACTGCCCTATAGCGCAAAAACATAATTCCCTGAAACATTAATAAAGTTATTGATCAGGACCAATTACTTTCCCATATGGTGACATTTCTGGCTTTCAAACCTCATTCTTGTCATTGAGCCAAAAAGCAAATGACTGCAGTATTATTACCCCTGCTTCTCAGTAAAACCTCCCCAGCAGACCTCCGCTCTGAAAAGTTTATTTGTTTCTGCTACACCATAATGTTTGCTTGTGTCATTTATGGGCCACCGAAGGGGACATCGGGAGTGGTGAGCTTGGCAAGAGACCTGTTTTAGAGATTTATGTTGGTCACTAGTGGAGTTTCTTGAAGATCAAAGATTACTTTGTCTTCTTCCTAACAATAAATGACTTGAGCTTTGCGGTGTGTTTCAGCTGCAAAATGTCTGAGCACAGAGAGAGTCAGATTTGTAAGGGCTGCACCCAAATCAGGAGTCGAATCAGTCAGTTCTCTGCTCTGCGGCACACAGCCCTTTGTTTTCTGTTTCCATTACAATTAGTTTTGTATTTTGAGTATTTCGAGTTCACAGCTGGCCATGATGTTTTTCTGTGTTGTTTTGTGTACAAAAACGCAGTTTAAAAAAAACAAAAAGGGCCTGATTTCACTGACTGAAAATGTGAGTCAACGCAAATGCTTTTTGGCTGGATATTTAAATCACTTGACATTTGGGGTGAGCCGTACAGATTTCTAACCAAATAATTGCTGAAGAACTTGAAAACACCAGATGAAAGCGCAGCTCCAGTTTGACTTACTGTCATCCTACAGTCCAGAGACATTAGCGAAACAGATGTTTTTATGAATACATATTAATATCAGAAGATAGTCCTCTTATCTCTTGGTCCCCCCGCTTTTTGCCCTGGTGAAGTTTCCCTTAGACGAGTCATTTAATCCCTCTGATGCTCCAGTATATCTCCTGTGAACAGAGCACTGCTGAAAAGACGTTTACAGGCCCAGAAAGTCTTTCCTGACTAAATGAAGGTTAGAAAACCAGCCACCTACTCCTTCGACTGAATAACAGTCGCCTTGGTGCCCTAATCATAGTGTAATGAGAATATAACAAAATATAATGCCTGGAGAACTCACAGCCATTGTGCAGGAAAAAATCTAATATTGTGAGAAAGACAGAGGCCGGGAAGCATGTTTCTTTCTAGTGGCTGTTATTTTGTGTCCTGCTGTTATAAATGGAATAAATCTGACCACCGTCCACAGCAGTCCCATCAGTAGCAGTGAAATCATTTATGCTGTATATGGCTTAATGTTCTTACTTATCTAATTAGAGCGTGATTACAGAAAATAAGCACTGCGATCCCGAGCTTTACTGCGCCTCTAAGTCAGTTACTGTACAAGGCGCCATTTTTCTAAATGGAGCTCACTGACAAACAGAAAGGAATCATTGGACTAACCGGAGTGATGCATCAGTTCAGGCATGTGCACATAAACTGTAAACCAGTTTATACGATACAGGCCGTTACACAGTCATGCACAGTGAGGAAATGTGTTGTTCTGGCAAGTCGGAGCCATGTTGAATGCGAAGTCATTTTGTTGCTGCGTGTTGTCCAAGATTTGTTTGCCATATTGTCCTCGTTGTGACACAGGGAGGACGAGGGGAGTGACTTTTCTGCTGTGATTCAACTTTTTCTCAAGAGTGACAAATGACAAGATTTAGGGAATTTGGTGGCCAGCTGTCACATCAGTCAGACGAGCCAGACAAGAGATGGTTATAAATGATTCATTCTTCCTGGGTGTCTGCCGGACGGATGGATGGACAGAGGAACCAGAGCGACTGAGCCATGACTCCCCCACCTCTACCACTACCACCCCGTGTGTGTGTGTGTGTGTGTGTGTGAGTGGGTGGCAGCGCCGCACATTCTGCTCATCCATCTGGTTCACTTGGGGAATGACAGTCTGACATTTGCATTGGAAAGAAAGGGGGAAATGTTACTAGACTCCATTTGAATTGCTTGCTGCCCAATTCAAACCCCGCTCACATCTCACGTTTTGTGTTTTTTTTTTGAAAGCTAAGCGGAGCAAATATTTCACTCACTCACATCACAACAAATAAAACTCCTTCCACTTTGATTTAGTATGATATGAGCGAGGAGCAGGGACATACGTACTGTGGGCAAATTTCCAAGCCTGCGTCTCCCTCCTGAGGCCCCCCTGCATTATGTATATTTCTGCTCGATGTAAACAACAGCTAGCTGGAGAGCTTTTAATGCATTATTCAAGGTTATACTATGAATTAACTTGGTTACAATGAAATGGTCCCTTTTAAGTTGTGCATCAGCAGAGTAACATCACTTCTGGAAAACATTAAAATGAGTATGAGGATGAATAGCATGAATATTATCAAATTCGCTTCACGTTTGTTGTTGAAAAAGAACCAACGGGAAAAAAAAGAGGCAGCATCCTTGGAAAAGATTTTCAGCGTATTTATGAGTCCAGCTCGGGGCAACATAAATCTCATCTTGTATTACTTTTTCATTTCTCGTATATTTTGTACCTGCCAGGTGGAACTTTTGTTCATGATATGATAATGATGTAGAGGTTTTTATCATAGTGTCTTGCATACAAATGTGTCTTGGCCGTGTGAGATTACAAGACACCAGAAATTAATGTAAAACACAGGCAGGATGCAGCTACATAAATGATACAGTCCTAAAAATCCTAAAAGTCCTGAAAATAAAAAAAACTCAAGTTTCACATAAGTTACATCATCGGATTCTCAGAAACTTCATGTCCACTGCTAAAAGAACATATTGTAGTTGTTGTAATTATTACACACATGAAAAATCAAGATAAAAAAAAAAGTCCATGATCCTGATCTATCTGAGACAAATGTTGCAATAGAAAATCAAAATTAAACCACATTTTTATCAGTATATTTGCTTTGAGTCATATTTTCACATACTCATTTCCATGTCAGTGTTACCCTATATGTCTATCATCAATTTCTTGAGCTCAGCTTTGGTTTTTCTTTCCAAGGACCCATGCAGTCCGAGCTCTTTTTCATATCATTTATTTTTTTTGGAGCAATGCTATCTCTTACAGTGCCACATTTTTCACAGGATAAGAAAACCAAACTGGTTGGACAACAAGGAAGCATACAAATTGTTATTTGCTGCTGACAGCTGATGACCAGCAACACAGTGGCCAACTTCTTTTGGCCAAGAACCTTGTTGACTGTCCACACATTGGCTGAGTTTTCTTGTTTGCTCATCTCATGGGAAATAAATGTACTTCCAATTGATTATTACCACGTTGTTCACTGTGTGGTTAGTGCTGAAAAGTCTTTGGAAAAGGAGTCCGCAAAGATTGTGAAAATGTGGTATTTTCCTGATTTCTATCGTAACCCAATACTGCAGATAGTTGTTTGCATCTTAACAAAAGTTATATACTTTAAAACAAAATGTTGCTGTCACTCAGCCAACCGTTTACTGGGAAGTTTCTAATAACTTCTGGCAGCTGAAAGGAGGAAAGTGCTCCAACAGACAGAGCCAAATTACACTTTGGATTTTGGCCAATGTACAGCAGTAGTTCAATAATCATGCAGTAAAACGTGAGACCTCCACAGAGGCTACATCTGTATTGTCACAAACTTACTGAGTTTAATCAATGGCCTGGTTTTGTTTTCTGTCGTGTCTCAACAGGGGTGGAGCTGCTTGCTTTGTACAACCACCCGCCGGTCCGAGAGGGCCAGGTGAAGTACTACACTGTCAAAGTGCCGCTGCGGGTTCAAAACTGTGACGAGGGCGTCAAAGGCGTGGAGGCCAACTGGCTGGATCACATGACCCAGCACTTCAACAATGGAGCCTCACTGGTCGATGGATACTTCCACCTGGGCAACGTGAACGGTAAGCTAATGTGATTCGCTGCAGAACATGGTGTTCCCAGGAAAAAAAGATGAGAGATGAAATTTCTCACAAGGAATAAAACTTTTATAATGTATCTCACTCACACTCAAAGGGCATCAGAATGAGAAGTTTGTAATGTATAAACAATACAAATAACACAGCGTAGTTTTATTCCCTTAAATATTAGATAAGATTTCACCTTTGATCTCGGCTTTTTAGATTCTCCAGAATTGTTCGTCCGCCGGCTCTCTCAAAGCTCAGATTATTATAGTTATTAAAACAAGAAAAGGTTCAAAAATTGCCTACTCTTTCCCTTTACAGTACAACTGTCAACATCAAGCAGATGCCAAATTCACATCAACCTCTATAAAATAAAAAGCCTGGGGCAGGTGATGATGCACCTTGGCTGGCGTGGCATTAATTATGCATGAGTTGGCATTCGTCTTCCACTAGAAAACAATCAGAACATATTTGAATAGCACTTGTATATGACTCTGATAATAGCTCCTCCATCAGTGTCAGGAGGTGGTGAAATCCTGCTGGATTTTGTGCAGCAAACATGCACAGGATGACTGCAGAAGCTGTGGCCATCATCTTTTTGAAATTTCAACCTGCATTAAGTGATATTTTCCAACGCAAATCAATATGAACTCAAATTAAACTGATGCCTGTAATAGAGAAGTTTTTGCTCATAGTGCCAGGACAATAGAGAATAAACACTCAGCGTTGAAACTGCAGTATTTCATCTCATTGTTTTGGCTCTAAAAATGGCAACATGTTTCTGATGGTTGGTTAGTCGACCACTTTGGTGCAGATTGAAAAATCTCAACAACCGCTGGATGGATTGCCAAGAAATTTTCTACAAACATTTATCGACCCTAGAGAATGAATCTGTTTTTTGTAAACTCCTAAAAATATCTCACACAAAGCCACAAAGCAGGGTTTCTTCTAGCGTTACCATGAGGTATCAGATAGATCACCATGAAATTCGTTACTGACATTCATTCTTTAGTTTATGACCAAATATCAGCAACACTAATAAAATTCTCAGCAGCCTACCACTACCAAATAAGATGGAGCCCATGACGGTCAACTGTATGAAAAAAAGACCATCCTTAGGGCATTGTTCTACCACCACATCTTTGTATTTGCACCCTTAAGTACAAGCTTGGCTAATGGCAACATTCATAGATGGTCAGTCCTCCACAATGGCTTCACACGTCACGTCCACATGCACACACTGTAATGAAATGTTGGCACTCACAATTGCCAGAGGTTTTCTTGAAAACTTGGCAGACTTAATGATTCTTTTTTTATGGAGGATTCTTTAGAGGCTGGAGTTCAAGGAAGCTGTTTTGTATCCTCTTTTAAACTATTTCCTGTTTGGGTTTTTCTCTTCCATCAGACCCTGGCGGCTCCGTGCTTCTCTCTGACACTGGAGAAATAAGCCAGCCAGAGTAAATAAGAGTCATAATTCATTAATCTGGGAAAGTGAACGCCTCAGCAACTCTGAAACATAGATAATTAACCTGATAACAAATTAGTGCCTCCTTGCATATTTTATGTCCTGAGAATGGAGTAATGAAGTGTATTATTATGATTGAATTTTTTTCTGCCTATTAGGGTCCTCCAATATATTTTGTATTTTTCATGCACTGCTAAGATATGCGTCTCTTGAACAGTGAAATTACTGGGAAGGATTGAAAGCAGATCAGCTGCATTATGAAACTGCGTCTGCCTCCTCTGACTTATAGGAGCGATTCAGCTCACAGCTTAAGCTCAGGCACTTTAAAAAACAGACAACTTTACAGAGGTGAATGCTGCTACTTTGTGGATTTTGGTCCCTTGAGAGCAGCTGGCAGTATGACATCAAAGCGCCATCCCGTTTGTTGTTCGCAGCTAATTACATCAAACAGCCGTGCAGCTCTGCTTTGGAATCAGTTTCCATTCCTGCCGTTTCCATATTTAGCGGCTTCTTTGAGACGAGTTTCTGAATTGGTGATAAGATGCTCGGCGCGATGCAGGAGACCATCTTAACCTCATAAGCATCAAGGACGTTTCTGACAGCGACACAGCACACTAAAGGACACGGACTGCCAGAGACGGACGCGTGCAGTTGGATGGGAGTTCTTAGTGACAGTGACAGCCTTTTTCAGATACAGGCTCCGGCTTTTCATGTACTGACAGATAAACGTGCCGTCTAATGAGCGTAATTGTGTTGAGAGACACTGACCTTGTTCTGCCCTTTTTTTCTCACTTGTATCCTGCTGTACTCATAGTGCGTGCACATGTTTATGCCTTAGAGAAAGTGTTGCTGAGTCAGCCTGCTTTTTATTATGAATGGCAATGTTGGTCTGTTGGTTGATCCAGATTGAAAAATTGGATAGATTGCCATGAAATTTGGTGCAAATGTAAATGATGCCAAAACAGTGAATCTTCATAACCACCATGAGGTTGACATTTGTGGTTTTGAGTGAAACGTCTCCACATGAATTACTGATCCATACAGCTCTAAGCTTCTGATGATTCAAATAATTATTTGAATAATTACTTGAAAAGGTCAAGCCTTAATCATGGGGAGGGGGGTAATGGACAATGTGACTCAGTAGCAATATTGAATAATAATTTTTAAAAAAAGCAATAATGGCATATCAGCATGGTGATATATCAGTATATGACTCTCATATATTATTGTACTGAATGGGTTGCTGCTTCTGTATTATTTCACCCAATGATCTTTATGCTCTTTATTAATACATTTATGCAAAGATTGCCCCTTCTGTTACTTTAATAAGGCTAATTAGCATGGTTAATAGGATTTCTTCACCTTTTGAACCCTTCTAAAGACTTGTTCAAACGCAAATACATTTTTAGAGTTAAAAGGCTATTGTATTTATTGCAAGATGAATCTACTTACTTGACAAGTTATATGACAATTAGACAGAAAATATCATATTTCTCTGAAAACAGTTTGTTGGTGGTGTTTTTATTGTTGATTGTTGATGTTCCTACAGTCAGCCTGCAACTTTTTCCTAAATGCTGTGCTACCTTTGTATTTTCTCTGACAGTCGGCTGTTTGGCACGGTCCAGAGGGATGCACACTCACACACAAACATACACCGTGTCTCCATGCTCCATTTAAAAATGGGTTTCCATGGTGAAGTTGGATGACAAAGCATTGTTTGCATACACATGTGTATGTGTATATTTGTGTGTGTGTCTGTGTGTGTGTGTGAGAGAGAGAGACGGATCTCTCAGACGATGTAAGTCCTGCCTGGTGTGGCAGCATTGTTTGCAGTGAGCGGAGGCCCCGCCTGAGCCACAGGGTGGAATATTATAGCGATATTGAATTGAATTTACAGATCCTAAGCTGCATGCAGGCCCTGCTGTCATAAGACACACATTAAAGATTTATACACACTGTGGCACTGCCTACAACCACACACACACACACACACACACACACACACACACACACACATACATACACATATGCCTCCATACATCCACATGCATACACACAACATACACTTGTTCACACTACCCCCCTGGAGTTGGGAGCAGGGTGGGAGGTTGAGTTTGTTTACTGAAGAACTGACAGTAATGGTCTTGACAGGGAATTTTTCCTTTGTTACTTGTATAGCTTAAGCTATCTCCAGAGCCACAATGAGGATTTGTAGCCTGGTTGTGAAACATTGAGCTATTCATATGCATGACAGTCAGCCCTCACTGGTTTCTAAATTTGGGCAAAGCCAATGGCGGGAGAAAAAGAGGGAGAGAGATGCAAGGAATATGAAATTCCAATAAGGTCTCTTTTTCATGGAAGGGAAATGATGTGCAATCATTTCTCTGAGACAAAAAGTTGACGAGAGGTAGAATTAGAACTGCTATGCTTGTGTGTGTGCGTGTGTGTGTATACTTATGTGCATATTCTGGATGCATGCATGTGTTTCTAAGTGGTTGTAATCATATGTGTATACGTTTTGACAGCACAGCATGTGTGCTTTCCACCCCTGAGTTACAGTCACAAGACAGGTCGAATCTGCAGTGGGTTACTCTTTTCCGAGTATTTGAACAAGCAATCGAAGCATTTTGTTCAAAGTGAAAACACAAGCTAGCTACAGGAATCATTTTGCATTAGGTTGCCTAAACAGTCACACAAACCTGTTAAATAGAAAAATAGATGGTGCCCACTTTTTAGGGCTGAAGCAAATTGCAGCAGAGTATCCTGAGCTCACTCACCTGTAAAAAAATAAGAGAAAAAGGTGAGAATCTCATGAGAACAGGGATAATCCCTTTGTTATACATCAATACCACAGTGAGCGAACATTCAACAGGGTTTGACATCATAAGAGATTATCCACAAATAGCACTGATGCTGAAGTGCCATGTTTACGGGGTGGCAGTGGCTCAGTAGGTAGAGTGGGTCATCCTCTCTTCCTGTCAACAAGCAAGACACTGAACTCCATCTTGCTCTCGACAGACAGTTACACAGTCGATCAGCTATTATAGTCCCCATGGTCAGACCAGAACCTTGCATTGTACGCTGGCTGCCATCAGCTGAATGAGTGGCACAACTGCTTTGGATACAAGTCCACTAAGTATCCAGAACTATTCAAATTTACTGAAAGACAGTCCCTTGGAAATTACCTATGTCCACGAAGTTTAATCACAAAAATATGTATGTTGAAATCTTACCATGTTAGGACAGTAAAAGTGGCCGTTCATAATTCACAGGGCGACTAGAGCATAAAGCCGTTCTACAGCTGTAAGAAATCAAATTCCTCCTCCACATATTTCTGTGTTAACCAGCTCCAAAGCACACTGAATGCATCAGTGAACACCCCGTGGTTCACTCTGGCCCGTGCACATGGCTGTGCTCATGCAGCATAACAACATATCAGCTGTAACTTAGTGGAAAGTAGATATTCACGTATACAGAAAGATCACTCGTTCATCCAAATTGGAAATTCTCTGTGTATTAATAATGTTTGCAAATGAATTGTGATGCTTATATGTTGCGTACTTGTCCCCACAGTATGGTCTGTATTCATACCAAGCGCACTGTACATTTGCGAACATCCCCGGTATCCAGCTGTCTATCCTATGTTCCCTTTCTACCAGCTGAAGTCTGCCTGGTAACCCACAGGTACCAGCCTGCCAGCTGCCAAACCTTTGGCTCCGCAGGGAAGAGCCACATCCAATCCACACACACACACACACACACAGCAGACACCCCCATCTCTTGCTCTTTCTGTCCCTCTCTCTGGATGTCCACTCTTCCTGTTTGAAATATAGATAAGCTGTCAGCGGTCTGTCTCCGGCTCTCTGGGGCAGCGCCTGGCACACATGTTTAAATCGTGTCAGCAGACATGACCTGGGGCATGGTCACCTTCTGGCTCTGCAGCGGTCAGCTGAACACATACAGTATATAGTGATTTCTGCATCTCTGAAATGCTTAGACCTGTGAGCACAGAAATGCACGTTGTGAATGTTTTAAGTGATTTCACTGGAATAAATTATCGTGAAAACCTAAACAAGTAGCCATGTGGTAAATGGCTGCATTTATACAGCACTTTTATACAGCAGATTGCAGTGGACTCCAATTGTGAGTATATAAAACATAAAAATGTCCACAGAGCCTTCTAAAACCACACCTGTGGCATAATATACGTCTCTACTGCCTATTTAACGTCACCCTGCAGCGACTCAGATCAGCTCGAGGGCATTTAAGGACACCGTACGAATCACCTCTGCTTTTCACTCCAGCTGTCTGTTGGACATCTGAGTCTGCAAATTGAGCTGATTTCTGATAAATCTGTTAGTTTTGGCTCACAGTCTGTTCACTGGCCACCTACATCTGTGCACAGACAGATACCAATCAAATGTCTCACGTTGCTTTGGAGAATTATTTTAGTGTCTTTGAAACAAGTTGGTAAGTCACAAAATTGAAACAGGATGTGGCAAATCTTTCCTTTTTGTTCTTTTTCTTAACAGTTATCACAAATCCCAATCACAAATGTGTCTAATAGCTTGTTTTCTAAATTTGTTTGAAATTTAAAGGACCATTGTTTCAGATGGTATTATCTACTTAAAACATATCTGAATTGTTTGTGAAATGTTTGACATTTGCATGTTGGCTTGAAGTAGAGATGCCAAACATTTTATGGTTGGTTTTAGCCTCCCAACTGTTAGAATTTGCTGCTTTTCTTTGTCTTAAAATGGTGGTAAGTCTTTGGGTGTTGGCCTGAAGACAGGGCCCTGAGCTTTGGGAAATTGTAATAAGCATTTTTCTGTTGTTTTATAGACTATGTAATTATGTGAGGAAATAATCGGTAGATTAATCAAATAAGAGAATAATCATTAGCTTGAGCTCTGGCTTTAATAATAACTCATCCTGAAGCCAGATTGACTTTGCAGCAGCAGGTGATGCACAGTTGCACACGACGTCATGGGATCAGCTTCCTGTGTGCTCTCTCTGCTGTTTGCTCATTCAAAACACTGTGTGCTAGAAATCGATGTACAACAGCAGGTTTGCGAACATGTCCATGAATATTAGGAACAAACAGCCTCCAAAGTGACTTGATATGTGTGTATTCAGACACCCACGCACCAAAAACTACTACAAGCTCAACACTTTAAGTCTCTGTGTTTTCAGCACTGTTGGGTGTCTGTCATTTGGGTGCTGATTTCAGCTGCTGCGTGTCACCGGGTGTTGCCCTGCCTCTCCAGCTATCTGACTCTCCCCCTCTGTTTGCTTCTGTGTCGTTCAGTCCCACTGCTGTCACTCCCTGTTTTTAGTGCGACTGTATTTGCATGCCTCGCCCCGCGACCTTGAGTGTGTGAGTCACGGGGGGATGGAGAACAATTTTACTGAGGGTGCACGGTGGTTTTTGCAAGTGTAAACAACTTATTCTCAGTCGGCCCGCTGGCTGCTCAGCTCAGCTCTCAGTCAATAGGCGCAAGATAATGTTTATTCGTGCACGCAACCGGTGCATTCCCCTGACGGACTCAACGCCCCCAGCAACCAACTCCTTCTCATCCACTTCCCTCATTCTCCCTCTTTCCCTCTCCTCTGCTCAGCCTCTGCTTGCATTATCACCAGAGACAGGCAGCTCCCTCTAGTGCAGCGAGACAGAAACCCTATGTCGATCTCACCTGAGTGATCCCTGTCGCGCTGGCAGGGAACCGGCGGTGGGCCTTGACGCCTTGCATTTTCCGAAAAGGCTTCGTTCCAATTACGTGCCAAGGGCTGACGAATGAGATAGTGAAGCGTTGGACTCGGGGAGGAAAGGGGGGTGCTGGAGAGAGCGGAGAAAGAGAAAAGGCGAATGGGTGGATGGGGTGAACAACGACAATGTCTGTATTTTAGAGAGCCAGTAGATGCCTAAGAGAAGACTTCAATTGAGCGTGCATGGGTCCTAAATGGGTTTTCAGGGAGGGGGAAATAAAGAGCCTGTCATCCCTCCACTCTGTCTTTCCCTCCATCTTGCTCACTCCCTCCTTCTCCCTCTATCTTCCTCTCCCTCCCTCGCTCCACGGGCTCTCCAGCCGCCTCTCATCCCCCTATTATTAGGGCCCAGTAATGAAATGTGGAGTGTCTCGTATTGGTGCCTAGGCCCCGGCAAACTGTATTAGTGTGTAAATGGTGTGGGAGTAATGAGAAAGCACTCAGACTAGCCAGGAAGACTGGACCATGGGGCATGCATTGTGTCCGTGTGCTTACGCGTGTGTGTGTGCGCACGCATGTAATGTGCATGTGCGTCAAATGAATAACAAGAGACGTTGGGTGGAGAGGGGTCCCGGCTCACAGGGGCCGGAGTGGTGTTTCTGTCTCGCATGCCAATCCCGCGATTGTTAGCCTCCAACAGGAGAGAAGCTTAGAAAATCTATTTGGTCAGCAGCACACAATCTCACGAGTGGCCCAAAGCATCAATGTCTTTATGTGGTTCACTTAATTCAAGTCTTTTTAAGGTGAATTATGCAGGCTTAGCAAAAGGATTTATGTTTTAATGCCTCACGGACTGACTTCATTAAATCACCGGCTACATTTTGCCATTGCAAAAATCTGTCCATCCTTTTTAAAGCAGCGGTTCTCCGTCCTGATCCCCTGAATCCTATCAGCTACTGCATTCACCTTGTTTTCCGGCTGTAATTAGCCTCTGTTTAGCCGTCCAGCATGAAAACCAGCAGGGCTCTGGGTCCTGAAAGTCACTGATGTAGCGCATAATGTCTCCTCTCCTTTTTTTAACATCCCAGAAGGGGAATACCTGCTTCTTTCTTTTACACTGTCTCCCTGCATAATGTATAAGTGCACATTGCTCATACAAATGGCCCACACCAGTGGCTATGTAATAAAGGGCTTTGTGTGAATGTGGCTGAGTGATATCATTCCATTTCCTCTGGCCTGGAGGGCCTAAAGGAGCAGCAGAGACAAGACAGACATGCTCCATCCAGTAAATACTCTTTTCACGGACAGATTTTTTCTTTCCTTCCTTTCTGCAGATATGCTGCCTAAATCAGTGGAAAGTGTCTTCATCTTCCAGGAGGGGACCGAGGGCGAGCCGAATGTAGCCACCCCGACATTCGACGCCATCGTAGTGGAGCAGTGGACCGTCATAGATGTGAGTGGAAAGATTTTTCAGTGTCACTGTTAGAGAGGAAAATCTGTGGGGCTTTGTGCTCTGGTCTAAAAGGTGCATGGGTGCGACTAAGTTAACATAATTTATGTCTTTAAAAAAATACATTACATTACATTTGAATCAAGGGCTTATCCCTCCAGTAGAGTTTCTGCCAGGGGGCATTAGGTGACATAGTTTAATGTAAAGAATTTTAAGATTAATATCATGATTTTCAACAATATACTCAATCCATATTGACAAGTCATATTTAGAGCACAAATCCTCTTTAAGCGTCTGGTTCTCTGGCATTGAAATCTGCTGTCACTCAGATTAGCGCCCTACCATCCCCTCCTCACTCTACAGCCAACCTTTCCCCCAACAACCCCAAAGGCAAATCTGGCAAATCTCAATTTATGGGACATGTGCCGTGGTCGCTTGTCTTATCAGGAGCAAACAAGCCCTTATCTGCCCGCCGATTAGCGTCTCTCCTCAGCACAAGTTCCAAGTTGGAAATTGATTTCTGTCTGGAGTTGAAGGGTTTGCGACCATTTCATTGCTTTTCATCTGTATGTATGTGCGCGTGTCTGTGTGTGTCTGTGTGCATACATGCTTGTGCATGCAGCTGTGCGTGCACATGTTCGTGTCTGGTAAGTGTTTGTGGATGAGTTCGGTTTTGTGTGTCTCTATGTGTTTGCCGATGCTATCTCTGTAATTGAATTTAGACTTTTTGTGGCCCGTGGCTGTCCAAGTGTGAAAGGAGACTTTTGTCCCCCAAATGTGGCTCTCTGATTGTCCAGCCTGGCGCTGATGGCCACATGTGCCAATAAAAAGACTCCTGCAGTTGTCTGGCGGCAGCAGTATTGCCTCCTCTGAGATGAATGGTAATACTGTTACAGCTTAATGGATTTCAAGGCTTCCACAGAAACGTCAACAGTGAACGACGACAAACCGACACCCAGTGTTCCAGGAGATCCAATCAACTCTTCCACTGGGACTTTATCAAAAAGTGTTTCACTCGAGCAATCTGCGCCATGCCAAATCAGATTGACAACACACTCTTTCACAAAGGGCGATCAGGGCCTCACATCATCCCTATTCATTGTGATAACTGCCTAAAATTTGTATGCAAAGTATCCTCACAGCTCATTATTGTTTCAGTGCCGAGATAATTACAATGAAAAATAAGGCAGAATATTGATTGCGGGTGTGGGGGGGTGGGGGTTCTTTCTTCTTTATATACGTCATCTTCTTTTCCCCCTAATGCTTTTCAGTTTTATTTATCCAAAAGGTGGTTGGATGTGTGAAGCTCAGAGAAGAGGAAAACAAGCTGTGTCACTGAGGGCAAGCAATCATTTATATTGTCGTCAAGTGGGAGTGTATCATCCCAGGGACGATGTCAGTTCATCACTGAAGGTGCGGAGGGGGGTGTTTTTAATTGTTCCATTTATAAATGAGTAACAACTAATCAGAGGATTTGCGTGTGAAAAGTGGCGAGCATCAGATCTACAGGTGTTCGCAAAGCAGCAGAGTGGTGATTAGCTGCAGCATTTTACTCCTTCATTTTACTCTTTCTGCTAGTAATGCTGTTAATTTTGGTGAACAAAGACAAAAGAAACACTACGGTCTATACTAACACAATTTCAATCCTTATAAATATCCTGACAATAATTGGAGTTACAGTAAGTTCACATATTGGATAAAATTATAAACTAACCCAAGGCTGGCTTTGCTGACTGCCACCATATTAAATCAGAATATACAGTTATCTTAATAGGTTTATTATTTATTTATTTTATGACCAAACCATCAACTAAATAAGTTTAGCTTAATTTAGTTACTTTATTTTTACTGTGATAAGACACAGAAAAGTACTGAAGTGCAAAAATTAAAAAAACTAAAAATGTGATAAAGACACATGATTCATGTGTAACAAACAAAAAGTCATTGGGGCAGCTTATTCTGACTTCAAAGCAAATCCCAGAAAGAAAATTAAAGAAGAAAACAAGAAAAAATAAATGTCAAACTGACAAACTAAGATGTACGTGTTAAAGAAAAAACGTTTCTGCTAAATGGCAGCCGAACACAGCCTGGAGGAAAACAGCAGAAAAACAACAAAACGGATAAAGTGACAAGCGATGGAAACACACACACGTACAGGGTGTTGAAGGCTGCGTGTATTCTGCATAAAACAGCCATCAGTGCTGAAGAGCAGACACAGACATTTTTTTTAGCTTTATCATGAAAGACGAAACAACACAGATTTCGCACAGATGTCCTAAATGCATTAGAAGATGCAGCAGTTGCGTGAACATGACAGTTTTTTCCTGAGCAAAATGACCTGAATAGGAACCATATGGATGGTGGGGAAGTGCTCAAAATGAATAACTCATCAAGGGTCTCTGCCATGAAACTCCAATTAAGAGCAGCTTCACATCTATTGTGTCCTGTGGGAAAATCAATACATGAGCCGCCTTGAAACTAAGGTACTGAAAGCCCTTATTCCTATCACTGAGTTTCACATGAGCAATAACCAAACAAAACATGTTCTCCTTCAGACCTCAGCAAGGGTTGGTCTTAATATGTTTGCTCGCCATGAGCTGCTGCAGGAGAATTTATTTTTCAAGAGGGACAGGGTACATTAGCAGCCTTTCTGTATCCAGATAAAACAGTGAAGGAGCACAGGAGTCACAAAAACATCCATGTATGTGCGGTTTATTAAAAGATTAACTGATATCCACGGCTGACGTCTATGAGGAGTCTGATGCTTCTTAGAAGCTTCTCATCCTCGCTTTCATACCTTCCTAAAAGGTTGTTTATGGCACCATTATCCACTTGAACTCCAAACGCCAAACCCATCGGTGGGTCCATTATGACACATTTAATATGTTGTGCAACAAGCTGTATTCTGACTCCTCAAGATAATACTAGAATTTTACTAATATATCTGACATGTCATGCCAAAGGGAAAATGGTTATCACGCATATGTATGGTATTTCTATCTGATGCAGCTGGTGCAGCCTTAACATCCCATCCCAAAAACATCCCAACATCTGATGTTGAATATTTCGCTCAATGTAAGTATCATAAGCTTCAAATAAATCAGGTAGAAAGGACAGAAATATACAGGTTGTGCTTGTGAGAGGGAAAATGATTTTTCAAACTTAATAACTTGAATTTGGAATCTGTTTACAGCTCTTATGTGAAAAAAGAAGTATATTGTAAATGACACTTGAGACGGCTTGCTAGACCTCTGTGCCCCGCTCCTCATCTCTGCTCAAGGTCAGGGGCTCGAGGCCATTATAGCCGCTACTGGCACAACACACAGAACTGTTTATAAAGTTGCATTGTGGGTAATGCGGGTGCTTGACAAGGAAGAGGAATGTGTGGAATAAAAAAGACAATATCTCCTGTCCTGCTGTATCAGTTTTTATTAACTGTCCACTGTGAGTCTCACACTGTTATAACAGTAGTGACCAGACCAAAAGATTACTCCACTGATTTGGCGTAGCTTCTGTATACTTCAGCAAGGAGACAGATTAGATAGTTAGATATCCTGTTACTTAGGTTCTCTTGAACTTGACAAAGGCTCATCTAGAGCCACTGAAGAAATTAAAAAACATTTTCTACAGGCTCAGTCCAAACACCTAGAAAATTGGCTTTGACATATAAGCGTGGTGTAGTGCTGCTTTAAGAGAAAATCAGAACTAAAGAGGTCAAAAATCAATATCCAGCTACTGTATTGGACCATCATTCTGTGAAGGATCATCCTTAAAGCGTCAATTTGCCCAAATCCCAAAAGAACATATTTCATACGTAGCCCTAGTGATAAACAACCATGTACATAATCATGGTTTTATGTGCCATGTGTGGGCCACCACCCCAAAACGAAGAAGGTGAATGGAATTTGAGCCGCACAAACAAAAGTCCATTCACCTCCCTTTAACAGTATCAGCAAAAATCTCCATATCCCCAAACCACAGCACATAAAGCTGAAATGATCTTGCAAGGCCACATACCACTGCATGTAAATGAGACCATGTTTTTTAAGGCGTGTTTGTTTCATTTTTTTGTCACTGACCCTTTAAAATATTCCTTACCAGAGCAATAACACAGGCGCAGGCGTTTGTTACTCTAATTAGTTACAGCAGAGATGCGGTTAGGCTCCACTGCCGTATGATCACAGTTGAAAATCTAACAAATCCGCAAGAAAATGATTACTTCTGTACAGTGGTTAACAGCGATTTATACATAACTTAGAAAAATGTTACGAGCAGAAAGCAAGACAGATTGCACACTCGCTCGGTGGTTACCGCAAGAAAAGCCTTGTTTATGGATGTTATTAGAGCAGCTACAAAATAAAATATAACTGTTGTTTTATGAGTTTGGTGTTCAGAAAATTATTTAAAGCCAAACTAATTGCTTTCTCTCCTACTACAGATAGTAGAGGTCCTAGAGGCAGCTTTAATAAGGAGCTGTTTTTGCTGTGATTTCTTAAGATTTACAGCTTTTCAGCTTTTCGAGCACACTGTCTATACATAGTTTTTGATATTCCTGTTGGAAACCACATACATCAGAGCCTGACTGTCGGTGAGTAAAATGTTCTCTCAAGTGCTTCAAGCGCAGCAGTTTGATGGTGTCGCGGGCTGGCTGACTCCTTGATCTCAACAGTTAAAAAAAAAGACAAACCAGAAAAAAGTGCACAGAGAGTTTAGAGAAAGTGTCTACTCCTACAGAAAGACACCCTAAAAGTTACTATCAGTGGAGTTCAAATTTCAAGAAGTGGCAGTCCAAAGTCAAAGTCAGTGAAAGGAGCTTAACGGCGCTGACATTGTTGTCACTCATGCCCAGAATTTACTTGCATCCCCAGCTTTGAAGAGCAGCACTTCAAAAATTAAAAAATGGGATTAGGGCCCCACATTAGAGCATCGGTATGGCAGGAAGGAATCTTTGAAGAGGTAGTTTTAAGACATAGAGGAGGAAACCCCAAGTACACACAAATATATCACGTGTGTACGACGCTACTTCCTCTGGGTTCACAAGAATCATATCAGCGGTCGATGCAAAGAACACAGGATGCAGATTTGTTGTTGTTTTTCACACACCCAGCCTGGTACATGTAGGCTGGTATATATCACCTATATATAAATGTGATTTTGTGTTTGTTCTCTGTGTGCACGCTGTGGCCTTCATGTTGTGCAGAGAGCTGACTGTTAGCGTGTATCGCCTGCCCCATGATATCTCTACCCTCGCTGACTTAGGTGAGAGAAGAGGTGACCTAGATAGAAGGAGAGTAATTTGCACTGTCCCTGCAAGTGAGAGATCGCGCGCCCGCTCTGCCAGACAACGTGACGATGATGCTGATAGATCCGGGATGGAGCGAGAGGAGAGGTTTCGGTTTGCAGCGTGCAGTTGTTTGTCAGGTGCAGTAAGCTATTAGAAACAAGTAATAACATGTAAAAAAAAATCTGGCGGTGTCATCATGAATGTCCTGCAACAGTGGCAGAAAAGTCATTAAGTACAGTTTAATATTTCCAGTTTGTGCTACTTTATACTTCTACTACATTTCAAAGGGAACACCACATTTATGAACTGCTATTGTTACTAACTACTGAGTATGCATCCGAGATGTTTGGTAGAGGTTCCACCAAAAAAGTAATTTCCCCTCTAAAGTACTTAGATGGTTTCATTTAGATTGTTATCTAATATTTCCCCCTCAAAAACCACAAAGATTATAGAAAAGTCCAAACAACAAGTATGTCTTCCTTCTTAACATTAACTTGCATTACTTTGGATCGTGGAAGGAAGCCGCAGTGCCCGAAGAGAACCAACGCAGGCACAGAGAGAACGTGTGACCTTTGTGGTGTGGGTGAAGTTTGAGTGATGAGCAAAAGTAAACTGTCCAAGGTGGCATGTAAGTCTAAATTGAGGTTAACATGACACAGAAACTGACTTGTTTGTACCTCTTGCTCCTCTGTTCTCCAAAGTAGGTTGTGGTTAAAAGAGTCATCTCAGTTACCCTAAAAAATGTTTTTAGCTAACTAGCTGGCAGTCTAATTTAACAAAGCGGTAAACAGAGATGCAGTGAAGAACTGCTGTCACAATGTGGCTCCGGGCCTTTTTTTTTTTTTTTTAAATAAAATAATTAGGTCTGCTGCATATAAGTTGCTGATTTGATCTGTCTCTGAACCCCCATTTGAATCACAAGCTTTACATCTTTACTCATCAAATACTAATATTTTTATTCTCACTGCAAAAGTGCATGATAAAAGTTTTCTCTGACAGCATGGCAGCAACAGTAATTTCTCCATTGGCTGGCTGGTCCTTTGTTTTCCAAACTACCTCATCGTGACTTAACAGGCTACATAGTTTAGTCTTGACTCAAAAGTAGGTTAATGCCTCATAAAAGTCGAAAGTTTGGATGTCTTTTGTTGAGCTGTGTTATTGTCTCAGCTATGCAATTGTAAGCAGAGAAAATGTCCCTAGATGGTGCGTAGGTGTGCTTGGGGAGGGCCTAGCTGTATACCCTATGCAGCTAAAGGTATTTTCAGATCCTGTGAAACAATCACAAGCTCCAGAATAGTTACAAAATGGACCCTGTGGTGAGATTCTTTTCATACCTGCACCTAAAACCACTGTTTCCAGGTTCAAGAATGCACTTTCAGTATAAACTTTTGAGCCAACGTGGACAAAAATCCGTAAAGGTGTTCAGAAACGTGTTGATTTGAAGGTTTATAGTGACATGACGTCTCATCTGTTGACTGGTGTTAAGATCGAAAGCTCCAGGACAGTTTTTAAATGAACCTTGAGGTGGGCTTGTTTTATCAGACTGCTGATATCTTCTGGAACATCTGCGCTAGTTTGTGAACCCCCCCCCAACTTCCTGCTCAGCTCAGTCAGCAGTCAGAAGATCCACTAGTTCAAGCACAATTCAAATGTATTCATATGAGAGGTATTGACCTACTGGCCAATAAGCATTTTTATATTATCAAAACACAGAACTGATCAGATGCAACAGTGAGGAGATTCTGTGGAAAAATAGCAGAAATATTAAACATTTATTTTACTTGCTTGTGAAAGAGCCAATCACATAGAAAAGGTTATTACAGTGCTTTGAAAGATACTGGAAGCTGGATTTTTCTGTTGCTGTGACAACACTCCAGACTGGGCGGGCCAATCAGGAGCAGTATCTGAACGGCCTTTTTTAAAGGTATTTGCTTCATCATTACTGGGCTGTGTCAGCAAACCTGTTGACCTAGTAGTCTGCACAACAGCTATATTCAGAGCTGCTGGAAAACAGAATTCAGATTTGTTATGTCTACCATGGAGATCCAGTCCAGGGGGTTAAAAGAAAAACAGTACAGCCATGTTTTTTTTTTTTTGTTTTTTTGTGGAGCTGACTCTCAGACTGCACTTTGAACTTCAAGCTGACCTGCAGCTGCACCCTCATCTGCCATTCCTGAAAACAAACTGGATAATATATCTCTATGTCCTTTTGTGACAATGAATGAAAATGAAAAAAACTTTAAGATTAGCTGTGGGTCATTGCCTCCGCAGTTGTTGTTGTAGCCACCATCATCATCTAGGGAAACTATGACAGTGAAAGTGTCTGACAGATTCGCCTCTTCCTGCTGAGTTGCCCTTTACTGGAGCATGCTGGCTGAACAAGGCCGCTCCATGGTAGAAATGCGTTTAACTGTGCAAAGAGATGATCTCAGGAAAAACCTGGATTTCATTTACAGTCGCTTTGACCGAGGTGGTCGAACTACGGCTCCTCTTACAGCGTGGCCCTCCTTTATATTCGCCCAGATAGCATCGAAAGCAAAGATAGTGGTGTGATTACTTTGTTTTTTAGGCTCCCAGGTTGACGCTGGAGTGCTGATGCAGCGAGGTGGCCCTGCATAATAAGTCAGGCGGAGAGGGGAGCCAGACACCGGGGACTGTGATTAACTCTCACCTACTCCCAAGAACAGCAAGCCATTACAGAAAAATTATTTCTCAATTTACTTCCCGGGCAAGCTTTGAAAAAGAGCCTGTTTCTGGGAGTGGTTCCAACATAAACCCCCCGAAAAATGTAGATGCGCCGCTCCCTGTAGGAACTTAGAAAGTAATGCTTGTGTAAATAATGTCTGAACCGCTGTCTTATATTCCATAGATTATCTCTGCGCAACCTACAACGTGATATGTGGCTGCTTTAAGTCTGCCTGTGCGTGTTCTGTCATCCTGGTCAATAAGAATCTGTGCAAGAAAAATGAGGCGTTGTGCGGTGGAGTGGGTTTAAGTGTTTTGACTCAAAGTCTGTCTCATGGCAGAAACTGAGCACTGCATGCTGATCAGTCTCTCGCTCTCACACTCACATTCTTTATTCTCTCTGTATGACGACCCACTGGACGCTGCTGCAGAATTAGTAGGGGCGATAGTAGTTGGAAAGTATTGCAGTCATAGAAATCACAATTGTAGTAATAGCTGCAATAGAAGTAGCAGTCAGAGCTTGAGTTGTACTGTTTGAACGACTTGTAGTTGTAGTAGTTGTACTACGCGTATCTACCTATCTATATGTAGAGCAGTAAAAAATTGAGGTCGTCACAGAAGTAGCAGTCGTAGTTGTAATAATACTGGCTGTTATAGTAGTTTTAATCATCTGTACTGTATTAATTAATACAACAAATATTGTGCCAAGTAGTAATAGTACCAGGTATATTAAGTAAATTATGTATGGGCACCATGGAAGCGGTTGTGGAAACAATAGTACTTGTGGTATTTGTAATAGTGGTAGTGCTTCACTAGTAATGGAAGTAGTGTAGCGTTCATGATTGTAATAGCAAATGTTGTTGTAATAGTGTTTTAGTAATAGCAGTTGATGTGGAGTTGTAGTACTAATGGTATAGTCTTTGTAGTTGTAGTTGTCATTCTCATAGTTACTGTTCTAGTATTACCATTGTCAAAAGATATGTTACTTAATGGTATTTTGTTGTAGTTGTAGTAGTTCATCCCACACCAATTAAGCTCCCTCTTCCAAAATGTGTCATTGTATCACATATCTTTAAGAACATTGTTACAGTGAAGACATTTATGTCAAAACAGTTTACGTGAAAGCAAAAAATAAGATAATAAGATGGTCAACGGGAGCAAGAAATGTCTGCCTCAAAAAAGTGAACTTCAGTACCCAAAGTCCTCTGCGGTGTCATCAGTAAATGGCATCTGTTAATCTGGCTCTCTGAGATAGAGGCTGATGAAGGCGGGTGTACAGTACATCCACATTAAAACCGTTCCTTGCCACAGCTTTAATTAGGGAAGACTTTCACACTTCACAGTACAGTTAAGGCTAATGCGGCGTGTGTAGGTGTGATTTATTCTCAAGTCTCTGTTCTTGTACAGTTGATCAGTGCGCTATGAATAGACCCCGCGAACTTCTGAGGTGTACTTCGTTCATGTTCACTACCTTCTTGACTCATATCAGCACTGACACTGCACCACAGTGTAACCGTCTGGAATTTATGTAAAAGAGGTAACAGCCTTGAATGCTGAGGCTTTTATTTCACTCTTGTCTCTCAGATGCATAGACCATAACTTTAGGCGTCCCCCCAGAGCCAGTCCTTTAGGTCCCTTGCAAACTGGCTGGCAGCTCTATGTGTGTGTGTGTGTGTGTGTGTGTGTGTGTGTGTGTGTGTGTGTGTGTGTGTGCGTGTGTGCAAATGCATATTCTGTTGGAAGCAGGAGTAACGGCTGACACGCGTTGCTATGGTTTCTCATTTTCAGCAGGTGCCTGACATGGCTAGAATGGCAAACCACAAGCACACTTCCTTTCCGAACATTAAATTGTGTGCGTTTGTATGTTTTTGTGTGTCTGTGGGTGCGTGTATATGTTCTAATAGTAAATGCAGTAATCAGTGTGCCGTGCATTCATTCTTGATTTAAATCTACCATTGACTCAGTGCAACTATGGCTCATCTGATGGTGTCTTAAAAGTGCAAACAGCATTCAGATGTTTACCACAAAGTGAGCAGTTTCTCACAAGCAGTGTGTTTGCTCAAGGGTTTATTGTGCTGATACCGACTTGTCATGAATAGAGATGGTTGCCATGTTGACTTTTGGCAACCAGGGAGTTTCTGTAGCACTCAGTCATCTCCGTTTTTGTTCTTCCCCGCGTATGTTTCTCCTCAGACAGCACACATACGTTGCATTAAAGCCATCACATCTGAGAGGGGAGATATATTTCTAACTGAGAATCGAGTCTCTAAGTGATGCTGACAGCACTTGATTGCGTCTCATACCTTGGTGCTTCAAAGCTGTAATCACAGTGGCAAATGCACTTTGCTACAGGATATGCATGCATACTGTTCACTGTGCGTGCGGTGTTTCAGGGGGAGAATGGTGGGGATTACGTGCAGGTTTCTGGTTGCTGGGTTGAATGTGGGCTGTAATGGACATCTTGTTTTTTCTCTACAGGGTTTGCAGGTGAAGGCAGATTACATTCCTCTGCTACAGTCCCTGGCCACATATGGATGGAGACTCACCTGTGTGCTGCCAACTCCTGTAATCAAGACTAACAGGTAATGACCCCCATCTTACCGTCATAGGTACAGTACATGATCTATGACCTCTAACGACCTCTGTTGGCAACGTGCAGGAATTGCAACGTAGAAAACTAATATTTTTATTTTCCTTTACTCTTAAAAATACCTATAATAAGTATTCAGAACACAGAGGTGAGCTCCATTTAACTCATCATGTGACTTCTAAAGGCAGTTCGCACCATCACTGGACACGTGTGTGTGTGTCCAGTGTCTTAAGGGGGAACACCTATACACACATGCACTTTGTATTTTGTGTTTCGAACTCATTTCGATTGCTTTGTAGAGTCTTCGAAAGAGGAAAAAAAGCCACAGTGAATTCACAGTAAAACAACTTACAAGTCAGCGATACTTATAGGCTCTGTACATACAGTGTTATTGCTTTAAATTTGATTTTCCATGAAAATGAAATAGGAATAAGCTTAAATGCAATAAAAACAAATAAAAAAGAAAGCAGTCACAGTTTGAATAATTCTCAAGTAAAGTATAAGTACCTCAAAATCTGACTTACTGTAAGTACACTGCTTGAGTGGAGTATGTGCTTTATTATTATTTATTATTATTACTTTCCAGCACAGCTCCATAATCATTTAAAAACCTATTGGATTATCCCAAAAACGCAACGTCGCCCTGCTCTTTCTTAGTACATTAAAAAGTTGACATTATGGTTTTCTGAAGATAATGAAGTAGCTTTTTGTTACCATAACATGATGTACCAGCTCTGTGTTAAAGATCACACATGCATTGATTTTTCTGTTTTCTGTTTGATGTTCTGTATAGAAAATATAGTATAGTATAGAAAATGTCACTACAGCAATCTTTTAGTTTTGTTATGGGCTGGCAAATTTTTAGGTTCACACAAGACCTGCAAAGACTTTCTAAAGAAATCTTCAGGCTTTGTGTGAAAAATCATTATTCTACAGGTTAAAAAACAAAGATAAGATACACCAGTAGCAGCACTTTGTATGCTACAGTACCCCTGTGAAAACTGGAGCTCAGTGTAAATTATGACACGCACACCTTAAGTTATTGTTCAAAGAAATACGACAGCTTTTAGAAGATATTGACCTAAATCTGCTCCAATTTGGGCTGAGCTTAGAGCGAAGCAGCAGCTCTGACTGTTGGTGGAAAATCTCTTCACAGAAATGTAACGGTTCCTCAGCTAAGCCTGCGCTGACTCATCACTCGTGGCTGCTATATGAGTGTACATCCGCTTATGGTCAAAGGCCTCGCATATTGTTCAGGCATCCTGAAGAGCTTCGCTTCAAAAACAGAATTTGTTCTTCAACATGTTGATAACTGCACTGTACAAGTCAAATATTTCACTCCAGGAGCCACTCATGCCCGAGGCGTTAAGATAGTAAACAAAAAATACAAAAAATACGCACAGTCAAAGGCCTTCACCGTGTTTTTGCTTTAAAAGCAGTCAGAAAATGTTTCACACTACTAATGAGATTTAAATACTGTGACTGGTGTATACATTTATATATATATGATATAAATTACAAATCAGAAAAAAAACCTTTTAGCATGACAAGGATTCACTCGTGTAGACTAGCTGACAAATTATATATAATATTAGATTAGTAATTATTATTAAGAAAATATTAGTAATTCAAAGTAAAGCTGCAATTTGAATGTACATGTACATTTTTGCTTTAAGATAGACCTGAAAAAATGAAAAATGGTTCATATAGGGCTGTGATGTGTCATGCGTCACAATAATGAAGTGTGCACATAGTATTTCCATCAGTACACTGACCGATTGTTTGCTCTGCCCGCACTTCAGCCGGTCATGTTTGCTGCTCTTTCACCACGGAGCTGATTAATTACCTCTCTGTTTTCATCCTTTGTTTTTGTTCTCCACCTTCCTTCCCTCTCTCCTCTCTTTCAAAGTGCCACAACACAACAGCACAACATGGCTAATTAATCAGAGTCGGCCTAGATACAGTACAAGACGGAGCTCATTTCTCTCCCTGCCTCGAAAACATTTTGCACGACGAAATAATGGTTGATGATCTATTTCAGATTAGCAATACTCATTACACTTGTTTTTTGTGGTGTTCGCTCCCTCATTTTTAAATAGCACATTTGCAAATGCACAGTTTTTGTTGTCTGAGGGTTTGGAGACTGCACTTCATCTGGAGGGGTCGGATAAGTGTCAGTGATCTCCGCGGCGTATGAAATTAATGCTAACTGGTGCTCAGCGGCTTCTCCACACAACATTAATTCATGTAGTTGTCTCAGAGCATGCATTCATGTTCGCCTCATTCAATTAATGTAGATGGTAATTACATTTTAGAGCCATTAACTACAGTAAATGTGAATTTCTCTGCATTAACTATGGAAGAAGTGAACAAACAACAAGGAGGGTTCAAACAAATTATTGAATTATTGCAAGTAACTACATTTGTTGGAGACTAAATGGTGATCAGCACGCACATTACAGAGTCTTCATCTTAGTTTTCTGGAGGAAAGATTTGCATTTTTGAGGTGCAGCATTTTATGTGTCAGTTTTTTTATTTTATTTTTTTTTATTTCTTCTGTCAAGTGGGAGTTTGCAGCAGGGGTTTGCGCTAGATTTTTCCCCTAAAGATGAAGCCACCAGCAGGTACATTCACCCATCAATTGACACGGGCTATTGCTGTGCTATATGGCTTCAAGTTATAATAGTGCGCCTACACTGACAGCCAAGAGCAGGTTCAGTAAAGGCCTGTAATTTCCTAAGCCATCCACTCCTTTCTAGCCTAATGGGCTGGGGCTTTTGCTGGGAACTCGAGTTAGTTTTTAGCTTTGATTCGGCAGGAAGCCATGCAGCATTCTTGACAGCCTAGAAAATAGCGTATGGATAAATGGTGGAAGAAGGGAGGTAATGGAAAAAAGAAGTTGTGGCAGGCTTTGGATGGTTTAGATAGTAAGCCCTCTGCTGGAGCAGTCTCAAGTCCATTTGATGTTGAGAGAGGGAAGATTTGTTGCCGGCTTTTAGGGTTCTGCAGCGATCATAAACCTGCCATCTTTCCTCATGTGCAAGGCTGAGCGGGCAGCTTAACTTTGGACAGCATCTAACCTTTGTGTGTGCGCGTGTGCAAGTGGCTGCATGTGTTACTGGAGTTGTGTCAGACGGCAGAGCAGGGCAACATATCTCCTTCTAAGCTGTGTCCAATAACAGCAAAAGATAAATAGAAGGACTAAAGCAGAAACACACAATAAAACTGTCACAGATGTGGCTGTCACAGGAGATAAAAGCGGAGAGGTAAAACTGAGTGGGGGGGCTATTTAGCGAGACCACAGTGGACTATCAAAAGGGCTGTGTATGACGAAGATGAGCGGGCGAAGGAGCGAGAACGAGCGTGAGAGACAGGAAGCCCACTCAGAAATGAATCTGCATTTCCTGCCACGATTAATCTGTCAGCGCGAGTCCTTGTGCAGATTATCCTTCTCAGAACACAGGAGTGTGACATGTGCATGGGATGGAAGATTATATTTGGGGGAATTGAGGAAAAGAGAAGAACTACATGTTCTGAGAAGCCGAAAATGTTCACATGTTGCACACATTAAGGCAAGCTTCAAAATATGCATGCCTGTGAGATTCAAGGGAGAAAAGAGGGGAAATGACACTGACAGATGACAGCAGTAAGGTTGGGCCACAGATGTGAGTCTATATCCTTAAACTGTCAGATAAGAGCGTGACACATGAGCGGTGGCCAGCAGTCATTTGACTATCTTGATGGAAGGTCATAAAAAGCACGGATCACTCTGCGTTATCCCTTAAATCCTTTAAATAACTTAAATAGGTGAATTATGATGACTCTATGAAGGTTCTATGCTGAAAAGTAAGAGGGAAAAAGCTTATTTCCATCTCCTATTCTTATTCTGATTTTATTTTAAAACATGCGTAAATACCAAAAGAGTAAAAGCATTTCATCAAAGACATAAAATGATCTAAGTCATGACAATGTTTTCAGCTGACCTCCTCTTCCTCTTTCTGTTCTTATTTTTCAGTGATGGGAGTTTGTCCACCAAACAGATCGTTTTCCTGCAGAGACCCGTCTTGGGTCGAAAGAGGAGGGAATCCAAGGTAGGCGACCTCACATTCCTCTCCGTACTTCTTGGCTAATCTGGGGTCTCCCACCAGTCGTTCGGTCACCTGCTCACCACACATCCAAAGCCAACATCACCTTTTGCCACCACCCCACAGCTGTTTTTGTTTTAAGCAGCCAAGCAAACACACACACGGCGCTGAGAAGAAACTCCTCTCTGTTTGAGATATCGGGAATTCTTCAGCAACAGACAAATGTGTTGTTTGGGGAAGCAGGGTTGGTAATGCTTTCTTGGCGACCCTGAATAGCGGCGATAACCTCTAAAGCTAACCTTTGTCCGCAGTGGAATGAATCCATGTTGACGCTTTCTGTGACCCGAATTTAAACTGCCATCACAACAACAAATTTAATAGTCCCTAAGACTCAGGGAATTGCTAGCGTTAACAAGATTTTCTTGCCGGTTTCTTTGCAGTTTATCTCAGTTCTCTTTCCATGTCCCCGCAGTGTGTAGACCCCTGCAGAAGTTATTCAAGTAATTGAGGATAGATTGCATTAAATTTTCGCTTGTTTGTTTGGTCAGACTGCAGGCCACCAATAACTCCCCTCAAAATGGCCTCAATTTCTGTCTTTGCGTCAATGAGACTCATTTGAATTAGCCCGTTACACCAGTGCAATATTAGATTCACTGTGATCCATTCTTAATTAAGTCTGTGTGCACTGCTTTGTGCCAAAAGCATATTTAAAGAGTTACAGTGCATCCCACTAACATGCTAATGTGAGCTTTGAATGTTGCAGAAATTGATCTTCAAGCCCCGAGGCAAGTCCAACAAGAACTGCATCAAAGACACAGCGAAGAACAAGAAGAAGAAAAAAACAAAGACCGAGAAGGATGCGGAGGATGCCAAGATTGTTGATGACAGAGAAAAGGTTGAGAAGGAGGAGGACAAGTGTGGGGACGAGAGGGCGAAGGCAACAGACGCAGAGGCAGCGAGAGAAAGTGAGACGTCGAAAGAAAGGGAGGTGAGGTGCGAGGAAGATAGAAAGATTGATGATGGGATTGAAATCAGCGTAGAGACTGTCGAAAGGAAAGATGAAGGGGCAGAGACAAAAGATGAAGGAGCAGAAAGCAGCAAAGAGGGCGAAGGAGAGATAGCGCCGGACGGAGGGGGATCAAAAGCAAACGGAGAGCCTTTAGAAAACGGTGAGGTCCAGGAGGTGACGGAAATCGGTGCGACTGTCGAAACGCAGAGCAAGACCAAAGAAAAGGAGGGTGGGGGCGTAGCGGTGGAGGCTGTGATTGAAAACGGGGTTGAAACGGATGAGGAGAAAGACGAGGATGAAGAGAACGCAATCAAACGCAAGACAGAGGAGCCAGCAGGCGTGGAGGTCATCGCCAAGGAGATCGTGGCAGATTCATCGGCCACACCAACTAATCAAAGCCCAGAGGAGGCTCAAGAGTAACCCCAAGTAGTCCAAGTCAAGGTTTTTCCCCGCCCTACCTCTCAGATTCCCCGTCTTAAAAGAACTGGTTCACAGTGTTGTCCCTGATCCAAATTAAAGGGGCTTTGATCCCCATCGCTGCAGCATTCTCCAAACGTACCATCCTTCATATACAACCTGCCACAGTATAACCACAGAACAATTTCATGTACCCGCAGACATCAGCCCTACTGTATAACCACACATACTGAATGTATATATCCAAAACAGGGGATGTTGGTGTTGGATAGCCAATGTGGAGACACTGGAATAACTGGATGGGGATCAAAGGGGGGTGGGACACTCAAGAATGATGCCATGATCGGATTAGGAGCTTATGAAGAATGAGAAACACTTTTAAAGGCCTAGTCACGCCAGGATTTAAAATGACAACATTTCACAGCAAAATCTATTTTGTTTCAATATTTACTTTTATTTAACCCCGTCTGTCAGAGTGTAAACTGCTCCAAAAAAGGGCGACTCTCTGCAAAAAACAATAAGACAGGAGTCAGTGCTACAAATACGCTGTTTCAACTTTTTTACCCATTAGCTGACTTGCAAACTAGCAAATTCTTTATTGAATTAAAAAAAACAAAATGTATGAGGGGAAAAAAAGATAGGAGAGAGGCTGAACACTGGTAACACGTTAGTGGTTAGCAAGGTGTGGGGATAAATTCAATTGTGTTACTTTCTGGAGTGACCAGGCCTTTAAACGAGTGAGGAGCGTTACATGATTTCATGTAATGCAGAGTTCAACATCAGTTTCCAACCTGTTCAATTGGGGTTCATTACTAAGACTGAAAAGACTGAAAAGACAACATTGATGTCTTTTTAAATAATCATGGATATAAGGAAGTTCTCTGCTCACTTTCGAAGACTAGATTGAGAAACTAAAGCAAAGCATAAATCCTAATAGATCTACCCAGTTATGGCACCTGTTACAAGGTGCACTTTCACCTGAGTGGAGCAGCTTGTTTCAGTTTGTGAAACTTAAGGGGAAAAAAAGACAAGACAGCTCCAAAAACCAAGAGGCAGAATCTTGACAGGGCACCTTCCTCATCCACACGACTGACAATACAAAAGCAGGGGTGCTCAGAAAGGCAGCTTGTGCGATCACAGACTGTATCACCATTTTCCCGTTCCTCCGTTCTGTGCGCCGTAGTGAGCTGTGATGGGGAGGGAACTCGGAGGAGAACGCCGGTAGAGGTGATGGGAAAGGCGTTTGTTGCGACAGGCAATCCAAAGTAGGGTGAAGAGATAATTGTTTACGCTGAGCTCTAAGCCGTCAAGTGCTTCAAAGAGAGCCGATAATCACTCTTTGGTGTGGTGTGCTAAGCTCACCTTGCATACAGAATGTTCCATATTCAAAGCCAAGTCAGATAAGGACGTGAAATTCAGCTGAATGTTTGCGGCTCGAGGGCAGACCTCATATTTAGATGCACCTAGTTAGCTTTTACATACAGGAGCGGGGGTTTATTTCCACGCAAAGTTGAATTTTTAATTACATTTCCAGTAAATGGCCACAAACAAAAGCACTTGTCAGTGTGGAAACAAGGTTAAGCTGTGTGGTCAAGACTGAGCCTTGTTGTTTACAGAGACCAAAACTAAAAATTGAGAAAGAGAAACTGAGATAAAGAAAGAGGTTGAAAGCAAAAGAGAAAGACTACGGAGCATAAGAGAGTCAAATAAAAGAAATGAATAGGCTCATTTAAAGTAACGGCCGTTTGCGTCTCACATTCCCCGTTGAGATTTCCTTCATTATTTTACCTCCAGCTCTTTAAGCACCTCTTACCAGACATCATTTCTGACAATAACCAAGTCGTAATGTGCTGTTTCATGGCATCGTGTAGCTTTCCATTTCAAAAGGGGAGATGGGGGGGGGGGTGGAGGGGAGTCAGGAAGGTGGCAACGTTCACGGTGTAAAGCTCTCATTAGCTCACTAATGGATTTTGTCAGTGGGGTGTCTGTCAAGAATCATGCATTTATAATGGGGGTCACTTATTGGAGGAGGTATTGACAGCAAAACACCTCAACATGTCAAGCAAATAGCCTTCAGATTTAACAGTGATGTCATGGGGAATCATTTGCACCGAGGAGGAAGACTTTCTGCGAGGAAACGTTAAATTTAGCAAGGAAATTACACACACTTCATCATGAAATATGTCAGAAAAACCTATTTATTAAAACGTTCACATTCGGTTAATAAAGAACCTAAACTACCTACTGTCCTGCTTTGTGCAGACTACAGTTTGTCATAATTTGGATCTTTTGTTTCACGAGAGTAGACAAGACCTTGGTCAAGAAGAATGTCTCCTTTTTGTGGCTGAAGCTCTTCAATTACACACGAGTAAGATCGATTATGCTGAATAAGTGCTCTCCTTAATTAATTCACCCGCCGCTGAGATTTCTTTCAATGTAAAATGGCAAGTGTTTTTGTGTAGAGTAGAATATAAAAACTGTGACCAGCTTAGCCTTATTACTATACTGTAAATGGCCCACAATCTGCTTTTAGAAATGTCTTTTAGAGGCACAATGGTGATTTATGTGTTCTATGTTTGTTATAGTCAAACAGGAAAGTTTTGCTACAGTCAGTGTTGGTATTTTGAAGCTGTTGTTCCCTCTTTCATTACTGTAAGTCAGTGTGAGGGGATGAAAGATTTGAGGTGTTTGTCTATATGAAGGTAACATGCTTTGAATTTATTTCTAAGATGTTTCAACATTTTTTTTTTTTTTACTATTGTGAATGTTCTGTTACAGAGTCAAGAGATTTTTACGGTGACTTTGTGTTGCCTCTGCTGTTCCGCTAAAGCTTGTTAAAAAAAAAAGTATTTCTGACTGACGCTTCGAGCTACCTCCCGAGGGCTGTTGTTGGTTTTAAACTGAGGGGTCATCGCGTGTGTGACTCCTCGAAACATATGCTCCTTGTCCTCTCGCCCTCCACTATGACGAAGCCCAGACCCATGAGCGTGAGGTCATCGCTAATGGCAGACAAGGCCAAGGGTCATGTATTAGCCAGAATGGATTTTCCACAGCTGTACACAGGAGTTTGCACGAGCACATGACAAATAACCACTATATTGAATTAAGATATGAAGTCATATCGTCATATTCTCTGTGGTATTTTCTTTTCTTGTCTTTTTTTCTCTTTTTACTCCATTCTCTCAGCTGCTTTTTAGCTTTCGGCTGTTTGAGCTTTATTAAGCACTTATTGTATTCATGAAATATTTTATGCGTCCTCTTGCGTCAGAGCTGCTGGGGAGCAAATAAGACTCAGCTGCCACTTTCACACATTTTTCAGAATGTGACAAATATGAATTATGAAAGGCAATACCAGAAGACGCCTTTTGATAGCTGACGAGATCGTTATGAATATTTGAGAAATTTCCCCACTGAATCCTGGTCAACTTATTTTTCGTCAGATTGAATCAATTTCTTCATTTTCCCAAGCGTCAAGATAAACATTTTAACTGTCATCTATCTGTGTTATAAATATAAATTTATATCAGTATTCCTGCCTTTCTCATTCTTTTTTTTTTTTTATCTGAAACTGTGACATTTATTCCCCTTTGGCATCCTGTGAAAACAGATCTATTTCCACTTTATCTAGAAGAGCAGAGTTTGGAATATCACTTAAGCGACGAGATGATCTCATGTGACATGACTGTTTTTCAACTCCCACTGCATTCCGGTTGGACATCCACAAACATGGATGATCGTGACCTTGACTTAAAGTTACAGCCGTCCCTGTATCTGCCCGTCCCACCTGAGGCCACGGCCTTCACCTTACCCCCCTTCCTCTGATAAGGGCTGATGGGTGCAGTGCAGTGCAGTCTAACCTCTGACACGAGTACACTCCAGGGACTGTGGGTAATTGTGATTTTTTATTTTTTTGCCTGGTATTACATAAAAGAAAAACACAGACACAGGGAGAGAAAAGCGAGGCAGGATCTGACACTTCATCAGTTAAATGATGCTGAACCCTGTTAAGTTAGCCGTCCGTGAAAAGAAGGAGACCTTTGACTAATGTTAGACTTAAATATACATTTGCAGCCCTCTACCCATTTGTGTAAAAAAAAAAAAAAAAAAAAAAGTAAAAAGTAATATACAGTTTCCTGTCTTATATCAGCATATTTGTCTCTGAGCCTCACTAGTGGCGCTGGTGCAATCGTTCCTGGTAATGCTGTAAAAAGAAAAAAAAACATAATGGTTCATTTCCTGTGTGCTACTATGATGTGAAATGGGCAGAGTAGAAATGACAGAACATGAAACAATAGGATGCCGTCATTTTTTGTTCCTGTGTTGTCACTTTAGCTTGCTCACAGCCTCTGGAAAATGTATTCTTAGGTTTTCGTCTCTGATGTTTTTTATCACCTCTGCTGCCATCTTGAATGTTGAGTATCTTTGATCATGTGCTGATGTCACTTGCATAGCAGTGTTTGCTATCGAGGAAGAAAAAGTATTCTTTATCTTTGCTATCCTGAGTATGTCCACATTCCTATTGTTCATGACATCTGTATAATTTGTATATTATAAAATGATTTATATTTAATGTGTACACGTGTCCTTGTTCTTTTGTGTCAAAGGAGAAAAAGTGTCAGTTTGCTGAGGCAGCGACTATTAAAAGGAACTTAGATGCTCAAGTGCAAATCTTCTTCCAGAGTCAAGGTTTAGCTTTAGATTTGACTCAGGAACTCAGAAAAGTTGTTTCAGTTTTACAGTTGGAGGGAAAAAATGCACACAGAGGACAGAGTTACTATTGTTCTTAGTAAGCGACAACCATGATATAACAACAATTACTTGTTAGTGCAATGTTTTGAAATGTGATAGGAATATGAAACCACTTAAATTTATGCTAGAAACAAAATGTTATTGCATACTTTTACAAGATAACTCCAAGAGTGTGATATTTTTCCACACATTTGTGCAAAAAGCTGCACCAGAAGGAACATCATTTGTTGTTGCATAGCGAAGTCACACTATGGAAAATAAGCATTACTATAAATGACATTAAAGAATTGGCATCTCTATGGGGAGCTGACAGCTGACTCACACCAGAGTAGACATACTCACAAAACAGACACGTCAGAGTCAGAGATTATAGAAAAAGAAATCTACCACCAAGACAGCCTTTGAGTACTCCAACCTCAAATGAAACCTTGAGAATCAGCAGACACAATGGTCAGTGCTCCAGCTGTCTCTGTGTCATTAACCAGCAAAAGAAATGAAATGTTGTGCTGCAGTTCTGCACAAGGACAGCTTGTGCTGCCCTTGGAGAAATGCAGAAAGTAACTGAATGGCAACTTCAGTCCACTGAACCCAATGAAAATACAACACGAAGCAGAATGCAGCAGGGAAATGGGACATATAGACCCAAATCACTGTTTTCTCTAGGAGAGGAAAACTAGTTTTTTTCAAAATCTGCTCCATCTGGTTATTACCTTCATTACAGAGGAAACCTTAAAATAGATCAACTTTATAGTTCCTATTACACACTAACACCACAACACCACCATTCATTTCACCCTTACATCAAAACAATGCCATTCAGCCCCAAAAACTGTCCCTCATGCATCAATATTTCACATAAAAACTAAAGCCGGCACCCATGATAATAATCCTACAGTGCTTATGAACAGAACCATATTTACAGTTGAGCCAACACAGCCGGTGTGATCCATCATGAGCTCGGAGCCCAGGGGAGCGTAAGGTCATTAAGAGGAGGGCTTTGCCTTCAACCAAAACCACAAACACCATATCCATTCTGTTCACTACAGGAGGCGTTAATGGCTCACAAGGCAGACTGGGGACCGCTGTCGAGCCGCTAAGCTGGTCAGAAACACATTGAGCCTGTGGTTTGGATATTAAACTTGTGACCTGGGGCGTTGCGTTCTTGAGGCTCCACTCTGGGACTCCGAATTAAAGCTACATAACAACTTGCTGAGGGCAGTATGTTTTGAATAATGAAGTTCCTTTGGTGGGTCAAATGATGGTGTTTTCATGATTGCGGTACAAGATGCCATAACAGTGTTCAGGGTGGGGTTGATGTTAATTCAATGCAGGTTTTAGGCCCTCATGCCCAGAGGGCTTCTGAGGTTCACTCAGAGTTGGAGCTGCATGGCGGTGCCAGGTGTTCAGTGTTGAATTGATTGATCTTGAAATCACTTCACCCATAAAATCAGTCTGATGTTTATATTGGATGTTTTGTGTCATAAAAGTCACCCTTGCTAGTAAGGTGTAGACGAAAGAGCCGATTGACGCAGCACTGCCATCTAGTGGCTGTCCACAGCCCCCTGTGCAGTAAAATACACCTCAAAGTACACTGGACCCCTGTAAGTACTGAAAGAATTAATCAGTTGATATTGAGTACTAGTAAACATTTTTATTGTCCAGCTGTGAGTTTTAAATGCTTTTTTTTTTTCTTTTTACAGATTTATGATTTCACCTATTATACACATATGTCATGATGGACAGAACCATTAGGCCAGTAAAACCAGCTGCATACTGACTTCAGTGAATCTGAAAAGAAATTGAGAAAATAACCATGATGAAGTCATAGTGATGTCATCAGGGTTATCTAGAGTTAGGCTGAGATATAACAACCGTACACTTCCAAATTCTACACCATCTGATAATATCACAAATTTAATGTATCAGCTTCTTCATTAAGGCCAAATTATCTTATGTTGAAAATGAGTGTATTGTGTATAATGTGTATTATGTATTAGTGTATACTTTATTATGTATACAGCTGCACCATTCAATCAAATGGGAGTAGATGCATTTTGCATCATTTTATATACACCTCCCTAAAATTCATCCTGACTTTTCATATCTCCATTACAATTTAAATCTCAGTTGTGTACTTTTCAACCAAGTCTGTCTGCACAGTTTGCATCTTTAATGACTGTCACAGCAGTGAGACTGTGAGCTTTGTTGTTCAGACAAATTAAGTAATGTAAAGATGACACATTGGGCTCTCAGAACTTAACTTTGCATGTACTTTTTAGACAGAAACATGATGGATAGAGTTGTATTTCACCTTATTAACTTGAAATGAGCTCACTTCTCACACCTTGTCAACTCTTATGCTGATATTAGCGTATACGCTTTTCCAAGCAGACCGACAAGTGCACTTGAGCAATCTAACTCCAGTAAGTACACTTTGAACTCAGATATGAGGTCAGCACGAGTGTATTAATTACCAGAACAGAGAGGCACTCTGTTAGCCGCGTGTCAAAGACTATAATCACTTTGCCTTGACTTGCAAAAATCTTCTGAAAACCATTACCGCAGTGTTTGATAACATCCTCGAGTTCCCTACCCAACCGTCCGCACACACTCTGTGTTAGCAGATTAACTACTCACCGATTAATTAACACAATTACCTCTGTGTGTGCCAATCGTTGTCTTATCAACCTTTGTCAGGCCTTAAACTGTAAATTAATTAATATAGCCTCTCTTGTCATTTCTTAATTACCTCATTTCCAGCAGGAATTCTGGGAAATGCCTGTGTCAGCTTCTCTGTTTTGAGCTCACGCTTATTATGACTTTGCTGTGAGCTCATTGGTTCATTAGACAGGATAGGAAAACATGCCGCTCTCGTGGTGATGAGAGGTGACGTCTCCTAACTCTGATCTCAGTCGTATTTGAGTTATTCAAAAGGGAGTGACTGACACCATACGCACCAAGACCTTCAGGTTCTGCAGAATCATTAAAGAGACAGCAGCTATTCAAACAAGTTTTTTATTATTTGTCAGCTTTGTGTTCAGGGTACTGGAGACAGACTGGATCAAACTGCTCAGGTCTGCTTGATGTTTACTGCAAGAAAAAACACACGGTCATAAACAGCAATAATGTTTGTCACAGAAATGCATTGTGTATACAGAATATGTTGCATTTGATTGATGTCTTTTATTTTTATTTTATGGTCTTTCTGCACACATAACTTCAAATGTGAAAAAGGGCCCAAACTGTACATCGCAAATGACAAAACAATCTTGCTTCAATATTCATTCAGTAGCTGTAACATACTTTTTAGCCCTTTAAGGACTTTATATGCAAGAACATATTTCAGTCTGTCTGCTGATGTAGATCAAGGGACTGAAAGCTGCAGAAATGGACCTTGAGGTGAGATTGTTGCATCATTGTTTTGTTGTTTCCAAGTTCAAACGTGGATTTTAAAGCTGATTATCAGGTGCAGTTTCTTCCATTGTTTCTTGAACATCATCTTTGGTAAATCTTTTAATGAAAATGAAAAATGCCAGGCAATGATTTACCAAAAAATAAAAAAATAAATACCACAGTTGTTCTTGGTATTTGCTTTCTATATTCATAAAGTAGGCTCTGATGGGATTTATTGTGGTTCAAAAAACAGCAGACTAACTTGCAGTTCTTGTCTTTCATCTGAACCAGAATTTAGAAAAAAACAATCTTTCTTTTGTTGTATTTTTGGATGTGGTTCATTGAGATTCAAACAGGCTGATGAGTCGAAAAATTCAGGTTCGGAAACAGGAGTCACAAAGTAGTTTGGTTACTGGACAGTGATTTATTAATCTGTCATCATCCCCTAGAGGTTAAAGATGTAGTGCACAATCGAATCTAATTCCAGTCTACTGTGATTAAACATTGCAGACATCTCTCATCTCTATACTGTTTATCAGCGGAGAGCATACAGCACGGCGCGGCTGAAAATTAACTGTCAAGAGCAAGTGGGTATTTCACAAAGCAGCATTAGCAAGTCAACGAGATAAATATTAAAACATGCTATGAAATATCTTCTGAAATTTTATGACTAGCAAACATGACTGAATCATATTTCTCAAGCTTTACATTCATGTCCTATATTTCTTTTTTTCCATCAGAGTCACCAGGGTGTAGCGTCATCTGTGCCAGTTTGTCCTGCCTATCTTGCTAATACAGATTTGTGAAATATACCAGAACCTTTCCAAACCCGAGGAACAGCTGGTGCTTCAGTTTCCTCAAGTAGCCATACCTCTTCATCATCTGGGAACATCTGGAGAGCGTCTCATGTCATCGTCAAAAACTCTCAAGTTAATGAGAAATCCTTAGGCACAGCCACTCAATTGGCTTTGAGTTTGAAAACATTAAAAACACCACGTCTGGTGCATTTTTTTTAAGTACTAATGCTCCTTTACTTAAGTAGGATGTTGAATGTACAATATCTGTACTTTGTATTGGCACTTCCACTACTGTCTGTAACCGCACATTTCTTCTTGAGAGAGGACAGATGGCTGGATCCTTTTGCAGCAGGTTAGGGTAGGAGTTTAGGGTTACAGTTTTTGGTGGCAGCACCTCCAAAACTTTGAGGCAATTTTGGTGTGGCTTGGTGCCACCCTGTCAGAAGTTAAATAGTTCTCATTTACTCAAATAAAACAAAATAAAGTCATCCTTCTGTGCTTTGTGTGCATGTCATTTACCCCTCAGTTATTTCTGGGCTTTGGTTTTCATTACACAAACCTCTGTCTTACCTGCAGAGGCTTGGGACAGCAATAGAAGCGCACATCATTGAGGCTGGAGTCGTCCAGGCCATACTGGTATTCCTCCATCTTGGTCTCGATGCCACAGATTCCTCCATCCAGGCACTCTGCGCTCCAGTGGCCGTACTCTCCCCAGTCCATGCCGGGAGCCTCCAACATGGGGTTGCTGCTGCAGCGGAACTTGATGTTGTTGATGGCCGTGTCGTCACCGAACATACCCTGATGGGGCTCCACCCTAAGCTGGAAAGAGGTGAGAACGCCATTGGGGCAGTACTGGGGCTGGGACCAGTCACCGAAGCTGGACAGGAGAGTAGGAAATACACGAGAGTGGGGAGAGGAAAAAATTCAGGACAAGAGCCAAACTGTGGGCTGGAAACAACTGTAGGGAGGTCAAGACATTTTAGCATCTGAACACCTAATTTGCAATATTGGCAGAAGCAGTGTTTTCATTTCCCCCCTGAACATGACGGGAAACTGCCAATCTCCAGATTCCTGCGGTTTTCAAAGTACCTAGTTTATTTATCTAATTCTTATTTAACCTTTATAGTACAGCCAGGCTAGTCCCACTGAGATCAAGGATCTCTTTCACATGACAGATCTGGCCACAGCAACAAACAGCTGCATATTTAAAGACTTCAGTGAAAACATTTCAGCATAAGTGGCAGACATGCTCAAAGAGGGTGAAGGAACGTATTTTTATTGATATGTTCATTATTGTCCACCATTAGAATTCCTCCTGCTAAATACTGGCTCTCTGAGATAAGAATTATTGTATCAACAAGGCCGTACTGAGCTCAAACTTTCTGAGGACATAGAACATTTATACACATCAAAAGAAAATTTAGAGGGTTTGAAAGTGGTTGCACTTTCAAAATAAAACTCTATTGTGGAAGAAACAAACCACATGAATGTGCAGCAGGACAGGTTACCTGATATTCATTTATTGCTACAAAATGTTTTACGCATTTTTTATTTTACATTATTTTATTCTTTACTATTATTTTATGGATATTAAATGTAGTGGTGCAAATTTGTTTAATTTAAAAAGGTTATATAAATAAAATAGTATTATTATCATTATTATCATGTGATTATTTCATGACCATTAATAGAGGGATTCCAGCTTACAGGTTCTTTATTGAAGGTGCCTTATTTACTTAGACTTACTAGCCGGTGTGGGATTCAACAGAGTACAGGAAGCTTCGGTTCCCGTCCTTGGCACAAATGAGACGGATCCCATTCAGGGCAGTGTCGTCACCCCCGTACTGGTTAGACTCCACCTGAGACAACAGAAAATAATTCTCAGAAACAGTAACAGCTCTGGTCAATACAGCTTGTTATCTTCTTCTTGTTATTTTATTCCAGGAAATGGCTTATGTCAGGTTAAAGTAGAGATTGTTTTTAAAGTTAATACAGAGATGTGAGGGATAGTTAACGACAGGCAGATACAGACTTGGTCTCATTGTCTCAGTAACACACACAAAGGCAGTTTTTGGTTGCTGTAATTGTCCCTGTTCTTCAGGTTGGCTGTGAAATGAGCTTTTCTTAACGCAGCACAAGATGGGAGACAAAATCCACAATTGTCACTCTACAATGTGCATTGTAAACTTGAGCTGAAATTCATATGAGGCTTCAGCAGTCGGAGTTAACTAAATCAAGTAGGTTTCTTTAACCATCATCAGCCAGTGTCTGGACTTGTAATACAGTAAAGTGAGAGTTTTTCTTTGCCTTTAAATATAAAATATAATATCTGTAACGTATAAAGCGGTCAGCGTCTTTACCCTGACGCTGAAGCCAACAGCAAAGAACTTGTCCGGACACATCTCGGGCCAGGTCCAGGTTCCAAACCTCTCTCCGTTGCTCACAGTAAGCAGGGATGTGTACTGTCTGCTGTTAAAGGCCACACCGGCTCGCTGCAAAAAGTTTTTCTCCTCGCATAACCCACCGGACAACACAGCCAGCAGGGCCACAGCGGTGAAGAGGCTTGCCATATTGACAGCAGTGAGTCAGTGTTTCACTCTGAAATGCCAACTAACAAGTACCGAGGGTTCAGGCTCCAAGCTCTTATAGCTTGCCAGTCAGTTCCAAAATAGGCCACTCGTATCAGGATGAAACATTTACAGAGTCACAGAGTGGTGTGGAAATGAACAGCTGGTGTTGCAAAAAAGGAGGGGTTTTTTTTCCCCCCACAAAGTTCCAAGAGAAAGGGTCTCTGCTATGCTTCTAATAATTCATTCATGTTTTACATTAAACCAACCAGCAGGTCCGTGTTCCCTCCACAAATGTAACCCAGGATAAGGTTCAGCAGCGACAGTACCTTTATACCTTTATAAAGTCTTGCAATCACACTTTTATTAGTGTCAAATAAAAAGAGCAGCCCATTTTCACTGAATTAAAGGAACAGCCTTGCACTCAGATAATAACTCAGGTGTCAGTGATAAAGCAATCTGTATTCATACAATTCACACACTTATAGTAATATTTGTACACATGAACATGAAAATAATACAGAGTTTCTTACATTATCTACATGTATAGGACAATTTATAGCTGGAAAAAAAGTACAGGCTGGATGAATTTTAACATAAATTTGAGCACATACAGGTGTACTACATAACAGTAGATGCCTGTGTATATGAATAAATATGTACAGATCCATTGTAAGGTAATTCGGTATAGTCCCTGAGAGTTAAAAACATCTTATTCTTATTCCAAGGTGAGACCGTTATTGGAAGTGACATATCTGACAACTTAATCCTATAAAAATGATGGTAACACAAAGTTGGAACAATTTATGGCACCTTTTTGACAGATAACATGTCAGTTGAGTCCTTGGTTGACTTCAGAGATAAAGGAGGAGGTCTGCCATGTCAGGGGGCCAGTTCCACAGTAACAACAACAACAGCATTTCAACTTCCCACGACGACATTTATCTCCTCCCACTGTAGGTCAGCCACAGCAGACTGCATGTTGAGCGGGGCTATATTCTTTGTGTACCAGCTTTTATACTTTACAGCATCATCTAATTGAAGTCCTCAGTTTATTCATTTTAGCACCAAAGCTGCCTCCTGTTAAAAACTCTACAATTCTGAACAATAACATGGTGATGTTTGTCCTTGTCTGCCTAATGGGCTGAAGTCAGACCTGAAACATGAAATCAAAGTGTTATAAAACCCAGTGACCCATTTTATTTCATAACTTAACCATACTGCAGTTTTCAAAGCCTGGTCCCTGCCCCCATCTCTGGCAAAACAATGAACACTGCACAAAAGAAAAGTGAATGGTTTCAAAATATGGACGCTGACGTCAACCCACCTCTGTTTCCACCAATGGTAAACTGCTCCAGCTGCAGCTACACAGAGACCAATGACAAAGAAAATGCTCCCCACTGTCACCTTGAGGTGTTTAATATCCAGTGCAGAGGTATCTAGGTGAGAGAAACAATGACAGTGAAACCTGTATCCTCCCAAAGATCCCATATTAGGTCAGCATTTTTACTTTAATGCCCTTACAGGCCATGAACTTGGTGTGGTTAGTTGACATGAAGTTGAAGTTAGCACCATCTGAAAGCAAGCACTGTGGACAAAAACACTTTGAGAAATAACTGAAATGTTTAATAATCCCTTATTTCTGAATACACACAACTCTCATTATAAATGAATGGTCATCAAGCTCCATGAAGTTTGATGCTCCATGAACTACTTTAAGGTGTAAAACAAATCCAAATCTGTTCCTTAGTATAGTCATACTGTTTAATTGTGCTGGGACTTTAAACCTGTGGGCAAAGTTTTGGGTAAAGGTTATAAAGAAGAAGGTACTTTTGTGCCATGTGCCATGTCCACAACTGTATTTTTCATCCAATAAAGCTTTTGCGAAAGTTCCACAAGGAAGACCTCCTCTCCCACAATCATTCAGTTATTTCACTGGTGAATTTTCCAGCCTCTGCTTTCCAATGCTCTTAAAGCTCCTTCCATTCACAAGTCTCAGGTGTCAACGCAGCCAACGAGTTGTTGCTCTTTTTAAAATACCTCTCACTCAGACTGAGTATGTAATTATTTTAGTGGCTAATGGGAAGGACGGAGAGACCTCATGACAGAGTACTTTGCAACCCACCACCTCCACATCGCAGCCGTCATGCCATGTTCATGACACATCAGAGTTATCATAATTACAAGTTTCCAACTTGTAAATAGCGCTCTTGTCAAAAGTGAAATATCCAACTTTGAGCTTAATAACACCAAAGTGCCTGAAATCAAAGCAAACATGGATGCCTGATGTCAGCCAAAGTCCATCACTCAATGTAATTAAACCCTAATTTAATGGATATATTGTTATTTTGTCAATGCACAGTATTTTTAACCCTCACACAACCAACAATCATGCCTTGAACTGTCGGATGACGTGAAGGCTCACAAGTCACTAATGTAGGAATCTTTTCCTCCTCTATCATCCGTCCCATCAGACACTGTCTTTAGACTGTTCCAAGAGATTTAACCAGTGTGGTGCAAGAGAGATGCTGTCCTATCATAGGTCTGCACTGTATGAAAATGGCAATAAAATGTCTCAGTTCTATACTAGTGTTATTCATTTCCATTAGGTCTGTCCTTACTATTAAAGTTATAACATGGTGAGTAAAATAGACTAAATCTAAATTTCATAGTGTGCTCTCTCCTCTAGACTATTCCTTACCCCAGTCCACCTCCAGGCTCTCTGTCAGGCTGCTGTGGTCCACCCTGCAGCTCACCCTCTCCCCTCTTCTGGGGGTGAACTCCAGGTAAGAGTGAAGCTGGAAGCTCCAGTCCCCGTTGGCCAGGACGTCTGTTGACGACACATCGGCGGTGACTTTTACCCCGTCTCTCAGCCAGGTCACCCTCACTTCCTGAGGAAAAAAACCCATAGCGCTGCACTGAAGCATGGATTTCTCCCCATAGTCAGCTGGCTTGGTCTGATGGACCTTGACAATCGGAGGCACTGGAGTGTAGAAGTGATTAGACCAAAATTAGATAAATGACCTTCTGGACGTAGAGCCTGCTTCAAAGCACAGAGTGGCACAGAGAGTTAAAGGCAAAGCAGTTTTCTCAAGCTGGTTAATTAGAGAATGGGGAATGAGAACAATTGTTTCCTTTTTCCAATGAAGCAAATTAAGCCAATGAAGTGGCTCTGTCGGGCGTTTAATACAGTGCTTCAAAACTCTTTTCCAACAGTAGAAATACCAGAAACTTACCTTTTCTATTCAGTGTGCTCCTTATGAATAACCGAGCATTGTACCGGCAAAGAGTCTCCACTTGACTTTTCCTTTCTGCCATTTTCCAAGTCTGATTGTTATAATGAGCTGCATTCTCCATACCGTATTCTCCAAAGCCAACATACTTCCCAACCCGAGAGTCGTACATGGTGACAAGCTTCTGGTTAAAAATGTTTTTCACAAAGAAGACCACATCTGTGATGTTGTCACTGTACTCACAGTCATATATCATCTGATACACATAGCCACCTGTAACAGATAGAAAATCTGTTATGACCGATAACTAAGATGTTGTAGCCCAGCATGATCTGGTTTTTAAAACTATTCATCTTGTCACATTTCTGCAGAGGGCAACAACTGTAAATTAGAGAAAACACTACACAGGTGAGTCATACTGCATTAAAACAACTGACTATGACAATTAACGAGACCATAGACTTTAACTACAGCTGAACAACAGCCACTGCTATCGTAAATGGCCCTATAATAACAGGATAGAAGCAAATGTAAAATACAGATGAAAAGTAATAGAAGCACAGAGGACTCATAAAGTCACCCATTTGAATTAATCATATTAGTTACAGCAGTATCTTTCTAATATTGCTCAACATTAGTCAACACTAGCTACCATCAGCTGCTGATCATACAATGACAAATAGCAATAGAAGTACTTAGTGTACTGAATTGAGCGCTTTTCATTGTTTAGGAATCCAACTGTGTCATTTATGAGAGCAAGAATATTTTTCTTCTCTCAAAAGTTAGAAAGTTACAAAGCCAACTTAGGGCCATTTACAAAGGTACAAACAGGCACGACATTTTGTGGTCTGTAAACTATGAGCATAGAAGTACGTGTAAATGTGTAAAAGAAGTACATGATACATGAAGAAACCTACCTGCTGGTGTAATGCACAGTAAAATAGCAAAGACTGAAAGTTTGTACAGAAAATAATGTCCCATTATCTCTGAACCACTGGAGAGTGCAGCATAAGGTTCATTACTTGCTGTATGGCAAAGCCTTCAAATTAAACAACCTTTTGAGCTCATAAACCAAACAAACTGCACCCTCATGACAGAGACGCATTATGCGAGGGCGGCGCTGAGCAGAACAGGTCTTTCAGGTTTTAACAAGGGTTTTTGTGATGCTTGAGGTTGATTTAATTGGAGATAATTCTCAATACGTCACATGTAAATGAGCAAAACAGAAATGTGCTCGGCCCAGTTTTAAACTTCCCTTCCAATGTCACGCTATTGTTTTTGGGGCACTCAGCAGTGCCACGTCTGTACACTAATTTTCCATTCATCATTTGTTCTCTCCACTCTGTCATTTCAGGGCCAGTTCTAATCTTACTTACAGAGTCCGAAGTATGAATTATTTCTTCACCACTGAATACACACTTCAACTGAAAAATCAATGCTGCAGCATTTTTAGTGTCTGAGAACTCAAATTCATCCCGCAGAGGCTCCACACACTCCCAGATTAAAATGTGGCGGCTATCTTATCAATCACTGTGAAAATAATTAGATTCAGGCCTGAGCCAAATAAACCCAACAGACAACAGAGGCAGTTTGGAGCGCCGCCATTCTGTGCCAGCATTAAAACACAAGCAAGCAGACATGACAAACATTATTTACTGATCAATCGTGTCATGCAGACACCGCAGGACCAGCAATCTGCCCAAAGGCTTAGCCGGCGCTGTGATAATTGATGGTGACTTTGTGAATGTGCCAGCGATCACACAGGCTGCTGTGATAAAGGGTTAATAAACACACAAGCAGAAGTGTCAGGGTTTATTTTTGCATGTTCTTTGGCGTTCAGTACATCACACAGGAACAGGAATTTTCAACTTCCCTTTGTGCTTTATTTGTACACGACAAACACAGTAAGCTTCAAGCCTGTTACTGTTAAATATAGGTAACATCTTCCTCTATATTATTCAAAAAACAAATACATTGTACATTGTATAAATGAGAGCAAAAACTGTTAAACTGTGAACTCAGTCAATAACCGTGATTCTTTTAAGGGATTTTGAAGGAGTCCACCACATACATTTTTAAGCAAATGTATAAATAGCAACTGGAGCTTAAATTAAGAATCTCCTTATTTCTCAAAGCAGCAGCTCAACACTGAGAAATTGGCTATCTGGCAGAGACTTAGATGGAAAGAACTGATGCTCACATCTGTCCATGAGCCTAGAACAAAGTATACTAATGATTTCATTACAACTGAACTAAAAAAAACATCACTTGATTTTTATGGGGGTTATGTGCCAGAATTTCTTTTAAATAATCGAACTGTTGAGGTGCTGGTAGGTAAATGTTGTTACTGTTGGACAGTGCTTGATATATACAGTAAAGACAGAGAGAGGTATTAATCTTCTCATCTAACTCTTTACCAGAAAGCAAAAAAAAACAAACATATTTGCCAAAATGTCAAACCATCCCTCTAACTGATGTTTTTTAAGCTTGGGTTTAGATTCGGGGTTGTTCCAGAAATAGAAAAAAAACACAACACAACATGAGAAAAGTTAAGAAAAAAAAATAAAGAGAAAAATAAATCTCACTCCATCTCACTCTGGGAGGCAAAAATGTAAAGACAATCACACATTGCACATCTGTTTGTCTCGACGCGTGTTACAGCTGGCAGGATTTGTTGGCTTTCATGATGAACCAGAGCCCTGTGACAACTCCAATCAGCCCCAGGATCACACCACAAACACACAATGCTGTCTCCACAACCTGCTGCTCTGTGTGTACTTCAGCCTCTGTGGAATAACACACACACACAGCATGAGAGGTTTACTGATACGAGTTTTTAAAAGCTGATAGCTGTGCCAATAATGTCCTGGCAAATATCACTTGCTGATGTTTAATATTTAACATCATCCTACATTACCATCCACCACCTGGATCTCCAAAGTCCTACTTTCCACTACTGATGTACAATTCATCAGTTAATAGCTACAGTGTTCAAATGTGAGCTACTTTCCAATCTGCAAAACAAATCCCCAAACCTGCTGACTCATCATACTGCAACTGACCTACCCCAGAACTTGGTGAGAGGCTCACGCAGGCTGATGTGGTGCACGCTGCAGGAGTAGATGTCGCCCTCCTGCGGAGTGACGTCCAGGTAGAACGAGATGCGGAAGCTGAGGTCGCTGTTGGAGTAGTACTGAGTCTGGCTGACCTCGCTCTCGTCCACCAGCTGCCCGTTCCTGGTCCACGTGATTTCGACTTCAGGTGGATGGAAGTTGTTGACAAAGCAGATGAGGGTGTTGGAGACCCCGACTTCCATCTCCTGCTTGGAGTAGATCATTGAGGTGGGAGTGGCTGCAGATGGATTGATTTTTGACAGAGAAGAATAAAGTTACACTGCACGGCTAAATGTACACCAACAACACACCCATTCTGACCTGAACCAAATAAACCCATTTTCGAACGTCTCATCTTCTAAAACCATGGGCATTACATCACTTTAACTTCCCTTTGTGTACAGGATTGTAACCTCCATATTGTCTGAAATGACATTGTAGGCTTGTGCCTTAAGACTAATCTTAACTGGAACTAAGGGACATTGACCAAACTATGAAAAACAGCCTTGGACAAAAGAGTGGTAACAGGGATAGAGTCATAATTCTTCTCAGGGCCACTTTTTGGTCACTCTGAAACAAGGTGTGGAAACATCATTGATATACATCTAAAAGTCACTCTCTTTTAGCTGTTTTTGGTCTCTATCGACACCTAAGATACATGGCTGATTCTTTAAAGTCACTGAAAAATATTAAGTGGGAGATCCTCTCTGTCTAACCTTAATAATGGGCCAAATGCCACATTATGAGCTGTGGCTTTTATCACCCCAAAGCAAAAACATCTTTGACATATCCGTGACATACTGATAGAAAGAAAGTGATAGAAAGATCATTTTATTGTAATTCATTCAGAAAATGGAGAGAGATTGCCACAGATACACATACACGTATCATGGAAGTGAAAAGTCCCCAGCGCAGAGCTCCACAATAAAACATGACGCTTTAACCTGCCCTGACAATACATTCATGACAGTACGCCCAGTGAGGTTAATTGCTCCTTACGGGCATTTTCCCTGCTCCTCCCTCTTATTAACTCCCATTACACTACAGTACTTTTGTTCTTGGCATTAGGCTATAATCCAGTTTGAGTTTTGGGGAGATGAAGCCGGCAGTGTGACTCTTGGCTGGTCACTGGTGTTTGTTGTGTTGTTGTCATCTGACAGCAGCAGAGCCTCAGCTCTTCTGACTATTCCTCAATCCTGATTCAAGACTAAAGGCAGTGGTAGAGAGTAATTAAGTACATTTATTCAAGTACTGTACTTAAGTAGGATTTTGAGGTACCTGTACTTTCCTTGAGTATCATTATTTTATGTTAACTTTCTGCTTCTCCTTCTCATCATTCAGTATTTTAAAAAAAGGATATCCAACGTCCAATATATGACTACTCTACTATATTTGTGTAGTGGAGATGATTTGATGCTCTTTCCTCTCCCGTTAATCATCTCATCTCCCTTCAGATTTATCGTGTGACCTTTCGGAAGAGGCCAAACCACTGAACTACCAACTACCAGTTAAAACTAGCTTCACCTCAACCAGCTACAACAATAGACTGATACACAATCCATTAATGCCATGTACAATAATATATCAGTCATAGCGGACAATATTCTTTAAACAGAGTACTTTTACCTTTGGTACTTTTAGTACAGGTTAGAATGAAGGATTCTGATTTGTAATGTAGTATTTTCACAGTGTTGTATTGGTACTTCTGCCTAAGTCAAATATGTGAGTACTTCTTCTACCACTGACTAAAGTTGACAGTTTAACAGTAGGGACCCTGCAGCTCAGAGGCTCTTTGATTCAGTAAAATCTTTATAAGTACTCATATTATCAGTAAGAATTCAACGTTTCAGTTACCTCACCTATGACCTCTGGAGGATGATCCTCTCCCTTTATGGCACGTGGGATGTTGTACTTGCAGGTACCCACGGACACGTATGTGTCCTCACCCAGTCCAGGGTCAGGCGTCCACTGCTCTGCAAACTCTGGCAGACGTGGGACTGCCTCATAGGTGACAACGTCAACGTAGAGGAGCTGATCACCATCAAATTCAATATCATACTGGCCGTCCCCCGTAACGTTTCTTTGACAGAAAGTCAAAAAGCGGAGCAAGTGTTTACCTGCAGTTTTTTTGAAAAGATGACAGACATATTACATGACATAATGGTGTTTGTAATGTGAAGTCACATTGCTCAGAGTTGTTTTTGTAAGCAAATCTGGTGTCTGTGCTGTGGAGAATTAACACTGGACATGATCCAAAACTGCTAGTGAAATTCTGGCTGTTTTTGGCTTCATCAACCACACTGGCAGGTAACCAACCATGATGATTTCTATTAATTTAGCTGGCCTGCAAAACACAGAAAATAGTGACATTTTATAATGCCATTGCAGACAAAAAAAAGTGTCTTTTATAAACTGGTTTGAGTTCATAGCTGATCAAAAATTAATGGTTTGCATTGAATGGCCAAATTATTTATCCACTTTTTCACAACATGCTACTCCTCATTCTGTCCAGGCTTTGGTATATCTCAAAATAAAAACTCCTAATGCCTGCTTACAATCATGAATAATGTACTTACTGTACAAAAACTTACCTTGACTGCATTTTGAAAGACAGAGGACCAGCAGCACTGGGGACAGATTCATCTCTGTTTCATTTCAGGTCCTCCAAACGGGTTTCACTGCAGTTTGCCCTCATTCATGTGCTGAGATTACTTCCTTCTAACGCAAACCAATCAGTGCTTGATACTCAATGACAAATATGTGTGTACCTTGACAATGCCGGAGGAACATAGAAACAGAGATTTTCGCATGTAACTGCTGCCATCTAGTGGAGAACAATCACAATCAGTTTACTGTGATTATAAAAGTATATATGATATATATATTTATATATATATCATCTATATGATATATATATTTATGATTATAAAAGATTAAAGTTATAGAGTGTCCTATTTTTAAGTCTTGCACTACTGCAGTATATTGCTATTTAAGACTATGATAGAGCAGTCAAGTCTTTAAAGAGTATTTAAAGAGACACAAAGACATAAATGAAGGCTAATTTGTGCTCCTGACTTCAATTAACGCTATGTTAGCTTTAAGGCAATGGCAAAAAAAAAAAAAAGTAAGTAAAGTATAGTAAAGTATAGTATAGTGGGGAAAAAAAAACAGGCAATCACAACTTACCAAAGCCAACAATAACTTCTTCAAATTACAACTTCACAATTAAGAAACTGGATCCACAAAATGTTAAGTGGTTCTTTGGTAAATTGCTTTTACAATTAATCAGTTATTAAAACTGACAAATTGCTAGTCAGCTGAGTTTGGCGCTCAAAGTGCTAAAATGTCAGACTTGAAATAAACCACTCCCACTGACCAAAGAAAGCCAGACAAAACTCAAAGTGTTTCTACAGAAGAGAATATTTTAATAAACACACTTGTCAAACGAAAGGTATGCTGTTGAGAGGCAACAACCTGCTTGACCAGAGGCAGCAATGCTCATGTGAACGCTCTTCAGGAAACAAGACAGTTAACTGGAATGAGAAATAACAGCATGTAAAAAAAAAGAATCAAGATAACTGAAAAGGAGAAAAAAAAAAGACTGAACAGCAGAAATACAATAGTTTGTGCAACAGCAAATACAGTTTAAGTATATACAAGCATATATTCTTTCACTGAACATTCAACAACAGCTTCAACTATGCATGGACTATGAGGACTTTGTCTCTTTATGTCTCAATAAAGATCCTTTATTTACTTGTAGAGTCGTTAAGCTTTGATTTATTCAGTCAACACCGTTTGTTCCAGTAAGTGCCGAGCAGCCAAAAGATTTGTTTGAGAAACCTTCAATGAGTTTTCACTTGCTACAGATGTCTTCAAGAAACTGTAATGCAACACCTCGAATGTTCAGGAGATGAATGTGGAAATTAGAAACCTGCACTAGAATCGGAAATATTCGAAGAAATGGATGCACACTTCAGTTACAGTTTGAAGTAATGAAGGGAAATGTTGAGAACAATATCAAAGCTGAACGGATTTCAAAATACTGTGGTCAGTACTTCAATTAGTCCTATTTATAAGACTAAGTCAGTCTTAAGATGGCTGGTGGAAGAACAGTGCAGCCATCCAAAACATTACAAACCGAATGACTATGTTACTTAATTGCAAACTGTAATTACAGTATGTTAAGCCATTTCTATACTGTACTAGTGTCTACTTTGTTTAATAAAACATGAACTACAGGCAAGAAAACAGACATAAAGCTTAAAGCTCAATGTCAAACTGAGATCGAACAGCATGAACGATGTGTGTAAACATCAGAAATGATCCAGAACACAAACTGTAACCAACTTCAAACTTTGACCTGAAAATGGCAGATACTTTTATTTACTGCGCATATTGTTCTTTTCCCCCCAAATAACTGTACTGTTATTAACAATCCTGGTGATTAAGGCTGAGTGTAGGGGTTGATTTAAAATAAAATAAACGTGACAGAAGGCCAGATGTTAGAAAAGCAAGGCTCGTCACCAAAAGGTTGCTGGTTCAAATTCCAGTAATGTCTGAGGAAATGTGGGTGAAGAAAACAAATAAATAAACACTCTTCCGTTCCCTCACCACAGAGGACACAGAATAAGGCCAGCCAAAGCAGATTTGGAGTAAGGCCTGTCTTTCCACATCCTTGTTTTTTGTTTGTTTTTTTTTTTTGTTACTCCTGTTTCCCTCTTTGGGGGATCACCATAAAATTCTTCTTTATAAAAGAAACATAAATTTGTACAAGTATTTACAAAGGGGAGGAATGGGAAACCAAGGCATTTAGTGTTTGGGTTCTACAATTATCCACAGAGACGTTTCACATCCCTCAGTCCCACATTCAAAACATTTTAGGAGTCCACTTGGAGTGCTTTTCGCCATGGTATCTAATATCTCAGCCCACTACTGTTTCAGGGTGTGTTGTGTCCTGGGCCAGCCCAAGTCCCTGAGTTATTAGAGTTTTCTCTCTTAGCCGGCGCTAAGCATCTCAACCAGAGTCTGAATCACTGGTGTCTGAGGACGAGGACGAGGAGGAGGACGTGGAAGAGTCGGAGCTGGAGCTGCTGCCGCTGAGGCGTGACGGCTGGGTGTGAGTCTCTACAGTGCTCGGCTTCTCCACTGAGGACAGAACAATCAGAGGAAATAAATACGAGTTTCACAGATACACCAGGTAGAAAACTGTTAATGTACAGTAATGTACAATATATGTAATGTACAATATTTTATGAAAGACGGAACAGTCAAGAGGCAGGTTACATCTAAACAGTAACATGTGAAGAGCATCAGAAGACAGGCACATAGAGGACGGGGATGTGTGAGCTCACCTTTAGGTTTCGTAGGTTTCTTGACAGAATTGAGTTGTCCGCTGACATCTTGCAGCCTCCTCTCTAGCTCCCTCCTCTTCTCCAGAGTCAGCTCCTCTTTAGACTTGCCGATACTGCCTTTCTTTGCTGCTGCTGCTGCTGAAAAGATGACAGTTGTTACAGACCTGGGGCCTCATTTATAAAACTGTGCTTAGGATTCACGTCAAAAGGTGGCGTGACGGACGAAATACAGAAAAGTGCGTACGCACAAAATTATTCTGATTTATAACACTGTGCGCACGCACATCCTACGCCAGTTTCCCTTTATAAATCAACAACCTAACTCTGGAAATGCGGCACCTTTTGCGGGAGTCATGTCACGCCCATAATTGCCTATATAAATAGTCAGTGAAACGCCCCTAATTAATATTCATTCTACCTGAGTGCATGATGACCATGGTGACACAGACAGAAAGGAAAAATAAGAAATTTCACGTAGTGTGAAACAGAAGATCTTATTTGGGAGGTTGACGCCAGAAAAATAATTTTGTTGATGGACACAAAGTGCCTCAGAGTGGCCGCATGTGGAGGACGCCTGTTAATGCTGCTCCCTCTGAAGATTGGCCGAAATAAAGAAAAAGTCTGACGGGAGGGGGGGGCAGACGTGCAAGACGCACAGATGACACAGGGAGCTTTGTGATTTGTAACCCCTTGTTTAAAAGCGAGGGAATCAAATGCATTCAAGTTTTTTTACACACTTATTTAAAAAATAAAACAAACAAACAAACAATAGTGACTTTATTCATAAAAACAGTTTTAGTCGTGTGTCTCATCACATACAGACGCTGCAAGTGAAGCTGCGTTTGGCTTAGATGGAGCAGGGCTTGGCTCAGAGTCGACGCGACCACCAGCGTCATCAGGGAAAAGTCACATTCTTGAGCTGGGCCACATTATGGAGCACAACAGTCCTGTATGATAACAATATATGAAACTACGCTATAGGATTTGCCCAAACTGAAGCATCGAAAACAGCATCATTGTGAAACATAATCTGTCCCACTGTTCTCCTTATTTATTAGAATAAAATTTAGAGCATGCAAGCGTTTAATAGTGAGAGAACATAAGGGGTGTTTTGCAGATATCGGTGTTTGTATTTAGTATCCTAAATCGTGTTTTTGGTGATGGCTTATTCATAGTAAAAATGTCTTTTATCGTTTAATAAATGAACTCTTCATATACGATATGTGAACCGTAATATTTCGATTTCCTCTGCACAGTGGGATAACTTTCACACAGTTTCTGTGTTTGATCCTTCTCTGCCGACAGAGTTGCAGTTTCTCATGTCTCCACATTATGTGCCTACACACAAGTCAGAGTTTGCGTGGAGGACCAGTACATTCTCCGCCAAGTTTGTTTTTTATAAATCCCAAACTTTGCGTAGAAACTGGCATGTGACGCCTTCTTTTCTTTTGTGCGTACGCAACATTTATAATAATAATAATAATAATAATACTAATAATACTAATTATTATTATTATTTTATTATTGTTATTATTATTATTTATTATTTTATTATTATTTTATTATTATTATTATTATTATTATTATTATTATTATTATTATTATTATTACATATACATAATAATAATAATAATAATAATAATAATGAGTTTCACATTATTGCTTGCACTGCACATTTCATAATATGCCTGTCACTTGACTTACTCCTCTTTTCATCCTTTGTTAAGCATCCTCAAGTGTATTAGTTTGTTTTAACTGTTGTTTTAAAGGCCGGTTCAACATCTGGTCAGGGGACGATAGTCCAAAATGAGCCTTTTGGTGAGAACTGGCATACTGACTGAACAGTGTGCATTCTACATATAAAATAAAAACAGAAAACTATAAATAATTTGCCTAAAAATGTGGGCAGGTCTGGGGTCTGTTATAACCAGCATCCAGCTGTAACACACCTCAGTCATGTGTCAATCATTATTGACTTATTAGACATTTAAGAAGCAAAACAAACTGACAGTCGCCTTACTCCTTGCTTTACCAAGCTGATCTGAGCTGCACTGTTGACTGAGGGTGGGAAACTTATCTCCTTTTTTGTGACACTGCAGCAAACCTGTCACAGTGAAATCCCTTGTCACTGCAAGAGTCTACCCAAGTTAAGTGCTGCTTCCAAAAAAAAAAAAAAAAGCTGGGTATAAACTAAATATCAGAGATCATTTGTTAGTGAGTGCAAAGCTACATAAAGATATTCTCAAACAAAAATATGCAGGTATTTACGTGGCAGACGTTTCATTTACCTTCACCGTACGGCTTGCGGGGTTTCTTCCTCAGACAGGTCATGACGTAGCGCTCCAGCTCTTTCAGTGTCGATGGTTTGAGGGTTTCAAAGTCAATCTCAATCTCCTCTGGGTTGGTGTCCCTCAGTGAAGGCTCCCTGGACTGAATGATGTGGACCACACGACCCAGCTTCTCCCCAGGGAGCTTGTTTATGTCAAGGCTCAGCTGGCGCTTCTCATCGTACGACATGGGCACAATCTCCTCCTCTTCCTCAGAGTCGTAGTGTGGTAGCATGGAAGTGGCCATTGGGGGGTAGAACGGCTTCTTTGTGGTCCTGCAGAATCAAGAGGAAACAATACACTCAGGACAGGAGCTCATTATCAGCTGCTTGATATTCTAAACATGTAATTAAAGACAAAAGACTATGTGGATTTTTCTGCTTTAAAAGCCCTGCATTGATGTGAAGAGGAGATACAGATTGATTGTAATTTGGTGAGGTGGGTATTTATTTTATTACTAACTTGCTGTTCTTGTTGCTCTTCTTCCCCTGGCTTTTCTTGGCCTGGGAGCCACCTGCTCTGGCTGACTTGCTTTTCAGAATCTTGCCGGGCATTTTCCATTCCTCAGAGCCAGCTCTGCTTCTGCCACCCCGACTTCGCTTCTCCAGCTTCTTCTTTTTCTTCTTCTCCTTTTTGTCCTTTTTCTCCTTCTTCTTCTTGGGCTTGACGATGGGGCCTTGGGAGAGGGCGGCCAGCTGCTCGTGCACAGCTCGAAGCTGTTTAGAAAATTTAAATCATGATCTTACTGAAAACTGTTTCTTTCCACACAAAGTTTGTCGTAATAGGGAGACCTGGATAAATTAATAGTGGAGGTCTTACTTGTGTGCACACCTGGTCCTGCAACTCAGCCAAGCGATGTGCTCGCTCTTCCTCGCTGTCCGAGTTGGGGCTGCTCTCACTCTCTTCGCTCTCGCTGCTGGGCTCACTCTCGGAAGTGGAAGAAGAGGAGGAGGAGGAGGAAGAAGAGGAGGAAGAGGATGTTGGATGGCCACTTATTGACATGGCTGTGTGATCCATGTGTGGTTCATCTGGCATCTTGGCAAAACGGAACTCGAACACATCCTGGGACACAAAAATGTTCAAAACAAGAGAGAAAGCGGGTAACAATTAGCTGAAAGAGTTCCCTTATGCCTTGCTGTGCTTTCATTTCAGTCTGATTATTTGAAAAGTAGGACTGGACAGCCCACCTGCAGCTTCCGTGCCATGCCCACAACGTCATGGTCAGGCGGGTTGTACTTGTAGCAGTTGGAGAACATGAGTCTGACGTCACTGGCAAACTGCTGAGCGTCCCTGTACTCGCGACAGTCCATCTTCCTCTGATGAAGAGTTAGAAAAGTAAAAGGAAAAAGTTTAGTGCCTCAATAATTTTATATTTCTTAATAATTGATGATTTGACATTTACAATATTACAGATTGTCAGCTTGCTTCTTTGTCATCACGGTGGAACATTTAAAAAAAAAAACATTCTAACACGAAGAGATCTGAAACACTTTCTTATGTCATCAGTAACACAGTAGGACTATATTGATTGTCAATTACTCTTCTCATGAGTTAAAACATACAAAAGTCACCTTGATGGTGCTGAGGTCCATGGGACACTTGATGATGTCATGATAGTCATGAAGTCCCAGAGCAGCTGCATCCACAGGTGTGTAGAACGGCCAGGCGTACGCAGCGTGTTTCTTTGACAACATGTCCTTCAGCAGGCCACTGCAGTACCTCAGCTGAGGGCTTAGTTTGCCCTTCCTTGAGAGCTGAGGCTGGACAGAATCAGGCAAGTCCTTCTTGGGGGGTTTGATGGGGCGTCCGCTGCCCACCCTGCGTCCAGTGCCTGCCATCATTGGTTGGAGCAGAACAGGACCACCAGGGCTCCGGACCAGCCCCATCCCTGGTGGGGTCTCCATGCTCATGCCCCCCATGGAAGAGATGGTGTGCATGGAGGTGTCATGGACTTGGCCCCCGTGCCCTCCTTTCCCCAAGCCCACCATGTGTGTTGGTCCTGGCATGCCCACTGTCAAGCCCATGGTGGAGGGGGTGGTGGTGTCTGCCTTACGTTTCACACCTTTTTTCTAAAAACAGAGGTTGGAAATTTCCATTAACACATCATTTAGGCTTTATTCCAATCTTAATAGTTAATAACCTAAGTAATTAAGTTAATACTTAAATAACTTCATATAATTCAACACATCTTTTTAAACAAAAATCCTGAATATATTAAATATTATATTAAATATTGTTTTTTGCCTTTACCTTGGTTGTGGGCTGTGTAGGGGGCAGGCCCATGATGTTGGCTGGAGGAAGGCTTTTGGTCAGCACAGTTTGGGGAGAGTTGGCCAGCATGGACTCCCCAGTGTCAGAGGAAGAAGGGGAGTAGGCTGACTGGGACACGGCTGGCACCTGCTGAGCCCTCGATGCTGAGAGATGGGAGAGTATATTCGACTTTAGTAATAGAGCTGTCATGTCTGAAGCCTATTATCTCTGGAGATGTGCATAGCTTTTTACAAGCCATGCATCATGTATTACTTTTACATGATGCATTTCTGCAACATGAAGACGTTTCGTATAATTGCCGGACTGTATTTAATAAGCTAAGAGCATACCAATACCAGATGCAGACACTGAAACTGTGTAGAGTTTATGTCATCAAATTCTAGTGATTCTAGTAGTAAACTAAAAACAACAGCCATGTAAATAAATAACTTCATTTACATTCTGCGAGACTTTGTCATGAACTCACCTGATTTGCGACCTCTTCCCCTGCTGTTCTTGTTTCGAGGTGGTGGTGGAGGCAGCTCGATTTCCTCCTGAGGCATCTGAGCCACCTTCTGGAGAAAGATCTTCTCTACGGACTGGGCCATCAGCACAATATCGTCTGTCGGCTAGCCATGGAAACAATTAATAAAAACAGATCAGCATGCTGCAACAAAGCCATAACAGTAAAAAAGAAAACTGTTTTTGGAAGAGACTGCAACCATAATGCATCACTTTTATCAGCCATTTAATGATGAGCTGATTAATGCTTAAAATTTGTTCTGGGGTTTGTTGTTGCTTCTAATGTCATATAAATGAAATGTGTAATAAAAGGAAAAAAATGGTGAAAATTATCTTTGTCACCTATGGATAGTAAGACAGAAAGTTTTTGGGATTTTCTACAGTTACAACCAAGACATCCCCAGTCAACATACTTGATTCAGACTCAATGGAAGATGTAGCTGTTAAATGTCATTTGTTTGCTTGTCAAATTAACATTTTAATTTTCCTTCATGCCTCAAAAGTTATGCCGTAGCACACATACAGAATATGCAGGTCAGTGCATCCCGGACAAGTTTCTGTTTGCAAAGTGTCAGATGAACCTTTTCTTGTGAGAAATAAAGAGAAGGTTTGGAATTATGCTGTCTCAGTGTTGAGTAAATTCCTGGGTCTGCACCTGGGCCCCTCAAAGTTTTAGTTGGGTCAATTAAAACAACAAACTGGTGTTATCCCTGCTGTGAGAAAGGTCCACCTAATATTAAATGTAGTCAGTAGAGTATCTATCCATCAGAATAGAGGAGGAGGAGAGAAATTAAAGAGACAAAAACAGGATGGAAAAAGATCTGTTTTTTACCTTTTAACCTACCTTGTTGTAGATGTAGCAGTTGGTAAACATTGTGTTGAAGTCCTGTATGCACTCACTTGCACTGCGGTAGTAGTTGTTCTCCAGGCGCTTTTTGATTGTGCCCATGTCCATGGGCTGTTTGATAATTTTATGATAATCCTGAAAAGGGCAGAATAAGAGTGAGACACACAAGGAGAATTTTTGAAAAATGAAACCACAACTTCAGAAGCATGTTGACCATTACAAATTGAGCAATGCTCAACAGAGAGCAGCTAATAGCACCTAATAATATATTTCTTACTTTAATGCCAGATACTTTATTGCACCAGTATGAGTTGCAGAAATATAAAAAACTAAAGTGAAAGTAGAAAGTGAAAGCTTGTCTTTGTTGAGGCTCCTGAATTCAACTTACTGGCAAGTTAAGCCTGTAGGCGTCCACAGGCTCATGGAAAGGCCAGGCAAAGTGATGCCTCCACAGAGACTTCATCAGGGTCCTCTGGAGGAACTGCAGTTGGTTGGTCATGCGGCCCGGCCGGCTGGGATCCTTCACTGGGGGTTGTGGTGGGACTGGAGGCCCCTGGGGCATCGTGTGCGGCAGAGAAGGGCTCTCAAAGTCCTCGTACAGCAGGGAGGGCTTGCGAATGCGTTTGCCCGAACTAGTGTGTTGGTCCATCCCACCACTGGACAACCCAACCAGAGAGCTGGAGGGAAAGCAACAGAAACAGGATGGGATGGGAAACACTGATGTAATGATAAAGAAAAACTGCAGAAACAGAAATGCTCAAACTGAGAGAGATACAGAGACAGGGAGAGAGATCTGCCGGCGAAGCAAATGGTGATTTTACGTCGACTGTGCTGTGTGACCTTTGTCAGCTTTATTGATGCAGCCATCAATTATCTGATCTGGTATCCATCGCATGCACTAATTGAAAATGTGCCAGTGTCAAAAAGTGCACGCAATACATGCTTCAACCATGTAGCCCATGACCACTGCCTTGACAACTACAGCGCTGCCCTCCCACTCAGTGAACCGTCATCTCGGGAACTAGGCGTCTATCAATAGGCCGCTACTTTTAGCACAGTCATGGGAACCGCCATCGTGGGGTTCCTCACCAGTTAAAAAAACAAACACTTACTGTAAGGCCCCAAAATCTATGAGGCAAACCATCACATTTAGCTCCACATAATTACAGCAAACACTTTCTTCTTTTTTCTTTTTTTTGTCTGGCCATAAATATATTATCAATCTTGGCAAAAATTCTGTGATTTATGACTAATTCTATGGCTTTACTTTATTTATCCCAGGGGGAAATTGGAGGTTAAATCGAATGTCTCACACTCTCACTGTCAATATTTTTAAAATAAAGCACAAACTAGTGAGCTTACATGTTTAGCACTCCTTGGTGCTCATCATGCTCAATGAGATTGGTTTATTCTAAACAGGGAATTTTACAGGCACTTTTCTAAATAAAGAAAAAAGATGTCACTTGCTCTTTTCTTGCAAAGATAGAAGGCCACTGAACAACCACAACAATATTCAATATCTATTAGAAAGCAATGTAACAAAAAACAAAATTCAACCACTGAAGATAAATACTTAAATAATTGGTTGATTCATTTCAACACTGATCTTCTCTGTATGTAAATCAAACTCTGGTTTCCTCCCATTTACTAAAGAATGAATGTGAAGAATATTCCTATTCCCTTGACTGAAACACTGGATTCAAAACTGGACCTACAGGTACTACTGAGGATGGGTTTAAATGCCACAAAATCAATCAAGAGAGATGAGTGTAAAAAAAAAAAACTGGAGACTGCAGACTGCAGACCACAGCTATCTTCAGTCTTAGCTGTGGTTCAACATGACCACACAGACCATGTCTGATGTAGACCATGTAGTCACCTGAGGCCACAACGTCAACACATTCATTCTCTTCGCAGACCACATGAACCAGATTTAAAAGCTGGCAAATATTACTCCAGAGTTCAGGACAGGTACCTGCCCCACTGACACACAAACTGTGGCAAAGCCTGTGAGCTGATTTTCAGTCAGAATCAAAGCAACACAAGACCGGACTTTTATAAATAAATAAATAAATAAATAAACAAACAGACAGACAGCAAAAATCTAGTCTTTTATGTGAGTATAACCATGATGAATGGGTGGCTAATAGAAGAATCTTTATTTTAACATCTAATGGTTTGGCAAACACTTGTCTAGCTCCATGTTACTAATGTGGCTCTCCTGTTTCAACCTGCACTGAATCGACGTATGTTTCTACTGAAAAGGCATTAGTACTGACAGAGTGGAGCCTAAAAACCATCTCCATCGCTCAGTGAAAGCGATGACGGAAGAGTCAGACTGATATATTTACAGTCGCCGGCTGCTGGTCGCGTGGTTCGGAGGCCCCGCCCTCCCTGTTTGTAAACACACTGACTCACAATGACACAAACCGAAGACTGACAGCCACTTTCTGTCAAAAACACGAAGGATACCAACACTTTGTTTAACGGTGCTGCTTTAGGAGGGGTCAGCCTATGAACCTGTCAGTGGATCTCAGTCATTTTACCACATCATGTCCACCCGCACAGGACCTCTCAGCTGGAAGCTGGAAGCTGGAACAGGCTGATATCAGGCGTTACTGCAACAAAGCATGACGAATATAGCTCTGAACAAAACACTCAACAACTGCAGAGTCCTGGAGGCACACTGGCTGTGATATTTATTAGCAGTGCTGATCACATGAGCCGCCAGATTAGCGTTAGCAGGACGCCTGAGCGATGAATGAGCCGGCGGGGAGCAGCCGGCTGTACCGGCCGGTGCTGCAGCTGTCAGCCTCCTCCTCTGAGCCAGCTCATTGTGAAATGAGGGGGAAAGATCAGAGAAAACGAGCTTCACGGTGCGAGTCGACACACCCAGCTGTAATTTAGCGGACAGGGGAGAGCTAAGCTGGCTAAGTCAGCTCGCGCCTGACAAGCTAGCGTTGCCAGGGAGGCTAACGGCCATAGTAACGTAGCTAACGATAAAAGATGACAACAACAACAATTAACAACAATTTAACTCCCCGGTTCAAAGGGACACTCGTAAAAGTCACCGCGGGACTTACCTGTCGTGGGACGGGTTGACGGCCGCTTCCATCGGGCTGAGGGCGCAGTGTTTTTACAGTGCAATATTCTCCTCCGCTGTTGACACTGCACTTCCAGCAGTGTACCGCCGAGCAGCTCCGCAGCGAAATGGCGCCCAAACGCTTCCGCTTGACCCTATATAAACCCACCACGTGGCAGCGCCGTGTACTTCCTGTCACGTCCGGGGCGATCCTGCGCTCCCATTGGCCGGAGTCACACGTCTGTCAAAGTGAGGGCACGCCCACCACGCCCCTGCTCGGTACATGTTGTACTCTGTCATGTTTGGACACAGCGGCAGCGGGCGTCGCACTGCGATGAGCCAGCTGAGGTGTAGCCTTCAAAATGTTCACCAGTACGGCTTTATTTAGACATAATGTCCTTCTGTCTGAGGGAGTGGTGTTATGTTGTGTGTATGATTGTCCTCAGTGTCTGGGTTGGCGATGTAGGTCTTCACCGCCTTTATTAAAACCCCCTCGGATTGTCTAGGTGGTAACTTGAGTTTTTATGGACATTATTAAGAGACTACAGGGAGTATATGTGTATGTTTTTACATGCTGCTGTTGGGTCATGTGCTGGTAAACATATATGAGCTTTTTCAACCCTGAAACTATTGAATTTATCTGATTTCAAGAGTTAAAACGCTGTGATTCTCTATTTACTCTGTATTTGAACATTTTATAATTGAATAGTTTGAACTTGACTAATTGTTTTTCTCAAAGTGAATAATGCTGAGATTGGATATCAAGGAAGAGCCCTTTGACAAAGTATAGCTAGTACAGTATAATATAACTCAACCTGGCACAGCACACAATAGTTAAAGGGGTGGTACAGTGATTTACTACTGCTCTCCCATTAAACTTGGGGACTCACACAATCCAGTTTTTTTTAAAACGATGCTCAAAATTGAAGCAGCAGAGGCTGAGATATCCTGTATTTGAATCCCCATGCATTAAGCTCACAGATGTATTGTGCTTAGGTATGTCACTTCCACTCCAGTGGTTTTCAGTGGACACTCACGGCATTGCAATGAAAAATCCTCCTGTGGCACCAAAAGCACTTTCCTCACAGATCACCATTGTAAAATATATGCCTGGAAAAGTGTTGACACCTGCAGCAACATGTTCAAATTTACTCTTACTATGGTGTTTTTTAAGCCATGGAGGTTTAGTCTTTGTAAAACTTTTCCAAAGTCGTCTGTGTAAGAGCAGCCCAGCTGGGCCTGAGGCATGATAGGATTAACACTACTGCGCCTATTCAGTGGACCACATGCCATGGAAAGAAACCCTGAAGCAAGAAACTGTTTAGATGTTTGTGCCAGACAAGCAACTCTGGACATCTTTCGACCTGGTATCCGTTTCGTATAATACATGGTCAAGCTCCAAAAACGCTGAGGTCTATAATTTCCATAAAGCAACTCAATGGCCTGAATTGGATCACCAGTAAGTCCTTACATCTATCAGAACACCTCATGAGGAATAAACTGACCACCATGTGTAAAATTGGTGGAGAGCCCATTTAAGTTCTAACAAAATCAGAGAAATGTTACATGAGTTACATGACAGAGCGCCAAATTGCTTCCTCCAGTAATTGGCGATATAACCTGCACCAACAATTTACAGTGCTTGAAGAAAAATATTCTTCCATAAACTGAACTACTAAGTATCCCTGACTGAAAGTTTTGCTATTGTAAAGCCCAAAAAATAGACAGGAAAAGATTAATTCAAAAGATTTATTGTCACAACTCTGCAGAAGGAAATAGAGTTCAAACTGTGCATAATTTAAAATTGTAATCTCAAAGATTTTCATTTTGTTGCCTTTTGCGACACCTGTAATGCAAGGCAGTACTTGTGGGTGTATTTTTCATTGTCATCGACCTTTTCTCTGTTTGTACGGTCATAGTAACTGACTGGGAACACTAGCACAAACTGGGAAAAAAACAGCACATCACTGCACACTCACGGCTTGTGATATGTCCAGAAAAGCTGCCACAGACACCCAGGTCATAATACTGCAAATGCAAGGTCTTTCATCAGTAGGCTCAACCACCACTGTGTTGCCTCATTTGGCACTAGATAGTGACTTAACAGACATTTATTAAAAGGAAAATCTTTGAGATTTTGTGTTTAAGAATCGTCCATACAGGGAAAAGTACAATTAAAATAAAGCAAACACAAAAATAAAAAACACATACAATCCAAACATCTAGAAACACTCAATCTGCAGTACGAAAGCCTCTAAAATCTAACATTATTTTTTCTTCTATATCTACTTTTGCAAAATGTATGAAACAACTGTGTGTGTAGTCATCATAAACTCTCCAAAAAGATTCCCATCGACATCCATCACCACATGGGAGCTACCCAGAGGGACCTAAGGTTGGCTGATATGATAATAAATACCATGGTATGAATCAAATTTAGAGTGAAATTTGTATCAGACCATTCTTGCAAATCAGTGGGAGGGTGTGATTTTTGACAATGCTTTCCATGAAGTGATGAAATACCTACATATATTACATATTTGGTTTTTCATAAAAATGTACTGTAAGTTAAATGTACTGTGATAGAGGATTTTATCCATATCGCCCAATCCAAGTAGGACCAATCTTCCTGGAGCCTTTGGAGTTCAAAAATCTGTTTCACAAGCTGCCCAGTGACAGATACCTACATTTTCATTGACACTCTAGAGAATTCTAGAGAACGGATTTCAAGTACAACTTCACCTTCTTCAAATGTGCTTCCATGCACATTTGAAGAAGGTGAAGGAATATTCTTAATGGGTAAAAACTCAAGCAACATTCGCAGTATGAAGTGTGGTCTGATAGTGCAGTTATTATTTATAGTACAAGCATTGCTTGAGTTTTGACCCTTTAAGACATTCAACCAGAATCCTTCCAGCAACCCAACTGCTTCTCTGGCTTGGGGAGAACTTCCTCCACATGAATCAATGTGCATCATTCTTCTCCTCTTGACGGTGAAAGCCCATATTCTGCTTTCTCACCAGTTCAGCATAAAGGCTGCCTTTCTCCAGTAGCTCATCATGACTGCCCTCCTCCTTTACCATCCCATCACTGAGGACAATGATATGATTGGCCTTCTCCACAACACTCATCTGGTTGGATATCAACAGCACGGAGCAGTTGTTGGTTTGGTTTAGCAAAGCTTGGTAGACCTGTTGAGTACAACCATGACTTGGTGTTACATGCGCAAAACACAGTAGCAAATAAAGAGTAAAAAAGTTGAGACACTCTAGAGTGTCCTACCTGGTATGTATTCTCTGAGTCCAGGTCACTGGTGGCGTTGTCCAGTATCAGAATTTTAGGACGCCTGATTAAAGCTCTGGCAATGGCAATGCGCTGCTTCTGGCCTCCAGACACCTGGCCTCCCTTCTCCCCAGCATCTGTCCAGCAACAGAAAGACATTGTCTTATTGTGTTTATGTACATCTCTGGAATATAGTAAGTGTCTTTTGCATTATGCAAGAACACAAGGCCAAAGTGTTGTTGGTTACAAGAGCATTTAATTCCTGCAGGGTTCACAATGTTAAATGTAACACCAAAAACTTGTTTCATACTACATAAAATGCAACTGTTTCCATCTTTTTTGAGGAAATTAAATTATAAACTTTTAAAGACCTGCTTCTGAGTTGTTCATTCTGTAAACATCTAAGAATTCAAATTGAAATGAAAGAGCTCCACATTTTTTTCCAGGGCCAGAACAAGAACTCATTTTGGGATTCACTCTAATAGATGCTGAGTGTGTGGGTCAAACCTGTGTCGTATCCATTTGACAGTTCCGTTATGAACTTGTGGGCACTGGCCAGCTGGGCAGCCACATACATCTCCTCATCAGAAGCATCCTCGTAGCCGTACTTGATGTTCTCTCGCACAGAGCGAGCAAACAGCACGCAGTCTTGGCTCACCACAGCCATCTATGACCACACACAATGAAGGGGAAAGTGATGGTGTAACTGCCACAGCTAAGTCAGAGCACAATTTGCAGTGAGCGCAAGAGCAGAATAAAAGTTGGCAAAATAAGTAAGTGTCTTTACAGCAATCCCGTGGCCAGTGTGTGATGATACAAAAGAAGTGTTAGGTGAAAGATAAGATGAGAGCAAAGGAGTGAAACTAAAGAGACATTTGGAGGAATTTGAGTACAAACTTACAATGAACTGTGATTCACTTTCCTTATATCATCCTTGTTGTATATCTTGGGGCTACTTTAATTTCATTTCTCTTTTATGGTCTTAGCTTAAGAATTAACTTATGTATTTGTCACCTTGAATTTTAGTCCATTCTTGCAGTAAAGTGACTTTATAAACCCTTTAGGGTGTCAGCACCTTACCCACACAGGTTGCGGTTTATTATGTTTAAAGAGTACATTAAGGAAAAGGTCTCAAAAGACTAAAAAGCTCCTTGCAGTCTTTACCATTTTTTTTCATGGTGATAATGGTGAAGATATACTGTTCTGTATGATGACAAATAGATCTCTTAGCAACATTAATGACCCGTTTTCAGCAACCTAATTCATTGATGTCACAGAGAGCATAACTTGTATTGCACTTAACTGTTTTAGAACAACTGCTTAACAGTTTAAGTGGACCTTTCCTAAGATTTTGCCTATATGTCTTTCTTCCACCTAGTGGCCAAAAATCTCTTCATGCCACTTTAAAGGTGCCCTTTGGAGTTTTCTTGTACAAAAAGCAAAAGTTATGTTTACATTCAGCATTTCCTTAGAGGAAGCCTCATACTCAATACAAACAGAACAGGCACCGACTGATAGAAACGCTGCTCCAAAGTGCTACTGGCAGTACAAACTCATCAGGATTATTATTGAGCTCACTGCAAGTCAAATGTCAGCTGAATGCTTAAAAGGTTTAAATACAACATGGAAAATTGTGCTGCATTAACCCACCTTGTCGTGTAGGTACTGGTCTTTGTAGCTTTGCAGTGTTTTCCCATCCAGCAGGATCTCCCCTGCTTGAGGCTGGTAAAATCTCTCCAGCAGTTTGACACAGGTGGACTTCCCTGATCTGTTAAGCCCCACGAGCGCAGTGATTTGGCCTGGCTTTAGCTCCATAGACACATTCTGGTAGAAATATAAGGTGGATGGGTGAAGAGACTTTTGCTATTAAATAATTCTAAATGTAAACAATAAAATAAGAATAAGAATAATAAATAAATGCACAGAAAAAGACATACATACCTTGAGTACACAGCTGTTTTCATCTGTCTTGCCAGAATAGGAAAATGTTACGTTTTTGAATTGAATGTGTCCCTCAAGATTTTGGGGAGCCAAAGTGCCCTCTGGGGGTACATTAGGTGTGCGATCCAAATATTCAAAAATCTTCTCAGAGGCACCGATTGCCTTCTTCACCTCCGGGTAATAACGCATGACAGCCTGGAAGAGAGGTGGTAGATTATTGATAATTCTACAGTAGACAAATTATACTTCAGTCAAGAGTATGCTCTTTCTCTTGGCCTGTGGCTCACCTCAACGGCAGAGGCAAACTGGAGCTCATAGAGGACGAATGACACCAGGTCTCCACTGCTAACAGCCCCCCTGGTCACAAGAGTCCCTCCATAGTAGAGAATACACACCTTCAGGGCTAAAGTTGTCATCTGGGAGAACGTATACAGTGGTTTACACATTAAAGGCACATTTTTAGTTACATTTAGTTACTCAGGTTAACCCCACAGCCTTACACTCACAAACATATGCTAAGAAATCATTGCGCACCTTATAACCCAGACTAGTATTCAACTCACGCTGTTAGCCCAGGTAGAGGCTGCGTAGGCTGCTGCTTCCTTCTTATTAAGGGCGTAAGTATCCTCCAGCCGCTGCCTGTACCTCTCCGTTTCACCGTCCTCGTTGGCAAAACTCCTCACGGTCTTCATACAGGAGAAGGTCTCTGTGGCCACCTGGTTCGCTTTCGCCAGAGACTCCTGAACCTTTACAGCAATAGTCTGAAACATGGATGAAAACAGAAAAAAGAATTTGAGAAAATCTGATGTTTTACAAATGTGAATGATGGACACAATCATCATCATAGTTACCCTGGAAATACTTTATATATAATGTCACATTGTCTACAATACAACCGTTCTTTTTTTTTTAAACAGCATCCCATGCCTGGGGGTGGATTTTTCCTAAAGCCTCCATTAATTAATTCTTTTAGACACGTGAGGGCAGCACAGAACAAGCTGCAGGCACAACACCAATGTATTATCAGCCTATAATGTTGATTTGTCAGCATGGAGGAAGTGCAAACAGCAAAGGTGGGAGCAGTGCAAGTGAATCAACAGTAAAGTTTGGGGCTGTAAAAATCAAAACAATGAGCTCAAAGATGCTAAAATGCTCAGTAGAGCTGAGAGGAACTGCAAAATGGGTTGACAATTCTCTCTGGGTTTGTTGGTTTGTCTCTGAAAGCAAACCCGTTCACATTACACAGTCTTTTCATCCACTGTTAATATTAAAATATTGATTAGAGCAGCTTTAAAGAACTTTTTACCTGGTGGAAGTGTCCAGTGAGCTTGGGTATGACCCAGATGATGGGCAGTCCCATGCAAGTGAGAAGGGACATTTTCCATGACTGGCTCACCATGAAGAATGTGAGGAAGCCAAAACGTGCGGTGTACCACATCAAAAGACTTAGTTTCTCACTGAGGGCCTCGCTCATATCGTTGGTATCTGTGGTGATGCGGGACACCAGTTCACCTGAGAAAAGAAGTCAGAGAAAGAAATCTCAGTGTAAGTATTCAATATTTTGTTAAAATCCTTTTCACCAGCCCACACTTATTTGGATAAGTACGGAAAAAACTGGTTTAAGATTTATTCATGATGACCAACTGTACACAACATTCAGTATGTCAGTCGTACGTATGTTATACACACATCATTTACCTGTCGAAGTGGCATCGAAAAAAGCAATCTCTTGTTTCAGCACAGCCTGTAAGACGGATCCCTGCACTGAGGTGTGTATGAGGCTCATGGTGATGTTGTACATGAGGTCACATAAAAACTCAAGCACGGCACTGAAACATAGGACATAGGACGCATTACAGTGAAAAGCACTGAAAATATGATTGCATGGATATTATTACACTACCACCTTTACTGTAAATGTTGTTTTCTGTAATATATGAATATTTACTATTCAGCTAAATAATAAGTGAATGCACGATTTCCTAATGAAAAAGAGAGAGGAGATAAAGATGTATGATGAGATTTTGGAAGACCTTTAGCTTGACAAATTCAGGTATAATACAAACTTAGAAGCTGTTAACCACTTAGTTACAAAGGTTACATTACCTGCCAATAGTCATTAGTGACATGATCGTGATGGCCTCTGTAAATGCATCAGGTGCTTCTTCATTTAGGATCCAGTCAGCCACGCGACCGGTGTACTGAGGAATAGCCATCTCACCTGTGTTCAGAAGTGCACATTAACACAATATTGATCTTTGGGGAGGCAAAACTGCCTGTTTTGACCGAAAGAGTCAACAGAGTTAGTGGAGCAGAAACATTACTGTCCCTTAATGGCTTAAATATAAATGGCTAAATAAAATGAAAAAATCATTAATTAATTAATGGCTTAAATTAAGCAATCATTTAGACTTTTACATATCCTTAATTTCCAACAAGCGTTTCATTTTATTTATTGAGTTAGGCTACCTGACTATTTTCAGATAGAAAATATGCTGAATGGAGTCTTTCCAAGCTTCAAAATTCTGAACTTTAACTTTAACTTGTACTACCTACTTTTTGAGTGAAGCTGCAAGCCACACAGCAAGAACTGCAGGACACAACTCACAAACTTTGTAGTTAGGTCTGAGGTGTTGCCCCACTCACCGTAAGATGAGAGAACCACAAGAAACAGCACAGCAACAAAGCGCTGAAAATAGGGCCGCATGTAGCCCATCAGTCTGTTCAAAGGGGTACTGGTGTCCTCTCTGGGCTTCTCAGAGGGTGTTCTCTTAAACAGAGATAAGATGTATTGACCCCAGTTCGACACGTATCGGCTCCAGTAGAGCCACGCCACCGCTGTCACAACATAACCCTGTAACACCTGCAAAAAAAATGACAGGTTTCCATCCATTAATATCTGTACATCCCATCCATACAAATATGACATGAAATAACATGATGACATGACATAAATCATTTAATGTGTCAGATGATTCTAACGCGTGATCGGATAAAAGCAAAGAACCAAAGAAATATCTGAATTGGTGGATTTCTCATTCTCTTCAGGCTACTTTGGTTTTGGTTTCAGTCTTGTTCTTGTTCCAGTCAAAATATGTTTATAACAAGTATATGAATCTTTGTTTCATAATAGTTTTACTATCTTTACAGTTAACAGGTGAAACTATACTGGAGACATTAAACTGTCTGATAAAGTCAGCAGATTAATCATGTATCGAATAAACGTAGTAAACCTTTGGTTACTGTTTTACAAATCCAAATATTGGACTGCTGACAAACAACAATAACAAAAGCAAAAGTACGTGTTTCGCAGCAGAATTCCCCTGTTAGTGTTATATTGTATCTATAACTGACTTTAATGTTGTAGCTGGTGGATCTGGAGTTAACATTATTTTATCAGTATTTTATTAATCTGTAACTATGTCTATAACTATTTTATAAGCTCATAACAGTATTTCTGGATAAAACATTAACCTGTAGAATAACTAGTGACTACAGCTATCAGCTAAATGTTGGGTTTTTTACATAAAAGGCAAATACTCAGAATCAGTACCTAAAAACTGTATACATTTTTACTATTGGCATCTGCTGAGTGCCCTTGATCAAGACACTTCCACATCATTATTTTTGCACGTTTGTTTATCATTTCTTTTCCAAGTTTAGTTTTTGAAGAAAAAAAAGGATTGCATATAAAAATTCTCAGCAGCTATACTGGAAGTCTAGCGTGTCAGACTTTTCCACCAGTATGTGAACATGAAAATACCCGCAAATATTTTCTGCTACTTTATCAACGCGATCTGTCCTGCAACTACCCAAACACAGCAGTGTAACAAGCAGCAAAACAGAGCCACCAACCCTCTGCCAGCAGTGCCAGCCCCACAGCTCCTCCATGGTGGACTGGCCGAGCGCCCAGAGAAGAGTGGTGTACACTGGGAAGTGGAAGCAAAGGACCCCTAAGCTCTGCAGCCCCTCGAAGCTGCTCATCCACGGCAGGCTTCCAGGGAAGGTGAGGGTGAGGAGGGCGAGGAGGCAAGCCCTGGTCAGCCCTCCCCCCCACAGGGTGAGGAACGGGTGGGACAGGAGGAGAGGTGACAGCTGGGCCAAGCGGATGGCGTGCACAACACACACATCCAGGCACAGGAAGAGCAGGGGGAAGAAGTAGCTCATTTTCTGCATAATGCGCAGGTCCTGCAAATACAAGTGACAGGGATCATTCAGTCAGGTTTCATAACTAACATGGATGTTACCTGTGGAATACATAGCTCAATATTCAGCCTATTTAAATCTCTTTTAACTATATGAACCAGGCCAACAGTGTGTCCTTAAATGCCCTTTCTAAACACAGCTGAAAATTTACTTTCAGTTTGCAGGTATTCTGCATTACTTTCACTTTCCCCTAAACTGCTGATTTCTTTGAAACACGTCAACAGCAACCCACAGACAAACCCACCCGGAGAAACATGAAACACTCAGAAACGCAATATGATTTTAGTAAGTCAGAATTAAGCTACAGTAAGTACAGTAACGCATAGCTTGCCCAGCTTAGCTTGTACCATCGCACTTGTTCAAATCCAGCTCACATTTCAATGTTTACTTACAGGTTTGGTGTGGAGGACGTGTGTTATCCGTGTGAGAAGGTAAAACCACACCGATGGTCTCCACAGCAAACTTAAATTAAGACAAATTAACAACCGGCTGCGTGTTCAAACGTCGACCGAGCCGCCACTGCCAAACCGAAAGTGAAAGTACTTATTTGTACCGTGTTGGATGGAAAGTCCCCTTCTGCTACTGACAAAGACTGAGCAATAAAACACACTTTCCTTTAAGCACTTCAGTGTGTAGTACAAGTTCTGCATTCATAAACTTATCTCGTAAATAATATGTAACACGATATAGTGGTGGTCCAGTGGTAATCAAAAATGTGCCGAATGAAGGTGGGACTTTCTCCAAATAGCCCAACAGCGACACCATGTGACAGGAGGCTGAAACTGCCACAGCTTTATCACCTCCATCTGTCCTGCAGCATTGTTCATGTCAGTGGTTATCACATCCACACCACCCATTGCATTGTTAATGTCTTGCCTTTTTCCCGTCTTGCTGTGTTGATGGTTTTTCTATTTTATTTGTATGCTGCCACTTTGCTGCTAAAAGAAGGTGCACTTATGGAATAATAAAGACCTGAACTGAACAGAAAAAAATTGTGTTAATCGATGTCACAATACTCTTTTAACCAACATTTATGTCTTTCAATTCTCCATTTTTGCTGCTGTGTGTATAACTATATAAATAATTTGTTATAATAAATACTTTTATCTTATTGATTTAATTTTAGCTGAAAACAGATTTATTGACTTTTGAAAGTAAACTTAAATACAGTACACAGAATTATTTTTTGTTATTATTATTACATATATTGTTTTTTGTTGCTGTCAGTCTCGCTTGTGTTAACTGGGCATTTGTTTGCCAAGTTTAATAAAGTTATATAATTCTGTCTGTCTTTCCATGTTATATCAACCTGCTCAGACTTCCCTTTATTTGCTTCAGTTTCAGGGTCCTGGTATTGTTCATGGCGCAGTTAAAAAGTACAGGGCCATTGTTAAGTGGCTGAGCTAACACCTGAGCTATTCCTACAATGATAAATCAAATTCATGTGAAAAAGATCTGTTACCTCAAAGTTTATATTTCATGCATTGTTCACAGCAACATGTTCATGAGAGAGTCATAATTTAACAAAGACACGAGAAAACCAGTAATCCAAAGCTGATAAAGTACCTGACTCAGGTTTACTGTATGCTATTTGACTGCGGTAACATTTGATTCGTCTCAACTTTGTTTGGGCAGGTTTCTTATGTGAGCTCCATATAAACTGAAGTGGTGATAAAACTGATGTTGACATGAGATTTTTCCTCTCTACAAGACATGACCACAAGATTAGCCTTAGCTGCTATTGTACATTAGTGGTTCATATTCCTTTACACATGTGAAATTAATTTGTACAACCAAAATGGCAATGAGTCAAGACTTTTGCTGCTCCAGAGGATGTGGCCCCAGGATAGCTGCCTGCTGGTTTGCCTTGTGTTGCAGCGCATAAATATAACTTCGGGAATGAAACCCCCAGCTGAAACTTTGAACTCCCTGATAGTTTCCTTCCTTTCCCCCTGCTTTCATTTTGGAAAGATAAGATGAGAAAAGCTAAAACTGTTCTGTTTTAAGCGGCCTGTAAGCAAGCTCTTATAAATCACTTAGAGTACAATCCTTTTATGTATATTTTGAAGATATAATATACATCTCTGAAAGGTTTATTGTGAGAGCAAAACCTAATTAATAGAACCCATTTTTAGTGCCCAGAAAAATAAACAGGGGTTTGTATTAAGTATTTTTATAGTGGATAAATTAATATATAAGAAGAAGAAGCATTTTACTGGTTTGCCTGGAGCTTATTTACTCTTTTGTGTCTATCTTAATCTACAACGTAGTAACTCCACTACTTACTGCAGCAGTGTTCAAAAACATAATATCTCCCTTTGAAATATAATGGTGTAGAAGTATAAAGTAGAATGACTCTGAACTGCATTTTGCACTGAGTAACTGTACACAGTTAATTTGGAAAGTACATGTACTTGTACTTACATATTATTTTGAGATACTTGTCCTTTACTTGTATGATATGTAATAAGATTGTAAAATACACTGGTGCATTGAAAAAGATTAAACTAGTGGTTCTCAGAGACTAAAGAAAAGTCCAAAAAAAGAACACAACCTTGTGCAGCAAAACAGTTTTTGCTTCTTTCCTGCTCCGTTAATCATGTCACGACCCCTCTGATCCATCTTGTGACCTTTGGCAGGGGGCCTGACCCTCAGCATTGGAAGCACCGAACTAAAACACCTGACTGTATAAATGTCATGGTTCCCTCTCAGCAAGCTAAAACTTTAATATGCTGCAGTATGGGTGATCAGTATCATAATAAGAAAGTATTATATGTCAGTCACAGAGGCCATTAATAAAATTATAGTATTTTTATTTTAAACAGGTTGCATACATTTAGCTGACCATGCCTCTGTCTTTTTACTTATGAAGGATTTTTGAATGAGTGAAAAAGCATTTTTACATTTATTAAAGTATCTGGAAACTTCTACCACCACTGCTGATGACAGCGGCCATTTTTAAGGTTTTTATTCACATTTTGCAAAAAAATCCTTTGTACTTTGCTTGAACGCAGTACTTTTACTACAACATTACTACACTAATATTTCATCTATAAAAATCTAATAAAACAGTTAACACACAATAATATTATTATTATTGTTGTTGTTGTTATGTTGTTGTTACACTGGTTCCGTCCATGCTGACCTGTTTGTTGCTGAATGAGACTTTTGAGCTGGCTTCTCACCGTGAGCCCCACTGCGCATGCGCGGACATGGCAGCTGCAGCTGTGCAGTTCCTCGGCTCGGACAGATCAGAGCTCACAGTCAGTGCTTCAGATATTTATCCGCAGCAGACCTGAGCGACCCGACCAGACGCAGGCGGCTGTCGGTGCCGTGATGGAGTGAAGAGCCGGCGGCGGGGGACACCATCGATCTGGTCTGGATGGAACCGACGGGTCTACGGGACGTTTTCAAATGTATAACACTGTGTAAGCAAACACGAAACGACGTGCTGTCATTTTAAAAGCCTCTGTCCCGGTTTGGAGAGCTGCTGCGAAATAAGCTGCACATAAAGTCAGAGAAATGTGTAATGTGACTTACCTTTCCTGCTCATGTCAGGCCTGTAAATCCTCCTTCTACGTCAGCTGCTAAAACATCTGGATTTAGACACATGGCTCTATTGTGTACTGTTGAAATCTGGATGAACAGTGTGTTTGAGGCTTTGAACGGACACACAGATTAGATTACTGATCTCTGCATCTGTGTTTTTTTTTTATTTGTTTTTAATAACATGTTTCTTGTGTTTCAGCCATTGCAGCAATGGAGGATATTGGTCTCCTTCCCAAACCCACAAATGACCCACCTGCCCACAGACCCACAGTCACCGAGGCTTTGGGGATGCACCACATCCCCGCAGGTGTGTATGAGCTCGGACCGAGCGTCTCTCTCGAGTGTGTCTGACTGTGATGCTGAGGCTGACACGTCTCAACCAGATGTGCGCGTGTCCTCCAGGTCATCTGCACGCTGCCACGATCGATGCGAGCAGGAAGTCTGATGTGCGCAGAGATGGACCGTCCAAAAAAAGGTGCCACTCGGTGATGGCAGCAGAGCCGCAGATGATTCCCCAGTTTCCCTCACAAACTGCAGGTCCTCTGGATGCCGACAGCGGTAAGTGACGGTGTGCTGAAGTCATGGATACGTGGGATTTAAGGATGTGGCCCACATTTTGAAAGGGCTCTTTAGTGTGCAGATGTAAAAGAGCAATGATTTGATGAGTTGTCAGGTGGCATTCAGCTGCAGTCCCAGTAGTAGGACTAGAAATAATATTGCTTATTCTACAATTTTGTGTTCAGTAAGCCAAGCCTATGGATCTCACACCACTGCTTCCAGTAAGTAATGCAAATGTTTTTTGTTTTTGCTTTTTTCAGCACTCTTTTATACAGCTGCCAAAAATGGAAACACTCATTTGGATAAGGCAGGGCCTGGCAGGAAAAAACCAAAAGCCAAAATCGCAGATCCTTCACAGTGGAGGCAGAATAAGCAGAAGCAGCTGAGGATGGAGGGTAAAGCGTACGTGAGCAAGCGCAAAAAGGACGGAGAGATGGTGACAAAGCAGCCGAGAGCCGTGGGACCGAGGTGCACCTCGAACGCGTGCAGAAAGGCGTCAAACCGTCTCTGTCACGAAATCAGCGAGGAGGCCAGGAAGAAGATGTTTGACGAATTCTGGCAGCACATGAACTGGGCTCAGAGGAAAATGTACGTAGCGGGACAGGTTGACCGCGACCCCGTGGAGAGGTCACGGGCAGCGGGGTCAGTGTCGAGGAGATCAGTTTCGCTCCGTTATCACCTGATGGTGGATGGCAAAAGGAAACAAGTGTGCAAAAACATGTTCCTGTCCACTCTGGGGATAGGAGAGTGGTCTGTGCTCAACTGGGCACAGAAAGGAGTGACCAAACAGAATGAGTCAAATGAAAACAAATTGGAAAAGAGGCCATCTGTCCCTCAGTGCCCACAACAGAACCCTGCTTCCTCTGCAGCCACTAATACTGTGGAAGTTTTTCAGGGTGAGTGGCTTTACTCTTTTTTAGCTGGCTATTAAAGTTACTTCTAGGGCTGAAACCAAAGTTGATTTATTGATTGGGCAACTGACACCGCATGTGAAAAATATTTTAGTCTTTTTTTCAAGCAAAAATGCCAAATATTTGCTGGTTCCAACTCCTCAAACTGCAGGATTTTATTTGTTTCTCTGTTACATATGATTGTTACATAAATTGATTGCCTTTAAGTGCATAGCTGCTGGTAGACAAGACAAACTATTTTAAGATGTCACCTTCGACTGTGGGAAATTGTAAAAGGCATTTTTCAGATTTTTTTTTGTATTCTATTAACTAAATTCTGAATAGAGAAAAATATTAGAAAAATAAGCAACAGACTGCTTGAAAATGAAAGCACTTGTTAGCTGCAGCCCTACTTAGTGCACAAATGTAATAACATTAGAGATAGTACCATTATTTAGCATATTTTTAGCAAAAGGACATAGTTTTTGCCATAACACTGAAGTGTATCACAGTAATACTCCTACACGTTCATGACATTTCCCTGTTTTTTTGCAGAACAAGTGAATGCCGCCGACCAAAACAGGCCACCAGAGCCAGACGGGCCAGCTAGGAAGAAATCCAGAGTTGCCAGGCCTCTAACCTGGAAGCAAAATCGACAGAAGCAGCTGAGGATGGAGGGCAAATCGTACATCAGCAAACGGAAGAAAGACGGCGCCACCATAAGCGAAAGCTCAGAGGACGATGGGACCGGGGTGCACGTCCAGCGCTTGCAAAAGGGCATCCAACCGCTTCTGTGCTGACTTCAGTGAAGAAAGGAGAAGAGAGATGTTTACGAGTTTCTGGCAGTGCATGAACTGGGCTCAGCGAAAGACTTACGTGGCCGGATTAGTCGACTGCGACCCGGTGGAAAGGACCCGAGCGCCGTGGACTCAGTCGAGAAGATCGGTCTCGATGCGGTACCACCTGATAGCCGACGATGACAGGAAACAAGTTTGCAAGAGGATGTTCCTCTCCACGCTGGGGATCGGAGAGTGGTCGGTGCTCAACTGGGCACAAAATGTATCCGAGCAGGACGGTTCAGAAGGGAGCGCCAAGAAGCAAACGCAGAGGAAGTCCCGTAAAGCTTCGGAGCATGTATTCCTCAAAGAGTTCCTCGAGAGTTTACCCAAAGTGCCCTCGTACTGTTGCGGGACGTCTATCTCCAAGCTGTACCTGGAGCCAGTCTTCTCAAACATGTCCGAGGTGTACAGGCACTACTACAACCACTGCTTGGAGAAGATGACGACGCCGCTCTCTCGACAAGTCTTCTGTGCCGTATTTAAGAAGATGGATTTGGGATTATGTGACCCCAAAAAGGATCATGGGTGCTCTTTCGGGGCGACCGGAAATTTATTTAATGAGCTTTGGGAGGAGTACTGCATGGAAAGAGGTGCTTCAGGTCCACAGCCAGAGAAAGCGGGGAACCAGTAGAGACAAATTAAGGACAAAAAGGTTCTGTGTTGGGGTACGTTGCTACTGTATGTTACCATCAGTTGTGTGTTGTTACATACAACATGGTGGCGGTCTCATGTTTCACTAGATCCCGACTGTGGTTGTTTCTTCCAGCCTCACAGTATCTCAAGCAATTCAAAAGTGGTCTTTATGAAGCCGAACAGTTGTTTCACTTAAGCAGAATTATTTAAGCACTACATCTATTTAGTTTTTGTAATGGAGGAGGCTAAGCTGCTCCTTTAAAATCTAAGTTTTTTGACATTCTTCGTTGATCACCATTAGTTAAAGATTAAAATAAAAAATGTGTCAAAACTAAGCTAACTAAAACATGTTCATCTGTTAATCTACTCTTTGTGTCATGTGAATGGTCAAAAAGTCAAATGGCTTGAAAGACTCTTTGTTCTTATTAAGACTTATTTGTTCTTATTTATTTCACTCTGTGCTTGACAAAGAGCCATTTGGGCATGAAGTGTTCTTTATTCTTTTGTTAATGAAATAAGAATAAATAACAGACGCAGTTTCACAGAGTACTCTTAGAAGCACTGTGTGTGTGTGGCGGGGTGGGGGTGTGCTATTCTTCTTCGTAAAGGTCAAATTCAAACCACGCCATCCCCTCACACCCTTTAGCTTTTTACGCAGTGAAATAACAGCTCTTCTAACAGCTCACTTACCCTGTAATGTTTTTTTTTTTTTTTTTAAGTTGAGACATGGTAAAGCAACACACGCACACACACACATGCACACATACGGTCATCACCCTCCCATTCTTCTCCAACACAGTGGCAGGAAGTTGTCCAGATATCCGCAGGGCCTCTGAAAAAAAAAAGAGCGAGTGAACAAAGTGGGCTGGGTGGTGGTACTGGAAGGTGTTGGTGGCGTAGGATGTTATGGAAATGGGCAACTTCACACAGAGTTAACTGTTGAGCAGTGAACAGCTGGACTAAAGCGACACTGCAGAGCTGCAGATTTACAACGGTGTAAAAACGCCGTGTGTCACAGCTGAGCTTCTGGAGATCAGAGGCAGGTTTACCCGAACAGCTGGACCAGACTGCTGATCTCAGTGCAGAGACGGAAAGGTCTGCGGCTGGTGAACCTGAAGATGTCGGCTCTGAGGATGTTTGTTCTGCTGGGACTGAGCTGGACATGTCAAGGTGAGTTAGCCAACTATAATCTCAGAACACAATTATCTTTTTGTCATAAATACATGGAACACGTCCTATTTATAGTGGAGTGAAACTTCTTAGGATATAGAAAGAAATGTTGACTAAGCTGGCCAGTTTTTTTGTTTTTTTTTTTAAGTGTCTACTCCCTTAACTGTGTTGAAGAAATCACTATTTTAGGGAGTATTTTGTTGCTTAAGTCCATGTCGTTTACAATATGATATGATGTGCCCAGACTGAAGCCCTCTATGTTTGAAAGCTACTTATAAAGAACTTAAGGTAAATATCTTTGTCTCAAATGCATCATTTTGAAATATTTTGGAAGATATGGCTTCATTTTCTCATTTTCATTATTGTTTTAATAGTTAAATTCCTTACAGTTATATAAATATAAGGACTTTTTAATTGTATCCCTCCTGTTCCAGGAAGGCTCTCTTTGCTGATCTAACGTTTTACACTTAACTTATCTCTAATTTCAGCCCTATTGTTCATGTTGTTTTTTTCTGCTATGGTTTTATGGTCTTGCACACACCTGCCAAGCCCATTGTCCAACTCCATCACATTCCTCATTGCCACAGTGACGACCTTCGACCTTTATCAAGTCCCGGCCCACTTCATTTCCTGTTGCTATTCGCTTCTCCTGGAAACTTCCTGTTTATGTCGGGGCCCATTTCCTGTTTCCTTTAACGGTCCGTATCAGGACCCACCTCTCATGGCTTGACCTGCATTGTTATGAATAGCTGCTAATGCTCTGAAACAATGAGCGGTTTGAATATGGAGGTGACTTGATCCTGCGATTAAAAAAACCCACACTGAAAACGTTTGCATGGTGACATGAAACTGGAAGACCTAATGAAATATTACACATTTTAAATGACTCAGACTCAATTTATTTTTCAGCATTTTAAATGCAAGGCGTACATGTATATGATTCATGCATGGACAAGACATTAAACATAAAACATACAGCAGAAATCCACGTCCCTGTACAGATACACCATTATTACATTTTAATGACAGCAACAGTTCACAGTATCACAGTGCATCGCTATTTATGTGCAGTATAGTGCTCTACTGACGTATTTTTTTGCACTATAATTTGTTTGTCTCCACAGCTGCGCCTGGTGATCCGTGGGGCCAGTGTCCAGTCAACAGAAAGTGTAGGGACAAGTTTGGAAATGGGTCATGTGACAAAGAGTGCATCGAGCCTGAGTGTCTCAGAGATGGCTTCGATTGCCTGAAGGACAGGGGCCACTGCAAGTAAAACAATTTTACTGTTATTTCCATCGTCACAGAACCATAAAAGTGAATGTTTTGAGCTGGAACATGTCATGTTTTGCATGTCTGCTTGAATAGCTGACAATGAAACGTCATTATTATTATTATTATTATTAAAAGGATTGACTCACTATTGTTTTTTGTCATTAAGCAGTACACTTGTGCAAAGGAGAATTAAATTGTTAAATACTACTACTTTCCTTGGTATTTAGGTGTAGGCAACTTCCATTCTAGACCTTCGAAATATTAATGTGACTGCCATGTACCACATCTCATGGTCTTTTATTAAATCTGTTACTATGTCTGTATCTTTACATCCCTCCCCATCATGGCTCTCAGCCCAGGCCACATCCAGTACTGTCGCGATCATTACGCCAACTCTCACTGCGAGCATGGATGCGATAATGCCCCCTGTGGATGGGATGGCAGTGACTGCTTCACACACCAGAAACCCGTTTGGGCCAAAGGAACCTTGGTCCTACACACCAGAATCCCACAACAACGTGGCGTCTTCTCCAACAGCTCCCTGCTCTGGGCGCTCAGTGTCCTCCTCCAGTCGTCACTCAAACTGAGAAGCTCCGCCCCCCTCTCCCCTAACAGGAACTTGTTTGACTTTGACCCTCAGCAGCTTTCCAGCCTGCTGACACAGGCATCACCGGCTGACTCAGATGGGTAGGTGCCAAATGACATGTCAAAAATAGTGAATGTAGTTATGTTTTATTGAGCCTTTATTTAACCAGTTAAGTCCCATACAAAATCAGGCAGATAATTCTAAAGTACGGCTACAATTGGACTAATTAAAAATGACAATTTACAAAGGAGTCATACCAGTTAACATAGATTTTTCCATAGCCTTGATTTCTGCCCAAGATTCTGCCCATCACTGGCTGTACATTAGGGACAGACAACAAATAGGATATGTCAAAAAATTCAAGATGAACTCGGATGGACATTTGCCCAGAATGCCTTTATGAATAAACATATACAAACTCACACTCAGTTGATTTATGGACAGAGATGGTCAGCCAACTCTGGAACACAGAGCACAATGATGAGTGAGTGGTTTTAATTTAGTTAGAAATTTCAATGAGCTATGATATGAAACAAGCTTTAAAAGAGAAACATGTCTTGTGCCTCAAATAAAAACCTTACTTCGGTCTCAGTTCCTTCACAGTGTCTTCAATAAAGTGTTTATCTAATCCATTTTCAGACTCACCGTGGTCAGATTAAAAAAAAATTAAACATCAGATTTTTTTTTTATTTTTTTATTCAGCACTGTCAAAAACTAGCACCTGCCACTCAAAATTGAGTGAATTGAGACTTTAATTGCAGGAAGATCTAATCAAAACTGTATCATCTGCATAACAAGGCACATAGATGCATGTTCATTAACACCTCAATATATTATGTAAAAACAAAATAAAAGTGGGCTAAGTAAAGGATGTTGGGGAGCTTCGTTAAGTACAGTAAGACAGTCTTAACTGAGCCCATTGACTAGCAGGGATATTGATGTGAAAATTGAGAAGAGATACAAGATTAAGTAAATCTATCCTGACAAAGCTACAGGCTCTGTAATGACGTACAGGCTCTCTCCTAATGTTTCCTTTTCTTTGTCTCTTTCCTAGCTCCCTCCTTTTCCTCCAGGTGGACAACAGGCCATGTTCCCAGCTGCACTTTACCTGTTTTCCCTATGCCACCGAGGCAGCCAGTTTCCTGCGTGCTGTAATTTCGCTGAGGCCCACCTCGTTCCCCACCCTCCCAGAGCTGAACGACGTCATCAGTGTTAGAGGTGTCCGAGAGGAAATAGGAAGCAGGGATGAGGAAACTGAGATAAAGGAAGTCAAAGGTAGGCTCACATGTCCTGTCTCACGCACACATCCGTCTTTGAATTTCATCCAAACAAAATACTATGAAACACCTTTCCGTTTCCAGTGTGTATGTTTATGGTCAGGGCTGCAGGTTTCACTTTGAGTTGTTCTAACATCTGATCTCTCAATGGCCAAGTTCAGCATGAATCAAAATGACAAAGGCGACAAATTACAAAACAAAATATTAATTATTATTAGTTAAAATGACTTTACATTTATTTATTAAGCTATTTTTAATTTTACAGCCATTTTTTTATTTTACTCTTTTACATTAAAAATTGTTGGTTTTAGGTGCAGGTTAGGTTTATATATCTTTACAGAATACCGTCTGATTTACAGAAATTCACTTTTCGAAAGGAGATATTAGTCAAGAAGTTGTCAACCAACAGTTAGCGGTCATTATAAACCAGCTGATCAATCAGTAAGTGAACTGTTGGGAGTGACGAAGACAATGATAACACTAAACTTTTATTTTTATATTAACAATGTATCAAATGATAAAGTGTAATGTGAAAGGGATCACTTGTAGTGGTGAACCTCAGATAGTTTTCTGCAGTTCCTTTAAACTATACTAACTTTATTTTTGCTTTTACGGCCCCCATTTAAAAGTTACTGTTTTGCTCCATTCTCACAACTCTCAGCAAGCAGCTTTTTTCAGCGAAAAAGCTTAATGAACCCACTGTACACTACCTACCCAGTACCAAACAGCAAACAGACGCTGTTAGCAACTTGCTACTGAACATTTACATCTAGATTTTTCCCTCAGGATTCAGTAAAAGGTAGGTGAAGGTTGGATTACATTCACCAGGTGGCCCGAAACGTGACTCCAAATGAATGCTAGTGTTGCGCCCTGCCTGCTGATTGTAGATGAGCAACTGTTTACTAACACATTTTTATACCTTTATAATATCTCAGTGTTGTGTTTATAGCGTGTTCTGCTGCACCCAAGTGGCCAAACAACATCAGTATTTAGATATTGCTGTGATACGTATCTTAATGTGAGTATTTTCTGTACCATGCAGCCCCGATAAAACCTGTAATAAAACTCCTTTTCTATCCTTCCCCTCAAAGAGCCGATACCTGCGTGGCTGTGGGCCGTGATAGCCATAGCGATTGGCTTGCCGGTGGTGCTGGCCCTGTTGGTGTTCTTGGTGGTGAGGAGGGTGAGGCAGCAGCGGGCGGAGAGAGGAGACGGCAGGGTGAGACACCGGTCCACAGTCACAGACATCGACCCCAAATCCAAGGCCTTGACACACACGCACGCAGTCCACCAGGAGCAGAGGGTCAGATCCAGCAGAGAGAAAGAGAAGATCAGCCTAAGAAAAAAGAAGAAAGCGAAGGAAGCGGAGAAAAAGCGAAGGAGGGAGCCGCTGGGGGAGGATGCCATTCGAATGCGGTGAGAGGAGCGGCTTTGAAAGACCCGAGGGGATGTTTTGTCTGCTGGAGGAGTGATGTCATGTGGGCAAATAGGGTGTACTCTAAAACAAGTGAGAGTTCGCTCTGTGTAGGTTTTGAAAAGGCCGAACGTCACATTTTCCTGTCATTCAGCTGTAATTACCAGCTGCCTCACATATCTGAAAAAGAATGAAAAGACGAGTACATGATGAATATAGTTGATAGCTGCAGTCCTAATGAGCATGTTTTGAATGAATGTTAAAAATATTGTGACTCAGAAATTATGGTCCTCAGTGGGTAAGGATGGATAAAGTGACCTCAGCGTTCCCAGTTCAGAACTGCTGTTACGTGTCATTACTCATTATCTCTCCATTTCTTTCCTGTCACTTTCCTGTCAAATCTTAAAATAAAAAAAAGGGGGAAAAATCCTAAAAGAAAATCCTTTCATGGGCCCCCTGACAACTCAAGACGGTGAAACAATAATTATCCCTACTGCCCGTCATGTTCAGCAGTTTCTGTCCATTTCCTCAAAGACTCCCAACCCCTGCATGTTTACATATTATTAAAAGCAAGTGTTTGGGTGTGTTGCTCTTCAAAATCAAAACACGGAGATTGCAAAAAGGAAAACACCGCGTGACCACACCGCTTTCATAGTGTGCCTTATCAAAACTGTGCCTTTTGCCTTTCAGACCTCTTAAAAGGGACCAGGATATAGGAAGTGACACGGACTTTACCCAGAGTTCAATGGAAGACATCAATGCCAGGTGCTCCAGGCGGCTGGAGGACTCCTCCATCTGCGACCACAGGAGCCAGGAGCAGAAGCCCTACCGGGGCGGGAGCTCACAGCCCCGCAGACCTGTGCAAAGTAAGGCTTCAGGTTTATTCATGCACTCATTCCTCTCCTCCACCTTTTCCGTTCTTTTCATACTTTGAGTTACCTTGTTATGCATTATTGTTTTGCTTTTAAGTTAGCACAGTGGCTTCAGCGGTATGAACAGTGCTGTGTAAATAACACTGCTTAGTTTTATTGTTTTTGTAGAGCTTGAAATGGAAATGGAGCTGCAGCAATTGGTCAAACAGTAGAAAATTAACTCGACTATTTCGATAATAGATTAATCATTTGGATATCCAAAAGATTTCAAATGTCTTCTGGCTCCATCTTCCCCAATATGAGGTTCTGATGCTTTTTCTCCGTTGTGTTCTTTTTCTTGTCTTGTTCTCCCTCAGCTCCACCTAGAGGATGGGAGAGAAACGCCATGCCTCCTCCTCTGCTCAGTCCTCCGCAGCAGGTCTGTGCTTGGTTTTTGTTTTTGAGTTTTGTTATTTAGGACTTATAGATAGAACCATTGGGGCTGTATATCTTTATGGAGATTACTATGTGGTTCAACACATCACAATCATGCACTTGTTTTACTAAATTATGCACACATTTAACTCAATATGTGTCCTCATTTGGTAAAATGTGTGCATGAAATACTCGCATACACAGTATAGTCACAGCCCACTGTGACAGCATGTAGCTACATTTATTTGTTATTTTGTTATGGGTAGGAATTCAGTAATAAAACTTTATTTCAGTTTGGAATGCATTATGGAGATAAATTGTGGACGCTTTCATCATTACTAGTCAGAGCACTTTGATGAGGGAATCCTTTGTTTTAAGTGTGTTGTGCACAAGATTTAAGTATTCCTTGTGCACATTTTACTATTTTGTTTGCACGTTTACTAAATTGTCCACATGATTGAATAAAAGAAGCACACTAACTAGAAAAAAATATGATGTGACCACTCAGAGGTCCTGTGCCTTTGCTTGTTGTACTGATTTTTTTAAGAGTTACTTCTGTACATGTCTTTGGTTTCATGTTTTTTTTTTTTGTCTTAAGTGTTTTTATGTTTCTGTTTTAGAAAGATTTATATTTGTTGTTTTTTTGGCATAGACTCACTGTAACTATAGACCACATTATATAAACTGTTGAATATGTGAATATGTAGGTGAAATGTGTATTACGTTACAGCTGTATTACATACTCATCATGGCTTGCTTGTGTCGGCAGTCGGCAGAGTGGTGTGGCCCAGATGGGTCTGTGGTCCTAATCCGGGCGGTGCGTAGCGGACTGGACAGAGTGGTCCTGGAGCTGCTGCGAGCCGGAGTGCCCGTCAACAACACCGATCACACTGGTAATGCCTCGCTGTCGCAGTTCAGTTCAGACTCAACCCCAGACCAAATCAGATTGTACTTACATGTCATTCTTGGTGTCTTGGTTGGTGACTTGAAGCATAAGGATACGCTTTGGGTCTCGTCCACATGCCACATTTGGATCCAGTGCATGAACGGGTTAAAGCTCGCCTTGGAGTAAAAAAAACAAACAAGTAGAGCTCTTTGAACAAGCCATTTTTTTCTGACACCTGTACACTGAGGGGCTGAGTAACTGGTGTAACTTACCCCGTCTCTCCCACATCCTCTCTTTGTGTCCCTCCTCTCCCGTCCTTTGCTCATCTCTCCGTGGCCTCCATCTTCTTCCTCCTCCTCCTCCTCCAGCTCCCCTGCTGCCCTCTTCGGACTCAGAACAAAGTTAATGTGCTCAAACTCGGGTTGATGGACATTTTAACTTTGTTGCTCCTCTTTCTCCCGGCTTTTTCTGTCTCCTCGTCCCCTTGTCCTTCTTTTTACATCTCATATTTTTTCCGTCTTTCTGTCCCATCTCTTCCTTTTCTTTCTGTCTTCGGCTGAGGCATTTCATCTCCTCTTCCCATCCCTCCATCCTCCCTCTCCTCACCACCTGGGCTCGACTCTGTTGTGTAATGGTTGTTCATTGGCTGACTTACTCCCTCCCTTCTTCCCCTGACCTCCCCTCCACTCACACTGTCTCTCTCAGGGAGATCAGCCCTGCACTGGGCATGCTCAGTAAACCACCTCTCACTAACAAGGACCCTTATTCGCTACGGGGCCGCCGTGGACCTGCAAGACAACAAGGTTAGTGTTCACTGTTTTTATGTTGAATCCTGACTTTGAGTCCTGTTTAAAGCATCACAAGCCACAAATATGTTATGTGTATGGTTATTTCTCTGGTAGGGCGAGACTGCGCTCTTCCTCTCCGCCCTCCATGGCTGCTATGACACGGCCAGACTGCTCCTCCTTCACGGCGCCAACCTTGAGCTGCATGACCGGAGAGGACGTCGCCCAATCGACGTGGCCAGAGAGGGCATGCGCCACCAGATCCTGGAACTCCTATTGGCTCACCAGATTCAGAGAGGCCCTGTTCCTGTCGAATCGGCCAATGACATGCTGTGGGAGGAGCGCGCTCTGATGTACTCGCCGTGGGTGGGATCACAAGGCCTGCCGGGGAGAAGCGCCTCTTTCTCTGGGATTATTGCGCATCGAGACATGACCCCACCTCCACAAAAGTAAGGTTCCAGTAACAAGGTGCCCCCGACACACAACAGTATGTGTCTCTTGAACAATTAGAGCTGAGATTATAAGTCTTTCTTGGTGGTACATTCAAACACACTCTGGAATCCAAGATTTAAGTGTTGGTTTCCAAACACACCTTTTTCATTTGAGAAATTGCCAGGCAGTAAATTTCTATTTCATAGCCACTTTTCTGTGAACCTGTCAGTTATTGTGCTGCTGTCTAATATTGTGATGACTTTCTTGTCTTGGCAGTGATTGGTCAATGAACCGAGTGCAGTACCCCTCACCTCAGAACTGGCGACCGCAGCTCAACCAATCAGCAACGGCGCTGGTCCCTCCAAGAATCATGGGCCGCTCTCCTCGGCCGATCAGCACCTTGCAGGAGGTGACCTCAGAGGACGAGGACCGCGAAAGGCATCAGGACGCCCCCAGAGCTGCCACGCCTCACTTCATGTCGCCCCAGCCTGCCCCTCGACAGCGTTCCTTTTCCTGCACCCAGCACGCATTGCAGCGTCGCTCCAGCACCCACCAGCCAGAGCCTAATTACATTATTGTGACAGACAGAACAGCCAATGAGCCTGTGGAAAGAGTGGTTGTTTCACCTCCCGCAGATGCAGCCACCCAATCAGATCGCCAGCCAGTCACAAACGGTGACAATCCCTGTAGAGTAGAACAAGCAGCAGTGAGTTCAATTAATTCAGAGCAGAAATCCAGAGGTGAAAGGTCAAACAACACTTCTGACTCCACACAAACAGCCTTGTAAAGAACAGAAACAAGTGATATGATGTCAGCTGCCTTTCAATTCAACCTATAAGAATAACATCGAAGAACATGTGAATATGATGACTTAGAATGAAATTATGTTAACAGAGAGGCATTTTTTGTCTTTTGTTGTTGAGCCCAAGGCTTACAAGGAGGCCCAACGATAGAGGGAGCCCAGCCTTGGTTCACTATAATCGCCTGACAGATTTGCTTGTTAGATTACTTATTTGTTACACTCCTGTCAGATGAATGCAGCATTTGGAGATGTTTCTTCCCAAATGACCTCCCCAGTGTTCACTCAGCCTTGCCTAAATTATTGTTATATTATTATATTTTTTTAAAGGAAAGGAGGATATTTTTCCTTGTAAAATTTCTGTTATGTGGCACAGTCAAAGATGTCAGACGTGATGAAAATCACAGTCAGCCTGAAAATGCAGCATCTTGTGAATCCCAAATACTGTAATACATTCACATTGTGCTGACATCTACAGTAACAGGATGTATTCTGATTATTGCAGAAATGATTAAGGAGACTTGATAAAATAACTTGTAAAAAAAAAGAAGACGTGCATGGTTGCACAAAGATGTCAGAATCCTGCTGATGCATGCAATAAAGTGACTTTTCATGCAAATGATATGGATTTCTTTTTTTGTATTTTTGAATTCACATGAATCATACTTGGCACGAGTGTTATACTGCTATTATGAATCAGTATAATTTCCTTGTTTACCAAGTCTTTATTTAATCTCTATTAAAGACATAGCAGAAAAATAAAGGCGGATTACACATTAATCACATAAATAATTTTCAAAATATATACAAAAATTTGAACTTTGGAGAAGGTCAGTGAAAGTAACATGATGCAATTAATGTTCTATGTTAAATAAAATGATTTTATCTTTTTTTTTTTTTTTAGGGTGACACGATAACTTTACTTTGGATTGGTGACACAACCAGCGATCCATAAAACTCTGGCAGCTGCAGCAGCTGACTTTTACACCCTCCCTGTGGCCATGAATCCCAGACCAGCAGCCACTGACCGGAAAAGACTGTATGTTTGTATCAGCTGTCTTATTGTGGTCTTCCATTATTTTAGGTGGTGTACAGATTATCAGTTCTTTAGGCTGATGGTCACCACTGGTGGGCCATTCAGATAATCAGCACTGACCATGTGGGAACCTTTTTGTTCTCCAATATGATTTACATTAAAGCTCTTTTTTTAGCTTCTTGATTTTATCTTGTGGAACAAAAGGCAAACAGGACTCAGCTCCAGATATATACTGAGCTGTAATTCTCACACTGGGGTTGAATCCAGAAAACCTTTTGATCTGAATGGCGCGTGCCTGCAACAACACCCACACGCGCCAGTGAAGATCAAAGGGTTTTCCGGATTTTGCGCCTTTACCACCTTTGAATCCACTTTTCTACTACAAGAACCCACACTTTCTAGTTTCAAGTAACACGTTTGAAAGAGACATTAATGTCGTCACAGTAATCTACCATATGCATTTTATAGCCTGACTGGAAACGAATCTGTATATATATTTGAACTTTAAATTTGTTCAGATGACGTCGAAATGTCTCAGATTTTTCTCGTGGGAAAAGGGGAAATAGCGCTGCATTTACAGCTTTATTATCTGTTAGAACTGATACATGACAGGAGAGGGTGACACCGTGGGGAGATACTTCCCGCGTTCCCACGCTCATTCGCCGACATTTGAGATGCAAATGAGTTACAGACTGAATTGTTATGTGGTACGAACAACTCCTCAAACTGGTGCAATTAAATGGCGGAGAGCGTGCGTCAGAACTGTTTTACGCACGATCCAAAGAGACTTTCTTAATGCAGGACGTAGTTGCTTTGACCATAACTGCAATCCCTATTCTCATGTAACTCTATCTTTAAACAGGCAAAACACTGTGTCACTCAATGGCGACGTCAAAACGGGAAGATGTGACATTACGCACGGGAATGGCACCATTTACGCACGGCTTCAACGCTTTATCAAACAGAGAACTGGATACATAGCTTAAATTGAACTATAATTATTAAATGTACATATATTTGTGATTCTAATTGTCATACAAAAATTGTAAATCGACAATAAAAAGTGCGTAATTCCGCATCACTCGAAGTATCTCATCAATTTCCCTGAACGTTTCGGCCACCTATATATTTGTTAGAGTTTTCCGAGGTGGGCATTAAGCTTGTGAAATTGTGTGAAGCGTCACCGCATGGTGCCTCTCATCTTCATGTGTGTGGAACAAGCTCACGCTTCTGTCCTCAAGACGCGTGCCAGCAAACAATCAATGAACAAACATGCACTATTAGTGATTTTTTTCATCTTTTGTTTATTTACAAATGACAAATAAAATAAATTAAGGTGCAAAAATACTTCATACATGACACAGTTAACTCGAGTTGGCCTGTAAAGGCTGTAGCAGCACTGGTGTCATCATAATACATTTACATTATCTACACAGATAGAAGACTTTATAGAGCAGGGGGACATTGCACTGAAAATGTACTCGTATAAAGTCACATGAACAACACACGCTGTTGTATGAATACTGATCAGCATGTTTTAGTCATGAAAAGTTCAGTTTCTGATGGTGATCAGGGCCACGGCCTCCACAGTGACTGGCTGGCCGGCTGGCTCTGGGACGCGCTCTGTTTGCCTGCTCGACTCGTCACTGTGTGGGGCTGTTGGAGAGATGTGGGGGAGCGGTGTGATTCTCCGCGGGTCTGAACGCAGGTGGCCCCAGGGAGGGCGGGTGTGCACAGTCTGTACCCGGACCTTTGCATCAGCAACCGAAGAAAAGACCTGGAGGACTGCGTGAGGAGAGATCTGGACGAGGAATGAGCCTCATTTCTCCTTTGGACGCCTGCAGAGTCTGAAGAGTCTGAACGGGAAAAACGAGCAGCAAAGGACGCGTCCAGCGCTGCTCCGAGCCACAGGCCTTTCCCCTCAGGTCCCAGGAACTGAGCAGCTTTCTGCAGGCAGGTGGAGAAACCGTCTTGGAAGGAGTGTTTCTGGCCTCCGCCGCCGCCTTCAGCTCTCGTCTTGCCTCCTGTGTTCTGGAGGAACAGGACCGTCTGCTCCAGTATCTCAGCCTTCTCCACTCTGCGCTGAGTCGCTTCCTGACACAGAAACAAAGAGTTAACAAAGAGTGTCTCAACTCCTAAGAAAGAGCTCTTTAGTCTTGTGGGATGAGCAAAGTGACCACCGCAGCTGTGTGGTCTTTACCTGTCGCTGAAGCAGAAGCGTCTTGAGGCTCTCCAGGCTCCGGTTCATTCTCTCTCTTCGACGTTTCTCCACCTGAGGTTTAAGACTCTACGAGAGAAAAAAAAAGAATCAAGTTAATGAATGAAATGAGAGTCAAAGGTAAAGTTACTTCAGCTTTTTCAAAAGCCTACTTTTGCCCCACATACGAAGTAATGTACATATCTGAAGAGACAGAATGGACTAAAGACCCTGCAAAGGGCCGCAAATTAACATGTAATATTTTAAGAAAGCATAAATGATACAAGTACCTTCCTTTTGGCCTTTGCGTCCTCTGAATCCTGAAACAGTTTCATGATTTAGTCCAAGAACAACGCTGAGGTAACAGCTTCTTCGTCAGTCTTTCAGACAGTGTGCCCACAGCTCAGTCAGTGAGCGCTTTTTAAACCAAAGGTGGGCGTAACTTTAAGCCCCTCCCCACGGACCGCACACTTAATTTTACTGCTGTTTTTAATCCATGCTGAAACTTCTGAATCAGTTCGCCAAGTCGTTAATGTTAATGTGAAATATACAGTAGTACAAGCACACAGCAAAGTATGATACTTTGCTGTGACTCTTTTCCTCTCCAGTTTTAATGTTAAGAGTTGGCCACATCATGTGAAAAGGGAAGACTGTCACTGTTAAAGCATTCAAATGAACTTATACATGAAATATACAAAGGATATGTTATGTATTTTCTACTGTTACTTTTCTTAATGATTTATTTTTAACACATTTGGACGAATATGATGACAGCAGACTGAACGACGCGTCCATAGACCCTCCGCTAATCCAGAGGCACGTGCAGCTGGCGCTTTGAGCGGCACGCGTCATTGAGAGGTGTCGCCAGCTCGTGTGACGCCAATTTACATATGTGAGGCAAAACAACCAACATCCGCCAAAACAGCGTGACGCTCAGACAGATGACTGTGGGTGACTCCTCGGGCCATTATTATGGACGGACCGGACGCGTCCTCCGACCGAGAAAAAAAGGAGCGTGGGGCCGAAAAAAATCAAGTGAAAGGGAAAACTATTTGATTAAGAGCCCACTCAGTGACTCGGCGAAGACTTAGATTTGCATAAATTCTGTAAAATTCACAACAAAACACGCTGTTACGACGTGCGTAAAATCCACTCTAATGCGCTGATCTGTGAAGTCGTGTCTCTTTGGATGTGGATGTAAAACAAAACCGACCACAGTTCAAAGTTAAATGCATCTTGTTTTAATCAACTTGAGCTACAAACAATCTGCAAAATCTGCTGTAATTACCATTCGCGTGTCGCGCGTAAGATTACAAATACCCGTGCTCGTTATTTCACAGGTATTTGCAACTTTACGCGCGACGCTGAAACCAAACGGCTGCACATTTCTGAGAAGCGGCGCGTGAGAACCCGAGTGCCACTTCTTCCCCAAACACACTTCGTTTTAACGTATCGATCCTCACAGGTAATAAAGTGTGAATAGGGCTGCCTGCCCAAGTTTCCCATGAGAGAGAGTTAAATGAGCTACTCCCACATTTGTTATAACGACGGAGGGTTTGTCGATGTGGACAGTCTCCCACACTCAGTAAATAAAACTAAACCAACTGGATGGGTCGTCCTTTGTCCGACAACCTACCAAAATCAGTATTTTATTATTTTATTTTCAAGTTATACATCACATGCAGTCATATTTTGTCAAATGAAACGGTAGTTCTTCTCCACGCGTAAAGTGTACCCTTTTACGCGCGGCTCATCCGATGAATGTGTTTATTTACTGGAACAAAAACCGCTCTTGATCATTCTGCGTGTGACGTGTGCGCGTGGGAACCCGAGAGCCAAGTCTCCTCCAAGCACACTTTGTAAATGAAGTATCGGTTTTAACAGGTAATAAAGTGAGGATGAAGCCTCCTGCTCCACGCTCCCACGATGAGAAAGAGCAGAGGGGCATTCTCCCACTGTCACACTCAGTCAGCATTTGTCTGCGTGTCGTTGCGTCAGACGACAAGTGTGCACCGACAAAAGGCAGTTTATTTTTATATATTTATTGCCATTTGGTGGGGACACCCGTGGTCGTTTGCCTCATGCTCCGTGCCACATTTTAACACCTTATCTTCATGAGCATGTAACCTGCTAGGTAAAAGTACAGAAATGTTACCAGCAAAATGCACTGAAAGTATTAAATGTAAAATAGCTCTCTGCAGTAAAATGCCTCCTGTGACTGACCTGACATCATAAGATCTGTTTAAATACTGATGCATAAACGTGTAAGCAGCATTTTACTGTTGTAGCTGGTGGAGAGGGGGGCTAGTTTTAACTGCTTTACATATACTGTGGTAATTAATCCAAAAGGTCATGAGGTGATTCATGGGATGGTAAAGAAGAGATCTTTTCTCCAATATTTGCATTTTTCTTTTCAAATAAAACCACGTGAGAAGTTTAGAGTGGAAATCTCTCTTTTGTGGAACAGCAATGAGACAAAGGGCCACAACACAAGTAAAATAGTTTGAACCGCTCTTTCATAGGCTCGTCATATATTTTATATTATTTTCCATACATATCTGTTTTTAATTTAGTAAAATCTCAATCTGTAAAGTAACTTGTGACTACATCCGCCAGGGGAGTGTGATAGAGTAAAAAGTGCAGTATATCCCCCTTTGAAATGGAGTGTGAGACATGTATAAGTTATAAAAATGTATTTTCAAGTACAAGTACCTGAATATATTACTTGAGTACAGATCCTGAGTAAATCTAGAGCGTCTGCCGCGTGTCTTTGTCATCTGAAACAGTGAAATTCACTCAACCACACAGACACGTGCAGCGGCACACGACCACTTCACACCTCATTCAAACACGCGCCAGCTGAAAACAAGCAACAACCCATCTCTTTTTATGACTTCAGATAAAATAGAGGGACTCTCACAGGTCCGTACCGTCGAGGAGGAGAGCAAAATAATCGTTCTTCTCAGTTTAAATGATGATTTTTATTCATTCATTGTTGGAGAGCCCCTCTGACATAATATTTGTGGCACGTGCCTGAAGCCTTCATTTAGAAAGACGTCATAGAAACGTTTCAGAACAAACCTGAGATGAGTCACAAAGACAATATGATCATCAGATGGTAAAATGACCATACCGATTTACTCTGCGTCTGTTTCACACCTGAGCGATAATTAATGAAATTAACTTGTTGACATTAAACCACCGCACCGTTTCTCTCAGGCGGAGCACACCGAGCAGGAACGACGCAGAGACAGTGGAGACGGTCCTCTCCACTGAAACTGAGGCAGACCAGCAGCCCTGATGAGTTCAACGATTATGTGCGAATTAATTCAAAGGGCGCCTTGTGCGTAATTTGCATCTCAGTGACCAGTGTGTGTACGTGTGCCCGTGGGAACCTGAAAGCCCGCAGTCCTCCACACACTCCATTTAATGATGCACTAATTCTGACAGATAATAAAAGTGAGACTGGGTCCGTCGCTCTCTTGTTTCCCACGAGAAAGAGACAGAAAGGCGTCCCCCATCTCATGCGTAAAGGAAGAAGGATGTGTATCCACCTCTATAGTTTGGATTTAACATGTCGAGTTACCATATAACTTCAGCCCAAGCACGTGGACACACTTTAAGGTTTCTTCAACACTAAATTCTTCCATAGTAAGGTTCATGGTCATCATGTAACATGGATGTTGAGCTTTCACAGGAGCGCGCATCAGACTCATGGCACATTTTTTTGTGGACATTCAGTTTCATTTCCTAAAATGTGTCTTTATGTCGGTTTCAGACCATCCAGATATTTCTTTCTAAAAAAAAAACGCAATAAAAACGTACAAATGTCCTCTGAGTGTGACTGAACTTCAAAGGGCTGCAGGAGGTGTTAGGACACGTTTTGTTTCCTGTTAAGAGACACCGGACACGCGCAGAAAACAAATGTCCTGTGAGCAGCTGGGGGTGATGTAGGTGCGAGAATGAATACTAATTAGAGAGAAAACAAGCGTGGACACGATCTGGGAGGGTTTTCAGATCATTCAACTTCATTCTGTCAGTTAAATAGTATAATAAAGTACAACCATTGTGTGCAGTTGGACCTGACAGACACGGACTGGATAAGCAGTGAAACTGAGTGCTGCAGTATTCTGACTAAGTTTAACATTGAATCTGCAGTTGCAACGGCCAGTTTATTTTACTACAGTATGTAACAAATAATTGTATTTTTGGAAATAGAACTAGTTCACTCAGACTTCATAAAGAATATAAAAGGTGGGTGGAAACACACTGGCCCAGGGTTATTTGCTGCAACTAAATCTGAATTGTTGTATGCTTGTTTTCAAAGATAATATATGATAAGAGTGACATTATTCATCCTGAAGGGAACTGCTGAAGGTTTAGAGTAACATTAGTTTGTGGTAAATCTTTTGCATAGACTTCTATATTATCTTTTTTTCATTCTTGGTCTCATCCCCAGGAGGCATTCAAACTGGGTGAATAATGTGTGAGCAGGGCCATCTTTGATGTCTTTAAAGTGAGAACTGCAACTGAACTCTCATGGCCAGACTTCACACCTGGAGGATGTTTGCTCCGCAGGAGGCCACACACCACACCTCCGGCTCAAACTAAAAAGAGCTGTCAAAGTCAGTGATACACAAAAGGCCTGCAGCCTGGAGTAAAAATCATTTGACACTGTGCTTTTTCATTTAAAAAAATGTTTTTATTTTTTCATATAAAGAATACTGCTCACCATAGGGAGACATCCAGAATAAATTAGTGTGCAAAATAGACAAGATATATATCTAAGGAGAATACAAGTTATATTGTACACAGAGCCCGGACCAGGTCATCAATGCCAGCAGACATCAGGTGAGTGTGAGGGGCTGCATAGGGTCTCCCAGCCTCCAACCCTTTGGTCCCACACCTGGAAATGTGATGGACGGACACTCAATCATTATCCACTTGAGTCATGACAGCAGATGGAGCAGAGGGTTTTTTTCAGTGGTGTATGAAGGATGAGAGAAACTCTTCAGCTCCATGATACTCACCTCTAAACTCCTCACAGCAGCAGTCCCAGCCGGACAGCTCGGCTCAAACACCATCCTCCCAGTCTGGGAGAGTCTCTGTGCCTGTCAGCGGAGTAGATGGCTGCCCCACTGACTGCGCTCATTCATAACCATTAAACAAGAGTACTGAGTCAACCCTATCACACATACATACAGCACATGTACAAATGAGATTTATACATTATTTACAGGCTTTGAGGATGTGGTTGGATAGAGAGATCTTTGTTCACAAGACTACAATGCAAACAGGAAGAGTACAGTTGGTACTGACGAATATTAATCAGTCGTTAAAGTCATTGCAAGTTCTGTCACTGCCTGGCCATCAGGGCCAGGGCCTCCACAAAGTGTGGCTGAGTGGGCAGCTGTGTGACGGGCTCTGTTTGCCCGCTCGTCTCTCCACCCTGACCTCAAACTGACTCCGACTCTCGGCCTGCTGGGGAACTCTGGGAAGCCCGTGCTGGACTGGGACTTGGTATGGATGAGCAAAACTCTTCACACCAAAGGCCCGTGTGTGCAGTCTGTGCTTGGACTTTTGCCTCAGCATTCGAAGAATGGACTTTGTGTGGTTCAGAGAGCTGGAGGAGGAATGGGCTTCAGTCCTCTGTTGGTCGCCTGCAGAGTCTGAAGAGTCTGAACGGGAAAAGCGAGCAGCAAAGGACGCGTCCAGCGCTGCTCCGAGCCACAGGCCTTGCCCCTCAGGTCCCAAGAAGCGAGCTGCTCTCTGCAGGCAGGTGGAGACGCCGTCTTGGAAGGAGTGTTTCTGGTCTCCACCGCCGCCTTCAGCTCTCGTTGTGTTTCCTTTGGCAGTGTTCTGTAGGAAGAGGACGGTGTGCTCCAGTATCTCAGCTTTCTCCACTCTCAGCGGAGTCCCACCCTGCAGGAAAACATCAATATCAAGAGTTAATGAAGTCTGCTGGAGCCCTGAATGGTAACATTTGCTTAAAATATAGCTTTCTTAATGCAGTGACAGTGTTTTTTTTCACCTTTTGTTGTGGCTCCTGAAGCAACATGGTCCTCAGACGCTCCAGACTGCAGTTCATCCTCTCCCTTCGACGTTTCTCCACCTGAGATTTTATGAACTAGAGGAGAAAAAAACAAATGTTACCTAAATGCACAGCAGTGGGTGATTCAATATCATTTCAGTTACTTTGATTCAAATATTTCAACCACAACTCTAAGACAAAGTTTCACTGCAGCTTACATCATCTTACAATCTGAGTGTAACTTTAAACATAATATATTGTCTATATACAGACAAATCATAACACACACAGTGAGATCTAGTTTACCTTTCTGTTGGTTGTTGCATCCTCCATCTCCTGTAAGAGTTTCATTGTAGATCCGGTCTGTCCTTATCCAGAGGTATCCAGAGGTAACAGAGCAGAGAGGTTCCTTCACAGTTTGCAGCTGATCAGGCAATGAAGCTCTGGAGCCCAGGCTGCTCCTTTTTACCTCCAAACAGACTCCTCCCACCACCAGACCATTTATTTTACCCCCCCCACCACCACCCCGGCCGCCTGATGCCACAGTTTTTTCATTCCTGGTAATTAAGATAATTATATAGATATGCTCTTATCTTACAGTTTATTAGTCTGATTACCCGATCTCACCTTGATGCAAATCACCTCGTGCTTAAGATACAAAAAAATAAAAAATAAAAACACGCACGTGTGGACGCATTACCTCAGGCTCAAACTCGTGCGTAAAAAGCCATGCGTAAAATGAGAAGAAACTTCAGAACTGACCCTTTAACCTGAGAATACTGATTTTAAAGTTAAGATTTGGCCTCCTTGGGGTGACATCAGTGGTGCTCAACGTGGAAACGCTGGTAACTGACGTTCATACTGTCCCAAAATGATTTCTATGAGAATGGGAGCATTGCTTTTTGCATTCTATTAAAATCTCTATATTGTACACAGTTAAAATAATTTAACATTTAGAATCTAGCTTCCCACAGATATTTCACTAAATTGTGATCAGTCATGCTGTTGTATTGTTGTATTTATCCCCTCTTATATTCCCTGTGTCTGATCCTGTGACTGGTGTAGGTTTATACATTAAATGGCTGGACACGCGACCTGGATGTTGTAAAGTCAGTAAATTCGCCACCAAGAGTGTATAAACAGTGTGTGTGTGTGTGTGTGTCATTTGAGGTGTGAGTCCCCCCCAGCCGGCCGTGCGCTCGCGCTCGGGTGTCAGCACCTCGCCGTTCACACCTGACGCCTCTGCAGTTGTCGGTGAGCGCGCGGGGTGGGGGTGCAACAGTGGTTAGCGTTTTGCATTCACACCCTCGTGTCACAATAGACCACGCGTGCCATTTGGGCAGCCGTCTCGTGCTGGCTCCACAGATGTTCGACATTTGCGCGCTGAGGCCCCTTTGAAGGCTCCAGGTGACCGTGGGAGAGCCGGGACACGGCGGCGACGCACACGTGACGGGGGGGGGGGTGCTGAGGGGGATTAATTAAGAGGCTTGATTGTGTGAGAGCTGCATGGGGCACATGGTTATAGTCCTACAGTGTTTAACTCCACAGATCACACCCCACCTCAGCCTTTTTGGTTCATTTAGAGATGGAGTGGCTTATTTGTTTAAATAACTTGGTATTATTATTAGGGGTCCAGCTACATTGCAGAAAATTACATCAGAAGGACAGACACATGCAAATAAACAAATTATATGTCATCTTAGTGACATGAAGTTGGATTTGGTTTCATTTATATGTGGCCATTACACAAGTGTATACAGTGTATTCATCTTACTTGTATGGAAATCTGTATGCCAACATGTCTTGATGGAAATAACCTTGATAACCTTGAGATGAAAATATGCTTGTAACTTCTTGTCTTTTCAATGGGAGACATCTACAGCAACGAGGACCTTATTAAATCATCTTCTGTCCCCTGACTGCCTGTTACCAGGCTTCAGAATTAAATATGTTTATGTGGTCAGTGGTCGAAACTTCAGGAGTAGAAAACAATCAGATCAGCATAAACTCAATCCACTATCTCTGCCCACACTTTGTTGAGGGTTATGATGTCCATTATTTGTTGGAACATCTTAACCCTTAAACCCAGATAAATCATGATATTGCTGTGGTGGTGGTATGTAGCCATGTAGATATTTTTGGTTTGATTTTTGCAGGTTGTGAGATATTTGTCTCGAAGCTTTCTGACACTACCCCAGCACAACACAGGTGAATGGAATTTGGTTTGTGCTGCTCATACTGAAAAATGACCTTCTCCAAAGAACACTGTCCACATACTATCACCACATTAACCCCCTAACATGCTCTTTAATGGGCTTCTACATTAGTTTGTGATCAATTTTGTTAATTAGATTTTTCCCGCTACTCATCAAGTTTAAACTGTAGCTAACTGCCGTGTGACATACTGTGGTGGATGACGTCTGCTGGCTTTCTGTCACTTCACACACATTTAGTTTGTGTATCTCTGAACCTTAAATATGCTATTTTTATGTCAAAATGTGGGCAAAAAGAAGTTAGGTTTTTTTTTGTAGTCTGAGTGAACCAACCTTTTCATACTGCTCTGTTTATAAACCTCAAGCTTTGTAACTGTGACCTCTCGGCTCTACAGAAATCTGGACCGATCATCTGGTTGTGAATACAGAGAGTCTTTATTGTAAAAGAGGTAGAGAGAATACAGGTGTTTCACTGTACAGAAAAAAAGACAGCACTGTTGATATACTCATTCAAACTGTTAATATGGACTCAGGCACGCCTCATTCATTTTACACGGACACGTCGGCCCGGTACAAAAACAAACAAACAAACAAAACAGAGAAACAAACACACAAAATCTTTGGATTTTTCTCTTTTGCCCTCTCATTCACTAAATGCATTCTCTCTTTCTGAGCTGTTAAAATGAAAATAGTTGTAGCACTAATAATAAAACAGCAATAATATTAATAATAATAATAATAATGATATAGTGTGCTAAAAACAATGATAATGCAGTGCCCCCCTCCCCACCCTCCCATTCCCAACCACAAACACCTCAGTAACATGTTAAAAGTAGTGGAAAACGAACCCTACAACCCCAATAATAAAACCACACCAGCATGCACACAACACACACACACACACACACACTTTCGCTCTGCCCATCCGTGCACTCAGCGATTCATACAAACATAATAATGACGCCGAGTGGTAAGAAGGTAAGAAAAAAAAAAAAAAACCAACAACATACACTTAAAATAATCAAACCAAACAAACAACGTACAAAAACAACTGCAGCCAAGTGGGAAGTGTGAAATCATTCTTTCTGTCTTTTCCGGCATCAAACTTTCCATTGCTGTCATTCTGTGCCAGTGGGCCATCAGTCAGAGTTTTCAGAGTGGTCACTGTGGGGCGAGGTGCCAGGTGGGGGTGAGTTTCGACCCTGCCAGTTCCCGTTAACCTGAGAAATCAAAAGAGAAACGAAAAAAAACAGTAGTGAGGGGCTATGTGTCATTTTCAGCACATCACCTGTTGGTGGTTTTAGCTCTTCACCAACAAAGACGTAAAGATGTGTTAACTGCTCATTTTTCTGGCGAGCTCCTGTTTCAAAACAAATTCTAAAAGACTTGAAACAAATTTGAGATGAATATTCTAGCACAGTAAACACCATGTTTGCATGGTACAATAAAAATTATTTTTAACAGCTGTAACCCTGATGGCTGTGATATGATTCCTTCATTATTGTGTGGCCTGGCTCAGAGTAAACCCTTTGTAAAACATGAACAAACCAGCTGGACTGTCAGTCACGACTGAAAAAGAACATGAATAAATAAATCTTGGAATAAATAAAAATCCTGTATGGAGAAGATTTTTTGACATATCTTTTTCTCCACACAGCCTGCACATCTTTAGCCTACATGAAATGTGTTTTCTCACTGTCTCGAACGGTTTGAGGAGGGCTGTTTCTATTTGTGACGTGGACAACTGTATCGTGGTTCCACTTGCAGTGTCATCACTGTAGCAAACTGCTGACATTTTGCTAGCTCCGACTAATGTTACACTCTCCGCTAGCATCACATTGTTGTTTTGCTATTGTCACATGCAAAATGACCTGAAATCAGTTTCTTTGCCCTTTGAAAACCGTAGTTGCCAGTGGCCGCCATGATACATACATGTTGGCAGCACAGCCCAAGTTGCTGTGTAGGCTACTGTTTTGGAGCTGCAAGGAAGAACTGATTTCTTAAATCAAGTTGACTTTTTTTTCTGAACTAATAAGTTGTGATTTCTGATTGGTACACAAACTGCCGTACTGTCGATCCCAGATCCCACATCTAAGGCTGCACAGAAAATCAATCATCAACTATTTTGATAATACAATTAACAATTTATTTTTCAAGTAAAAATGGCAAATGTTTGACAATTCCAGCTTCTCAAATGTGAGTAAATTGAATATTTTTGGGTTTTGGACTGCTGGTCGTATGAAACAAACATTTGATGACTTCACTTTGAGCTCCAGAATATAAAGAAAATCATTTTTCACTTTTTTTGTGACATTCCATTGACCAAACTAATAATGTATTACAAGAACTGTCAATTGCTGCCCTAGTTGGTGGTAATGTAAAATGACTACTGATATCCCGATAACAAAAAACAACTGATGTTCCTTAAAAGGATAAGGCTATATTTTTTCCAATTGTCAACAAACTCCATGAACAGACCAAAATCAACAATGCATGACTTTGTCTCTCAATACTTTCCTACTGAATATGTAATTCTTTGAAAACACATGAGAAATTTTGCTTCTTTTATGCTATTTTCCTTAAAGGGAACGTGTTCATCTAAAAACAAAACTAAACAAAACAACAGGGAACTGTAGTTTTCAGAAAATGTTACTCAAACGTGAGTAAACAGTGCTTTTGGTACAGGTCAGTCACTGAAACTGTGTGGCTCATTGAAGTGTTTTTTAATAGTGCTTGAACACACCAATGGAGCTCTATCTGCACACAGGAATAAGATATATAACACTCATTAGTAAATCAGTTCATTATTGGTTTTGATCTTAGCTTTGGGATCTGTTGACATCAGGCTTAAAACTGAGTTATGTGTATAACCGTGTCGCAAGTGGTATAACGTACCTGCACGCCCATTTGGTAAGCAGACTGCTCGCCGTTCACAGGTGGAACTCCGAGGAACAGGTCAGCTGACCCGGACAGAGAGAAGGACCCGGACCCTAAAGAAAGACAAAAAAGGAGAACAACCTCAGTACTTGCTAGTAATAAATAATAAACTTGTTTTACATATAGACATTAAAAGTCCTTTTAAAAATGTCAGTGTTCTTGTAGCAGTTTAGGGTGAAATCCTATGAATATGCTATGAATGGCATGATGGAATTCGATATTATGTATTACTTTGCCTTTAATGGTGATCATCATTCTGTCAGGCCTCATTTTGTGATCTGTTTACAGCTACCTGCTGCCCCAGCTGCCACATCATGATTCATACATTAGCTCCTAAGCTAATCCAAATCAGCAGCAAACCAGGTTGTTGCAGGAAAAGTGAGGCAGACAGCCACAGAGCAGACAAACTGCTGACAAACATCAGTGCTGTGCGAGAGGAAAGTAAAGATGATTGTGCAGCAGTCCAGTTCAAAAACTTCGCTGTAAAATCTGCATTACTACTGACAGCCTTTGTTTACTAAGTGCTTCCTCAATGTCTGGCAGCACTAAATATTTTCTGTTTCCTCAGCCTCAGGCTATACTTATGTTCAGGAGGACAGCTCAGTCTGACAGGTGACTGACAGGTCTTGGGACAGGCACAAACCAGGGCAGAAAAAGGGCGGAACCAACAATATATTTCACTGCCTAAAGGGGAGTACTTCCACACTGTAGCTTTTGTCGTGTTTTGGTACCTGTCGAGTTGGGAGTGTGCGGGGAGTCGTCGCCCTGTCTGGCTCCCAAAGCTGTCTTCATGGCATAGAGGTTGGCCTCCTCTTGGAACTTGCCAATGTTTTTCTTGTAGCGGATTCTCTTGTTGCCAAACCAGTTGGAGACCTGGCAGACAAAAAAAAAACAACACACGGCTCACTGTACACTCTGATCAACGCAGAGCAGCAGATTCAAACACAAATTAATGCTTAAGCATCACGTTCTTGGCGACTAAAGCTCAACTACGGAAGACCCGTTACTGTATTTGTTCACAGACGCAAACACTCAACATTCTCCTTTAGATAGAAAAAAATTCCTCTGCTGGTTTGTTCCTAAAAGTCAGTGGTTTACCTGAGAGACAGTGATGCCACACTGTTTGGCGAGTTCCTCTTTGGCTTCTTCACTGGGGTAAGGGTTGGACAGGTGGGAGTAGAAATACTCATTCAGGACCTCTGTGGCCTGTTTGCTGAAGTTGCGCCTCTTGCGTCTGATGAGACACAAACAGGTGATTAAGTACTGGGAACCAAAACAGCAGCGATTTTTTTCCTTTTTCTTCATTATTATTTATATTTTGGCACAGTTACTGTTTATGGCTATGCCCTTTCTGTGCACTCACACACAACAGTCTAAACGGCTAGTGAATTAGCACCATATGCATATTAATATATATTCTACATACAAATGTGTATTTAAAAAAGGTGTAAATTTACATGAAAGGCTTTAATGTGAATTCTGAATTATTTCAACAGGAGATTATTGTTCTTCTATGACTGTGTGTTATTGCTTTTAGCCCAGAACAATTATTTTTCTATTTCTCAGATCAGGAAATGTGTCCAGTCTAAAAAAAACAAACAAAAAAACCCACTATATGTACACTTTGATATATTTTTCTGTTTTTTTTAAGTATATTTTTGAAAGCCTACAGGGATTAGTACTTTTTTCTCAAAGGGCAGATTCTCAGAACAGTACTCCTTTAAAAAACAACCACCACCACCACCACACACCTACCTGGCATCAAGGAAGCGGGACCTCAGGATCATGACCGCCTCACAGGTGCTCTGCTTCAGCTGGGTCTGGATCGAGCTGAACTTGCGGTGGATGATGGCCACCATGCGCTCAATCTCCCGCGGGGTCACGGGCCGTGTGCGAGACTGCTCCCTCAGCAGGTTCATCACGTGGGTGGTGAACTCGGTGCATGCCTGGGTAAGGGAGGCGAAAGACGACGGACAGTGAAGGACAGAAATGTGCAGAGCAACGAAGGGAGGTGAATATTTCATGCTGGTTTGAAGCCATTTATCAAAGCCTATGCTAAATGTTTTGACATTTTGAGTTGAGTTTTTTTCTAAACTTTCTGTAAGAGGAGAAAATGTCACGTCACAATACAACACTCAGCTTAATATAACTGTCAGCAAGCGTGTGCAAACATGTAAAATCATAATTACTAAGAAGTATTTGTGTTACTGGTATGTCTCACTGGTAAGCTCAGTGTCCCATAAAGCAGCTTATCTCTATATTACTTATAAATTACTACTATTTTACAGTTGAATAGACTTCTTAAGCAACTGTAAATTTCAATTCATGTTGCAGGATGAAGGAAAATTAATTGTATCTTGTTAATGAGCATCATTACAACAGTGGATTTCACAACAGATTTGAATGGTTCTGTGCATAACAGCAAACAATAGGGCTTCCTCTAATAATCTGAAGGCGCCTCTTCTCGTACAGATATGGAGCTTATACCTGGTGTGTTCTAATGAGCAACGCAAGGACAGAAGTGTATTCCCTGGCAGAGAAAAGTTATGTGACCAAAACTCTAGACCTAACATGCCACCGGATTACGCTTCTGGCGAGCAGCTTTAGTACAAGCAAGCGTGTACAGGCAATGTCAGCGCTCGTCTCCTGTTGCGACACGGTACCTGCTCATACTTCTCCAGCTCAGTGTGGTAGATACTGCGAATCTGGCTCAACTTGCTTTTGTAGTCGGAGTGCTCGAGCGAGCTGTCAGGTGACATCCCTCCCGAGCTGGTGGCAGCAGACACAGCGGCAGCAGCCCCGCCACCCTTCTCCGGCCCCGCAACCCCCTCCGCCAGCAGCATGTTGTCCAGTCGCACCAGCTGAGGATCCTGAGGCTCGTCCTCCTGGGTGTTCCTCATTGACAGGCCTGTCAGTAAGACAAATATTACTATCTATCGGTTTTGTAGGTTAAATGTCAACAGACTATAAATGTGGTATAGTACACATTACACTTCCATCCTGTGAATATTCTGCATCCTCCATGTCCCATTCACTTCAACTGAAGCCTGTCAACTGATGAATTCATGCTTGCATTTCCAAATTGCGCACCTCCGGGATCAGTTTTGACTTTGGTTTAACTTTGTCCTGAAAATCTGCAGTCAGTCAATAGAAACACTGATGCACTGTGTTTGGAGGTGGACAAGTCAACTGTGTGCCATCACCTTGTTCTGTGCATCACTCTCGTATACTCTGCACATCCCTGCATAGACTGTGCAGCTCTTTAATAAAAACAGATATATGTGACATATTTTTATTGCAAATATTTCTATTCTGTATTTATGTTTCTTCAACTTTGCAGTACTTGTGTATCTTATTTTTTTCTATGTTCATTATTATGTACCAGAACACCAAAGCTTGTTACTCGTATGTGGAAAGAGATTCTGACTCTGCTGTTTATACTTTGTAATCACACTGCTCAATACTTATTCATTATCCACATAAAAACTTGTCTTTTCAGTGCAGAATGTGGGGGATAGTGGCTTAAATCAAAGTTATTTCCCACTGTCTTATTTCTCTGTAAAAATAAACTGCTGCAAGCAGCTTATTGGCCACGTCCGTTCACATACAAGAAATCTGACTCCAGTTTTTACAATGCTCTGAATGTATGTGCACAGAAATAGACTTACACACAGTTTAAAACAAACACAACAGCTCCACAAGGTATGATCAGGGATAAACATTTAACTACTAATGTAAAGGTAAAGATGTATATAAAAGTATATATACAAAACAACAGTAGTCGTACACTGTGCAGTGACATGTTTTGCCCCGTGGCCACTGTTTGTCTGTTTGTCCAGCTGTTGTTGTTGTGTTTATTTTTACACAAACAACATTTTCTATATTAATTATGTTTGTTTATCTTCCCGTTCATTTCTGACATTAGGAGTAAACATAGTGAGTTACTGACAGCTGGGGTCGATTTCCTTTTATGTGTGTTTAATTGGCTTCTGATGACACGATGTCAACACAGTCTCATAACACAGCGAGGCGGGTTTCAAATCAAATGTCTGCTGGCTAAAGCTGACAACATGAACCGCGCTGAGACAAATAAACATTACCAGTTTTCTCCTTGATCTCGCACAGGACGCTGAACAAAGCGGGTTTCATCCGGTGACAGTTCAGCGCATGTTTCCTGTGAGTAAACAAAAGAGACTAACTGTGAGCAGAAGCAGAGGTAAGAGTGGAGACATGCAAATAAACAAAACCAAAAACACAAATTAAGACACCGGCCAGCCTCCTTCACTGTGGAGCATTTAGCCCATGTTAGCTTCTGGCTAGCTAAGCGCTAAAGAGGCAACCGGTGAGCGGTCTGTATCCAGTGACTTTGATTGTATTATCAATTATTTATATCATAATTAGCTTTAATGTGTACAGGAAATGCTGTTATATAGCATTGCTGCAGCGCAGTGTTAGCTTCCTGGCCATCATAGCCATAGCCTTGCTAGGTTAGCCTTGCTAAGCTAACAATGGCTAACGCTTCAAATCACCGTTGCCGAAACAAATGCGCGTTTCTAAACGACAGCAAAGACACGGCGGGCACTGGCAGCACATTAATCTGCATATGAAGGGCTTAATAACACAAGTAACTGCGCGTTTTGTTGGCCGATTAGCTGAGCTAGCTACTGGCTAAATAATTCAAACAATGCAAATGAAGTTCAGGAAACTTTGCGAGTCGACAAAGCGGCAAAACAAAAGATCAGCTGCGGCGACAAAAAATAAAGAATAAAAAGTTCCCACTAACTTTGCCTGCGCCTCGTCCAAACTTTGGTCGGTGATGGTCATTATCTGCTGCAGTATGTCGCCGATGTCTCTGCGGGTTTCGTGTCCGTTTTCCGTGCCCTCCAGGCCCGCGTCCCCTCCGTCGGGCCGGTGCTGCGAGGGCTGGTGAGCCGAGTTCAGAGCGTGCATCCCGGGGTGGCCGCTCACGCCGAGTCCCCGGCCGCTGGAGGGCCCGTTGCCCGTCAGAGGCTGCTGCTGCTGCAACATCGTTCAGCGACGCACAGTGGCGACGACTGCTGCCCGACTGAGCTCACAGACACACACAGCCCGATCCGAGGCATCGCAGAGCAGGCTCCCCTAGCGATGGACGGGGAAAGGTACAAGCCCTGTAAACACACTGCAATGTTGTGAGGGGAGGGGGGGTATGTGGAGACAGAGGAGGGGGAGGGGTGGGGGACACTGTTGGGTTTGATGCAACAGCAAAACATCTGCACCCCTGCATTTTCAGAAAGCAGAAGTGTGTGTGTGTGTATGTCAGGGGATGACACAGAAAAACAACAAGATCTAACTAAATAAAATGGAGATTATGGGCTCTTGTCATCTTTCAGCCCCATAAACCTGGTTACAAGCAGGACCAGAGGCTCTCAGATTAAAGTGGCTGCTTGTTAATTTCCCAGGTTTAACGTGACAATCGCACTTCGACAGCTCCTCTCACTTGTCTGACTTCTGCTTCTCGTTTTAGCAAGCAAGTCAACAGGATGTGTGCCAAAACCACAGCCGAGTCAGAAGAGCCGTGCGCCTGTTTCAACATGTTGCACTGGAGTCTGTCATAATCAAATGAGCAGCACTTCAAGCGGCTGCTGATGACTGCTGCTCTGACAGCTTTTCAGTTGATCTTAAAGGATGAAAAACACTTTCCTTTGGACCATACCTCAACGAAGCAAATTGCTTGGTGTTGGTTTCTTCTGCTTTTGACAGCAATATTTCATAATAGCATGACTTGTCAGATGTGGGCCAAATAAATAGGGGTGGGCTGTGGTAAGAGGAACAGGAAGAGAGGAGACGAGAGAAAGAAGGTAGCAAGGCGGACTGAACGGGCGAGAGCTTGTCACGACGGCATGTGAAACTCTTCACGGCAAGTTTTTTTTCTTCACAAAGATATTGACAAGACAAGGGACGAGTCAAGAAAAATGCTGTGCTCACTTTGTGGCGACTTCAAGAGATGATGCTTTAAAGATACAAAGTTCAAGACATAAAGGTAAGAATAAGATTTCTCACTTTATATTTAATGTGTGAGATAACTTCTGAGGTAAAACAGGACTACTCCTGTCAAAAAGAATTATACTGAAATGTTGTAAAATATATGACAGACATTAGCAGTCAGCGACAAGAATGTGACATCTCAGACCATGTTGTCACACAACTTTATTGTCACCCAGCTGATAGGCATTTATATGATTTATGTGTGAATTTCTGTTTAAACATCTGTAGCCAACATGCTAGAACCTGCCAAACTGGTTTCACGTACATTTCTTTGGAGGAGAAAGGCACAGCTGCTCTGAAGCAGTCTACACGTCTGTTTTTCAGAAGTCACTTCAGGGCTGGCAAGCACGACGCTGAGTGTTTTTTTCTCAGAAGTATCAACAATGGGGTCCTTAAAGTCTTTGACCCAAGACCTTTGACCTGACCCCTTGTTTCTGTGTATCTTCTCGTCAAGGTTCAACAGTGAGATTAATGGACTGCGCAGAGATCAAAGTTGAAATGGCCAAAGAGGGGCTGCTGGAATCGCTCGTCATCACCGAAGACGAAGACACAACTGAGGGTGACAGCGGGGCAGCGAGCAGTTCAGGCGTCATCGCACAGAGCTGCAGCGGAGAGTCGGCTCTGAAGAAGGAAGAGGAACACGCCGGAGAGGACAACACTGAAGAAGACACAGCAAGCAAAATGTGTTTAGAAGAGCAGGGTCAGGAAATACAACCGGCCAAGGATAAACAAGAAGATGATAAACCAGAGGAAACGGAGAATGATGGACAAAACAGAGGTCATGGCGAGAGTGAAGGGCAGACACCTGAGATGGCGAGGATTAATGAAAAACCTGAGAAAGCCAGTGGCACACAGGATGAAAATGTGACACAAAATGACTCCCAAGTGGACGTAAAGCTGTTAAATTCCCCTAAGCAACAACCCGAAGGGACAAAAAGCCAAGACGAGGATCCAAAAAAGGTTGGTGGGCTGTTGTTATTTTACTTTGGCATATGCCCTGAAATGACCTCCACAGCTCCTCAGTTAGCAGGATTTTGTTTGTAATGTGTTTGACTTTATCAACCTGCCTGCATGTACCGTACGAGAAAAACAATGTCATGGTGGAAAAAAGAGCAGGCTACAGAGCTTTGCTTTGCTACAGCATGTGGGAGTACGTAGGAGTCATCGAGTGAATTTCTTTGCTGTGCCAACAAACAAAGTCTGTGCCACTCACGGAGAAACCTTTACTCCTCTTTTTTTTCCGCCACCTACCCGCGTTTTCTCAGGCTCACCGGTTAACCCCTGACTTCCCGGAAGCCCTGTACGAGCTCCTCTGCACCCTTCAGGAGGGGAGACGGCTCAATGACCAGCGCTGCTCCTTCAGGCTGGAGAACGGGATGAGGAGGAGGAGGTGCCACTCTGAGCCCAACGCCACCAAGCCGGCCAACAGAGGTGGGGGCGCATTGAGGGGCTGTGTGTTTATAGCGTAAAAGTGATGAAACCCATGCAGCTTTTGCATTTGTTCACTTCCATGTAATGCTGCTGACTCATGTTGATCAAGCTGAAACAACACGAAACTGCCCGTTCTCTGTGACACAAGAATGTTTTGAAACCTGTACCACTTACTTGTTTCTGAGCCTCTCTCCTGACCGCAGACCACTTAAAAGTCTCCTGCCACCTGACCATCAAAGCTCTTCTCTCTCATTTTTCCACAGTCATCTTCTCCTCCATGACTTCACTGCAAAAAGAGGAGTTTTTCGAGCTGGTGGCCACCGCTCAAGCCCGCCGGCTGGATGACCAGAGGGCGCAGCTCGAAAGGTCTCAACCGCCAAAACCAAAAGCCAGAAGTTTCAGAGGCAGCATAAAGCAGCTCTCGTTTGTGAAAAGGCCGGTGCCAGTTCCCATCGCCGCTCCTGTGCCCGTGCCCAAAGAGGATCTGTACAATATGATTCTCACGACACAAGTAAGCAATCTGAAGTAGTTTGTTTAGATGCTTTTATCATGAAATGAGGTGTTGTCAGCCTGCTTAGAAAGATGGAATATTCTCACAAGTTCATAGCATAAAACATCATGCAAAACCTCTAGAGAGTTATTTTATTTTCAGGATTTCAGGCATTCATTTTCCCACCTACCTTCCACCCACAGGCCCAGGGCAGGCTGGAGGACCAGCGCAGCAGGGCTCCTGGCCCCATGGACGATGAAGACTTCTTCTCCCTGCTCCTGAGGGTCCAAGGCGGACGCATGGATGAGCAGAGGACTGAACTACCGTGCTTGCTGCAAACCTGAGATGGAAAGTGCAAAAAAAAAAAAACTGTTTGGGGCTACATTGGGAGCCATCCAGTACTGTGGCCTTCTTTAGTCTGATTTCCTGTTAAAACAGAGGTTTTTTTTTTATTTTACTCTGATGCTTTGTTTTGGTGAATTATTATTCCGAGCCGGTCAGCTGTTGAGACTATATTGAAAATCCTAATATTTGAGCATCAGAGCTTTTAATGTGACTTTAGCAACATTATTGATGAGATTGTGAAGTTTACTATAAGTTAGGTACTTTTTTCTTTCCTAGTAAAAAGGATCAGTAGACAGGCTTTCTTATGTCTTTTATTGAGTGGCTGCGATGAGTGTTTGAATGACTTTGTGTGTGTTCTCTTATTGATGTGGAGGATGTAGTCTACTGGTCTCCGTTGTTTCTCCTTATTTGTTCAGTAGACGTTAAACACACCAGACAGGCTGGAGAGGAGACAACAGCTCCAAGGCTATGCAGTGCTTGACTGTATATGGGTAACTCTCCCCGAGAAAATAAACTAAATGTGCATCTGGACCATTTGTATTTATTCACTTTGTCCAAAATGTTGTCAAGAAGAAAAGAAGATTTGAGGGTATCACTGGAGTGTTTATTTTATTTTGGCATATCACCCAACAGCCTGTAAATGCAGGCATGTTGGCAAGGACACTAACAAGGAGGTGTAAAACTTGTTCTGTTGTTTTTACCATTAATCATTATTTCCTTTCTAGCTCACATTCCCACAAACTTGCGATAGTGTCTAATCTTTCTAAAGCGTACCATTTCAAATAAATCAAAACACTAACGTAAAAGAGACAAGGTGGTGATATCCCAGGTAGGGAACAATGGGGGAGAGATAAAGGGGTTAATTTTTCACAGAACAAATGGACTGAAAACAGCTGTTATCTCAAAGTTCCTGAATTTGTATTTACATTATTCAGTCATTTTTTTATTGGAGGTCACATCACCCCAAAGGATAAAAAGGAGATTTACAATTTAAATGTTTGTATTTTAATTTATGTTGATTGATTAGGAGACTCAGTCAAAGAAGATACCTACACATTAACTGTGAAGTTAAATAACACTGCTTTCTGTTATCTGCTGCCATTGGAGCATGGTTACTCATTAAAACCCACGATCTGACTACAGTCTTGGTTTCTAAAGGTCTGATGTAGCTGCACGTGACAATTGAAGGTCAAAATGTGTCATCAGCCAGGAGGGGCCTCCGTCAAACCTGTGACTTTCTCTGGTTTGCGTTTAGTCCACTCAGCTCAGAGCTTTCTGAGGAAGTCTGGGTTGGTCTGCACAAGTGAGGTTAGTGGTGATGAGAGGACACTGTGTCACTTCCTCAAACAGATTACAGTTTTGTGATATGTGATAGCGACACCCTGACCAACCTGTGCTATTTGAGGGCTGCGTTGAAAGTCAACACTCTTTTGTTTAAAATAAAACAAAGGAGGCCAATTAACTCGTCAAAAAGATTAAATTTCAGATGTAAGGTCAAAAGCGTTGGATATATCTTCAGGTCAGTATTCTGTCACATGACCTGCTCTCCTCGGCCTCTCAAATCATCAAGATAACAACATAAAGACAGACAAAGATGTCAGACAAAGAAGAGGAACAGAGGAGGAGGAGAAGAAACCCATGTAACAACAAAAAAGAAACCACACTTCTTTACCAAAATTGTGAAAGAGTCAAACAGGAAGCAACAGCAGCAGGCCAGCAAACCAGATTCTAGTTCCACTTTTAACGTGGAAGTGGCCATACAAGGGCTGGGCCAACACATTGTATCATTTCTCTGGTATGGCCTTGGGCTTTTTTCAAAGACCAGGTCAACATACGTTTGCTGCGATTATTTTTATTTTAGATGACAAATTGAGACTCTCCTCTTTTCTGATTTGCTATTTTGCTCAAACAGATTTGGTGGTGTTAAAGTCTGAGAAACCTTAAGTTCATTTTGCACTTTTATTGTACACAGGAGACTTACTGTCTCTCCATGCTGAACAGAGGGCACCCTGCCAAGACTACATACTGGAGGAAACACTGAAAAGGTATTATTTAAGGGGGATGAAAACAGTCAGACTTATAAAATATTTTTAGATATTGCATATGGATATAGCTACCCTGCCCCTAGAGATCAAATCTTATCAATTTAGATGTATAGTTATTGTCACATTTATATATATACAGAATATTTTCTAATATTCTACGTATACAGTCAGGACTGTTTTATTCTATTTGAGTCTTTTTACATGTTTGCTTTGGCAGCTTTTTTTCTGTGCAGCCCAGCCCAACGACGTCACTGACCATGTGACTAAAACCTAGGCTATTTAGAGAAGGATGAGACACAAGCAAGGAAGTGACGAAGCATTTAAAACTGAGTTTATCTACATGTTTGTCCTTCAGCTTTTTGTACATTTTATACTCACATTAATAAAAACTCATCTTGTGTTTTCTTTGTCTTCTCTGATTTGCTGTCGTGTTTCTGCCGAGATTAGCTGTGGTTAAAGGGTAACGTGGCGTCACTGTTTCATCCAGTAGTCGTCGTCCCAGACATAAACAAGGATGTGGATGAAGATGAAACTCGTTCAGGACTGGGAACTAACTTCACTGCACATGTTCATGCTGGGAACGAGATAGGAGTATACCGAGGAGAGACACGCTCAGTCAGAAGTGAGTACGAGTGTTTTTCATTTTTACCTCTTTTAGTGACTTTACTTTCGCTTCGTGGTTAACACTGAGCAACAAGCTGCGACCTGCAGAGTTGTGATTCATGTGATCACCTGGAGCTCAGATCTCTGAGGAAATGTGGAGTCAGTTTTCAGATGGCATTCACTCAAATGTAATGTAATGTATTTATTTTAACTTTTAGTTTTAGCCTGGAGCCACAGACTTCACCTCAATACAGGCTTCTGTGTTTCATTTATTTCACATGAATATCATCAGATGCTCCTGAATTCACAGTGACAGACATAAACAACCCGAGCATTAAGTTATTTGTCATTTGTATACTTCAGGTTCACATTCATGTAATTCAGCATATGTATGATTGCAGATTTACATTATTGATGTAGTCAACAAATAAGTTCTGATTTATTACTTGTGTAATTGAAATAGTTCAAATTAGCCCCACTGTTACTACTAAAGTAATGCAGACATTAATGCATCAATAATTATAGTTCAATTTTTATAATATGTATTATTCTGAAGTGGGTCATTCTGTATTATGAGTGATTTTACTTTAGGGACTTTCTACTTTTCCCTGCTAGTGCTGATTTTTAGAGTGATGAAACTCCTACCTTTCACTTCTTCATATATTATTATATGCCGGAAAACCTCAGTTCCCTTTACAGGTTAACACATTTTTTTTTCAATTTCATATTAAGACAATGCTCACACATCTCCGCACACAGGCAGAGACAGCATTATTGAATACTTTATATGTTCCTGTTGTCTATACAGGCTACAAATTTCAGCTGAAGTTAAAACGAATGACTGAGTCAGAAAAAGTTACAGTCTGTCTTTGGAAACACAAAGAGGGTTTTTGGTACTTAAATGAATGCAACTCATGCTTACTTGACTTATCTAAATGAAATTTCATTTCAATGCATTTTTTACACTCCATGACGATTGTGGATATTTTTGCCCCCCATCACTTACATTAAAACTGATTTAGGATTTTATTAGGATTGCAGTGACCACCTGTATTGTTTTAAGGTAAACTTGTAGAGAAAATTTTAACCTATCCTGTAATTCACCAACACCCTGAATACTTTTTCTACATGTAAAATGAAATATATATTTACCTGTACTGATTGCTCCCTTTTGTTCTTAGATGCTTCTGTTCCTATCCCTGCTGATCTTCTGTGTGCCACTGGGGGGCGACACCTCACCAATCAGCTGCTACAATGACCAAGGAGATGCTGTTGATTGGTAATTCACTGATAAGAGTCCCGGACAAAACAAGCTTTTAAAAATACACATTTTGGTTCATTTTAGGGTTGTTAAGTGTCCTAGAAAAGTGCAAAGTTGAAATGGTCGTTCAGTTTAGAATCAAGCTGTGTCTTCCTCTTTCTGTCTCTCTAATCTTACTGTCTTGTTCTCTGTGTTAGGTTCTATATATATAAGCTACCCAAAGACCCAGGCGAAAAGTCTTCAGAGAACGGCAAGATTTATTTACTGCTGGAAAAAGGGAGTGAAAGCTGGGCCAATGGGAAGGTGACAGTGAACGACACCACGGGGGCTCTAGGCAGGACGGTCGGACAGCTGTACTCACAAGGAAAGGTCTGTCGCCTGGAACAGAAATGGAACAAATACTGCGAGTGAATGTAATGGATTCACTTTTGTTTTACTGAGATCTAATTTTAAATAGGAAATCACCCAGTTTCAAGTCAGCGTCTTTCTGTATGTGATTCACTGGTACTATACAGTTTTCAGTTCCTTATTATTATTCATGTTTTAAATATAATTAATGTGAAGGGCTGTGCCAAAGTTGACCTCTGTTTACACATATACAGGGAGGACTTATAGAAAATAAGTATTTATTCTAACGGGAACAATATCCTTTACAAAGTCCACAAGGATAGAGTTCTGTTATTACTAGGACATTTCTTGAACCAATTTAAGTATTAATAGTTAACTAAGTAAAAAAAATCTTCTTGAGCTTTTGCTGTGGTGGCTCTAAATTTTCTCAGAGTTTTAATATAAGATTTATGTGCATGTAGTTTTCTCTAATGTCCACAGTATAACAAAACTACTGTATGTTTTGCTCCAACAATATTAGTAGTATAGTATGTCTAGAAGAACAATATTAGACTTGTTCTTCTAGACATCAGCAGATGTCATTTATTTTTGCCTGCTTCTGCTTTTTGTCTGCAGTGTTAAGACTTCTCATTTTCTAGGCAGACTTCTTAAATGCAGCGATAAATTTTTTTTAAAAAGTGTCTCTCACATTTTTAGAATAAAGTGAGAATGAAAACTGAAAGTTAGGTCCTCATTTATATGCAGCTGTTCTGTTTCTCTGAACGGCTGTGTACTTTCAACAGCATGGTCATAAAAATATTTATATTTGTTTACAATGACTTGCTGCGTGTCTGCCTGTACTTTTCTTCTTTGGTATTTTCATTTCAATAAAAAGCTCTGTCCTCTTCACAGGACACTGAAGTGGCATACATCCTTTATAATGACCAGAGGCCACCTGTGGACTTTGGTGACAGATGGGCTGACAACAGTGGGAGCAGAGGGGGACACACTAAAGGTGAACACCAGAACAGATCAGTTCTAATACTCACACAGTCCAGGTGGGCTGCAAGAGATTTGACTGTATGCTCAAAATCAGCAAATATGGCCAATAGCAGCGTGCATCTGACAGTAATGTATGAATTATGTCAAAGTCTATGGGAACTCTGATTAAATGAAGGATTTCTTACATTGAGCTTCATTAAACACCCTCTATTGTTGACCTATGCCAGACATCAATATGTTACATTTATGGAAGTATGGGGAAATGCATATAAAACTAAGAACTTGATGTTTTTTTAGCTGATAATTTGAATATCCCTGTTCCTCAGGTGTTGTCCTGCTGGATAAAAATCAGGGCTTCTGGTTGGTCCACAGCACTCCTCACTTCCCCCCAGTTCAACAGGCAGGAGAGTATTCTTACCCCGACAGCGGCGTGAACAACGGACAAAACTTTATCTGCGTTACCTACCCGCTCACCCGCTTCCAGACCATCGGTAAGAATGAAAGTCCTGCTGCGTGTGGTGTAGCTCAGGCAGAGCTGCTATAAAAATACAGTGAACACTTGGCAATGATGTTTGAATGGATGATGGTATTAGATCACAATAACTGTATGAAAGCTGGGAGCTAATGAAGATTCATGCTCTGCCTTCTGTCTGCTGTTATATTGTTATGAATAGATATGCTTTCATTAAGAAGGAATTCTTTTTCAAATTCATATCTATATCGCTGACAAAATTCAGGTTTTGTTCAATAGAAGAACAATAGCCTCTAAAATGCTGCTATTATGTAAACAGTCTTCGAGATTACAAATAAGCTTATGCTGATATATTGGTTTGCTGTATTCAATCTCTTTATTAAAATTTCATACAAGTTATCACATTAGCCACTCGTGTGATCCCCTGCCAATATAATGGAAGTTCTTCAGTGAAGACAAAGTCTATTAAAAAAAATAATGACAAGTAATACGAGTTCCTCTGCTATTGATTGACTACTGTGTTACTCTGCTTCAAAGAGCCGCTCAATAAGAACAAGTCTTAGTTTCCCACAAGGATGTAAATGCCTTTCCCAAGAATATTTTAATTAATCTGAAACCGCTTTATTTTCATCATGTTTTTTCATGAAATGGAAAACACCTAAGATTTTGTTCAGTTTAAAGGTATATAAAAATACTATTCATATCTGGCTTTGTCAAAAACAATTTGCTTTTTAAGGATGTTGGATCCCAAGTTATGTGGTTAGTGCAGATGGTAAATTATTTCTCACAGGGGCTCTTGAAAGGGATTTCTCCAGTCACTATTGTTCTTGTCCTCAGCCGGTACTTAATAATCCAGTCAGGTATTGACACAACAACAGCAATCCTGATCCCAGATAATCAGCATAAACAGGTGTCATCACCATGTCATCGTGCTGCCTGTGCAGTTCCCTGGCAGACCCAGCAGTTGGCACAGTTGCTATGGCAGTGCCTGGGGTAATGTAATTAGATTGAGGTATGTTTCCATAGAGATATGGGCCCTCACACTGCGGCATGCCTTTGCTCCATCAGATTCGTGTGTCTCCAGCTGGGGTGTTCAGAGTGTGAGAGTGTCCGCGGTGACGTGAATACGCACCGCATAAGTGTTTTGTCGAACAACAGAAGGTCATCACGGCCTTGTCATGTTTCATTTTAGAGCACCTTGCAGCAGGAATTTGCACATTAATGAGGGGAGATTTAGAATCTGTCCGATATGTGACGACTGTGTTGTAAGAAATATCTGCTTGCTTACATATATGCGTATTACTGATGTGATAAGCACTGCAAACTACTTATGTTCAGGTAGTTAATCAGTCAGTCAGGTGATATTGAATTAAGCAACAGATATTGTAATGGTTGATTAAAAGTCATTTAACAGTCCATGGCCTGTAACTCTGCTCAGTGATGTTTTGAACAAATGCTGACATCTTCACAGTGACGATGTCTACATGGTGATAGTATGCTCACCATCTTAGTTTAGCATATTAACGTACTAGCATTTACTATTTAGCTTGAAACACAAAGAACAGCTGAGGCTAGAAATGCCATTAGTTTAGCAGGTACTCGGTCTATAAAACCAAAGTACCGGATTAATTGAATTTTTACAATTGTTATTTTATTACAAGTGAATCATGAGGTGGGTATGAATGTCTCATGAAGTTTAATGGCAATCCATCCATAGTTCACTCAAAAGTCTGTCACACCTTTAAGATTGTGAGAGACTTTTTCACTATTAACTTTCTATTTATAGACTACATGATGAAAATAGGTTAACCAAAATTGAAATATAGTCATCAGTTGCAGCACAGATTTCTCATGTAAAGCTCACGTAAAGACAGAAGTGCATAATTTGTTGAGGTTAGCATTAAAGTGTATAGAGTTACACATTAGTTACTGACAGTAACAAATGCTGTAATGGTTTATTTTTTGTATGAGTAAAGTCCAATAAAGGAAACACTCGCATTTAATAAAACAAAATTGTATCAACGTTATCTCATCATTACTGGGAACATGTGGTTTTTCTTTCCCAACATAACTCAGGAAATTTTGAAAAAAGTGACATTACTGAGATTAGCACAGTTTGTTTGAGTTATTCTGTGACATAAAAAGGAAACCATGGAGTCTTTACATTTCTTTCTATCACTGCTGTTTTACACCAGGAATCACACAGGGAGAAATTTATTGCAGAAAGAACAATTGTTTTCCACCCATATGTGCTCAGCAAGAAAACATTCAGAGAAATGAAGGAAATTACTACCCGAAGTAGATGTAAGGTCAAAAGACAGGAAGAATAATCACACAAGACAACATAACTGTAAAGATGCACGTCTGACTGCAGAAATGGAAACACTATATTTTCCCTCTGTCATCTGTTGCTGTGCTCAGTTGTTGCACTGCCTTTGCGCCAATGTCAGGACAGCTCTATTCATTTACTGTACATGACCAATAAAGTGATTCTGGCGTGCCGTTAGCGGCATTTGTCTTAAATTTAATTTGTTTTTGCATCACAGGAGAGCAGCTTCAGATCAATCAGCCTAATGTGTACGACTGCGACGTCCCAGAGTCCTTGGCGTCCCTGGTGCCCGCGCTGGCTGCTGTCTGTGAGAAGAAACATCTGTCTGGTCACATCTTTCCACACGTCAAAACTGTGTCCAATCGCAGCGTGACTCTGACCTCAAAGGATGGCACCGACTTCATCAGCTTTGCCAAAGGGTCCTCTTTTGACAATGGTACGACTTTGGAGATAAAAGTAGTTTAAAGTTTCCTCTGGTCACAGCTTCACCCTGAGTTTCTGCACAGGGATAAATGAGCATGACAAGTTCTAACACATGATAATAATTCACCCCCTCCATACTGTGTATTTGACGTAAAATCATATTATTCAGTTCACAGTCGATAAAATGATTAAAAACACGCTCTCATCCATACATCCTCTCTTCTTCATCAGACCTGTACCATGCCTGGGTGGCGCCCACCCTGAAGTCGAACCTTCTGGTCCAGTTCTGGATTCGCTCCACTGGCATCCTCCCCTCCGACTGCTCGCAGGGCTGGAAGGTCCTGGACATCAAGCTCATCAACCCGGGTCAGACGTTCTCCTTCAAGACCAGCGAGGACCACTCTAAGTGGGCCGTCAGCTCCGAGGAGGGCGGGTCGAAGGGAGGAGGAGGAGGAGGCTGGGTGTGTGTGGGAGACATAAACCGGAATGTGGCGGAGGAGAAGCGAGGCGGTGGCACGGTGTGTCTGCGGGACCCGGCGGTGTGGAAGGCTTACCGGACCGCGGCGCTGGAGTGTGAGGCTTGTGATGGAATAACGACCTCATGCTGACATCCTGATGGACCCTTAGCTCAAAGGACCCACGCATAGCACTTACAATCCTTATAATCTACTCTAATAGGCTTTACATATTTGTGATTTTTCTGATTGAACAGGAAAATAAAGAAATTCAGAGATATAGATAAAGTGAAATAACCCAAACTGATTGGACAGAGTATAGTGTGTTCATGTAGGACTCCATTGCTTACAGTAAGAAGCTGATTGTGAAAATATGTTTTTCGGGGGCCTTTGAGGCACAGAAACCATTTTACTTGTTCAGAGCGATTATCGGCTGTTCTCGAGGGCTGTTACATCCTCCTCTTCAAACTAAATGCACACAGAACAATGCTGGAGGAGTAGAAGTAGTCAAATCTGACAGGAAGCAGAGGGCTTTATGGGAAATATGGTGTTCATTTTGAAAAACACAAAAACCTCAAAGTGCCACTTTAAATGAAAGCATTTGTTCAAGTGTCTTTATAACCACTGGGTACTGTTTTAAGTGAAACTGATGAGACGATGTTGTGAACTGTACAAGTGCTGCCTTAACTAACTGGGACTTTTTCTGTTTCAGTCAACATTAGCTGGTTTGTGGGCAAGTTCTCAGGGAGCATTTCAAGCTTTGCTGGTTTAAAATGGATGAAAATGGATTTTATGGTATTTTAAATGAATGAACAATGTGGGATTAATTGCACCTTATAACACACACACACACACGCACACACACTGCGTTTCACTGACATTTCACTGCATTAAACTACAGACAACATTCAGGTGTGAGGAATGCTTTAATACTTGAAGGTTTGTGTTATTAACAGGGTTGGTATGAATGTCTATGAAAAGTGTGCTTTTCTGACATATCCAGCACCTCTTCTTCTTGTTGTGACGCATGCGTTAGATTTTATACTTGTATATCACATTTCCATTTACATACATACATACATACATACATACATACATACATACATACATACATTTCATTCTGACTTTGATTTTGCATCATGATAAAGATGGTGGCTATCTTGAATTTAAATAAAAAAGACTAAAACAGAGGTGTATTTATCGTTGCTGATGTGTATTCACCTTGCTTTGTTTATCTTATTCATCAGAAAAATAGAAATGTCAGTATTTGACATATGGAGACTGCTTTAATTCTCTTTATGGATATTTAGCAGCATGAAAAATATATATCTGTATTGAACATGGGAAATGTTACAGCACATCAGTCAAAAGCATTGAAATTCATATAAAAGTAAATTTATTACCACAAAAATAGGACATCCTGTATGTAGTGCATAAATAGCTTTGATGTGAGACTACACAGCACTGAAGGCGACTGCACTGCCCCCATGCATACTGTATACATTCTAATGCAAACATGGGAAAAATGAGCATCCTGTCGAGAAAGGCACTAAAACAATCAGTTAACACAGCATAACGCTAGCACTCACCACCTATTGTTACCCAGAATCCTCTCCCCGTCCTGCTATGCTCGTGCCTCAGCCAATGAGGGGGCCTCACTGGCACTGAGCAGGCATAACCGGAGGTCACAAGACTTCGTCCAGACTTTTTTTTTTAAAGAGGTTGTGTGTCTCAAACCTACTCTGAAGTTAACATGTTAATTCATAACATGACACTGGAGCTGAGGCTTTGTGCTGTGTGTAAACAGCAGAGGAGATGTGTCCTGCTGAGCTGAAGGTAAATCTGCATAAATTAGGTTTAGCTTATGCTCTGTTGAAAGGTTCAGACCTGGTAAACCATACACCTAACGGTGGTGTTGTTTTGATTTTCCTTACTGTCTTCCTTATGGTTTTGGTACTGCAGTGATAAACAGAAGCAAAGCCGCAAACTCTGAAAGTGCTGAGAGGTGTTTTTAAAGCTGCAATAATCCATTTTTGACCACTAGGGGTTGGGAGGACTCCAAGACGAGCTGTATGACAGTTTCCTGCCTTGTAAAGTTGTTACAGCTAACGTAAGAGCAAGTAGCTGCCTACGTACACATCCAGCTTAAAAAGAAGTATTTATCTGGAGTTGCATTTAAGATAAAATAAGTGCATTTGACTCTCTTTTTGGGTCTAGTTTTGTGTCTAGCAAATCCTGAGAAAAGCGTCCGGCTCTTTAGCAGCTGTATGTTTCACCAGCTACTCACTAACTTAGTGTGTTTGCTGTTGGACAGGTAGCATACAGGGCATTTCTCCAAGCTTTTCTTTAATTATTATTTTGCTGAAAACAGTCGTGAGAATGAACCATGAATACATTTCTGAGCCTGTGACACACAAATAAACGAGCTAAAACAGGCCAAAAAGCTTTATGGGGCTGCAGAGTTGATTATTCTTTTCAGGTCGGTCACTGTAGACAGCACCTTTCACAATACGAACAGGAGTTTCATTAAATGCTAATATAAAAATACTGATTAATGCAGCTTTAAGTTTATGCTGAAATGCTGAAATCTGCTGTCTGTACACACACGCTGGCCTGTTTAAAGTGGAAATCTTGCAGGTATTTGTTGTGTCTGGATGAATGAGTTACTGGACAGTTGGGACACATGGGTCTAGAGCTCCTTGCCAGTGTAAACACAATGTTGACATCATACAGACGTACAAAATATATAAATATATACAAAACATTTATAAGTCTTATTTGAGAGGCTCCAGTGTTTTGCTACAATGCTGGACTTACATGGTATCTTTTGGTCTTTCCTATGTGTGCTGTTTCCCAGAACCAGATCTAATGGGCTCTGTATATTTATTTATGTCATTACGCTGCTTTCAAAAAAAAAAAAAAAAAGAACAAACAAACAAACAACAACAACAAAAAAAAAACACTGCCCTAAATCCTTCATCCTTGCATCTCAGATGATCATAAAAGTTTGACCCCTTAAAACTTCTTTTTACATTTGGAAACGTCACTCAGGACTGAGGCACACAACAAGGGATTACCTGGTGGCTATGAGCAATTAAGAGATCTTATTCATTGAGTTGGAATGAAGTAAATGCATCAAGTGCTACCTGACTGGGCCTTGAGAGCCAGCACCAAAAGTACTCAGTTAAAGGCTTCCATTGCTCGTCCTTTGGGAGTGTGAATTAATAATGCATACTGTTTGGACAACAGGAAAACTGACGCTGTTATTCAGCAGCAGACTGAACACAGCCGGCCAGCTGGAGGTCTGAAATATTTGACAAAACCTGCCATGGAGTCTGATTAAAACAGACTTGGTCTCGGTGTTTTTTGTAGAGCAAGCTTTGTAGGGAGCATGGGAGAAGGCATGTGCAGTTTTTAGTTTTGAACAGAGAAGGCCACGATTACTGTTTGTGAGAGCTCGCCCCTGCTCCTCGACTCGGAGAACGATCCGTCACTGTGGGCAAGGTTGGGCCGGTTGGTGTCAAAAGAGAGTCCTGACCAGTCTCCTCCCCTTGGCCTTGATTCGAGGAAAAGTGGCGCTCGGCTCTGTGCTGATTGGCTGTAAACCCAAAGGGGTGTTCCCGCCTTTCCGTCTCAACAGGAAGTCAACACTAGATGACGTCATGGCGTAGAAGACGTTTCCTGTAGCGGGGATGACCAGTTCTGCGTTGGGAGAGGAAGAGAGTCCAATAAACACATCAGAAATCAATAAAGCTTCTCCAAAGCAACTGCTCTGATGAAATCAGTACTCTAAATACTCCATCACGCACATTACATTACATTACATGTGGTGATGGACCAATACGTTGTCTCCCTTTCTCCTGTCCCATAATTTCCTGTCCTCTCTATCTATTATATATATATATATATATATATATATATATATATATATATATATAAAGCTTAGTTCATACTAGATGTCAATAATATGATAAAAAACATCCTCTGAAATCATCACATCAAGACAAAGAACAAAATGGATGTTGATGTTTTTTTTTTTATGTTGAACAGCTTTTCATTGAATCTCCTGATTGTTGCAGCTTTAACACATATATATATTTAAAAAGCTGACAATACATACGACATGTTATCAGTCTAGGTTATTCAGTGCACTATAGTTGTGATCGACTGCTGAAAAATAGTTTTACATATTTTTCTGTTTTTCTTGATCTGGATCTGTGTTAAAGTTCACACATTATATACAAATCATTGGCAATATGTGCTAGAATCTTTTTTACTTAAATAATTAAGTATTTTGTGAGGAAATAATTGAAAATGTCCCATTTTACATTATTAAGAAATGATAATGAAAATCCCTGAATCTGCACCAAAAAGCAACTTCTTGCTGAGTTTGGCTTTACTTTAAACCAAATTTCATCAAAATCTGTAAAGACCATTTTCAGGTCTCCTTTATGGCTGTTTGAAGTTGAAGCATCCAAAGTAATTACAATTCAGTGATTCAATTCATCACAATTTCAGAAAATTCTCAAGATGATCTCAGTGTTGTCTCCACACAAATACACTGCCCAATGATGAAACAGGTCCAGAAATGAAATGCCTATTTTCTGTAGCTGTGGTTGTTGCTAAACTGGGAAGACGCCTTTACCTTTTCCAGGCAGAAGTTGGATCAGCTCATATCTGGACGCCTGCTTGGGGTCCTGATTGTGCTTTTCTAAGGCAGAGCTGATCACAGTGGGGGTCTTGTCATTGCTCGTAACCTGAGGGGAGAGAGGAGAATAACAATGAAACTCGGACAGCTTGATTTGCACTAATGATATCCTGGGTCCATTGTATCCTGAGGATCTGCTCTGATGACTATCATTATGGGATCCTCGCCGATAAGAGGAAAGGCTGTAAGTGCAGCATGTCCTAGATCATTTGGGACAGAGCCACAATCTCACTGCTGCTGCAAATTAGATTCAAATGGCCTGAGTTAGTACCAGTATGCTTCGGTATAGGTTTCCGTCCTGCAGGTCCATCCGTATCCTGATGATTCGCATGTCAGGCCCCGAGCCCTGGATGTTATTGGGGGGGTTGTTGCCGCAGGATGCTGATCGCCGGTGTGATTTTGTAGGAGTGGTTGGAGTCAACGTGGCAGGGGTGGAGTCATTGGTTGGAGGAGACGTATCAACATCCAGACAGGACACAGATGGAGATCTCATGTGCTGCAACAAAAAAACAAACAACGGTGCCGATAATTAAGGACGTTAAAGTTTTTCTTGTGTAATATCCACCTGCAGAAGAACACTGTTTAGCAGATTTAGATGAGTCACTCCTGCATACGGTATCTATAAATGCAAAGTTGGCCTAAAAGTAATATATATGTATACTACCTTTGTGAGCTTTGACAGCAGATTATTGACGGGGGAGGGGAAGTCAAAGAGGCTGTCACTGTCACCAGCCAGGCTGGTCCGGGAGGTACTCAGGCTGTCAACACATGAAAACATTCAATTGTTTTTTTATCATCTATTAATCTCTTAGTAATAATTATAATTATTTAGTTAACAAAATGCTAGAAAATTATTAAAGATACCCATCAGATTTCACAGAGGCCAAAGTGACACCTTCAAATAATTTGTTTTGAGCAGTCAACAGCCCAAAATCGTTCAATACACAATATACAATAGTATAGTAGAATAGTAAAATAATAGACAATGACAACGACGAAAACTGACAGCGAGAAGCTGAGACCAGCAAATGTTTGACTTTTTATGATAACTAATTCATTTGTCTTGGACACATAAATTATCAGTATAATTCACCAATTGTTCCATCACCAAAGATATGTGTGTGTGTGAGAGAACTTTCAGTATAGCTTACTCTGGGCACTGTGTGATGATGACTGCTGGAGTATGGCCACGGGGGCTTGGCTCACTGGGCGCTTCAATTGCATTGGACAGTCTGTAACTGAAATGGACATCACCAATAATCATTGTCCAACAAATACACATTTGGCTAAATATCAAATATTACAGCTGATGTCTTTAATGCATTTAAGATTTTTTTTCGTAACCAACCAAACTTATAAATCTTTACCTTTCCTCCTCTGTTAGCGTTGGCACACTATGATACCACTGCAGGAAGGTGTCATCAGTGACAAAAACACAGTTTTTGCAGGAAGACTGCAGAAGCCGGATTTGAGCTAAAACCTCAAATTCCTGTTAACAAAGAGCCGTATCACCAAAAAGTTTCATAAAAGTTTCATCACAAAAAAAAACAAACACTTCACCTGTGTTGGCTGATGTAGTATGACCATGCAAGTTCTTTTTTTCTTCCCTCATCTTGCACTTCACAGCGCACTCCACTTAATCATTTCCTCCCTCAGATGTTACGTCACCTCTGCTTGCTCTAATACGCTCTTATCTCAAAAATGATCCCACGTAGCTTTTTTCCTTTTGTAGCTCTTACTTTGTTCAGTTTGTCTCTCTAATAGGATCTTTCCAGGGTCACAGGATATTTGCCAGGGTGCTACAACTCTTACTCATGCATACTTTACTACTGACTTGTTATGTCACAAACAGAAGTTTAGTCTAAATGCAACTACAAGTGTTAAAATAGACAACATTTCACCTTTTACCGCTCACACAGATATGTATTGCATCACTCACCCTTCTCCTTTTGTCAAAGTTGATGTAGCCATTCTGCAAAGGGAGTGACAGGATGCATTATGTCAGTTTGATCATTGTAAAATACTGGGCCACTCTTGTAGGAGGGTGTGACCACCTTTCCCCCCTGATCGGGATGAGAGGAACTTACATCCAGCCTGTCTTTGATCGCTGTGTCCAGCATGGTGAGGTCTGTGAGGAAGATACCGAGGTAGGGCACAGTGCCCTGGGCGTTGGACTGTTTAAAAAAAAAAAAAAGAAAAAAAGAAAGTGTTTCATCTGTTCCCCAGAGGTTTTTATTCACATTGTAAAGAGCCCACACTGCGAGGGATTTCAGAGCGGCCGCCCGCAGCTATTTTTCAAACAATGGCTCAGAATTCAGCACATCACACACACACGCGCACATACACACACACACTCTGTTCCACTTTGCTGCTGCATGCTGGTCGATCCCCCCCTTACAACCCTCCATCAAACCACTGAAGCACCCCCCGCTTAGCAGAAGTGACATCAGTATCAATGTTTGAATGTAGCGTTTTGTAGAAAACAGCATTTCAAGTACTTTTACTTTGAAATTCTTTAGCTACACACACTGAGCATACAGTGTGCATGCAGTAAAATAAAATGCATAAGCCCTTATCATACACCTGAAAGTTTAACTGCAGATCATTTTCCTGAAGATATTATTCCACATTTTGTCCCCTAACTTCTATAATACTAATGACACTTTTGCAGGGTCTTGCATCATTCACAAATTTTCCAAGGTCTCCAATAAAGGCCTGTGGGGGTGTATAACCCTTCAGGGTAAAATGATTGGTATGCATGCCAGACGTGGGCTGTAAAGTTAGAAAATAGTTCTTTTTAATGTGCCGGAAGATCTGAGGATTTGCCTCGGTGACAAATGTTGAGGTCATTTTTAGTTACTCTTCTGTGAGGGTAACTTTCTGAATTGTCTTGGTAACCCCGAATAATTTGACACATCAGCGAGAGTAATTTATGTTAAATGTTAAACTTTGTGCATATAGAGTCTATGAAGGGACGTATTCGCACAGTTTCTGCCATTTACACTGCCCTGTACAACAACAGGCTTTCATTTTCAGCAGCTTCCAGGGAGTTCATTTTTCCTTAATCAAGGTATTAATTTCCATTAGACTTACCTTATTAAGATGTCTGTTGTTGAGTCTGTTGTCAATGTTGGCGAACTTTGATGTGCCCTCCTGCAAGACAAAAGCAAGGAAAGTGTGAAGTCTATATTTCATTCTTGACATTGAGACAGTTGTCAAGAAAACATCCTCACCACAAGGTCCACTTAGTTGCTGATCTGGGACTTTCAATCACCTAACATGATTCTGATCAGCAGATGAAGAAGAACACACGTAAAATTTGGACTTTAAAACTCAAGTTTTAAGCAAACATGAATGAGAAGTCCTAAAAAAAATGCCCAGAAAACAAATGGAAATCTGAAGATGCACAGTTCTGTGACAACTGGCTGAACTCCATCTGCCTGTGAAGATCATGCAACGTGATCGAAACCTATTATTCTATTATATTCTATTATATTCTATTAGATCAATAAAAAGGTCTGTATTTCATGTCAAAATGTGTAGATGCTTGCATATAATGTACTGTGAGCACACAATTACCTTATACAATTATCTTTTGAATTCACAAACTGGTAACTGATTACACGTCCAGCAGACAAGACGCATCATTAACAATCATTTAGAGTTGTGTTTGTGGCCACATGATGAATGCAAGGTCAGTATTCACTCTGTTTTATTCCTGATCTTATCTCTACCAACTCCAGAGGGAAATATCTGGACCTTTAGCTACTGTCGTTTGATGCTGAGCAGGTGGTGTGCGGTGAGTTCATCAGAGCTTTTTCACTGAAAGCATCTGCCTGTACCAGCCATTATATAAAAAATACAAATGACCCTATATTAACCTTTAAACCTGATCCTGTCATGACAACTGATGTGAACATGAATATCTGTGATGATGATGTTACTTTCAGTGCAAGCCAAGAAGACAAATCCCTATTATAATCATGCTATGTGAGCGTTGTTAGACTGTCAAATGCTTCAGTAACAGTTGTGAATAATTTCTTTCTCCAAACTTTTAGTAAGTCTTTTATTAGTCTGGATCATTCAGTCAGCTTGTCTTCGTCATTTTTAGACAAGCTGCAAGATGAAGGGAAGGGAGTAACTGTGCTGCAAAAAAAAAAAGAAAAGAAAAAAAATCAAAGGGCAACAGAAGGCGATGGTGTTTTTCTGAAAATCAAAGCTCAGGGTGAAGCTTTCAAAATGAAAGCAAGTGTTTGGATGAATTCCTTTGGGGGCATCATGGGTAAAATCGCAGCTAATGCAAAGGTATTGATGCCTGCACTGCACCATAACAGCGAATCAAAACACAGCTAATCCTGCCAACTTCCCAAACTGTCTGACACAGTGCAAACTAAATATAATGTACGTCTTCAGATGGCTGTCTCACACTGAAGTGAACGTGTTGACAGAATAAGGGCAGTTCTACTCAACCAGATTAGACTGGTTTCTGGTCTTTAAAGCAGTCATAAATCTCCACCACTGAATGTTGTTTTCAGCCGAGGATAAGGCTCGATGTCAGTCTGTGCAGATAGGAATTTAACAAATGTGGTCCAGTAGTGGCACTTGACAGGCACATTAATAAGTGTCTCACATTTCCGTTCAAATCACGGGATGCTTGTTGCCAGGATGTGAGATATCAGTCAGAGTGCAGAAGAGTCACGTGGTTTTTCAGTGCAGCAGTTTGAGGCTTGGGAGAAGTCACTGTATGCTTGCAGTGACCATGTTCATTGTTTTTAGCCATGTTAGCTTCAGGAATGTCAGTCAGTCACTCAGTGCACAACTTTGACTCAGACTGAAGACTGATGTAAAGGAGTGTATTTGACCTTCTGTTTTCTGATTAGCTCATGCACTCCCAAAATGAGGTCCAAAACTGTGATGATACAGAGTCAAGACCTGCATACAGTCAGTAAACTGAATGTAACACATCCACAGTGCACCGTTTCGTACTGTAGACATGGGTATAAACTCAAAGTGTTTGTAGTGATGGGAGGGAAAGTTAGAGGAAACAGATTCTTTGAAGATTTTTTTTGCAAGACGGTGAAAAGAGAAGCGGTGAAAGCATCCAACAGCAGCCGAGACCAACACAGATCAGAGTAAAAATAGGTCTGAAACAAGTGCAAGACATGAGAAAGGAGCTGAAATCCGACTTCAGAACAAAACTGCACTCCGAGAGTACAACCCAGTATGTGAGTTCATACTGGCAGCACTCCAGCACACCGGTTGCTTATAAGCTCCTCCAGCCTGTGGGCGATCAGTTTGCTTTATCATCAACCAACGCACAAATGGTCAAATGACAAGATATAAGAAAACACGTCATCCATGCTCCAACCTTTCGCTTCAAAACTTTAAAAAAACAAAACTTGTTGAATGCTCATGACCCAAATAGAAACCTGCCTCAGTGTGCCATAAATAAATATCAAATTTCTCACTGTGTATTCACCCCGTATACTGTGAATAATGTCATCATTCAGGTGGTGATTTCCTGTTTTTAACGCTTTTTCAAAATGTACACCGTGTTACATTGACATTATCATTCTATATTTTGCCCTGACAGAAACTCACCTCCTTCAGGAGTTCTCTGCTTTGTGAGTAGTTGTCCTTGTCTGAAAATATTTCTGACAGTTCCTCGTATCTCCTCACTGCCTCCCTGTAAGTGACCAAAACAGTGAGTTTGTTTACAGTAAATGATCAGTTATATTTCAATAATATCAAATGAAATGCAGTGATGGTATGTTGTGCAAACTAAATTTCTCTCTCTCTCTGTCTGCAAAGACAAAAGCACCTTCTGTAATTGGACAATAAGGTTTGAGAGAAAATGACAGAGATAGAAGAGAAGATACAGAATGCTTAACATCATTAACATCATAATGCTGATTCAAGGACGATGTCGTGACAGAAAACTGCTTGGGTGAGGGACAACGCTGCTTAAATGGCATTTTCTCATTTTTAATTTAAGGAACAACATTTTACTTCTGCTTTTTTATGGGTTTCACCTCAGATTTATTTACAAGGTTGCCTTAGTGCTTAAGAAAATAAAGTGTCCCAAGTGTAACATCAGTTTCCTGTGGTGCTGTTTGATGCTATGAAGAGACCTTCCTCATTGTCTTCAACATCACATTTACACTTAATATAAAACTTGTGTAAAAAAATGTATGGTAGCTGTTTTCATAATAGCCTTTTGACCGTGACATCAAAGATATAAGTTTTATATTTTCCTCCTAGAAGTACAACTTAAAGTATTTTCTATAAGGTGACATGATATGATAAATTGATATAGATTACTCGTATATTAATTACAAATAAACATGTATACACACTAACTCACATAATGTTTAAACAGTAACTTTTATTTTTCACTCAGTGTAGCATTATAATATATTACATCTTTGCTGTATGTTAGTGAAGTCTTTACTCCTACTTCCTAGTACCCTCTATGGGCCTTTCTCTTAGCAGACTTGTTATAGAATAAAAAACACAGGCCAACATTAACATTTTGTGGGCTCCATTTAGAGTAGCTGTGACACTCAGCCAATGTGCACGGTAACATGTGACACTGTGAGAAAGATCTTTTATTTTGAAAGTGAGACTATCATGTGCTGGTCTCTGCTTCTTTGATCATCAGCAGAGACCTATAACAGTCCTCAGGTACATAACACTAAAATACCCAGTGTTTTGCACATCCCAAAGTACGAGTTTGTCGTGTTTTTTTTTTTAACATGAATTCCTTTTTAAAACTGAGAGTTGTTCCGCTACAGACCTGTCAGTGTCCTGCCACGTCCTCCTCAGCCGGTGGATGGGGTTACTCTGCAGGGCTGACACAATGGCATACAGCGAGGAGAAGTTCTTCCTGGCTCTGCACTCCTGTTAAAAGCACACACAGATGAATACGCTGATTTGCATGCAGACACACACACAGAGGCACTGTAACCGAGAACACCGGTGGGTGTCGGTCTGACCGGTATGAAGTTACAGTGGTGGCCTGAGGTGCTGAATAATGTATTCTGCTAAAGAGGTTTGTCCCAAAAGAAACCTGGGGAGCTTAGGACGGCAGTTTGGCAGCAAACCAGCGATGCCTCAGTTTGCCAAAGATGATGATAGCTTGTGTGTGAGTGTGTGTGCTTGTGTGTATGTGATGAAAATGCAAATTCATACAGGAGTAATGGAGAGAAGCAGACCAAATAAAAAGGAAATAAAACTGCTCACGTGACCATAACAGCGAAGGATAGTTTGTGTTTTTGTTTGAGCAGATCCTATCAATGCTGTCAGATCTTCAATATTTTACGAGAAAAAGACTCAGGACAGGTAAACCATGGTTCTCTTGTATAATACTGTCAATTGTAAGCAGATTCAAACTCACTTTTTGCCTTGAGGTCATACGTCACGGTTGTTTGACTCAGCACATTACTGGCATGTGCTGTTCATGCAGTACACTTCCTATTCCATTTCCAAAAGGTGTGCTATTTTCCAGTGTAAAACTGATTTTTAACTATCGCAGTGTCAACCATTAAATGCACTTAAATATAGAGAGCACTCATCTGCAATGTGCTGCTGCTTTGACCAGAAAATGACATAAATCAAGACTTCATTACTGTGTTTTGCTATGACTGTGTGCAGTGCAGCCACAGCAGAAAGTATACTGTGAATATGTGATGGTATGTGAATAATCAGAGCTGAGAATAGGATTATGGTTAGGGGATTAATGGGGGTTTATTGTAGGAAAGTGCACAGTTGAGGGTTTTGGAAGACATGAATCCCCAATTGACACGCTGTTAACAATTTTATTCCAAGCTGAACCCCATTTTTTTTTTTTCCCTCTAGTCTGTTAAAATGCCATAAAATCCTGCATTTTTAGTGCTGCGACCTTTGGTTTTTGCAAACTGACCTCTGCCACGCTGATCCATTTCTCCAGCAGTCGGGCTCTCTGTTGGCTGCGCAGCTTCGTAGGGCACAGGCAGGATGCTAAAACTGCATTGGCCAGCTTGTTGAACTGACGCACGGTGGCCCGGACAGACCAGCAGACACCCTCCCTCCCTTTCTTGTCCCTCTGAGACCACAGTGAGCCGAGGCAGTGGTACGGGACCAGGCGGACAAACAGCTCCTGATAAGCGACAGCATATAGATCTATAAAGCACAGCCTGCTTCCCAAAAAATAAATGAGATGAGTTTGGTGCTCAGTTTGAGTTTGTGCTGCGTGGTAGCTTTTTGTTTGTGTTTGCAGCCACGGCGGCTCATGTTACTGTAAATACCACTTTACTTGTGTGTATTCTAAACAGACCGCTGTGACCAGCAAGAAAAATGCAAATAAGTGAATACAGATATATCCTGTGTTTTATCGGTGAGTGAAACAGAGCATGGTAATAGAAATGTATCCACATGAAAATGGCACAAAAGAAGGTGGAGCAAAAGGGCAGCATAAATGGTGGAAAGAGGACTGTACCTGAACTAATCTACAGAGTCATGTTGTTTATTAAATAGCGATGATGTGAAGGTGATGAAGGAGACTCCACTGACACCATCTGTCTTACTTGTATATAAGAAAGGTTTATTACAAAGAAGCTCAGCTTCAAAACAAGCATCCGGATTGCCTTGTGAGAGGGATCGAAGCCAATATGAATCTCCTCTGCATATCAGCTCTAACTATCTGCTTATATAGGTTTAGCTGTTTCATAATCCTGTGACAAAACATATGGTTCACATTAAGAAGGGCTATAGGTCTTCAGACAGAGAGGCGCCCAACCATAGGCCCCTCACTAAGCAGAACAAACCCAGGACAGTCAATCAACACATGTAATTTTAGATTCTACAGTCAACACTGACTTCAAAGCAGAGACAGTAACATGCAAACATATTCTGTAAATGAACATAGTTTGTTATTCTGTAAATAAACCTCATGACAATAACTTCCTGATGTCTTAAAAACTGTAATCTATTCAATTTCAGCATCATAGGTCAATATTTTACTTCTTGCCACATCAAAAAAACATTCAGGCTGAAAAGAGAACTCACTGTCTCGATCTTGGTGAGCTGCTCGGCGATGATCGCTGCAGGGAAGCCGAGGATACTGGTGGGCTCAAACTTAGAGGTGTCAGGAGGAGGGCTGGTGAGATCGGCCAGATCTGCAAAGGGTGAAGCTGCTCAATAAAACTGCATCCGGGATACAAGACACACCTTTGTTTGTAGGCCCTTCATATCTCGTACATGCGTTTGTCAAACGAATTAGTGTCTCTCAGAGCTGATTCTCTGATCCTTCACTGCCTCCAATGTAATAATTAAGTTGTTTTTTCCCAGAGAATGGTATCTTTCTCAAGATAACAGTCATCTGGTTATCTCAGTAAAATTTGAGGAAGCTAAATATCTCATTTTAATGAGAAAATTACCTTGTTATCTTAAGATAATGAGATATCTCACTCATGGCCTTGAGATTAGAGGATAAAAGAAAACAAGATTAAGAGTCAGTGCTGGTGAACTAATTGCTAAAGCTAACATGCTGGTGTTTAACAGATAGTGTTTACCATGTTCATCATCTTAGTTTAGTGTCTTCACAAGCTATTTGCTAATTAGCAGGGGCTGAGGCTGACGGGAACATCCCTAGTTCTACAGGTGTTTAATCATAAACCAAAGATTTGGACAAACTGAAATTCTGACCTGATGGTGGCACTACATGAAACGTCACAGGATCACCAAAGTTACTACAGTTCATCCCGACAGAGACATCAATGTCTGTATCAAATTTCATGGCAATCAATTTAATATTTGTTGATGTATTTCATTCTGCACCAATCTCGTAGACAGAAAGATCTACATTTCTATCCATGCAGTAATCTGGCAAAATAATTTTGACCATTACCGCCTTTGGCTTTCACAGCCGAGTAGCGTCCAGCTGTAGTGTCCAGAATATTTCAGTGAAATTATCCAATTTTCAAGGATTTTAAAACACCTCCTAGGTGCTACTGAGATCAGAACACTAAAAGAACTGGTCTGAAAAATATACATCTAAAGCTATTTGGTTTCATCTCTCACAACCAGCCAGTGTTGTATTTCCAGCTTTGGATATACAACAAAAAATACAAGTGTATTTCTACATGGAAAGCTCATCCAGTGAGGTCTTAGCTGTGTCATTTAAATCCCAGTTAAAATACAGACCTTTATGGCCGTCAGGGAGCAGGGCTTTCTCGCTGAGCTCCTCGGCTATCCTGAGGAGGCGAGCACGGAGGTCAGCAGCAGACGAGGAGTCCTGGGGGAGGAGGGGAGCTAGGCGCAGCAGGCGAGACGGCTCCCCCAGACTCTTAAAGTCTTCTGGATACTCAGAGAGCCACGTGCTGAACACTGTACACACCGCTCTGCAGAAACGAGGAGAGCAACTCAGCATTTCCAGGGCTTTGGTGGATGCTACTCTAAACTTTGCCGTGTGGGTCACAACATATTGATGTGATAATCCTTTGTGTTTTTAGCCTTGACCTCCAGACAGTCATGTAAACAAAAAAAGGGTCCTCATAGGGCTGTATGGGTAAATCAGGTCATCAGGAACCAGCTTATGCCTTGTGAATTAAAAGAATAATTTTCAAATCAATCCTAAATTTTGCTCTCTTTCTTCTGTTTCTTAAACCCTAAGCTGGTGAAAGTTGCCGGAGGCAGATAAACAAGCCGTTGCAGATTGGAATTGATTGAATATATTGATATTTTCCAACGAATCTAAAAAGTTGCCAAGGAATGACATTCTCCAGGGGTTTAGACAAGAAAAGCAGCTTAAAGATGAGTCTATACTTTTGTGGGGGCAAAGGATCAAGATTGTATTCTTTCAACAGAGGCTGAATGTTGGCTTGTTCGCAAAGAGCAATACAATAGCTGGTGGCGAGTAAGCCGGGGCCGTCAGCACCAACAGAGATTAAGACGATATCGGTAACTGAGTGGTTAAATCCCCACCTCTACTTAACATAAATTAAGCTTGATAACTTTGAAGAATCTATGTCCTGGTAGCCAATCGTCAGGAGGCATGCATACATCCATTCATCTTTGCAGGTGCTGGTTAACAAGGTTAACATTTGTTGTCAAATGTTCTTCCTTGTCAAATAAGTACTGGGAACGAGAGAGCAGTGCGTGGGTACTGTTTTGTTTAGTAAATTCACTGATGGTACATGGTTGCTACTACATAGGGACTGTTTATTGTCATTACTTGTCTGATTTAAGTGGTTATAAATGTGATGACTAGTGGAAAAACTGTCAATGGTTGGTTGTTTTTGGCTGTTTTGTCTAAAGGTACTGCTCTTCACACAGTCTGACTTAATCATCTTTATTTACAGTAAAGTAGTTGTTTTGTACAGTTTAGCATATTTTCTATTAGTTTCTGGATCCATCATTTCTAACAAAATATGTCAAATATATTATTAAGAAGGTTTTAAATAGTCATTTTCTATCACTTTTATATCAGCAATGTGTCAAATGATTATGTGTAAGATAGAAGGAGTAGCTTATAAGGAGAATTATCACCTGACTCTGCTCCACACCCTTCTTCTCCACTGAGCATTTCAGCTTGTCGTTTTGTTTTATTAGCAGCTTTACTGTTTTGATTCAGTCTCACTGCTCACACCAACCTTGATTCTTGCAACAAGCAGCTGTTTTAAGCTCTAAGAGATCCTCTGTAAACGACCTGCCCTGCACCAAAGCCCCAGTTGACAAAGTTCACAGCTAAAGCAACATTAACTGGTGAACATAGTGGAGCATTTAGTAGCATGGGAGCCAGATATTTCCTTCAGGAGCTGGTGGAGACCAAAAACAGAGCTAAAAGGTTAGTTGGACCCAAGCATGACTGCAAACAAATTCTAATGATGCTCTGTGTATGCTGGATGCATAAATAGGCAACTTATTGTTGACACGGTATCCATGCAAACTATTAGGCTATTAGGTCAATATTAAGATGGTGTCCTCCTCCTAGTTAAGTAGTAGTTAAGGTTAATACAGTCAAGCATCGTTTCCATGAGTTAGTCATTTCAAAATGCTAGTAAACAACATCAAAGAAATAGCTTTTTGAGATGGTTTACATTTCCTGTTGCTATTATTTGCTCATTTTTCCTTTTCTTTAGATATTGCAGAGTAATTGTAATGTCACACTGAAGATACAACAAAGACGCTGAGTGGCATTTTCAAAAACTCACTTGTTGAAAGACTGTCTCATCTGGCTCCTCTCGCTGCCCCCAGGTGGATTCTCCAATCTGTTAACAGAGAGGGAGGTCCAAGTTTAGTGGAGTAGAAAAACAGAACAAACAGAAACACCAGTATCATTCAGCCTCAAATGTGTGCATCTGCTGTGTAATAAATAATTGCTTTGTGATAAATGCATTTATGACTTATGTTTCTCTAAATGCTTTTTAGCAAAGGTCTGGACGGACTCTCCTTTGTGTTGCGCCTTTGGAACAATTTTCCAAACAGTTGTTTCCTACAGATTCCTCCATTAATTAATAAAGACTTTATAACACCAAGAGCCTTCACAAGCAGGCTGAATTATGTTGCTAAGAAAAACACTAAGCAGCAGTTATTTTAAATAGGCACACAGGTGCCTCCTGCATTGTGAAGTGTCTCTCAATTAAGTTATGCAATTAAACCAGAATATGCTGTTTAATTTAGACTCCGCTTGGAATTCAATTTCAAAGCAAAACTAACACCTTATCTTGTGAAAATGCAAGCTGGGTGTAGAATTAACTCAGCCAACCAGCTTTCCGACTCTGATGTGACCAATTTAACTGTACTTTGATATTTAGTAGCAGCGTGCGCCTAAAAATGGCCATGTCTGTTGGTCAGTTAACCACTTGGTTCCTGACATTAGCACAACCACATGTACAGCCTCACAGGGCTGCAGGCATGGCTGTAGACTCTGAGTCCTGTTTGAAGACATTTATTCCTTCAGTTTAGCCAGAGCAGCGTAAGCACCATCTCTCAAAAACTCTCCATTCACTTTCTGTCTTTCTCCAGCCAAGCTCCCACTGGACGGGATCAGAGTGAGATTTCATCACAGCACAAACCCGGCCAGACAGGATACTGACAGCTGCTGTGGTTGTTGTGCATCGTTGCACCTAGATCTGATTTCACACCAGTTGTTTAACCAGTTCTTTTTTCTACTGTCTTTTTTCCTCCTTGAAGACCAATTTCTCTTCTCAGTCACAAAAGCTACAAACATGATTTTATGAATCACATCTGAAACTCTCCCACCTGTCGGTGAGGATGTCCAGCACTCGCTTTGTGGAGGTGAAGGAGCGATAGGTGGAGAGGAAGATGGTGATAAAGGAGGAGTCTCCCATCGAAAAGGAGTGAAGGAGGTGGAGCACCAGCTTCTCTTCGGTCCCTGCCTTCACACACTGGGAGCGAGTAACCGGTGACTGGAGGAAGACAGGAAGGAAACACGGCCGACATAGAACAAGAGAGGAAGTTAATGTTACTGCAAATAGGAAACCTTTTTCAGTCGCCGTGTGTCCTGCCAGTCACACAGGACTTACCATCGGACTGTTGGGGCCTGCATGCTGCTGTTTCACCACCACTGTGTAGATCACTCCATCCTCCTCTTCCTCCACCACAGTGGACTGTACAGCAGAGAAACAATGTTTGTGTGTTGCAAAAAACAAACCCATGAAAATCAGTAAGAACTTTGGATTCTGTAAAAGATACTTAAAAAAGACAATTGAAATGAGTTTTTTAGCTCACTGTAACCAATAAATGTGTCAAAAGAAAGACCACACCATTTAAATGTCTCACTGAAATAGAGACAGAAAAATACATATGCACTCCATATGCACACATACATGGATGTGCACTCCATATCCATGTATGTGTGAAAAAAGGCCCAAAATCAAGCTGCTCTGAAGTCATTCCTCCTGCTACATGAGGCTCTAAAGTTCCAGTTTTAGCCTCGAGGAAAGTCCCTGACATGGTTACCCTATTTTACACTGGTGCTGACTCAGACACATTATCCTGTGTGTGTTACAGTGCTCAAAACAGCCGGCCTTACCAGATCCAGAGGACAGTACCAGGTGGTCTTCATTGGTGAGGGCTCTGCCTGAAGAAAAGGACCAAACAAAACAGATCATATTTGTCTTGTTACACAAAAGGCATTATACCAAACAAGTCAAGCAACACATCATATAATGGTTAAGTGTACAATCTGAGGCAGTGGTTGTCAGTACCTTCTCTGTGACCACTGAATATAAAGGCAAACTAATCCAGGCCCACCATCATACACTGCATATGCACTTCAACTGGAGAATGAATTTCCTTTTTTGTAGCTTGTTTCATGTGATGAATCACACAGTGATGCATAAAGTACAAAAATACATTCTGAACATCACCAATCTAAACGAAAGCTATCTTTAAAAAAAAGGGGCTCTGTATGCACAAGATGCAGCAGCGATCTTGAATTTTAGCAAGTTAAAGTATTATTTAAACATTATGCAGCCCACATATTTTCAGCACTCATGAGCTATGACAACCTACACAGAATGTGCTCAAACTCTCCCATTACATTACAGTATTGTATCAAACACAATGTAAATTATTGATGAAACAAATAATCTTTGGTTAGTTAATTAACAATGGTACAATACAACACAATTTATAACCAAACAATTTTATCTCTCAGCTTGATTTAGGCCTTATTAGTGCAAGCTAGCATCATGTCTGCCACACACACACACACAAAACAAGAATGGATGCTAAATAATATAAAATAATATAAAATAATAAATACTCCCACATGTTATAGCCTCTTAAATGTTGTTTGAGTTTAAGCCTTCTTGCAGCCTTAACACCACTCGATCGATCCAAGTGAAATTAACATGGGAATTTGTCTTGGTGGTGGCACAGTGGTAGTAATTAGCACTGTCGCCTCACAACAACAGGGCTGTGGGTTGTTTGTGGGTTCAATCCCTGGGCACGGGCCCTTCTGTGTGGAGTGTGCATGTTCTCCCGGTGGGTTGAGTTGGTTCTCTCTGGGTTCTCCAGCTTCCTCCCACAATCCAAAGACAACTGAAAACTCTAAATTGCCCCTAGGTATGAATGTGAGTGGTTGTCTGTCCTTCTATGTCAGCCCTGTGACTGACCGGTGTCCAGTCCAGGGTGTACCCCGCCTCTCGCCCAAGATAGCTGAGACAGGCTCTAGCACCCCTGCGACCCTGTGGCCAGGATAAGCAGGTATAGAAGATGAATGAATGAATTTGTCTTGGCAGCATCAGTGCCACATGTTGACACACATGGTTCTTGGAAAGCAGGATCCCAAGTCATGTTACACACCTGCTTTCTTGGAAAGCAGGATCCCAAGTCATGTTACATACAGAGGATGACTCATAGTGCTTTAATAAAGAAAAAAAGTGTAAGTCGCACTGTAGTGCTGCAGAGGCATTTGAATACTGTCAAAACAGCCACTGAGATAAGAGCCAGATGACTTCTTGCTGCCACAAACTGCTGTCAGTAATATTATGAGCCATGCATGTTTGATGTGTCTTTGAAGCCTGGTGATGGAAAGTAACAAATTACATTTGCCCAATTGCTGTAATTAAATACAGTTTTCTTTACAAGTTATACTTCTACTTAACTTCAGAGGCAAATAATGTTCTTTTTAGGCTGCTAAAGATATATGCGGTTACTAGTTACTTTACAGATTGACAATTTATATTGAAATAAACATATTTGAATCCTAAACTTCTCAGATGATTTCATTTTAATAACTGTTTTCCCAAAGACCCAAATGGGTCAACCTATGCAATAATTAAAAAACGCAAAGATTAAAATCCGAAAAAGCACTTCAGGTGGCAGAAGTATGTTCTTACTTTTCTTCTACTTATTTTATCATCTCTCAACCTCTCAGATATATCTTATATATCTATATATCTTTTGATATAGAAACAGATAAATCTACCTTTTTTAGGGGCCCAACCCTGAGGTAGGGAACCGCTGGACTAAACAACCTAGATGTATGTAAAGGAGTTGAAACGATCTTAACTTCAATCAAGTGCATGAGTAAAATACTGCTTATACAATGATGCATCAGTATTATCACCTAAGAATGTGACTTATAAAAATACCAGCCAGAGTGGCCATTTTTTGTGCCAAGTGCAGGGCTTTTACTTGTATCTTTACATTGTTGTATAGCCACTCTAAGTAAAAGAGTCCCTTTCCACCACTATTAAAGGCCCACATTTTCTGGCCCACATACGTTTCAGACATATTCACATTCATACCTGCAAATTGAAAATCAGCTATTTGTGTTTTTAAACTGACATAGACTAATCTTTAATAACATCAGAAAACATTGATAATTTGGACCCAGTCTCTGTCTTGTGATAGTTCTCACAGTAAAGGAGCTGTCAACCAACTTGAGAATGACAGTCGGTTACAATCTTGTGTTGTGAATCGTTGGTGGTGGGTGGGGCTTCCCTTTTTGCTGTTTTGTTTGTTTGTGCATTTTTGCAATAACTTGATCAATATCACTTTACACTTCTCTGGACATTGGCGCTTTCGCAACCGTGACTTTTTCCATGAGAAATAATGCATGAGTAAAACAGTGCTTGAGGTCATCCTGGTTGTCTGCCGTGGACGGTTTCTATTCAGTGTGAGTCAACAGTTTTGATCTACATAACACACTAGCACCACCTTGGAAACACACTCAAAACAAATATGGAAAAAACAGCATCTTGGAAGACCTTTGAATCAAAACGTGAACATAATGTCCTGCCTTACATTTTCATTTATTTTGCATGTGCTGACTTGTGAGCTTTCTCACATGCAAATTCAAAGACCCCATGTGAGGCATGAGAAACATATTCGCACAGACCGCAGAAGACCCCTAGTTGTGCTACTCCCCCTGTTCAACCTATGGTGTAATTAGACGTAATGAGTGTATGTTAGCCTCTATTAGCCTCTTTCAAATTACCTTGACTTGACTTGATCGAAGGTCAACGCTGAGAGCAGGCACTCCTTGCATTCAAAAAGGATCCTGCTTCACTGAATAATACAGTCTGTGTGTCAAACCTGTTACTCTACGTGCTGTCTCTGCCTGCTTCCACATAAATCTGCCTGCGATTCTATCTTTTCCCAAGAAATTTGCCCAAACACACACACAAACAGGAAAAAAATGGTCACGTTACCTTTCCTCCAGCAAGTCGAGACAGGTAGCAATCCCTAAGCTTCCTGGAAATCTTCAGGATAAAAGTACAAAAAGCATTTTCATTTTCTCCATTTTCTCTCATCTGTCACTCACTATCCTTCTCTTTCTCTTTCTCTTTCTCTCTCTCTCTGTTCTTGACCGCTTCTTATTTCACCGTCAGCTGACCTAGATCTGTGTGTTTATGTCTTTGCTGTTTGCCTCTCTACGTCTTGTGGCTCTACATCACAGAGACACACCTGAAGCGGGAGCTAAGTCCGGCCCCTGTGAGCATGCATCATCACCTGGGCACACCCATTATACACACACACACACACAGAGCTAGACATACACACACACACACAGAAATGGATATGCTGAGGTAGATAGCACAACAGTCATTTTGGGTGAGTCACCCATAGACACACATCCAGTATGCACATGAAAAACTCACATACGGACATACTGCTCGCACAAATACAGACCATCATCCACACACGTGTGCATGGGCACTTGACTGCACACACACACACACACACACACACATTGAGACACAAAGCCCAGAACAATATCCCCTCTCTTTCAGTCTCTCCTCTCCTGCTCCCTTTGTCTTTGCAGATGACCTTCCCATGCAGATAAACCAGTTTAACTGAGTATCCTGTTTAATACAACACGAGGCAAAACAACCATTCACTGAGAGGGCCGCCATCTGATTACAGGTGAAAGCCAGCCTTCACACTGCATTTCGATTTAGAGGCATGACATGCTGTTTGGGCAGTAAGAAGCCTGTGGCCTTGTAACGAGACCTAATAAATGTTCAGACAGCCACTAAACCAGGAAGCAAGCTGTGTTTATTTAAGGGGCTAATGACATCGCAGAGTGAGGCCATGTTAACTAGGTGGAGACTTTCACAGTGTGTGTGTGTGGAGGCCAGTTTGCTTATTAGTATGTCAGCTAACACTCAACCCAGACTGTAAGGTCAATGATTAAAGCAATTTCCATTGATTTTTTTTTTTTTTTGGGGGGTGGCACTTGGAGGCAGTGGAGCAGGATGTAAACACAGCATTTATCATATCATCTTCTGAGGTTGTTATGGCCGTGGTGTTAGCAAACATTAGTTATATATGCAACAGACACAGAACAACATTTGCTTTGGCATCAGCATCCATTTGGCAACTATAAGTACAATGCTCACTCTCCTTTTAGCTTAGTTTTGTCTCCACCACGTTAAAAATATGTGGCTCATTACCTACTAAATGCTCCACAATGTCATGTTATGTATGCAGATTTTCCAAATATTTCTTTGTCTGAAATCAGCTGCCTGCTGCAGCCTGAATTGGGCACATTGCTAATATAAAAATATTGATTATTGCAGCTTTAAGTTTACAGAGAATACAATTTCACCTTAAGTTAAGTCCTGCAGATTATAAAATGATTACTGAGACCGCAAAATGTGCACAAAATAAAACGATATAAGATGTTATAAAAATAAATAAATTAATTAATAAATAAAATATTTATGAAAAATAAGAATGTGTAAAATGTTACTGCTCCCGGGCTGTATCAGTCTGTGGCTTCATAAGTCTGCTGATAAGCGTTAGTCATCATAAAAAACCAGACTACAGGCAAAGTAAACTGTATTTACTCTGACATTTGCAAGGCCTCACCTATCATCACCTATCATTATGCCCTGTGAGACACACCTTGAAAAAAGCCTCATTGATTTTGAGTATGAAGAGTACATATTGAAATTCAGTAATACAGTAAGTAAAGTGTATTTCAAGTTAGTAAGTAAGTAAGTAAGTAAGTCAAAGTTAAAACAAAGTAGGTCTGATGTGCAAGTATATTCATACAATGAGTGTAAGGCCTGTCATGAAAGTCAAACACAAGTAAAACTCATATTTAGAAAAACTGTCTCTCCTTGAATCTAATTCTGAGACAAGAAAAGACATAAAGATCCTCTAGCAGCCAACCTACAGTTTGAGCGACAATAAGAAAACAAATAAAACCTGAGTCAAAAAGTGTTTCTTTTTGCTAAACCAACAACACAGTGAACATGTAGAAAATTGATAAAATGGGGTGCACAGGCAGTCAGCAGTATGATTAAAGCCACATGGAGCTAACAAATCTTAATGAGATAAAACGAATAGTAAATTAGGCTTTAAATATAGCTTCCTCATATATAACATAGCATAATTTCCCGCCAAGGCAGAGTCTTACTGCTTCCTTCTAAAAAAGTGAAATTATTTCCATCTCTTGCTGACCACTTGTCTGGCCTTTAGCACTTTACCTCGGGGATCCTGCAGACCTCCATCACAGATACAAGGAAAAGTAGCGCTTTGCTCTGATTCCTTATTTGAGACAGAGCTGGTGTGTTGACATGCGGCAGATAAAAGTATATTCAGCGGAGCATCAGTTGAGCTTGCCTTCTAAAGGGTTGAATCTGGGTCAGAGAAAACCGGCCTCTTCTGTGGAAAAACTTTCCAAAGCACAATCGGCGTTCATAACATGGAGTTCAGCTGCCTCAAAGGCTGGTGGATAAACATCGTGATTATAGGCCACTGCTGTGGGTGGTTGGTTCTGGTTCATAAAAAAGGACCTTGCAGCTGCTCTCTGTCTGCTTTACTAAAACGTGTATTGATTTTTCCCCCATATGTACCATTGTCACACTCTTCATGTGTTTATGTTCTTTTGAAAGATGGGATCTTCTCTTAGGGCCTTGAGCTTTCCTTTTTTCTTAAAGTTCCCCCACCCCCAGCTGCATGCAGGAAGTACATAATAAGTGGAGACAAACACAGGAAGCAGGACATGCTGTCGTGTTACGAAGCTATTTTTCTTCCCCTCTCCTTCCATCACAAGTGGAGGCAGCGCCAACCCCTCCTCCTGAACAACTACGTCAGCTATTGGACGGCACCAGAAAAGCAACAGGCAGGAAGGTGAAAACAACCAGTTCCAACCTTTTTTCCTTAAATAAATCCATGAAGTTGAGCTTCCGCTGTGCCAAAAAGCTTTGACTTTGAACAAATACACACACCGCAGACGCCCTTATTTACAACCTTACACAAGTCTTTCCACTGAACACGGGGTCATAAATACATCTTCTGAAGCTTTATTTAAAGATAACCATTGTTTTTTGAGTGGTCCACAACCCCGACCCCTTCCTTCCTATCTTTCTCTCTACTCCTCTTCGCATGTTTTCATCTATATATCCCCTGGTGCCCGTTATCTACTCTCTTTCAAGTAAAACTCTGTGGCATTAGAGTCAAAGCTGTTCTATTCCCCTTAAAGGAAAATCCTTCTGTGGATACGATTACTTTGTCAGATACCATCAGTCTGTGATGTTCTGCAAGTTAGTTTGCAGGGTATAGTTGACTTTTCGGTGCACAAACTTTGCCTTAATCTGGCTCCTCTAATTGCACTAGATATCCACAAAAATGTCCAGATAACATGCATGAACTTGTTCCAGTCATTACACCCATGTATGATTGCTGTTACATGTTATCCCAAAACCATGGGCATTCATTTGCTATATGTTATGACCTCCACTCTTCTGGTGTCAGGCTTTACCAGGCGATAAAGCCTGGCTTTGGAAACCTCCAATCCTGCACCTTTACAACATCACTTTTTTTCTGCATCTTTTAAAAACCGACATTCACTTCCACTTCTTACAGTGATTGGCTCGCGGTGTGGAGGTTTGAAAGGAGCCAGGGTTTTATTTAATTTTTCCCGTGTACAACCAAGTTCAACAGTATGAATGATTTTGAGGAGAGACTGTCAAACATGTCGTGTGAAGTAGTTCTCTTTCACCGTAACCTGTCACTCATATATACCCAAAAGTGTTGGATGGGCTTAAGGTCATGTCTCTGTGCAGACCACCCCAAAATGGAAAAAACTGCCTTTTCTGTTGGATGTTGAAAGTACACTCTTGCCTAAATTATCATCATATGCTCTTGTATTAACACTGACCTTCACTGAAATTAACCAGCAGTATTTTGTGTCCTTTCAGTCTGCAGCCACGCAGTCTATCTATTGCTGTCTTCAAGTGGAACACGAGGTCATAATTTTGTTATGGGGAGTCAAGCGCACAACATGCTGCCTTGTTCTCGCTTGAAAAGGTGAAAGATTTGCTCCTTGTTGCATTTCTATGTCACATTTACAAATCAGAAAAGAGTGGGAAAAGTAATGTAAATCGCGATCAAACATCTGAAAAACATGTCACAAATTTTCCACCTACGTAGTTTGTGAATACCACATTCGTGAATCGCTTATATGGACTCATCTCGTGCAATGTGATCCCACCTGGGGGAAGCATTTCATAACAGCTGAACCATTATTATAACGCTGTTATTCAAAAGCTGCATTTGCATTCTGTTGAGGCGGAAACATATGTTTGCCTTCTCTGTGATGAATTTCTTGTTGCGTAATAGTTGATTGTCTACATGAAATGATGAGAGAAGATTCTAAAAACAAAAAAATAAACAAACATATATTTATACCTTTATTAATATAATAATATATATTAATAATAATAATATAATAATATATATTAATAATAATAATATTTTAACTGTCTAATCTTTTGTAGCAGCATTTGAAATATTCTGTTCCTTCAAATCTCTATCTACATTTGGCAAGTTACCTTCTAAGAGTAGAAAAATACACCAGCGAACAGGAAAATATGCTCAAAGATGCACAGTGCATTATCAGTATCTGTTATATGTTCTCTGTATTAACCATTCTTTCACCTAAAAGCTTTGTTGCTATCTCTGCGTTGTCACTTCTGACTCCCACATCCAAGTCTCCCTCATTAAAGGATGAGCAAGTGGCCGTATTGGATTCCACTCGGCAGACTGTCCTTGGAGACGGCCTGTGATACTAGATACTGTTTATAGGGAGAGCAGGTGTACACCACATTGACCGGCCAAACCGGCACATACATTATTCACCGCGAGGTCCAGCAGCTGCCATGTGACACAAGCACAGAGGAGGTCTGCTCACTCAGAAAGAGAGTCAGCGCAACTTCTTTTTTTAGCTGTGAGGAGTTTCTTGCGGCCTGGTGTGAAGTTAAACCAAAGAGCCATGTGCAGGTCATGTGTGGTGGGGGCAAAAGAGTAGGCCAGTAGATCATCGTGACTCAGAGAAAACATTTTGGAGCCAATATAGCTGCTGTTGAGGTCTGACGTTTTTCACTGCACGTGCAAGAGAGAAGAAATCCTGTCCTCAGCTGAAGATATCAAACAATAAAATTTTAAATACTTTGCAAGAAAATGCCTCAGAGTTCTCTAAAATGCCTAAAAATACCACACCAACTGTGTGTGAAATTAAGACAGCAACCCTCTGATAAGGCTCAACCAACATCACTATCAGGCCACTAAACATTAACAGAGGTGAAGGATCGTGAGAAGTTCACCGGCGCCATGAACCTAACTTCCTCAATGTTGGTCCGTGTTGCATGTCTGCATCTCAGTGACAGACTGCATACTGAGAACTTTAACTGACAAAACAAACATTTTATACAGACAAGTGCAGAAGAAATGTTTTTAAAAAGTATTATATATACATGCAGCTAAGAGTCTCCAGCCACACTAGCTGTACTGAGCTAAATGTCAACATCACCATGCAATGACAACGCGAACATGCTGATGCAAACCAGATATAATGTTTAGGGTGTGTTGTTAGCATTGCTAAGTTAGTTAGCACAACGGGCAAAGTAGTACAGGTGAGGCTAATGGGACTGTCATTAGTTTTTGCAGGCGTGAAGTCATTAACACAGTCTGTTGGGCAAGTTTGAATTATGGCAGCACGCACCCTGCAGTGGACTCCAATAACAGTTTGCTGAGAACCTCAAGTCGACTTCATGAGATCAGAAAAGTCACTATGATTCATCCTCTGAAGACCAGAAATGTCTCTACAGCATTTTATATTAGTGCAACCAGTATCTGTTGGGATTTCAGTCGAGACCAAAATGATAGACAGACTGACAGACTGACTGAACTGAGGTGCCCAAGTGAAACCAGAACTGTTCTGTTGCAGAAGTAAGAAAACCTCATTTAAAGTCCCATCGACTAAGTAACAATGCTGATAACCAAAAACATGGCCTCAGAGAAGAGCCTTTCTCAACTGCATGTCAAGTTGCTTGCTTCATGTTTAGATAGGGACAGTTTTGAAAGAAAGAAAAAAAAAGTTCAATATTGTTCAGTATTTCTGTGGCCTTCATTTACCATAAGGCCTAAACCTTTATGTGCCAAATGTTATGTCCTGACCAAAGAGGTGAGTCTGTGGGCAAGTTGAGGAGCTGTGGTTGGTTCACACGTCTGTAATAACAACAGCAGCGACAGAGAGAAGCGAACCATGTAGACATTTTAGAGAGCAGAGATTACAGCTAAAAAGTTACTTTAGAAGAAAGCTTTGGTTTGTGCTCCCAAAGTAATCAGTGTGTAACTTAAAATGACAGAGGTTGTGCTTTATTATTCTCATGAAGACAGATGAAAAAAAGCCAAATGAGAAATTGTACTGAACCGAGTGGAACATATCCAGGAAATGATGTCATGGCTTTGTCTTTCTACTGGCATCCCCAGTGCCGTGCCAGAGTAAAACTATGACACTATTAAAACTACTTAGAACATTTAGTTTCTTGTTCATGTTGAATTTATTCAGTTTTTGGAAACCAACAGCATTTGGGTCGCCCTTGTTGAAAAGCAGTAAATACACACACACACACACCATCCTCATCTCTCTCTTTCTGTCTCTGTCACTCTGATGACTTTATTCCCTCTGGGTTTTCTGAAAACCAGCCGACCGCATCTGCTGTTTATTCGAGAAACCGGTCGTCGAACGCTGCTTGTATGATTTCGCAGAGGGCCGCTCTGGAGGGCTGTTGGATGCGTCGGGCAGGAGAGCCACCACAAATAAAACGTCCTCTTAATCCCCTCTCAGCTCTGCCACATCACTTTATTGTGTGCACAGAAGAAAAGCTAATAAAACAGGAAATGGGACTCTCAAAGTACAGTGCTCAAATAACACCACAAAGAAATTCACGAGAATCAGTGCAACTTCTCATCACTCCCCGCAGCGCGCTCAAGTGACAAAGTGACCGAAAGGAAAACACTCACCTGTGAAGTTTCCGATTCATCGCCACGCCGCCGCCCCCTCGTCCTGAATGGTTGCTCGGGGTGCTGCTGTCGGGCGCTAAGGGACGGTAGCCAATGAGAGGCACGTCGCTTGACTCCACCCCCGGCAGGTCACAGCCACCTGTTCGCATGTTTCGCGGGAGCATGGTGCCAGCTGCTGCAGACAGGAGGAGACATGAGGAAAGAAGTGTTTCACGGCCTCACACGCAGCTGTCGGAGGGGCAAACAACAAACCTCCGCGCACAAATTTAAAGCCATTTTGAAAGCGACGAACACACACTGCAGTGGATTACTGGCAGCTTGGAGGCCATTTCGTGGTTAATTTGTTTAACACATTCAACCCCACAGCAGGCGAGGATTTGCATAGCAAACCCCTCCTGCTATTTCCTTTTTCCCCTCTTTGGTATTTGGATTGCCATGAAGATAGACATCTGGTAAACACTGTTTCAGGAAGAGAGGTGTAGGAGGGAGAGAGATGGAGAGGCTGATAAAGTGCAAGCTCTATGGAAATGTGAACTGCAGACTCTCACACAGTGATGCAAGCCCGAGCCTTTGAGACAAAACCACTGTTTGAGCGCAGGTAGTGCACATCAATAAACGATTGTGTGCTTTGCAGTTTCTGTTGACTTTGGTTGCAAACTAAAAGGTGCAGGACGGCTGTCAGGTGGCTGCTGTGGCTGAAAATCCACAGAGTCAATCCCCTAAAGAGCCTCGTCGCCTCACCCCGCTGACCCTCATGGCTGTGGAGAAAAAGCAGGAGCCTCGAGTGTGATATAAAAATGTGGCGGCACTCCCAACTTTCCATTGTGCTCTTTGTCTTGGACTCCTGCAGCTCTCCACATACTTTCTCACCCGGTCATGTATCACTGCCATGTTATTAATTTGCTTGTTATGTTCTTGCTTTACAAAACTAGTTTGCAGTCTGCACATGGGAGACAGAGGGAAAAGAGACATGCAGGCCTGCAGGGGGAAAACAAGTCATTTTTACAGTTTATCCCATGACCAACGGCTACGCAGAGGTCTGAATGCCTGCTATTCACTGCCTCTGACCAAAGCAAACAGGCAGCCCACATATGACCGAGGGTGTACACACACACACACACACACACACACAGCTGTAACTAGGTTACAGTTAAGTCACACCCCATAATGCTCCTTTTCTGCTCAATAAATGCAGCCATAGGGTGGTGCTGCAGTTGTGCTCGGTCCTAATGACAGCTTCTGTCACAGTTGTAGGCTGGATGATCAGAATAAAGCCTGACGGTCATTAAAAAAAAGAAAAAAAAGTTTGTGCGTGCAAGCACTCCTTTTACAACACACAGGAGTGACAGATGATGACATTTGCTTCCTACTGTGAGTCACTACATGTAACACGGAGGCCCTGGCACATTTAAAATCAAGCAGTAAAACGGAGCAAAAGAACGAAATAATAATGAGGGAGAGGCGAGGGAAGCTGTGATCCAACTCACTGTTAGCCGAGTGTCATTCGCAGGATGTGGGCAGCTGGTGCTCGGGCAGCATCGGACGGTCCGCCGGCGCTGCTGGATGCGCGGCCGGCTCAGCTGAGGAGAGTCGCGCCCATCTGTGCCGCCGACGAGACAACGACGAGAGGGGGGCGATCTCCGTCCTCCCACCCACCTCACTGCCCCCTCTATCAGCGCCCCCACACCGCTCGCCTGTCCAGCCTTCAGCGGCTGATAGCGCACTTTGCTCAGGCTGCAAACTCTCTCTCTCTCTCTCTGTCTCTCTCTCTCTCTCGTCGCAGTTCCTGTATGTTGTGCACTCTGCGCTTTGGTAACAGCTCGGTGTCTCTGGGTGGCACGCAGCGGGAGGAGACTGAGAGGCAGGCCGGCTCCACTGCGCCTCTCCTCCGGGGGAAATGTCACCACGGGAGGGTGAATGGACGGGGCTTGTTTCTGATGCATGAACCTTCAAATATGTAACTAAACTAGATCATAATAAAAAATGAAAAAAAAAAAAAAAACTAATCCTGATCTTAAATATTAAATGTAACTCATACCTGTACACTTCAGGGTTGACAAATCCTAATTCTAACCCCAAATTCAAGGACCAATATTCTTTTTTTTTATCTTAATTGAGTTGTTATTTACATTTTATGCCACTTTACACTCAGTTACACACTATGTGCAAATATTTATATATATATGACAATATTTGCATACAGTTTTACAGTAATCACAGGATAGCCTAAAAGTGAGTATCATTACATATGATGCACTGATGTCCATTAAATTACCCAACAGTTTACTTAAAAAGTTTAAAATAGCTCCACCAACTACAACATGAAATGCTTTCTAAATGCACCATTAGAGAAACCCAATCCAGTAATATAATATACTGCATAATAATGTGACACCCACAGGGGCATTTTGTCAGCACACAATGGAGCAATGGTAAGAAAAAAAATGCATGCAGGGCCCTCATTCGTAATGGAGTATTCTTACAGTGCACTGCTGATACTTTTACTGCTATTTAATGCCAACAGTGTGTGTTATGTACAGGAACTACTGAAATACTCTCATAAGAATGACTGAGTCTCGCTGACACACAAAGTGAGAGAAATGACAGCAGTGAGACAGTGCACAATGACAGACACACGATATACACAAACCACAGTATTCAAGGCTCAAGGTCCTGTAACATCAAACTGGTTTTTTTCAACCTTTTTGTGTCACTTTAAAGTGTAAACGTGTGGTCTCTCATCCCAGCTGGGAGACATTCAGAGCGATGGGTTATAAGGTAAACTTTATTAATTCCACATTGGGGAATCAACTTTTTACAGCAGCTCAATAATAATACAAATATGGAAAGAAGTACAAAAATAGATGTTCAAATATAGAAGGTAGAAATTACATGAATACATTATAAACATAAATACACTATGTTCATCCTCCATATACAGATTGGTACTACAGTAAATAATAAACTGCACATGAGTAAAGTGACAGATGGTGATGATAAACAGTGGTGTCATATTATGTCGAATTAAAGAGTCTTATTGGAGGTTAGGATGGGTGAGGATTGGGATGTTGTGCCTTCTTTCATTTGACCAGTTTTCCCACACACCTCTGTCAGACTGGACCCCAGGCTCAGGTTAATGACCCTGATCATCCCTCACACTGGACAGACTGCGGTGCTCCTCCGGTCGCTGTGCTTGTATTTGCTCGCCACCTACTGGCAACACTCGGAAATTGGCACTTTAACACTTTTTTAATCTGCCAGGGGCCATTTTGAACCGCGCGGCGGTGTTACCACACGCCTGACTGGTGTGAGTAATGTGCAAGACGTAAATAAACAAGAAAGGACACAAACACGGAAGAGTAAACAAACAGCACCTTGCAGCACCTTGAACTGGAGACATGCGCCTGTAGCCTGAACGCCTCATCCTCCCAAAGCAATTTCACTGTGAGTATAATCTGCTGTGCATCAGGCTTAATGATCAGGTGTGTTATCATGTTTCAGTGTGACTGTGACTCTCTGTGCAACTGTTCAGGCATCACGTTTGTGTTTGTTATGGAGCTGTTAATAGTTTTTTATTATCTAATATATATTCAACAGTATGCATTTTGGGGGTTGTCACTTGCAGGGACGCAGTCTGTGTTTTTTTGTGTGTGTGTGGCAGATATGCTGACTGCATGAGTCGAGCTGGTGTCATCAGAGCCACACTTTGTTTTGTGAGAGCAGTATTTCCCATCACACATGAATTTGGCTCCATCCCGGATGTCTCGTGAGAGGAGACGACCCCTCTGGGTGTCACATCTGTCCTGCAGCTGTGCTGTTTGACCACTTTGACGTCCGGTAGTATTATCAGCAAGGGACACTGTGAGTGGTTATTACAGATTTGCAAGAGCAAAAGAATTACACACACACACACACACACACACCAAATAAAATAAGGATTTTTAAGGAAGACGGTGCAGACCAGTGACCTCATTCTACCTGTGAGGTCTGCTGTGAGGTGTCATTATAGAGATGCGCTGTCCCGTCAGCCCTCACGTGTCTCCTTTAATGAAGAAATCAAACACATCAGGTCCGCCCGGTGTAACACAGAGCCTCCGATCATCGGCATCGATGAGGACGAGCTGAGGCGTGAGGCGCTGCTCGCCCGGCCACCTCAGTTTGAAAACTTTCCTCCACGGCTCCCCTAAACTTGGCCGGTCCCTCTTGTTTGAGGCCAATTAATGAGGCGGCTAAACTCATTAATTGGCCTCCTAATTGGCCTCCGCCGTCGCGCGCGCTGCTTCCCCTGGCTCTCAGAAGCCCCCCCCCCGCTCCTCCTGCTCCTCCTGCTCCTCCCCGCCTTCAGACATCACAATCCCACCTTGTCACAGCGATTTAGGGTCAGTCCCTCAGACGGGAAGGTGCTCTCTCTCTCTCTCTCTCTCTCTCTCTCGCCGTGGACCCTCCTCCTCCCCATCCCACACCCCTGCCACCTCTGGTCCCCCCCTCACACACACACACACACCTCCATCAGTATCTCCCTCCCACTCTATCTCCGTGTTTTATGTCTGCGTCACAACAAGTCGGTGGAGAGCGAGAGGCAGGGATGATGGCGTCTCTGGCGGCTTGATTCCTCCGACAGACCCGCCTCAGCAGCATCAGTTAGGTGGCGGCGGAGAGGTGCGGGGAGGAGAGGGAGGAGGCACAGGGGCGCAAAGGCGACAGGGGGGGGGGCACATGACGAAACGGCACCGCGGAGGACGGACAAACTAGGCTGAGGGACGGACAGTCAGTCAGTCAGTCCTGCCCCCCTCCCCATCTCCCCTGTCTCCCACTCCCCCCTTACCCCCCCCTCCTCCATCACCCCCTCCTCCTTGACGGCTTGACTGACACTCTCTCTCTCTCTCTCACACACACACACACAGGCGCTCGGCACAGACAGGGACATACATGCACATCACCCACTTTTTGCAAACACGCAGGCTGCGCATCCGAGCGGGCAGTAATTGGGCAGCAGCGGAGCTCCACAGCAGATGAGGGCATTTCATGTCCAGGAATCACTGTGACCCCGGACCCCGACGGAGAGGAGTTCGACTTGACAGGTACCCTTCACCGGCCAGCTCACTGTCACAATTTGTGCCTGATTTTTTTTTTTTTTACCTTTTTTTTTTTTTTGGTGATTCACAAAAAGGCTACGCACACTGCTCTGTATCCTGCGTCTGTCTTGACTTGGAGTGCATGCACTGGAACAAATGCTCAGCGTGCAGAGATAATGCCGGCCACTGTCGGTCCGTGCATCTTATTCAAGTTTTTAAGATGTTGGGCAGAGAGGAGGAGGAGGGGGGAGAAAACGGCAAAGTGCCTGGCAGATGCCTCAAGTAGCCGCACAGTGATCTTTGCTCATTCAATCAAACTGTATTGCAGCAGTCATCATGCAGTGTTTTGTGCGTCTCCTCTCTCTCCTCTCTCTCTCTCCTCTGTGTGTGTGTGTGTTTCATGTGTGCAGTGATCATTTGTCTTGCTCCTCTGGTTGTGTACTCACTCTCATCTTTCACTGTGGTGGATACAGGCTGTCGCTATGCTCTGGTCTAAAAGGAGGAGGGGGGAAGAGAAGAGAGGGGGGGTGGCAGTGGTGGTGGGGAGGTGGTGGTGGTGGTGGTGGGGAGGTGGTGTTGGATTTTAACCCCTTTGCACCTGAAAGCCCGCCTGTCTGAGAGCCAGCCCCCCGAACGCCGGGGCCATAAACCCCCTCTGTCAGCAATGGCAGCAAAGTATTCAGCAGAATAAATCGGATTTCCATTTCACATGAGCCCCGCTCTCTCTCTCCTCTCTCTCCTCTCTCCGTCTCTCTCCTCAGGATGGGGGGAGTAAGTGAAGGAGATGATGTGTTGGCTCGATGGAGTGATGGACTACTGTACCTCGGCAATGTGAAAAGAGTAAGTGCAAGTGGGTGTGTGTGCGTGTGTGTGACAGAGAGAAGACTTTTGAGTGTGTCTGTGTGTGTGTGTGTGCCAGTTAGTGTGCTCGCTTGGATTTGAAAAGACTTCCATTTAGTTTTGTCAATCATTCCCCTCACCTGCTATCTCCCTCTCAGGTAGATGGAGTCAAGCAATGTTGTCTGGTGAGATTTGAGGACAACTCGGAGTTCTGGGTGCTGCGAAAGGACATTCACTCGTGTAAGAAGAACTCTTTTTTTTTTTTGCACCCCCTTCCCCTCAGCTAGAGGAGTAAATAGCTTCCTGTTGGGAGCACTTTGTATTTGTACGGTTGAAAAACGCTCCCAGTTCGAGATGTCGAACGCAGGGGTGCTCAGCCGAACTCAAAGTAAAGATGTTTGTCTCCAATGTGAAAGCTTGCCCGAGGAGTTGGAGGAACACTTTTCTGATTCTTTCCCCCCTCGTGAGCTTAAAACTTTTCTCCTTTTTTTTGTACCTTTTGTCTCAGGATCTCTCTGAATACAGGGGAGAAATTATAGTCATGTTCAAGGTTATGATGCTGAGTGCTCCGAGTGTTCTCATCGGGGCACGTTGAGATGTAATTGGTATATTAGAGTCTATTTATGAATTTATTAGACTAATGGCTCCGGAGGGAAATGGCGCCCCCACTCCACCCAGCATCAAGTGAAGAGGGGAAGTTGGAACACTTGTTAGGACCAGGCTGAATATCCGCCCGTCAAATGAAGTGAAATCTAAAAGGGTGCAGGAGACACTGAAATCAATGAGGTGGCAAGGATGTGAATCAATATACATAAATTAATGCTGTTGACTGCTCTCTCTTTCTCTCTCTCTCTCTCTCTGTCTTCCTCTTTCACGTTGACTTCCTCCTCTCCCCTGCCTCTCTCTCTCTCTCTGTCTTGCCACAGTCGCTGCTGGAGTGGAAGAAGTTTGCTGTATTTGTGACGCTCCTCCTCTTAAAGAACCCCTCATAAATTGTCTTAAATGTCGCCACGGTAAGGAGGCACGCCTCGCTGTGAGCTGTCAACCGGTGGGTTTCCACCGGTTCTTGCACTGACCTTGAAGGTTTGACACGGTATGGCAAATAACAGTGTTGCTCCTTAACAGAAAATCGTAAATGATAGGTACGAGTTGTTGCACCTGCATCCTGACTGGAATCAAAATGAGACACCCGGATACAGGGAACTTTATTTGCGGACTTAAATGTCCCAAGATGTCGTTTCTTGGGTTGATTATAAGATCCCCTTTTAAGATGTTTTAAGTCGTACAAATACACAGCAATAATTTGTGTCTCGTTTGTTTTTTTCTGCAAAAAAAAGTTTCATTATGTCATTAAGAATAGTTGCAATCACATCGACTTTTTTGCCTCATTAAAAAATCCATAATCCATGAACATGCAAATATTATCCATTTCAAACATTTAACTACTGGATGCAAGATGTCTAAGTGCTTCCAAACACTTAGATCAAGCCTGTACGCGTGTGACTCAAACTCAAATTTAAAGTGAGAAAGATTTAAAGTGAAACTTCACTCCCCCAGCAGATGGATGTGAGAACAGCCTGCTGGTGTCAAACCCTGCGCATCATCATCATTCTGCACGCTGAAGGTCAAACGACCGAGTGAAGTAACAATAAGCAACGCCATTTTTGAGTGAAGAGGTGGGGAAGATTTAAAAGTATTATGATGAAATTAACTGTGCTGAAGTGCAAGTGGGAGGAAGTTTAACAAACACTCGCACGCCCAGGATGCACAAAGCAGCAAGGGAGCGGCGGGTTTTGCCGCCACGTCTTCGCTGCTCTGCGAGGCGATTGGGGTTGCTGACAGGTTGTTTTGAGGAGAAAGGCGACAAACGCACTCCCTGCTCCATGGATGCAAATGGTGTCGTTAAATGTGTTGCGTGCTGCTGAAACAAACCGGCGGAGCACTAAACATGGAGGCGCTCTGCCATTATTGTCACCCCGGCTGCCTGTCTTGTAAACACGAATTAAACGCTCTGCCTCCTCCTCCCATTACAGGTTATCATCCAGAGTGCCACACGCCAACCATCGAACCGGAAGCTGACAGCGATTCGTGGATATGTCGGCAATGTGTCTTTGCAGTCTCAACCAAGGTCAGGCTGCTAATCTCTCCGTCTCACACTCTGGGGGGAAGAAAAACATTCAGCGTGTAATATGGGAGAAATCCAGTCAAATATATCAGACTTTGCTGCCACTTTAGTGTTGTGTACAGCAGAAAATGGGTTTATTCGAGGCAAAAGCGGGCTAATTCCCAGGGTATTGACTTCAATATTAGATGTTCTACATTGTGTCCGAGAAATCATGAAGAATCAATAGTTATGAAGCTGAAAAATTACACTGAAGTTGAGAGAAGTACATTTAAAGTCAATCAATCACATGTGCTCCAGTTCTGTAGATACGAAGTGAGAAAGCACCCGGTTAATTGTCAATCGGTCAATGTCCGTATCTCATTGTACAGGCTTCCGGCTGCTTCGGACACTATCTCTCACAACTGACCTACAATAAAATGAGATGAATTGCTTTCTCCCCCCAGAATGCGTTCCGTCTCCCTCGCCGCGCTGACATGACAGTGATTTGAGGGGTCGCCGACCAATCACTTCTGTCCCCAAACTGTGTGTTTCAGAGAGGCGGGGCCCTCAAACGGGGACGCTTCGCCCGGCTCATGCAGTTTATGAAGCTCCGGCTCCCCTACCAGCTGTCGTCTCTAGACTGGGACCCACAGCATCTGACCAATCAGCAGCAGTGTTACTGCTACTGTGCCGGACCTGGAGAGTGAGTGACGCTGCAGAGGCCAGTTTAAGTTTGAACGTACTGTTCATGTGTGCTCTTTAACGGCATTTTCTCTGAAAGCCTGAGCTCATAAGTCAAAGTCGTCCTGTGGATTATTTGCGAATTGCATGCAGCATTGTCAAACAGTATCAGCAGTTTGAGTTTGTTTTCACTTTTTTTGTAATATGATGTATGAGTGATGTTTACTGCATCAACTCAGATACTGTCAGATGAGGTGTCAGTCAAAGAAAGGTACACCAGGCTATCTTTTAATGCATTTGCTGTGTTTTCATCCTTTGCTGCTTTGCTCTTATGTTAAACCCCACCCACGTGGTGCTTAAAGCAACCTTTTATACAAACAAATAAATTTGTTTGTATAAAACAAATTAGCCATATCTTTGATGGAAGCAATTTACACCGGAAGACGCAGTTCAGTTGAGAGAATGTGAACTGGCAGCTGCGCGAGTGGCCTTCAGTCTTCCCTCGATTAGACACGTTCATTCATTCATGAGCTGACCTGATGTTTTCATGTCGTTGGACTGCAGGTGGAACCTGAAGATGTTGCAGTGTGGAGGCTGTGGTCAGTGGTTCCACGAGGCCTGCACACAGTGTCTAACCAAGCCATTACTGTATGGAGACAGGTGCGTCACTGAGCGCCACTGGAAAATGCTCCCGATTCTTTATGTTCAGAATTATAATTTTGTCATTACAATAAATATAAATGAGTTTGCTGCAGCTGACACACATTAACAGCCCTGACTGGGATTTGAAGCCGACATCAGTATCTGAGAGGAAAGATGAATACGTTCTGATATTCTGGTTGATGTCGGCTTTTTTTTACACAAACACTTTTACGCTGAACATTTTTGACACTAATGTCTCACATTTGGTCATTTAATATATTCGTCTGCCAAAGATGATCGTGACAGGGCAGTAAATAAATAGATATAAGATGTCAGTAAACTTTAAACATTAAATCATTATAATCAAGTAATCCCTTCAAATAAAAATTCTGTGGAAATATTTTAAACTTGAATGAAAGAAGTGATGATTAACAAATTAAAAGACTTGAACAGTTTCATTAATAAGTCAGTACTGGGTGATAATATCACGTTGATATAACATTCAGAATCTAATAACTGGATTAATGTTACTTCTCGGTTTACCCGGATAACATCACTCAGGTTTTTCATTGGCCCACATTGTTCACCACATGTGGTTTACCTGGTTGGGTACAATATTCAGGTTAGATTGAGCAAAAAGCCACCGAGTTACATGTACTCTAATTTTAGACTGACAAAGGCTGCACCCAACAGCAGTCAAATAATCTGCTGACTATGTATTTGATTAACATCGTTTAACCTATGAAATGTCAGAAGACGGTGAAAAAAACACACAATCGGATATTTGGGTTTTGCATGAACCTAAAGAGATTCAGTTTACAATCATGTAAACAGAGAATAGCAGCACATTTAAGAAGCTGCGAGACCCACTTAATGTTTGTAGTTTTTATTCGATGAATTAAAAAACTATTAATCAATTAGCAAAATTGTTGCTGATACATTTTCTACACTTTCTCTCGGCGATAGATTTCAGTATGATTGAGGTAATCAAATGAAGACGTCTCCATGACAGCTTCACTTGTCAGAGAGCTGCCGTAATTAGCTTAAGACTAAATTAATGTTAATGTACTCACTGACTTGTGTCACAAGGACAAGAGCGCCTCAGATTCTCGGAGCAAAGGGACAGTGACAGACAGCAGAGCAGACATATCACCTCTCCAGTAGCGGTTCAGATACGATGTCAGGAGGATATGCAAGCCGCTGATCGCCGCGCAGTTTGGAAGGCTGCATCTCATGCGTGTAATAAAATGTATCCATCCATTAAGTTATTATTGTCATTAACCATCTGTGTTAGCCGCCTGGGCTCTGCACCCACCCTGACACTGTGTTATTGCCGAACCAGTCTGGGAGGGGGTGGGAGGGGGGGGTAAAGGAGGGATTAGATTTAGATTGACAGGCCGGGGAGAGCGAGGCCGGATTGGTACAACATCTGCCGAGCAGGTGATGGAGGAAGAGTGAAGACCGAGTTCACAGTTGGAATAGTAAGCATGTGCTGCCGTCATACTGTGTCTGCGCTTCATCTTTCCCGCTGACCTTCAGCAAACACATGCATATACAAGGACAGATGCGCACAATGTTGTCGCGCTAGGAGCCGAGTTTCAGGGTCACCAGGAAGAGAACGTTATGGTGAAAATAGCTCGCCTACCTTTTTATTTCCAATTCGCTTTGATTCATTTGATACCACAATATATACCACCTTGATACCACAAGGAAAGTAAAGGAGAAACTATCACAGCGTGTATGATTAACATGGACTAACTGATAGAAGTCTGCAAGGTGGAAAATGTACTTGTTTCCGGACAAAAATAGTTTTCACAGAGTTATTATGCTCTGAAAGAAGAAAGCGATGCACAGATTGCGCGAGATAAAAACAAAGGACTCATATTTCAAACGGGAAAGAGAAAATTTTAGATGACAGCTGTTCTCTGAAACTAAATGACAAACAAAGTCATCACGGAGGAGAAAAATACTCTCCACCTCACACTTCACATGGTGCCTGTCTGATTGTTTTTTTTTTATGTGTCTTTTTAGGTTTTATCAGTTCCAGTGTTCAGTGTGTACAAAGGGACCAGAGACCATCCAAAGACTACCCATGACCTGGTGATGTGAACAGTTAAAGCTTCTCTTGCATGTTAGCAGCCAATCATTAGCACAGTGGCTGTTGGAGGGAAACAGAAAAAAAAAAACAAAAAACATCAGGAATTAAAGCAAATATTTTTGTTTTTCTTCTTCAATTGCATTTTTAAATATGAGTCATTTTTCAGTAAATTCTTTGTCTACTTTGAGAGAAAGCTTAATTGTACTTGACAGCCTAACACAGCTTTATATACCAAGACTCACAAAGGTTTGAAAATATCCTGATATATGTAAAGAATATTCTGAAAAGTTTTCGTCTTTCTGCATATAACCTGTTTCTTATTATCTAATTCTCTTTTACTTAAAATGCAGGGTGGATTTGGCTCATTTAGTCCTCTACCATCTCTCGCTGTGCTGCAAGAGGAAATACTTTGATTTTGACCATGAAATCCTGTCCTTCACCAATGAGAATTGGGAGTCGTTGCTTCTAGGCGCGGTATTGATATTTCCTTGTTTAAGCACCATGATGAAATTATGTGAAATGCTGCCAGGCCTTTTGCGTTTTGAGACTTAGAGCCTATTAACCACCATTAAAGTAAAATTTCAAATTTACAAAAGTATGACCCCTACGTCAGCTTAAAGGCGAACACCGCTTCCGTTTTTATGATTTAGGACACTGGCTCTGAACCTTTTTGGGCTGACGTACCCTGCAGCCCAACAACTCACCGTCTGTCGTGTTCCAAATGTGTTCATTTCAAATCTTTTTAAAGTGGATGTAATTTAGCACTATTACTTAGGGTTATAGAAGAGTGGATATTGTTAGAATATTTTTTCATGCAGTTGGTTTAGTTGGTCTGGTTTGCATTTGTTCTGGTACTTAATCCACTTGCTCAATTGCTCATGCACCTATGGATATATATACGTGTATTTTTATTTTTAACAATTAGCTGAACCACTCCATGTACCCCCTGGCGACTGCAGAAGTACACCCTGGGGAACAAGTGACCAGTATTTGTAAACACGAATGAGTTTTGGCACATCCTTAAACTAGAGTGCTGCAGCTCAAAGTTGTTATACCACCTGGTTTAAAGTCTGAAGCTGCTCCAGAGAGAATAAACAGGAAGATAAAAGTAGAGGTGATTGAGCGAGACGCCAGAGGGAATTTTACCAGCATTTCCTGCACATCTATCTGTTGGTTTTAAGCTGCTTTTAAAAGACATTTTGAAATGTATTGTTTGTCCTGTCATCACATGACAGCAGGGTTTTTCAGGCATGTAGCTGCAACAAGTGGCTTTAACACCACTGCTGTCAGCGACTGTAAAAGAAAATTATTGTATGCATTAAGGGTTTTCTGCCTGATGCCCGTGTGCTGTGTAAACACAGCTTTGATTTTTCATTCCTGTCTGTCCTTTAGCTCTCTGACACGCCAAGGCAAGACCGCTGTCACAATCTCCTCAATGCTCTGAACTCCCACAAGGACAGGTAAGTCATCGCATATGATGAGAAGAATAAACACCGACCACACATGACTGGATTGATGAGTAGCGCTCCATGAATAAAGGGGTCCTCTTAGTGGGAAACGTTGGACCTGCAGGCTGAGATGAGCGAGGTGAAATGTGTGACTTTGAATAAAAAGGGAGCAAAGTGTAACTGACAATTAGAGCAGATGGAATTTATCTTTATCTTTATCTTTCTCATTTTTCTTTTTTTGTGTTGTTAGAGGAAGACTGAAGTCTTTGTTATTAAATCACAATAATCAGACGATCGCTCTTTTTGCTTTCAGTGTTTTTTCACTGAAAAAGAACTAGACGTTTCTGCAGGCAGAGCCTACTCTAATTATGTGTACTTAATTACACAGTCACTACCTTTGAAATCTTCTCGAGTCTCCTTTTTCATCAGCAGAATGAGTAAATTTTTGTAACACAGCGTTAACTTCATTATAAGCATCAAAGAGGAGCGATGAAAACACACACACAGACACACACTTATGGTGATAATACATTTTAAGTGCCAATACCAGACTGTACAAGCTGTGTCTTCGATGTTGCCCCAGGTTCGTCTCTGGAAAGGAGATCAAGAAGAAGAAGTGTCTTTTTGGGCTTCAGGTGCGAGCCCCGCCCCCGCTGACGTCCGATTCGTCGCCCCTCATCACCGACCCACCTATCAACATCACGCACCGGAGAAGGTCAGAGTAAGGACAGCGTCTCTCTTTTCAGCTCTTATCTCAATAAGAGCTCTGGGATTCCCACAGGGCATGTAGTCATTACGCATGAACAATTAACTTAGGAACCAAAGGACGGCAATTTTCATATGCAAGCAGAAGTATCAGTGTCTTAATATTCTCCTAAAAGAGTATAAAACCCCCACGTGTGCTTACGTTTGTACATCCGTAAGTGTGTGTGTGTGCACATGTCCTGTAGTCTGCAGATATCATAGATATGATTTTCATTTTAAATAATTTATAGCATTTAGCCGGTGCTTATTCAGACTGAATTACAATGAAATCATTTGCAGCGGAGCACAGTCAAAGGCTCGTATGAATGGAGGTAGTGGGATCTTTCTTTTTTTTTATATGATCATATCTGAGACCCTAAAACACACACATATAAAGTTTGCTTATCTAGCAACAATATACACACATCTCAGTAATCTCTCGTTCCCTCTGCTCATGTAAATATCTACAAGCTGAAAGTAAATCTAGTAGTCAGCAAAAAATACCAATCTTATTGGCTGGAATTTGCTTTAGGCTTCAACCCTCTCTGTTACAGATGTAAGATGTTCCAGGGTGAAGTTAGTTTGCCTCTTCCCAAATGGACAGAGTTCAGATGGCCACATCAGAGGCAATAAATACAAGCTCGTCCACTTCCAGAGAAATCTGCTGCCTAAACGCTTTTTTTCAACTTAACTAGGGTCAAAGTCACGTTGCTGACACAAAACCTATATTCCTGCGCTCATGAATTGGTTGCAGTGTGATATTTAAAGTAATTGAGGAGCAGAAGCCTTTTGGCCTGTAAGCAGCTGTGGCTGAAGATGGTGATGTTGTTCGTTATGGGTCATTTTAGCAGTCCTACTCAAAAAAAGATATCTCTGCCACCCCAGGACAGATTGCCATGAGGTTTGACGTTTCAGCCCTGGCCCAGGGGGAAATAACATAAAGAAGGAAACTATAGTTGTAATGTAAGTTTCAAATGGTCAAATGTAAGTTTATTACAGCTGTCAGGTAAAAAAACAAACAAAAATAACTCTTAACAGCCCACTTTGGCTCATCCTTTTCCATTTTAAAGAGTCAGTGAGCTCACAGCAAATTATCATCTTTGAGTGCAAAATACTGCAAAAAGGTTTTCATCGAATTCCCAAATGCACACAAGAAATATCAAGTCTAAATGGCACATCATAACAACATTTACCTACAACGTTAATGCTCTCCAGAGGGTAAACCCTTTTCCACATCTCACACCGCCTTCATTTTTGTTTCGCCCTGAGGCCAAAATGTCTCTGACTTTGTACACAAGCTATCCCACAATTAAGTGGCCAGTGTGATTTGCCGGACAGACTTGTGCTACAGTGAGGATAAATCTTTTTGAACTTAATGCTCTCGCTGTCTCCTCTTTATCATGTCCCCCAGGACAAAATATACATTTAAATTCCTGCCACCTGTACGGCTCTGTTCAGCATGGGAGCACTGTGGTTTGTAGTGGACATTTCAGCCTCTAGGGGGCACTATGGGGGGGGGGATGTTTAGACATTGCAGTCCATTCAAGTTCATTTTCAAGCAAGCAAAAAGAAAAGACAGTGAAAGATCGAAATAAGGCAAGGAGAGGGTGGGACATAGAGGGGTGTTTTATATTATATATATATTTTTAAACCTCCTGTATTTTACACCTCTTAATAGGCTTTTATAGAGACACACTAATAAACTAAACATTGCACACTGGGACTGTATGTGTGTGTTTATGCTTGTATATTAATTTATGTGTGTTTTTGTTCACTTCAGCCCATTGTCACTACCCTGCCAGAGGAGAGTGGGGGGGCCCGAGCCGCGTAAATCAAAGCGTCGCATCATGGAGACACAGGTCAGTGCCTCTGTCTCCAACTCGGGGCGAGGAGGGAGGTCTGGGCCACAAAAACTCTGTGATTATTTTTTCCCTTTTTTTCCTTCTTTTTTTTTAATGCAGCCAGGTAAACAGCTCTCTGCGATCCAAATAACCTGTCAGTCAGACGCTGTGATGAAGGTTCATTTCGCAGTCTAGATCAGTCTGCGTGTCTTTTGACACTCAGTGCAGCTCAGCACCTTGGTATTTTTCTTCTCCTTTTTGCTGTATGTTTAATGCCTGCTGATGCTTCAGACTCTATGGAGTAAAGGTAGTGCGTGAGAGATGAAGTGTCGCGTGTTTGGCTCAGTTGAAATAAATGCAGAATGCAAACTTGGCTGCACAAAAACCCGCTCATGTATTTCATCAACATCTGCAGTTCAGCGCCGCATTTATCATGATCATCAAACCCAATTCCCAGCGGATCGCCCTGAAACAGGCAGCATCACATGTGGCAGTTACTATTTTTACACGGCATTCTTAAGCGAGAATGCTCATTGTGCTGTGTCCTCCTACACAACACTCTGATCCGTGCATGTGCACGTACAGTAATCCTGGAACAATACGCTCCACAGAGCGCTCGTTTTCACTCTGGCACATCCAGGCCCCATTGTGCCCCCCTGATTGATGCTAATCTCCGTCCGTCTTGGAAGGAGCAGGTTCGTTGTAGTGGGGAGAGTGAGATGGGAAGGAATGCTGATATGCATAGCCTGGGATCACTTCCAAGTGCACTTTGCAGTCGATTACAGTTTGGCCAGGTGGCGCTGGCACCTTGACAGTGCAGCATTGACAGAGCACATCCATTTAAAGGCACAGCCGTCGACTAAGGCCACTGAATAATAATCTCCCATCCTAACAGTAATGCTGGAGAAGGGAATGATAATGGGCCAAATGTGGTGCCATATGTCACAGTCCAGCGATGAGAAATGCGGAAACCTTTAGGTGGCGTCCCCCCAGATGATGTTTCTGGTGATTGATTGCTCTGGCGACGCTCTGATGTTTTTACTTTTCATGGGTCGTGAGTCTGTGTGTCGGGGGAGCTGGCTCGATAAGCAGCCTGCTCCATGAAATGTGCTGTGTCGGGGATACATTTAAGTGGGATATCTTACGGCTGCATCTGATGAGCCTTGGTGATGTGACTCACATCCATTAGTGATAGTAGTGTGATTTATGGACATTTCTGCCCATGTCTACATTCAGTTAATGCAGGGATGTTACAGCCATTATTTTTATTTTAATAATGCAAAAATACAGAATACAAAATATATATATCGACTCAATTTTAAAATATTCAGTCTGCAAACCTTTATCTAGATCTATGGAGCTGAATGGTCCATATGCAGACTTAACTTCATGTGTTTCTGAGCACAGAGGTATCACAGCCTGATTGACTCCTGTGATGATGTTGGCATCCAGACAAGCTGATCTGTGTGTGTCTCCTGTGCCCAGGCTTGTCCGCCCCCAGTTGCTGCCAACCCCATTGAGCTGCTGCCATGTTGCCATGGCTACATGGGAGGGACCAGCCTTTACAACTCCAGGAAGTCAGAGGAGGAGCTTAGTTTGAGGTAAGGGGTGTGTAGTACCATTGTACTCTTGTGTTGCACTCTTCTCATACCCACCTCTTTGATAGGAGGGGGCGCTGTCCTCTCGACCAAGAGGCAGACTGTTGGTTTAACACTGACTTTTAACTTTAGTATTTTGTTCATGCCGATGAGTCAAAATTTTAAATGAATCTTAAATTATAGTCTTCTCTTCAATTTTGAAAAATTGTTGGATGAAAATATTTAATTTTAGATTCAAGTTTTAAAGTCGTCATTGTCTTTAACCTCTGTGCGTCCCATCCACAGCTCTCCTCCCAAGCGGATGTATGCCCTGTACCACACCACATACAATGGAAATACTCCACTCTCCAGGAGTCTCCATCACTACAGCAGGTTTTACTCATCCATTCTCCTCAGTTTTAATAAGTCCTGCATGACATTTACACAATCACGTGCGGGGTACAGGTGACTAGTGAGTAGCTGCATTGTGTTCCTCTGCTTGTTCACAGTTTTGCTTTTACAGAAACAAGTCAGCAGGCACTCGACAGAACCGTGCACAAACGTTATCAGATGCTCTGCAGTAGCTTATGGCACCGACTGGCCCTTCAGTTTCGGCCTTTGAGTCTCAGCTCGTGCGGAGCATTTTCAGCAAAGACAGAATAAGAACTGGGGACATTTTGGAATTTAAACAGCTCATTTACTTCAGTTTTTATGCTTTCTTCCACATTAGCTTAAATAACTCTGGGTTTTTAAAATGTTCTTTTTTTATGAGGGGCATTTAACACTGATGAGTTCCAAGTTAATATCACTGCATGTAATCTGAAATATGTTATCAGCAGTTTTTTAGTTTGTTTGGATATATTCATTTTTTCCCCCATTGATTCAGACCTCTTTGGACTTGGGGGGCAGTGTAAACACAACACTGACATGGCATCACTTATAAAATTGATATGGTGAGCTTTTTAGCAAACACTTGCTTATGTACACATACATCAGAGAGAAAACAATATTATCATTCAAGTCGTGTCTCTGACCACCCGACAATCGTAAGTCCAGTATTCTCTCTCCATTTAGCTCTGTCTCGGGGCAGCTTGAGGGAAGCATTTGCATCTTTAGCTCCAGTGTGTTCACCAGTTGTTTAGTTTTGGGCAGGTGAGAGTGAACAAAAGCAGTTAAGTTGGAAACATGAAACAAACAAAAAATAAGACACGGAAACACAAAAAAATGCTCACAAAACCCGAAGAGACCCTCAGAGTGTGGCGATGATTCTCCGTGCGTTTATCACTACGAATAACTCCATTGTTCCATGATCCATTGTCTATATAAAATATTGATTGGAGCAGCTTTACGTAGTCCTTTTTAATGTGGTATATTAAGCCTACTTTATGTTGATAGTGACGACAAATTGTTAAAGCCATACATGTTCCAAGGCTAGTTATTTACAACAGTGTGTTTGTAGCTAACCTTTAAAAAGTATTCCAATGATAAAATGTTACTGAAGTTTGCTTCTTTATAAATAAACTCTGTTTGAATGAGATGGTAAGCTATGTTTCTTCCTTACTCCTCTGCTCGTCTCCTTCTCTGTTCTTTCCTAGCATGGAAGACACCTGTAGATTACCACCACCTTGCTTCTCGTACCCCCTCACCTCCAATGGCAGCCATCACCACCACCAGCAGCACCATCACAGCCACCAACACAATCACCAACACAATCACCAACACAGCCACCAAAACAACCATCAACACCAACACCAGCCGGGGCAGAAGCAGCTGGAGCCCCTCATCCTACGAGATCTGCCGCCTTACCAGGCCGGCATGGGCGGAGGGGGCGGGGGCGTGAGGCGGGAGGAGGCGGTGGGCGGCGGTGGCGGAGGGGGAGGTAGTAGTCGGAGGTGGAGACGGGACAGTGGCCAGGAGCTGGGGAGGCGGGGAGGCCGTGAGGATCTTGGCGAGACGCGTCACGCCCGACGGGAAGGTGCAGTACCTGGTGGAGTGGGAGAACGTGAGCTTGTACTGACACAAAGAGAGCGAACACGAGACGCAATGACTGTTTTGCAGTTGCCACAGGAACACTGTGTATGTAATACGTGGCAGTGTTTAAAGTACAAACAAAACAAAAAGGAAAAAAAAATCCCTACACGTCGCAAATCCAGGTTGCTCTCATAGTATCACCTCTATTCTGCATCATTATAGCTCACTACTCGTTACTAAATGTCCCTCTTTGCTAGTGTTTCTCTGATATTTGTACTGTTAACTTTGGAATATGCCTTTGCATTTATCATGTTTTACAGTGATGAGGGAAAATATTGAACACTCCTGATGATTTGTAAATCTTTGGGGCAGACCAAGAAGAACACATCTTTAATTGTACCCAAATCTTGATACTCAGTACTGCTGAAACGCAACAGTGTAGTACTTAAGAAAAGAAAGATGACTGCTTTTTCAGTGCTCCAGCAATAGTGAAAAAATAATTGAGACAAAATTTAAAGTGTAATTTTATCTGTTCCATGTTACAATAAAGTGTAAACTTTGATATGTAATTTTATTTCCCACAAAACAAACAGTTAACTCGATGTTTTGGGGAAACCCGCTTATTTCCTTTCATTTTGAGAGATTGGCGTGGATTAGATCACTGATACCTCCCTCATGTCAGTGTGGTTAATATATCAAAAATCCCTCTTCCAGCACATTTAAAGCCCAATAATAAACAGTGCTTGGTTTTGTGGTTATGTGCTGGACAAGAACAGCCAATAAATAGTCCTATCTGTGTCCCAAATAGTCCTATCTGTGGTTCTAGTCTGTATGCTAAGATAAGATAACCATTCCTGGGCGGTGTCTTCAAATTTAATGGACAGACATGAAAGTGGTATCCATCTTCTTACTCAGTTCTCAGCATGAAAGAAAATAAGTTTATTTCCAAAGATATTCAACCATTCCTTAAAAAAAATATATTTACGTTATCTTGATATGAATTACTTTGGCATACCGCTTTAAAAACAGAACAAATCTTCTTGAAAAAAGCATTTCAATGACAAGCTGTGAAACTCAAAGTACACGGTGAGTATTAATCTTCACGAATTGCAGGTCAAAGATGTAAAGAGGTTAAGGTTGAAAAGCAGTTATATTCTGTGAAAAGGAGGAAGGTTTTCATTTTTTTTCGGCACTTTAATTATTATTTTTTAGTAATGTGCAGTTAGACTGTACTTTAAATTGAATTATAATAATTTAAATGCTGTCGAAACAATGATTAGCTGTTGCTTGGGTGTCAAAAACCATTTACAGCCCAATTACAGTCCAAACATCTGAATGACCTGACACTAATCACCAAATTAGTACTCAGTGAACTTTTAGATGAAAAGAAAGTTTAAAACTGAACTTGTTTGTTCTTTTTAAAGATAATAAAATAACTTGTAATATTTAACGAAAAGAAGAACTTTTGCCAACATTTGATGTGGATACCAGAGGGATGAGCAAACAGCCAGTAGCCAAGGCCGCACTTCCATCAGCCCTCACTTTTATAATTGCTCATTCATCAACTGGCGGCTAATGTTCACACAGAGTTCAGTGAGAAAATTAGCCCAGAAACGAACAGTGATGAGTGGTCCGTCATCAGCGAGGGGCCTGATGACAGCTGGCTACTGGCTGCCAATGAAAAAGCAGTAACCTTTAGTTGGTCGGGACGTGACGGAGCAGTGCAGCCAGTCTTAAACAGTAATGTTTGGCCACACAGATGGTGGTTTAATGCCTTGCTTAAAGGCACTTTGACAGCTGTGGCTGAGGGACTCCACCTGGAGCCCCCCCCACCCCTTCATCTGCACAGACGCCAGCTTGTCTGACCTCAGCAAATCCTCTGGACTTTTTCATATTTTTTCTCATCACAGTATGTTAATAAGAGATTGTATACATGTTATTACGGGGTTACTTATTTGTTATGTTAGATTTTGTCATAATTTACATTTAGACTACTGTATGTATTAGAAATAGGAGCCACCAGAGGGCTTTTGTTTTATAGATAGAATTATATATTCACAATATATTGCTATGATCAGATAACTTTATTTTATTTTTTTGACGTGGTTGCATAGTGCCTATATGGGTTGTGTACCTGCCGATTGGTCTGCTGACCTGAGTCGACCAATCAGACGACAGATGATGAGCGAGGCCACGAAACGGGAGGACGGCTCTTTGTCAGCTGACAGATACAACTACATGGGTAAACAAGGACCAGTTATCATGTTGAGTGGGGTTTTTTTTTAAATCAGAAGAGACTGTGATGTTACTGTACATTCCAAGCAAGCAACAAAAAAGAAAAATATATGTTACTGAAATGTTCGTTTGAAGTCATCAGAAGGGGGTTATTTTTGAAGAGCTGGTTTATTTTGTTTTTGATGGGTGTTAAAATGTCATAAAGATCGGCCAAAGGTCCAGCCACTCAGCCGTTTCATGTCGAAGGGAGTTCAGTCCTTTGCGTTCAAAGTAACAGTACAGGTAAAGAGGACACTGATAGGCCCGACTCACAGTATCTTCAGGGTCAACCAGGCTATAATTTAAAAGGCACAGCATGGCGCTAAGTGCGAATTCATAAGTCGAGGCCTGACTGATTGCGTCCCTTCTTCGCAGATGTGTTGAAAGAGGCAAGTTGGGTGCTGACGTTGGATTTTATCTTTGTGCAAACAGGTTACACAAATCTAGAATACTGTGGTGCAAGTTTCAGAGTTTATATTTTATACAGAGGTTTATTTCAGCAAACTGTTCAATAAGACGTACACAACGTATACATTCATCAGTTTTGTCTTCGAAGAAAGGCTGTACTGCAGGTTTAGTTGAAAAAGCAAAAGACACATACAGCATTTGTACTGTTAGGATCACACCAATGCAAAACTCTCAGATATTATTTAAATGCCGACCTCTCTGTTAAATTATCTGCACCTCTGCATACATTTCAGGCCAGTGAAATGATGTTGCATTGCAATTCTCATCCTCCTCAGTGACTATTTGACTGTAGTTTATTAGGAAGGGGTGTGTTGAACCTTTCTAGGCGATGGTGATGAATGTATTTGTGTGTTTTCTATGGTATGTCTATACCCGTCAAGTGCTTGTTATAGGTTGTACTTTAGGTGGAACTCAAACTGATTAGTTAAAAACAAAGTAGGAGGAAATAAAGACATCAACATTGAGGAACATCATTTATTTTTGGGAGAGGTAGTCTTCTTTTTCTGATTAGTAGTCAAGTCCAAGTTCAGTTTGATGTATTTTTGGAGAAATTATGTTTGTACATGTATACTCTGCGTTGACACCTAATATGTAACATGAATAATAAAAAAGTTTCACCTCAGTGTTTGTTTTATATATATTAATAGATATAGGTCTGTCTGTCTATCTATCTATCTATCTATACACATATACAGTTATATATGTGTGTGTGTGTGTGTGTGTGTGTGTATATATATATATATATATATATATATATATATATATATATATATATATATATATAAAATAAAATATTTTCACCAAAGGCAGATTTTCTCTCTGATTAAAAGTCAAATGAACGATGATGTGAAAATGAAAGATTTGTTGAAGATTTGTCTATTAGATCTTCTTTTGTTCCCCATTAATGATCTCATGACCCCTCAGATTTATCTTGTGCCTTTTATGCATCGGTATTAACAATCTAATAATGCCATGGATAACAAATCGCTCACAGGAACCATTTTCAACAAGTAGTTCTGAATACTTTTAACACATTTTGCTGATACCTCTTACGTACTTTTACTCTTAAGCTGTCATATTGGTTTATTGTATTAAATTAACAGATACTTCTTTCAGCACTGTTTGTCACATATATTCCAGGGTTATGGTGTCTCACATAAAAAGGAGAGTTTAGTACCAGATTAACAAGTGTCACGATGAAGATGCATGAAAAGTTATTACAAACCCTGCTCTGTGTTATACGTATTGATTTAAATGATATATTAATCACCACAAATTCTATTTTGTACAGTCACTCCAAAACATGTCTTAGAGGGTACAGTATTTGTTCATGTCTGTTTTAGCACTGCAGTTATCCTGAATCTACGAACTACCTTTAATTCTTATGTTAAAGTGAAAATATTTACTATTAGCTTTTTTAGTAGTAAATGTCACTTTTATCAGTTTGAAAGAAATGGGCCCAGGTCATTATGAAGGAGAATTGCTCTATGCGCCACACTATAACTTAAATATACAATTGTTATATGCTAATGTTCTGCATTTACATACATAAATATACATCCCATCACCTCTGACAGGTGGCTGAGCTTTTCTCCTTCAAGGCAAAAGCAGACTGAGGCCAGCTTCCACCACCGATCATTACCACTGTAGTTGATAATCAAACAGTGCTGGTAAGAATCCCTCCAAATTAGTCTGATGGGGATGACAAATTGCATCACAGCCAAAGGTGTCCTGTAGGAAAGATTAAGCACTTTTTTGGGGGAGAAAATTTACTACTGCTGCCAACGTGAAAGACAGATGTTTTTTTTGTGTTTGTGCCAGCTACAATACGCTTTGAAAGACGAATGGAAATCATAAGTAATGACTCCGGAGATTAATACCACATTGCTGTCTAAGTCCTGTGAGGTCATATTTTATTTCAAAGGAGCGATAATAGCTGAAACCTTACTGTCTTTTCTCTTATCATTTTAATGTGATGAGTATTCACCTAGTTGCAGCTGTTGAGTTAACATTGTGTTTAAGTTCAGGCTAATTCAAGAGTTTTGCATTTTTGTGAATAACCTGAGAAATCCTTGTGTGCCAGCAGCTCTTGGTCACTTAGTATATTGTGAATCTGAGGAAAGCTTCTTCTTTGGCCGTGTCGTTTTTATCTAAAGGCCTGTCAGTAGGTCTTTTTGACAAAAGACACTTTTACCTGTCACAGCAGAAAAACACAGGCATAAACCATAAAAAGTGATGATGGCCGAATTCCATTTAACTGCTTTGGTTTCAGCATCCTCGTACGGTGCACACTGGCTCACACACGGAGGTTTTAAAAACACAGAGGCACTGCTGATGTCATTAGTAACACCTGTGCTTTTCCCACTATGACAAGTGTCTGCTGTGAAAAAGACGTACCACTGCACAGGTGTGTTACCATGAGAACAGAAAATAAGTAAGCCTGTTTCACTCAAGTGATGCAGAAATAATGTCCTTATGAGAATATCTGTCCCCTTCCTCTTAACTCTCTTCTCATATTCATAAAATATGATGTAAATGTATTGCATGATACATCATGTATTGTAAATATGTCAGTACCTTACCTTCTCTGTCCTGTTTCTTCCTTTAGCTGGATAGTTGATAATTGGTATTTTATTTCTGGGGTGGGCAAAAAAGATCCTGGGTTGAATTGGACTCCAGGCCCCTGCTAAAACCTGCAGCTGCTGGTCTTGACCACAAGGTGGCGGCCACACCTCAACATTTGGGTTGCTGCGCCGTGCTGCCTTCAAGTGTCCCTCTGAAGTTGTGAATTGCAGCGGTAGTGATGATAACGTACACATATTTAAGTGTTTTGGCTTACAACAAGCCAAAGAAGCAGTACAACAACAAGAAGCATCGGCTTGGCTTTGGCTTGTTTTGTTTTTTTTTGTTTTGTGTGTGTGTGTCTGTCTTTGAAGGAGGAACAAAAGGAAGGACACACTCAGCCATGTTTTTTCATTCACTGTGTGCTGAACATTTACAGCTGCAGCCAATTCAGCTTCCATACTTGTGACAGTTTCATAAAACAGAGACTAAACACTACATAAACATCACACCTAAAGCAGCATTAACCTTTACCAACTGTGTTATTAGAGTCGGGCCGTTCGTGTTTCACATCAGCTTACCTGCTCATTCGTTCATTTCTCCCATTTCTCACAAAGGCAGCACTCCCCTCCGGCTCAGGGCGCCATTTTGGCTCCACAGTTTCTCTCCTGGATGCAGTTTCTGTGCGGTCTGGTTTTTTAGCTTGTTTTCAACAGGTCTGCGGAGTTGGGAGAGTCAAAACAGGAGCTGGTACAGATGAAATGCGCTTTTACAAATATGGGCGCTCACCTGCGGGCCAACTCACCTGAAGTCATAAACACACGACACACACAGTGGTCATTTTAAATTGAGCACATTAACCCGCGAAGAAGAATGAAAAGACGGCCTGCTGCTTTAAGTTGTAGCTACAGAGCAGGTGGCTTTAAAAGACGGAGCAGCCAAACCCTCTCACAATAGTAACTTCATTACGTTATGTAAAAGTCATAAGTTACCTCTGGGGCATCACATCACACACACACACACACACACTGTCCAGTAGCCTGAAGCAGTACAGTGAATCTACACTCGCTGCAACATTATTATAATAGCTTAGCGTTTTTTTTCCAAGGGGTGCGCGCTAACTGTAAGACACACAGGCTAAAGATAGGTGAGATATTGTGAAACGTGCGCGCCCACACACACAGACACCCGCACACGTGCGCGCGCTTCTCCGCCTCCCTCCTCTCTCTCTCTCTCTCTCTCACACACACACACACACACACACTCACTCACGCGTTTCACCCTCACACCTCGGCGGCAGCGTGCAAATAAACACGCATGCACACACGCACACATACACACGCACACACACACACACACAGGACACACACACACTGCACACACACACACACACACACACGCACATATTCCTGCATCCTGTATTTTTTTTTTTATGCACCGGGAACCGGGCGCTTTATAAGCGGTCGTGGATTATGATGCCAGTTTTTATAACAGCGGAATATTGGCCTCCCCTTCGGCTCCAACTGTGAACAGCACTACAGCGCGTCTTTTTGTGCTTTTTTTTATTTTTTCGTTTTTTTTGTTTTTATTTTTCACATTTTATCTCTGATTTGGTTCCGCGTTACTTCTGAGCACCGAGAGACCGCCGAGACGCAAAGCCTACGTTCAATGCCGTTGGAACATGTCCTATGTTCCCTTTCAAGGTAAGACACACACACATTTTCATACATTATTATTATTATTATTATTATTATTTCTCCTCCACTGCATCTTTCTTTTCTGTCTTCCTCCCCCGTTCCTCACCATCCTCTGTCTCTCTCTCTCTCTCTCTCTCTCTCCCTCTGTCTCTCTGACAGTATCATATGCAATAGGCATATCTAAGAGCACCGTAGCCGACAGGTGCATAGAAATAGCCCGGAGTGCCTTCTAGATAGATAGATGCTTCCACACGCACGCACGCACGCACACACACACACGAACGCACAGAGAGCAGAGCAGCGTGTGTCCGTGCAGAGCTGTGCATGCGGCAATTATAGTATTGTAATAAGGTTTGCATGTGTACTGCTGTCACGGTTTACTCCTCCAAGTGCATTCCTCCGTCTGAGAGCAGCCTCAGCCATCAGTTGATGGGGGCTGGGGAAAAATGCTGTAATATTCCCCCCAAAATACTCCTGTAATACTCCCGCGGTGTTATAGAGTACATACTCATAAGGAGTTCATGGCTACAAGATCTCTACTGCTGCCCTGCCCTCATCATACATAATGGTTTTACCATTTTCATTGGTGTAAGATCACAGTAATATTCTCATCATGAGCGCAGCATAAGGAGTGTGCTTTTATGATTTGAATATATTTTTAATCTCCACTGAAATGTTCCCATTGGCAGTTGTAGTTTTTTTGCAGTGTTGTGTCTTTATGAGATGTGTTGTTTTTTTTTGCCTATTGAATGGACTATATCTGGCCTCCTGTGTGCAAAAACTTTGGCCCACTAAAATATGTAGATGGCCCACAACGAGAGGCTACTTTATTCTTGCTGGTCGTTTATTCCCCCCCCCCATACTCGAGTGTGAGTGGGTGAAAGGCGCTTCAGCGTGCGGTTAAAGGCAGATTCCCCTCGGTGTCGTTGCACTGCAACTGTGACTAATGCTATATGTGAGCAGGCGTGCTGCAGTGAGCTGCTTCAAATCTATCCAGTCAGAAAACGTTCAGCTTGTGGTGTGTGTGTATGTGTTTTGTGTGTGTGTGTGATTGGAGGGGGCTAATTTAAGAGAGAGAGAGAAAAAAAAAGCAAAGAGGTCCTCAAACATGATGCCCAGAGTTAGACCGGAGTGAGATGGAGCACCAAACGCAAAGTTTGAAGAAACCCTGAAGGATTGAGGGTGTCGTAGGTTTGTGTGAGTACTCGTTACGAAGGAGGGTTGATGCCAAAAAAGAAAAAAAAAAAAACAACTGTAGGGATGGGGAGGAACTGGATGTGTGTGAGTAGATGCGAGTGTGTGTGACAGGGAGAGAGAGTGAAAGAGAGCGGCGTGTAGTCAGTGTGTGGGTTCAGGAGAGAGTGGAGGTGTGCTGCATGTGACTGTTAGGGTGAGAGAGAGAGAGAGAGAGTGAGAGAGGGTGATGCCTTATGTGTGGACTCAAGCAAACACTCACAGACCTGTAACCACCCCCCCACACACACACACCCCACCCGTAGAACAATACGGGCGCCTCCATAATGGAGACTAATCCTGACCTGAAAAACTCATCTCTCAGCTCCTGGACTTCACCGTGACCCTGGAGTCATCATCTGAAGAGAGAGACCAAATTTAACTGTGGCAGCCCGCTCGGCTCCTTTTTCACTCTGCTTTTTATTCCCTCAGAGCAAAGCAGATAATGGCCAAAATGCCCTCTTGTGCTAGTGCGGCTATAGAAGTTGGTTGCATAATGTTGGTGAGATGCTCTGCCACTGTGTGTGTGTGTGTGTGATTGTGTGCGAGCCCACTCTGGGAGTCATTGCCAGGAAATTGTGAGCACAGTGCTGCACCTTCAAAACCTGCCAGCGATGGCACTGAGTGCTCTGTCTATGTGATCGCACAGCAGCGTTTCATTTTAGACATTGTTTTTCGGAGCTAAGCGCTGTATAGTCTTATCCAATTTGGTACCAAGGTTTTCGCCGAAAGCGGGATTGCAGAACACATCAATATGGAGATCCACCAATCTGCACACTTGTTTCATGGTTTTAACTTCATGACTGCAGCAGTGGTGTTAAGAATTGTACCTTCAGTGGAGATGACACCTGTAAACCTCATTATGTGTCCTATATTATTTATACAGTAAAATCCAAAAGTCCCCATCTGTGTCCCTTCACATGAATGTATATGATAATAATCCGAAAAGCATGGCTGTATGTGTCAGTGTCAAAACTACCAGTCGCTCAGCAGGAAATTAATCAAAAATATAAAAGTACGATTTTTGTCAGGAATTATGCACAGAAATAAGTTAGTGTGTGTGGTTTTCTTATTATTATATCATCATTAATTGAATGTATTTTGCTTTTTGGACTAAGATTAGCCATTTGATGACGACACTGTGGGATTTAGTAATTTAAAAAACATAAAATTTTAAATTTACAGATTTTCATATATTTTATCAACCAAACATTGAACCGAAAAAACCCCCCCAGTAAATTGTGAAAATAATCATTAGTTGCACACATTGTGGCCAACCAGCTCCATACACTATACTATACCCACCTCCCCTGTCTACCTACCTATACGTTAGAAGCTCCATGGTTACTCAAAAGCGATTATGTAACACTGTGTGATATTTATTGCCGCACAGTGACTCAACATCTAGAGATAAAATATGTGGTAAGACAGCTGATGTGAGTGTGACATTGATTTGCGATGAGATATAGATCCACGCAACGGGAGGAGAGGGGTGGGGGGATGGGGGAGAGAAAAAAAACGCCTCAACGATCTTGCAGATGTATTTGAGCCCCCATTGACAAGTGTGTTAAGCTAATGTACCAGGCAAGCCATTTGCAGTCATGCCAAGTACCGGCTCACATGAACAGGCAGTTAGTGGGAGGCAGGCAGCAGCAGCAGAGATGGGCCTTCCTATCTTGGCTAAATCTTTTTCCTCCCTCATTCGCTCTCTTAAACTCACACCTCCTTCCAGTCTATCTCTTTTCTCCTTTTTCTTTCTCTCTCTCTCTCTCTCCCTCTCCTCTGCTGTGGTCGACCCCCCTCATGCTGAACCACCCACACACACACACACACACACATGCTCTCCTACCCCCTCACTGTCTCTTCTCTCTCTCTCCCTCTATTCCCGTCTCTGCTGCTGCTGTATCCATGAGTGCCGATGGACACTATGGAAGCAAGCAGCCAGCCGCTGAGCTATCCCCCGCCTTGTCGATTTTACAGTAGTTTGATACAGCAGCTCCTGTCAAGCATGGCCATAGTTAAAGAGACAGCGCACCACCACTGCCAATGCACTGCAGCACTCCTCCTCTCCCTCCTTCGCTCTCCCTCTCTTTCTCCCATGTGACATAAGGGACCGTCTTACACCCCTCCACTACTCAGGCGGTGCCAAGAACCATCATCTGTTAGGCTATTACTGTACTGCATGCGCGAGATTCATCTAGCCCCGTGCACTAGATGATCTGTCAGAAGAGGGAGCCCATTCATTCGCTGGCGGGACGCTGAGCGTACCGGAGACGGCGTTCGCGGCGGCTTTTTCAAGTGTTGTGTCGACTTAGTGGCGGGGACGGCCAGCGACAGGCATTCAGGGGAAAGCGGTTTGCTTTTAATCACACACGTAGGGCCGAATTCTCCAGCCAGAGAGCTTCTCGGCTCGTGTTGACAGATCTGCAGTGATCTGATGTTTCGCGAATCAAAGAACCCCCTGTCCAAGTTCAGGGACGTTTTTAAATTTGCTGTCCGAATCCCCTCTAGATGTGGGAAGTCAGCACTTCTAAATGTCAAACCAGACTGTGCCTTGAGCTTTTTCAAGTATCCCCACAGCTTTCCAGTCAAAGACATGCCACCATGTCAAGATGCTGAGGAAATAGACAAATTTTATTATTATTTCTTATTTTATTCTATGTCTTGCATTTCTTACTGTCTATTTTCCACTGTGAGTTTTCACTGCTGTTGCGCCGTAAATTTCCCCGCTGTGGGACAAATAAAGGAATCTGAATCTGAAATATCTGTCATGTCATTATTCTGGCTCGCAGATATGAAGTCAGTAAGCATTCAACAGGCCTTCATTTGAATACTATTTTACATATTCATCAGCATGTGCAAGGATCCAATGAATAAACACACAGGGTGGTGCGTAGCAGTCGCTTACTAACCTTGTCTAAACCTGCATTATCCGGCAGACACTTGAAGGTCTTTGATACCCTGGAGGTCAATCAAGAGCTGACCTCTGCAGCATAAAATATGTGTGTATTACACCAGGGACTGCGACCACGTAGACCCATTGATAATCTAACAGGTGGAGGCAGTGATTCCCCAACACAATGCAACGTTTTACTGGAGATGCACCTTTGGAGCCACAATATCATAGCACTTCATCTGCCCATAGTGTGAGGCTTTTACAATCCTGTGCAGACTAGATTCACTTCTTCACGAAGAGTCCGTGGAACGCTCCGCATGGTCATTAATCCTGGTTCACATGTGTCGTCACTCACCCTGTGTTTTGGATCAGCATCAATAGATTGAGTTCAGTCTTCAGCTGATCCTCTTTTTTTCTTTTTCTCCCCACTATCTGTTGCCCAACACTAAACTAGCTTTAGTAAAGAATGCCCAGACCCTTATCCTCTAAGAGCCTTTAGTGCTTTAGTGATACTGGGGGAATCTACATGGGGGCTGCTAGAACTGAGCCGCTGGGAGGAGTGGCTCTTTAGATTCAGCTACACTTTGGGTGGGTGGGTAATTCAATTCCTCTGCAAAGCTCGAGTGGAATGACTCAATGGGTTTGTGCAGAGAGTGAGAGAGAGAGAGAGAGAGAGAGAGAATGCCTTGGCTTTTGATTGATCTAGTCAGGATTCACTCACAGCAAAAAGGTCAGGATGAGCTGCCTCCTCTCTCCTGAGCCAATCAGTGGGCCGCCAATCCGGGATAATGATCTCCCTCTGGATATGGTTGGCTCATAAGGTTTGCAGGCATGATGTCATCCAATCCCATGGATGCCCGTGATTCAGAAATGTGAGGTTTTAGCCAAATACCCTGAGCAGTGTGAGAAGTTACTGTACATATGTCAGTAGTATGAGTCATGGGGTGACCAATGGATGGACTATTTTTTTTACAGATGAATTCATGCCATGAAGGAAATTCATTTAGCTCCTCATGTTTGACTCTGCATTATAGTTGCAGATGCTTAGTCAGAATTTTAATTGCAAGATACTGAACTGTTGTGACCAGCGATTTCTTTCTACAGTTGCATTTCCCACATATGCCTTATAAATGAACGTGATACCTATTGCTCTCATGAAAGAAAAAAAAAATCAAATGACCTCACTTAGTGTACTTTCTGCCAAGTGATTAGTACTATTATTAAGATTTCAGGAAATATTATGTTACATATTTTGTGCTGTGGCTGAAGAGGCCCTATATTAAATAACATTGTGCATAATTAAAAAATATATACAGTACACTGGGGGGATTTGATCATTTCCTTTGACATGCACACTTAAAGTGGTACATCTCAAGTACCTTTAAAAATTCTCCCTGTAGTAGCTTGAGGGCCAGTGAAATAAGGGCCGCTACCACAGGCTGTGAAATAATGGCCTCTGAAATTAATAGACAAAAAAAACACCACTGTTCAGTGAAGCCTGAAGCTGGATTAAACATGAGTGTCAGGCTATCAATCTCTGAATGAGGAATTCAGCGCTTTCTGCTCAGTCTAGTATTCGGCATACTAAAGCACACTGACTATACTGCACCGTCGGGCTGTTTAATCAGGCACCTGTAGAGCCATTCATTTGAGGGTTTTTTTCTATTTTTGCCTCTTTGTGTCTGTGTGTGCTTATAGTGTATGTTTGCTTATGTAAGTTTAGTATTTGCGTGTTTCCACAGCGCACGTTTGGTTGTGTGTCTGAGGCTGAGATGCTGCAGTCTCCTTCAGTTCAGCAGAGAGAGGCGGTCGTATAAGGTTATGGAAATGATTGTACAGTACCATCTTGGCTGAACCAAGCTCCCATTCAACTCTGGAATAAGTGTGAAACATACTGTATGAGCTTCATTTAACAATGGTAATGTTCATGATACAGTACATTTTCTGCCTCAAATGAGGAACATTTATTTTCACAGTTGGCGATATTAGTGCGAGCAAACAGTAGTGCCATGCATTAAAATGTTGAGAATACAATATTGCACCTCTATTCGACATTGTTGCTACCATCATGTTACCCCACCTCTGTCCCCTTAAACATGAACAGTTTACATAATCAAATACATAGATGTGAATAGCTCTATTCTAAAATTTTCTAAAAATCTAAAAAAAATTTTTTGCAGTGAAGAGGCAATTTTTGGGCATAATGCCATGGCAACATGTAAAAATTCTGGTGTGACTCGTAAAATATCAATGAATATTTTATTTTCACTCAGTGATAATTACACAAGGTGAAAGCATTTTCATGACAAAACTATCAAGACTAGGTGAGAACCTTAAAATAAAAGGATTGCCATTTCCAGGAAATGTCATGTGTGTAGCTTGTGATTCATACAAGAGAGCACATACAGCAGGGAGAAAGCATTCACCACGAAAGCAGAAATGATTAGCCAATTAATCAATTAGTTAAGGAATTGATTGAAAGATAATTATTATGCAGCTATTTTTACAATCCATTATGTAATTTTTTTTTTATCAAAATGCCAACCTTTTGCTGGTTCCAGCTGCTTAAAAGTGAGGATTTGCTGCTTTTCTGTGTCATAGCATTGAAAATTTAATATATTTAGGTTTTCGGACTGTTGAACAGACAAAATTCAAGAAGTGTCCTTGGGCTCTGGGAAAGTTTGATGGGCATTTTTCTCTATTTTCTGACATTTAAATGGAATCTAGCCAGACGAACGAAACATTTACTTGAGTGATGAAGAAAACAACAGATTAATCAGCAGTGAATATGTTAGTTGCAGCCCCATCCACCAAACAAAACGACTTGTGCAATATAACTGTGCCCACTTTCATTCAGCTTGGACGGTGGCAGGTTCAGTCCTGAGCCAGCATGCCCATACATTTAATTGGTCACCATAAAATCCCACTCATGTCTGAAATTCCTCTGCACTCCACCACCACCACAGGTTTAGTAGTTTGGGGGTTTACACTATCGCCTCACAGCAAGAGGACCCAGGTTTGATCCTTGGCTTTTCCTGTGCGAGAGTTTGCACGTTTGTGTGGGTTTTCTCTGGTTTCCTCCCACATTGCGAAGATGTGCAAGTCAGGCAGAGTGGAGACTCTAAATGGCCTGCAGGTATGAATGTGAGTGTGAGTGGATGTCTGCCTATCTGTGTTCAGCCTGTGATGGACTGGCGACCTGCCCAGTGTCCTGCCAGCCGCCCAGTGCATGCTGGGATAGGCTGTAGCCCCAGGTGTGCCAGAAAAGGATTAAGTGGGCAGAGAAATTGAATGAATAAATGATTAAGCAGATGCACCTTTCTCCGCATTAAAATATCAAATAAAGAAATTGAATATTTTAAACATGAAGAGTATGTAGGTTTTTGCTCTGCGTTAATACTCATGTCTTTTCCCTGAAACACACTTTTAAGACAATTCAGTTTTAAAGCTGAAACAATTAACTGATCGAGAGAAAATGAACTAATTTGATTATCATTCGATCATTTTATTGTTTTTTTTTTATTTCATTTTCTCTAAGAAAAGTGCCCAACGTTCTCTAGGTTCAGCCTTTCAAAGAACAGAGTGGGTTGATTGGCTTTGTCTTATGTGATAATAATTTGAATTTATTTTAGCTTTGGACTGTTAGTCAGACAACATTTGAAGGCGTCAACTGCAAAGGACATTAGGACGGACATTTTTTAACAATTTCCTGTACGTCCTAATTAATCGATTAATCTTGAAAGCATTCAACAGATTAATCGATAAGGAAAATAACTGTTGGATAGTAAACCATTTTTCTGTCAGTCTCATACCAGGGAGTGTTTGGACTTGCAGTCACAGAGCATGGTAAAAGCTAAATATGCAGCAGACAACACTTCAAAAACGTGGCGGCTGCTTCTTCATTATCAGCGGTGGCTTTATGGATGCCAGTTGACTCAGCATCTGGCTAGATTCCATTTAAATGTACATATCTCATTAAGATAAGTGAAACGTGTTGGGGTGGGAAGGCAGCACCAACAGAGTCTGCTGCGTAAAGTCAGAGCTTTGTATCGGGGCTCGATCTGTAGCCGTACAGAGATGAAGTTATTTTCCCCGCCGTGTGGTACAGTTGTTGAGTACAGTGGTGCGAAAAGTAACACGGTTGCTTAACGACACGACAAGTTCATACTGTGAATTGGGAGTTTTGGTTTAGGAGCTCAGATCATATAATGTATTTGGGATATATTGGAATGGGACTCTGCAAGGACTGGAGAACACATTTTTACACATCGGACTTTTTTGCGAAAAACAAAGACGAAACGAAAGCTTATTTAAAGACCATCATTCAACAAGAATAGAAAGAAGAGTAACTGTTGAGTCAAACAAGGACAATAGTAACTCTGTGGTCTTTATAGAGTATCACGCTTTGCTTTATTCTCTGTGTTCTGTGAGATATCTGACAGAAATGAAACTCTTCTCATGCGTATGCTTTGAGCCGACCCCAACACGTCCTCCATTAGCATTTGAAAAGGTTTTACAGTCAGATTTTTTGTTGTTTTTTTAAAAAGAGATTATGCAGGTTGTGCCTCGATTTCGGATGTAGAATGATTATGCGCGTGTGTGCTTGTATGTTTGTGCCCCTGCGTGCGTATTCATGTTATTGCGTGTAACGTGTGCGTAGTGGTGTTTTACCTCCACTCAAAGGACCTCATAAAGGTTAGCAGCCTCACTCAACAGCTGATGGTAAATTTAGCCTCCTTTTCACACAGTCCCACACACAAGTTGAGTACTTTTCTACCGTATCAGACCACATCCAGACATGTTACTGCACTGAAGAGACATGCCTTTGTTTGAAGGTTTTAATGAGCATTAATTAAAGGTGGTTGCGATGACTTGTTTTGCGAAAAAAGATTTCGATTTTGAGCTTGAGTTTATGTTTGTGATTAAGTCTTTTCAAGTCATTTCAGAGCAGTGATGAGTTTTTTTCTGGATCGGATTGAGTGTAATAGAACAACAAGACTCTGTTGTTTTTGATTAATGGCACTGTCAAACAGGTAGGAATGGATGGTGATGAGGAGGGCTTGCAGGACGCCAAAACCACACTTTTAGTTCTGGGTTCTCACTTCACTCTCACGTTTAAATTTGGAAATTGCAAGCCCCACTCAAGAGCATCTAATATTTACTAGTGCCATTTCAGACCAGAAGGAAATAAATGCTCCCATCCAAAGAGCACCGCTCGAAAGAGGCCGTTTTTGGCAATGTAATATCTTTTCTGTAATTCAGAGGAGAATGTTTAACCCACTGTTCTTATTGTTAAAATGTTCAGAGGTGTTAAGATTGCCGTATTTAAGGCCGGAAGTAGTCCTCTCATAGATAGAAATCCAGCACCTCTTTTGTAAGGGGTCTTAAGTTGCATCTAATGAGATTCTCTGGTTCTTTCCTCGCTGTATTTGCACACACTTTGTTAAAAAAACTGCTCCCAGCTCTGGCACGCGCTGACATTATTTATGGGTGAAGGGTTGCCTTGCAGATGCTGCAATCCAAGTGGTTTGCCACCACGTCATGACTCCCAGGTCCTGGAGCCCGGCTTTATGTAACACATGTAATGTGGTGGAAAATGAACATATGACAAGACCACTGAAGGTTGTTTTCTCTCTCAGGATATAATATGTTTGAACTCAAAAGGGTCAAAGAATTCTGACTGTACTGGAGTGAGATTTTGCATATCTGCTGTTTCAAAGAAGAATGTGATATTTCTGGTATAAATAATGGATGATGGATGGTGTAAAGTGTCAAACGGTGGTGATTTCCAAGTGATGTCTCGCGGTGCTGACATATTGTTCAGTCAGCATTTTACACCTGAGCGAACACTGCTGCAGCTTTGTGTGAGGCTTTATTAATTACTCCGTTAGTTCAAGGTCTTAGAGAGGTCTAACACACACGACTAGATTTAAAATATGCTCAATTTTGAGTGTAGTGGCCTAGGAGGAATAAAAAAATGTATAACTGCGGGGCAAACTGTGGTGATATGTGTATATTGTCGATTTAGGACCCAGCCTGGGTTGTCACTTTGTGTCTCGTTCGCTTGTCTGTTTTCATCAGCGGCGTCTTTGGGAATCTGTCACTGTAGCTCGGAAAATATATGGGTAAAGAAAACATCTGATATGATAACAGGGCTCTATTATCTGACTGGTTTAATTTAGGATGGGGTCTGATCTTTCAAGTGATGTCATCACCTCACCCAGTGAATAAACTCACAGAGCAGAGGAGAGACGTGGAGTTAATATACTGTGGGGAAACAGGAAGAGCTGACTTGCATAAAATGAATGCCAAGCTGTCCCCCAAAGACGGAGCATGCACTTCATACAAACTCAGTAATCTTTCAGAACATGCTCATTCTTGGACTGTATTTCTGTTGTAATGCAAAAGAAAGGCAGGAAATCACAAATGTGAGCCAATGAATACATTTATGGAGTTCCTGACTCCGCTGGGGTTTGGCTTGATAGTTTATATCTCGCAATTTATGAGTGAATTTTTCTAAACCTTTATTTATCCAGGGAAGGTTTGCTGAGCATGCCCCGCCTGCTCCTTTTAAGCAATCCCCCTGCTCCTCATGCATGTGGTTACACATTCAGGCACTTTGGAGATGCTTCATGCAGCTGCAGTCCTCCTCAGGTGATTACTGAGCAGCCTTGCTGGAGCTGCTGGGGTTCAGCTGTTTTCGCCCGGTCGATGATTGTTGTTGAGGGACAGGAGAGCATCTGTCATTTACGATACCCGCTCTGAATTTTTTTTCCAGCAGCCTCGCACATTTGAACCGGCAAAACTTTCAGCCACAAGCGCACTTCTCAGGCCCTCCAGGGAGAGGAGAGTGTTACGCGTTCACTTAAGTTGCCATGAATTTGGAGTGAAGTTGTGAGCTAATGGCATCTGGCAGGAGAGGCTGCTGCGCACTGGAAGCCCGCTGCTGAGGTCTTGTTTGTAGTGAAGGCGGACGCGCTGCCATTGGAGGTACGTGTCCGTCCACATTAGCAGCACGGCAGAGCGCTTGGAGGTCTGCAGTGAGCACTCGGGAAGCTGGCAGTGACATCACTTCGTTGTGTCTGACATCATTAGTGACAGTAACAGGGGACGACATCACGGTGACGCTTTTCTCTGTCCGCATAGACACGCAACAGGGTCAGCTGATGTGTTACACACCTGTATGCTGGCCTGAACAGGACTAGAGCACTCACACACACACACACACACACACACACACCTATAGAAACACAAAAGTTGCTGAATGGACTTTTTTGCACTTTAAAGCAAGGATAGTGGAAGTAGATGTCGTTTGTGTTTTACCAAAGTTTCTCTGATTAATTATTGATCTGGGTAGTTTGAATCTGTGAAAATATTTCTAGCTCTCAGAGGACAGTGGACATAAGCAGCGTGCCTGTAAGTGACACCAAAACACTACAGCATTGTTTTTTCAGCAAATTCCACAATATTACGCATTTTACAGTTGATTCCATTTTTAGTAAAATAGTAAATAAGTTGAAATAGTTGGAAATTATATGGCCTTGCAAACAAAAAATTGATTCATAGTAAAAATAATCAATGTAGAAAATAATGATTAGTTGCAGCCCTAGATTACATCAGTTAATCAAATCAGTTGAACTTTTTATGTGTAGTACCTTTAATAATACAGGCCAGTGTAGTTTTACATGTGACCGACAAACTCATAAGACCGGACCTTATTAAAGGTTGTGTTTTACATGCAACAGTAAATCAAATATCATACATTTTCTATATAGTGATATATATTGATATCAGAAGAATATTCTTTTTGATATCATGATGTTGATTTCAGCCAGAAGTTGGGATAGTTATTTTTTTCCAAATGTAATCTGGCTTCACCTAGACAAACACAGACACACACACGCATACTGTTTATACAGCTTTGCAAAGAAACTATTTAATCCTCAGAGTGCGCACGAAAAGACTGCTGAAAGTAACAACTGGTGATAAATAATTTGCGAGTGCAATGAAACAAACATGGTTCTTTTTTTCCCCCTGAGATGATACAAATAACCTCACACTGTTTCTCTAATTAAAAAGAACAGGTCATGAATTACCGCACTTATGTAAAGGTGGCTGCAGAAGACCTTCTTTGACCAGCTGCAGCGTTTGTTGCTGTGAGCTCAACATTGCGTTCAGGCAGATGAGCTGCTGCTCTTTATCTATTCATATAATTGTGTGTGCGAATACCTGTGTGCTTGCAAATGTCAGAGTATCTCATGTAGGTTTTTTTTTTTTTTGATTGTCACTTGTGAATGTGTGCTCATGTGTCTACTCCCCTGGGTGTATGTGAGTGAATGTTCATTTTCGTGTAGAAAACAGGAACACCTGCTCTTTTCATACTGTAGACATACCAGATGAATCATGTGATCCCGTATTAATTTCATCTGCTACAGCAAATCTAGCTCAACTATGACAGAGCGTGGATGCGGATGAAGCAGAGGAGATGGGCTGTGCAGGTTCTCGCTCGCTGTCGGGAAGGTGCTCCAAATACTTTGCACACTTTCGGTGTGTGTGTGTGTGTATCCTTGTGCATGTGTGGTTCATGCACCGTGTACTCGCTGAAAAGTGAGCTGTGAAGAATGAGCGAATGTGTTAGCCCCGCTGGAGGATGTATGCGAGAAAACATATTTTTGTCTCATACACCAGTGGCTCTGACGGCCCTGGAGTTAATGGAGTTTGCAAGCATGTGCACTGATGAACTTTTATGGGAAGTGACAGGACAGTGATGGTGTGCCATGTAGTCATGAATATATAAGAACAGCGGTGTGGGACCTGTAAGAACACCCTGGTTAATGTCTCAGAGGACATTAAAGTTCTCCAGTCTACATGGAAACCTGTTGTTGTGGATGTGGATCTGTTAATGCACTTAACCTCTGATACACCCTGCATTGGGCTTTGATGCACCTGAAGCGGCTCTTCAGATTAGCAGCAGGAATTTGACACTACTAATTTGACACCAACCCTGTTGGTGCCTACATGGTTCCTTCATGGACCCTGGATGAACCCTTGAACAAGCTTACAAAGCCATAATGCTTATTTGGAATATCACAATATGTTTGACCACATATTTGATGTTCATGTATATTGATAAAGCTGATTAAAGCTGCTCAATGGAATAATCCATTTTGTGTTTATTTGGTGGGCCCAAAGGCGGTATTGTTTTACGTAATGTGACGTTACCTGTTACCTCTTCTTCACTCCCAGAGACCAATTCACTGGGAGGAGAGTGGGCGGCAGCTCCAGAGACAGAGCACAGTTAGTGGCTGGAGCAGATTCGAAGTCAGTCAGAGTAAACTCCAGTGCTGATTTCGAAATAAAATTCAGCCTGGTTCTAGGCATTAAGTTAACTATTAGAAAGTAAAGGAAATAGACAATAGCGGCATCAGTATTAAATTTAACTGTTTTAACCAGTTAAAAACTTCAGACTTCATTCTCACAGATGAGTAATCATTTTAATAATTTTTCAAGCAGAAATGCAAAACATTCTCTAATTCTAGCTCCGCAATCATTAAGATTAGCTTATTCTTATCATATTACATGATAACCTGACTGTTGCTGGTCCTCAGTTTTTTGCAGCATTTTTTGAATGAAATTATTAATTAAGAAAATTACCTGCAGATTAATCATTAATGAAAATGGCCATTAGTTGCAGCTCTTAGAATGATAGAATAATTTTTGGTTACAAGTCAAAGTATATAAAAGTTCCTCATGCGGCCCTGTGAGTGACAAGTCGCCGCAGCCATTTCAGAGTGCTTCTGTTCGGTATCATTGTCAACTGAAACAAAGCATTTTTATTTAAGTTTTTTTTTCCACTGTAGTTTGATCATGCCTTTCAGCTTTCTTGCTCACCAAGTTTAGGTGGGAATGGCTCCGGTGAGGCCTACACTGTGCAGGACGGCGGCATCCTGATGTGGTGGCTGCTTCCTTGATTTGAACAGGTCTTTAGAGGCCTACACTCTCTCCAGCTGAGTGAAAGAGAATATTGAGGCTTTAAAACTTGGCTCACAATGCTCGGTTAAACAAGCAATCATCAGTTCTCCCCCATCAAACTAAATCAACCTAAGAGAAAGGATATTTATGTCCACGACAGAAAATTGTATAATGGAGGCCAGCATGTTACACTCAGGCTCAAAGAGGCTGCTGTCAATATGGAGGTCTGAGACTTTCAATAAAGAATGGCAACTGCTTAGACTGACATCATTATCATTTTAGCAGCACAGAGACAGTCAAATGGATAAAAAAAACGCATTTCACAATGCTCAGCAAGCACTCAGTACGGCAAGCCAGTCCGCACATAAAGTCCAGGCACACTTTATTCAGAATGCTCCCAATAGATAAATTTAATCAAGTCCATCGACGTTTCAGCTGATGGGATAAAAATGTTAGTGGAATTATTGCAATCTGCGGTGTCTGTCTACGACGAGCACGCTGAACACAGTGTGCCGCTCTTATCTGAAGCATCCTGCCAGATATGAAATGCTGGCTGCTCATTCAGCTGAGAGATGGGCCAGGTGGAACGAACCGTGTCAGTCCTATGGTCTTCATGCCGCTGCTGCCAAACAAATGACGATCTGATAGATACGGGTTTCTGAAACACGATACATATATTTTCAGACTGAGGCTGCAAATCAGGTGATAGTTTGTACCAGCAGTCACTACCTCAAGGTTTGATTTTTATGTAAAGGAAAATCGCAAGCTTTAAGCGCCTTTCATTCAATTTTTTCTGCTCACAACCTGTGTCAAGTTAAAGTCTTATTTACTAAGACAGCGTCTAATTATGCAATCAGAGAACCAGACTGACTTCTAGGCAGACTCTCTGAGTGAAGCAGAGCCGACAAGGTGCAGTTTACACATCTGCAAGCTCAGAATAGAATCAAAATGTAGTCGTAGCGTAAATACTAATCAAAAACAAGGTTGATTGAGGTTATGCACAATTAAACTCTTAGAAAAGTGTAGTTTAATTGTGATAATTAAGTAAAATAACATTTATTTTGATAAATAGATTGTAAAAACAAACGCAACAGGTGTCATTACTTCCAGGGAAAGGGAAATGTCATGGAATGGCAAAAAAAAATTGTCGGGATCTTATCAAAAGAGTGTAGTCGCTGTCAACCAATCAAGTTCCAGGCAGAACCACAACTTTTTCCACGCTTTGTTTAGTCCTCTTCAATGGTCAAATATTGTTCTCATGTAGGTTTTTACCACTGCCCTCTTTTTATTTCTCATAAGCTCTGATTTTTTGGTTTTTGAACTAATTCAGAGCAGAGCAACACTTTTTGTATGCTCACCTTTTCTTCTCAAATCTGTACCGTACAAGTGTGCTTCCAGGCTGGTGTACTTGTAAGTAACCCATGAATAACACGCGTCTTGTGGCACATTGTATTTGTAAGGAAGCGCAAAAGATTTAGTAACTCTGGTCCTCTGTGTTATTTAGCAAAATTGTATTCTTGTCTAAAACAGCATTTAGACTCGGGATTAGTAAAACTCCACTGAACCCAGACTAATGAAATTCTTTCTTCATAGGTTGGTACTTCCTTAAGGCGCAGTGACCGACCTCATCTTTTCAGCTGTAGAGCAAAATTTGCTTACATAAATAATCTTCTCTGCAGCATTGAAAAATAATTAAGAGTCAAGAGTCAACAAACTGGTCAATCAAATGATGATAATAATGAATGAATAAAATGTTATCTCTGCATTACACAGTCAGTAGCTGTAGTAAGGGAGCATCCTTCGCCGTGGGGGTTTCTGTCATTACTTGGCAATATTTCTGCTAAACGATTGTTGTGACCTTGTAAGACACCGTGTTCAATGAATGGCTGGAGGGGCTTGACTCAAGGTGCACAAGTGGGTCACTAAGTACACGTAACATAGACTTTTGTTGTTGTTTAGTGTCAATTGATGAGTAATGGTGGTGCTGGCAATATTACTGGCAGCTTTTCTCCTTCTGCTACTTCTACTACAGTTACTTATGATAATGTCTTCAATATAAAAGTTTCTAAACTGTTCCCTTCAAGTCGGGCTTTTACCCCCAAGTTCCTCCGTCTGTCTGCCAGCTGTTTGTCAGATGCTGCTGAGGCAACATGAGTTGAGGTGCGTTACAAGTGAGAAGTTTCAGCGCCGACCCTTTGGGTAATAAGACAATGACACAGTTCCTAGTCTATCTCTGGATTGAGGACAGATGACTATAATTGTTCTTTATCTCTTAGGGACGGCTTGGCTCGACCCGCTTTTAATCGGCATGGTGACACCAAAGAGAGAAACAAAAACACATAGGGGTCAGGGCACGAGGAGCGTGACTCCACAAGAACACAGTTGCGGTTCGGCTCAGCTTAGCTTGATGTGCTGCATCAGAGAATGCGTTACCAAAGACTGTAGTACAGTACGGTATGGTTCGATTCGACATCCGATGAGGACATTTTATCTAAAGGGGTACAACAGGTGTGAGGCAGTGCTACTCAGAATTTGAACACACAGTTACAGTACATGTGAAACGAAAAGACCAAATGAGGACAACAACCTCATTAAGTATGAGTTGAGCATGAGGTCAGCATAGCGAACTGCAAAACTTTGATTCTCTCTGACTGTAAAATAAAAACTGTAGTTTTGAGTATATCCATCGCCATGACATTCACAATCGGGGTCAACAGGCTTGCTACCTTATTTTCTGTGGATGCCTTGAGTAGATGTCATTGGCTTTCTTGAATTTGAAAGTTCAGCTACACTACAGGCCAACTAGGGCACCACCATAATACAAAATTATCGGGGTCTTTTTATATGAATCGGTGCCACAGTGGATCATCGTGCAGGCGCGCTTGGCAAAGGCAACTTTTATCGACGTCACAGTGCTCTATCTGCGCTGCAGTCAGTAAAACAGCGGGATGAGACCACTTACTGTACGTTATCAGCAGTCGGAGCTCAATGCACCGCGGCACCCTGACGCTTTAATGACGGGAGGTTTAGAATATCTGGTGCCATAAATCCAATCACCGCAGGAGGAGATAACACATTGGCTTGCTGTACCATGTTGCACTCGACCAAGGCAAACCCAGCGTAAGTAAGTAATGGCTCTGTGATATTAGGTAAGAAGCCAAACAGAACCAGCGGCGGTTTAACTAGAGGACGGGGGCATCTATAAAGCTCTCCCTGACATCAGTGGTTCTGCTTCCTCGATCTCCTTTCTGTGCTTTATGGCACCTGCAGATGTCAGCAGCAAGAAGAGTTGTTTTGTCTCGCTTGAGGGACAAATTGTTATTTGTCGGAAAGAACTGACGCGGAGAAAGAGTTTGTTAGAGAGTTGGTGACTCTGGCTTGTAAATAATGTCGAACAGTTATATTAGCATAATGATGGCATTTCAAGGTTGGAATAAGGCTGCCACAGTTAACATGGTAGCATTAATGAGGTTTGGGAGGTTGTCTCTGTGTTAGTACACATTATAAGTATTTATCAGAGCTCTTCTGTTTGCAGTCGTTTTCCCAGGGTTCTTGATATTAGTTTCTTCCTCTCTTGTGCATTGGCTTGTAGAACGGGCCTCAGTCTTATGTTTATGAGCTGATTTTTGTGGCCTCTGCCTCTGAGAAATGTTGATATTAATAAAACACATCATTAAATATTTTCATTGTTTGAGGGGCTTAAACTGAACTCTGGGGTGCCAACTGGAAATGAGGAGTGTTATATTAGCTGCTCTATATAGCCTGTCATTTTGTCTTTTGCAGCAGCGGCATCACTGGTTTAAAAGAGCCATCAGACAGTAGCACCGTTTTTGTGATTGCCTCCGAACATAAAACAGGTTCAGAAGAATTTAAAACTGCACGCAGTTATGTGGTATTACTTGTTACACACACACACACACACACACACACACACACACTTTCTCCCCATTCATCTTTATTTTCTCCTCTGAGCACATTGAATATCACTTTCACAGCCAGGTGGAGAGGCAGGACTGCACCTCTGAATGAAGCCGCAGCAGAGAGAGAGAGTTAGAGAGAGAGAGAGAGAGAGAGAGATGTCCATCGTCTCATTTTCCCCCCATAGTGTTTATTTATTCACACCCTGAGTGAAAAAGGCCTTACAGAGCAACCTGGAGAGTTTCCTCTGTAGCCTGTCAGACTGTTAAGAGCAAAATGCAGGAGAGATCTAAAGTCGGAGAAAGATAAAAAAAGATGGTAGACTGGGGAGTTATGGGAGAGAAGATGAGAGTGAGGGAGTGTAAGAGCAAAAATCACCGGGTGAGAGAGGCAGAGAGTGTGTGAGAGAGAGGCCGAGCAGAGTTTCCATCCAACCAGCTTTTGTGAACACCAAATAATGCTTCTATATGAATTCCTGAAACAACGGCCTCATTTTTTAAAACTTTTTCAAATGGAAGCTAAAGATAAAAAGTGATGTGAATGATGACTTGGTTACGACATAGACTTGGCACGAACAGCCCACCATGTGTTGTACAGCGTGGGCGTACAACAGCACAAAGGCAGCCTGGACACTGTGAAGTCTTCGCATACCTGCTCGCCGTGACCTTACAGGAATATCTGACACCTCTACCATGAATGGGATCGTTTCTTTTTGTTTTTATTAGCTCTTACATTATCGTGCTGTATTTCATGTACTTTTTGTTCTTGGATACAGACAACATTGGCAAATATATTCTTAAAAGGAACATTTTTTTTCAGGCAGGAAACATAGGACGCGCTGCGGCCTGTATACCTGATGGAAGCACACACAAGTCCCATTTTGTATCTGTGACATTTGAAAAGTTTGCAGGAAAAGATTTACTTGACATTTTGGCGGAGGACTGTCGCTAGAACGGGAGAGTTATGGTTGTAGTTAAAAGACATTAGGTGAGTGAAGGAGAGATGCGAACAGAGAGCGAGGGAGAGAGAGAGCGCGAGCGAGAGAGAGAGGCAAAGAGAGTTGTGGGAGTGAGTGTAAGCGAGTGGGAGACTGAGAGCGAGCGAGAGAGCAGTGGAGAGGGAGATTGTGAGAGAAGGCTACTGCACAGTTATAACAGACGAGCCCAACTTTGCTATCGGCCAAAGCCTGAATGGTCTCAAGCTGTTTCTGTCATTCATCTGTATTTACTTGCAAGTTGAGCGAGAGTCCGTCCCATTCAGAATCTCGGGGGAAATCCTCACCACGCTGAAATGCCGAAGAGAAATAGTCTCCTTAACGTGGACCTTTCAGTGTCTGGGGTGCCTACATTGATTTTTAACAAGGAAATCAAACATGCAAATGTCGTGGAACCTTTGATGAAATCAGAAAGCAAATTAGTTGCGTTCAGATTTATACAAGGAAGTGCAAATGAATGACAGGGACACCTTGAGGCCGTTTGCGCTACTGCTGGCCACAGTTGCCGTTCCGCACAAGTGATGAACATGGATGAACACCAAAGTGCCAAACACAAAAGTTGAACAGATGGAGTCATTTGTATTTATTGTTCAGTGTGCGGTTATTATTAGCAGTCTGTTAATCCAAACATGTGTGCCAATGTGTTGCCAATGTTAGTTTAATATTATAACAAGGGAAGATCAAGACGTGCTCAGAGGGAGAAGGGCACGTAAGGAAAAGGAGAGATCAGTGCAAAAGTCAGGTGGATGCATTTGAATGTAGATGTGGAGAGGCAGAGAAAACATCACAGAGATCTAGAAATAAAAATAGAAGAAGCGAGTGTGAGAGAAGATGGAGGAGTGAGAGAGGGAACAGGAGCAAGGTGAATGGTAAAAAAATGTGATACTAGGGCAGATAATTTCGTTTTTTGTAATCCCACATAGAGGAATTTTGAGGATGAAAGTGTGAAGACTGACAGCGTAATTACAAAAGGGAGGGGTGAACAGAGACGGAGATGAAAAGGTTTACACGGGGGTTATGAAAGAGAAGGCCACATCCAGGAAGATGAATGCCAGAGAGGGAGCCAGAGAGCGAAGGGGTGGGGGGGCTGAGAAACAGATGGGCAGGAGGAGGAGGGGAGAGATGGATGGGAAAGAGGAGGAGGGGGGGTTTCGAGAAGAGCCTGCCAGGAGTTAGTGCCGAAAGTTGGACTTCATTGGGATTCATGGCGGGATGATGGCCGCATCGATCCTCCCCGCTCCCCCTTTAGACCTATTGCATTTTAGCTTTCATCTCGAGGTTAGCTCATGTATGACGCTGACATCTGCGGTCTGTATGTCGTTTACCTTCACTGTTTAAGCATCATTCCAGATTTTTCGAAATCCACCTTAATAGAAACACTCACATGCCAAAAGTTGCGAAGTTAAAATAAGGCTATAACAAGACTCTTACAGCTTTGTCCAAAATGTGATCCTAATTGTCACTGGAAGCTAAACTGAAGGTTTAGAAGTCAGATTTAGTCAAATCAAGAAGATATCTCACAAAACAATGGTCCTCTTAGTTACCAGATTCCCTCTTGATTTTTCCCCAGACAGTGTTTCCCTACAGAGCAACGACAGAGTCCTGGTTGTAGAGCAGAGATGAGGTGCAGGCTACGGAGGTTTGGAAAGCTCACTTCTCTCAAGTTTTCAAGATTCAAGCATTTTCATTTGCTAACTTTGAGCTTTTTCAGCCACAACCAACGGTGACTCGAGTTCCATCACTTAAGGGCATTTATCAGACTTCACACAGCTTCCTCAAGCTGTTTTACAACTTCTGTCATATATGCAGTAGTCCTCCCATAGACCTTTAAACAGATGAATGTGTAAAGTCAGGAGAGTTCCCCTTTAAGCACCCACCCCTCCTTCTGACGCTGTGATTCAAACATTTGACAATCTTGCAATAGCACCAACCTCAAGCAGCAATTGGCCAGGTGTGTAGAGGTGGAGGTGAGAGAGCATGCCAGAACTGAACTTTAAACTTCACCCCTTGCTCTCCTGTTTCGCTCTACACACAACCACTACAGTCACTTTTTGTGTGAGCGACGGAGCGCGACTCCACCGTGAACTCATTTGAGGACAGAAAGAGTGCGCTCTTGTACCTCCTTTGTACAGTTTATCACGTCTCGTCCCTCTCTGTTTTGTCAACCCTTTTGAGTGTGGCTATTTTGACATATAAACACTCACCACTTTGCCTGTAGACAGTTTGGACTGGCACAGTCTTATGAACTAGTTCATTCCAGGGTTTACAGTGTAGATGCTTTAGGAGTGGATCGCTTCACAGCCAGTATGGAGTGGAGGAGGATGAGAGATCACAGCGACCAAGTACTCTCTTAACGTACACAAAGCATGTGAGTACTGTATTAAGACAGACTTGAAGAAGTCCGAACCTATCCAAGATATGGCCACTGTGTGTAAAGACACAGATTAATTCCTGCGGAGCAATACATTGATGGTATATTTGGTACCTTTTGATGTGTTTGACAATGTTGCAGAGCTTGGATTACTGCATACATACTCAGTGCCAACTTACGCTCACGGTGTGTGTGTATATATAGTTAGAGATGGAAAGAGAAAAGGAGAGGGGGAGGGATGGAGAGACAGAAACAGAGAGAGTAAGAGAGTGAGAGGGAGGTACAAGTCAGTATTTCATGGATGGCTGTGTTGCTATGGGAACAAGATGTGGGCTCCCTATTCCCAAAAAAGTGTCCTCCTTCCTTCCTCCCTTCCTTCCCTCTTTCCCTTTCTCTGTCTCTCATCACTTCATTTCTCTCTCTTCTTCTTCACGGCATCCACAGCATCTACACCTCTCTCTCTCCTCTTCCCTTTCCCCCCGATCACCTCCCACCGCATGCCTCCTCTCACTCTCTCTCTCTCTCTCTCAATCTCTCATCCTCTCCTCTGTCATCCATCCTTTCCCCGCCCACTCATTCACCTCTCTCTCTCTCTCTCTCTCTCTCTCTCTTTCTCTCTGTCCATTCTCTTCCTCGCCTCTCCTTCACTCTCTCCCAGATTTCCTCCCTGTCCCTCTGTCCTCTTCTCTCCGTCTCTCTCTCTCCATCCCACTTTTTCCCTGTCTCTGATCCCTCTGTCTCTTTAACACTCACTTATATTCTATTCTTTTCTCGGTTGTCATGGCAATAGGCTGGGGGCGTGAGGGAGCGAGCGCGAGCAAGCGAGCGGGAGTGGGTGTTTCGGAAGTGACATCTCTTGGGCAGTAACCTTGTTTCCTGTGTGGTGGAGTTGGGGGCGGATTCAAGGCGCTAGCAGCGCAGCAACAGTGACGCCGTGTGGACGCTTTGGGTGAGCAATGGGGAACCCGGGACGCGCCGCGTGAGGGCTGGGTGAATGATCTGATAGGTGAGAATACTCTCTCTCCATCTCTCCCACTCTCTCTCTTTCCCTGTCTCACACACACACATACATACACACATGTACACACACACACACACACACACACACACACACCTTTCCCTCCATCCTCCCCGCTTCTCGTCAAACACCTCTCCTTCATGGTTGAAGTGGATCCATTGTCGTAGGTGAAATTAAAAAGGGATCAAAGCATTTGCCTGGGTTCATACAGTGTGGCTGTATAGAAAGAGCAGTTTTTTACATATTTATTGCTCTCTGACTACCCAGACAACACAAAACAACGCTTACATGTGGGCACACACATATAGACAGACATTTACGTCTCTTTGCATTGTAGTGGCAGCTGGTGAGTGGAGGGGCTTGTGCACTTAAGACATCATGGCTACGGTGATAAGGAAGTGACTCTTTACTTCAAAAGCATGATGTTGTAGTACTCCTGAGGAGAGCATGTATTAATGAGTATAGTATGGGGAGGAGGTATGTACAGCTTTGGGTATAGAGGGGGATAGAAAGCTGAAGATTTCAGCTGTTAGGGCATAGGGATGCATACATTGGGGGTGTACTATGACTCTGATGAACAGTATATTTCTAAATAAAAGAAAAAAATTGTATTCATTAATTGTTTTGGCCACTTGGGGGCAGAAGAACTCCATAATAAGCTGAAAAATTTAAACCGTAACATATTTTCAAATTATAATATTCATATGGCCATTGTGTTCACAAACAGTTGTCCAAAGCAACGTTAGTAAAGTTGTTTCTACCAAACAAATGAACTTCATTTTTTACTATTTAGCTTTGATTTTTTGGCCCTAACTACTGAGAAAAAAAATCTGCTTTTGCTTTTTAGCTGCTTAATGCTCCACTATGTTCACCAGCTAGTTACTTACTTTGTTTCATATCTTAAAATAAACAGGTAGTTGGTTTATCAGGGCGTTTATTCCTGGAAACAGCCGCTAGCTGCTGCTGGAAATGAGGTGACAGGGAGCAGAATTTGCTGCTGTGAAAGGAGAACAATGACGAACAATGAAACGTTGGGATCCACCCGAACCGTCTTAGCTCCAATAAAATAAGTGGACCATGTATCGGCCATGAAATGGTTGATCCAAATTAAATACAGTGTCTTTGTTAATGTGTAATTCTTCTGTCACATACCATTTTAGTGCCATTGTAATCACTGTCAAGAGTCACAATCAAGAGAGAAAAAGTTGGTTGGCTGCACACATACTAAAAAGTTAGCAGAGCTGCAGAGAGTCTGCAGTTGGTCTGTATTCATGAGTGACCCTTCTCACATTACACATACTGTACATAACTGATCTGTTCTTAATGTAAAAATATTGATATGTGGTGCATAAAATGGCCAGATTCAGGCATACCTGTGATCTCACAACTGTTCTAAAGTTGACAAAAACAGACACACAAAGTTTGGATGTCATGCATGGATATTTTTAGCTCACACAACATGACTCTGTAAATGTACATATTTGGCAGTAGTCATCAAAAGACAAGTTCTGTTCAGTCACAGGAGGTGGCACTTAATCTGTTTAAGTTTATTTTTTTAATTTAAACCACTTTTCTGATTCTCGTTTGGGTAGAGAAAATACTAAATGTCATCAATCCACAGCCACTGGGAGGCAACACTTTACAGTATAGTCACGTCAGTGTTTGGGCCCCTTATTTAAAAGCACCTTATGGACTTTTTTAGTGGTGATTAAACTGTTTCATACCTCTATATGACCTAATCAGACCAACGATGAGAATATATTCTATTTCTATTAGTTTTTGATAAATATTCTTAGTTGGACAGATCTGATTAGCTCGATTATCCTCCAAATCAGACTAAACAGTGCCGGGGTTTGCTCTGGCTGAATTCAAGTTACTTCAATTGCTAACTGAAGGTCTGTCTCTGGAGCTGGCGCCCACTCTCCTCCCACCGAGGTAGTCTTCGAAGTAGAGGGAACATGTAACCTAACATCAGGTGAAACACTACTGCCTTTGTCCACAGGGACCACCAAAATCAACAGAAAATGAAAAATTCCACTGAGCTGCTTTAAGTGCATTGTTACCTCCAGTCACAAGTTTATTCCTTCGCACCACAGAGTTGTGATGACATGTCTGTCCTCGGGCCTGGCTAAGATGACTAATGGCAGTGTCATTCTGTTTCTGCTTTGGATCATCTCTCCCTTATGTCATTTTATAGTCAGGAGAGCCATGTTTTCCTGTTTGGGACCTGTACAGTCTGTACAGTACTCCACTGAGTATTACACAGTACCTCTCTGTTTACAAGGACGAGGAAAAGATTAACAGCATAAAATAGGGATACTTAATACCTAAAAAATCTAACTAAAAATAAAACAAAGTAACAATGATGCCACATTTACTGGTTGACTGTGGCCTACAGCAGATAGATGGACTTTACCAAATGCTTGTCCCACAACTCAAAGTACGTTTAATGTATTATCATTAATTTAGTTTCTGGTTTGCTGCCGTGTCATAAAACAGACTGGCAGAGGCTTGTGCGAACTATCATGACAAATTGTTAAGCGACAATTGCAGTAACAGGTGTTTAAGTGTCAAACTAATGTGCCACAGTCCACTTTATACCCAGTATAATTACAAAAAAACAAACTAGCCTTTATTATGCGATCATTAAAATGACATTAAGTAATCAGCTGTAACTGCAGCAACACAGATAAAACTTATCTCCTACTCAAGTCTGACACCGCCTCCGACTCCACCAGTAGCCCTGAGTGATGGTAGCCTGTAATTGGCACAAATAAAGTCACATTCTCACAATAGAGATCCCTAATTAAAGTAGAGCTCCAAAAGAAATGTCTGGTCTAGAGGTAGTGTCATGATGCAAAGTGCTGTAATAGCACTGTTGCTTGTCATTTTCATAGCTGAACAATTGGTCGCTGGGTGATTGCTGATGACGCCGCGCAGCGCTCTGTCTTTGAGCTATTTGGGGAGTAGTGGCAGCGGGAGGTGGCGGGATTGTGAGCGCTTTAAATTGCACGGGCTGGATATTGAGTTTTGAAAGCCAGAGGTCTCGCCACCCTGTGAGGTAATCGTTGAGTAATTGGTATTGATCAACAAACCTAACAACCCCCAACAGATATATTTAGGTAATTTTGTGCTATGGAGCAGATAAATTATACTGATTACCTTTTAATGAAGCAAAGCCTGATGTCTGAATGTAGATTATTATTTTTTTTGTTGCGCTACATGATCATGCCATACCATGGCCAAAACTAATGCAAATCTGATGAGCTGGAGTTTCCCCTTCGCAGCATCTAGCAGAAGTTGTGGGCATGGCCAATGTGCTTGTTCAGCGAGAAGCCTCGTACTTCTGGGCCTCTGCGACCCCGCTGCTGACACTTGACATCCCCCTTGACTCAGCACTGACAGCAGCCTACTGTACTTGCACATATGCACCGCTCTGACTCACAGCTTGTCAAAGTGCAGTGCCGCTTCCACTCTCGTTGCCATCCATATATTCATCCCTGGCAAAGTAACATCTGTATTCCGTCTGTAAATTTTCCAGTGATCCATTTCGAAGGCAGTAATATGTGATAGTGGTGCAGCTGAGGTCACAGTAATGACATGTGCGCTGTGTGGTGCTCTCCTGCCTAGAAAGTAAGATGCTTTGGTTCGCTATGCTTGCAGGAGTACATTATCTGCCCCGGGCGGCCCAGGGATATTGCAAGCTTTATTTTTAGCACTGTTTTGGAGCTCAGCGATGTGTATAAATCAACATTAGGCCTGTCGGGTTCCAGTAATGACAACGTTGACTAAGGCTGACCGGTCATCCGATTGGTGCATGGCACTCTTCTTTGTAAACTGCTAAGGATGGCAGAAAAAGGAAAAGAGCCCACAGAGAGGGAAGGAGAGAGAGGAACAAAGGCAGAGCAAGGGGAGGGGGGAATACAGAGAGCAGGCCGTAGAGAGTGAATGAAAGACAGACGAAGTAGAGGAAGATGAGCGGAGAAAAGAGGCGTCTCAGCATATTTATGCGTGTGCCAAATCGTTACAGTGTACGTGCGCCCTGTACGTACCAATGGACGGACAGAAGAATGAGTCTGCTCATTGAAATTCTGTGCACTGCGCTTCACAGGCCCTTAATAGGCAGCCTTGGGGGTGGAGAGGTAGGCCTACAGTAGAGTAGCGCAGATTGGGCTGTGGATGACTCACGCTGCTATCCTCCAGTGAATATCTCAGCATCATGACTTTGCTCGGCACAGTTGCAAAGTTTGGATCCAAGGGGCTTAGGTGCTTTTCGGAGAAAGGCAGATCATGCCACACGGCGCTTTACCTCTGTGAAGTCCTGTGATAATGGCCGACGATCCACAGCGCTCTAACTCAGCGTCTGTCACATCTGCTTTTACAATTCGGCTGAAAGTCGACACACCCATCCACAATGAAGAACAACAGTAAAAGAGTGGAATAAGTCAACAGTGATAGATCACCATAATTGTTAGCCCCCTCAATAACTAGAAAATGAGAGAATTTTGTTTGATGCAAGCTATAGCACACAATTTCCCTAGCAACAAAGATATTTTCAGTATCCTGGTTTACTTTCACCAGCTGGATGTGACCAACTTTAGAGAACCACAACAATACTTATTATGAAAATGATAAGCTATTGCACTTCATCGTGTTATTATTCTCAATTTCATTGTAGAGATACAGAATATTTAATCATCAAATAAGACAAATCTGTCATAAACATCACTTTCTTGGTCTTACATTATAGCATTTCGGGTTTCTGACCGTAGGTTGAACAGAACGAGACGTTTGCTGACATCACTTTGTGCCCTCGGGTAATGTGATGGACGTTTTCACTGTTTTCTGATGTTTTACAGACCAAACAATCACATCTTCTAGTAATAACTGACAACTGTAGAAAGCCCTGGAATTAATCTGTTCTGCAGGGGGGGAAAATGATAAAAATCAATCAGCCAGCTGCAAAAATTCCCTAAATGAATTATGGGCTTTTGGTGGCTTACAGAGTTTTGTCATCCCACATGACAAAACTCCCACACTTCAGTCTCTCCCACTCGAACATCCCTTTCTTTCTTCATGCTGAATGCTTGCAAAGGCTCATCGTGACCCTTTAATGCCCCCCACCACAATAACCTGCTCGGCTTCGAGTCTCCGTCTGCCCAGATGATTCATATTACATCATGTTCCCACCCCCAAAGTAATATGATGTATCTGTACATGTGTAAGTTTCAGTGACTGGAAAAATAGTAGCTAAGTGATCATCCCACATCAGGAAGCGGCCAGATTTTATTCCATAACATTCGTCCACTTGCCTTGATTGAAGGGCCCTTAAGCTAGACACTGAACCTCTCCCCTGCTTAGTGAGATGAAAACGGCGTTGACCACATGTGGGTCCAAGTATGAAAGAATTCAAATGGTTTCTTGTGAACTCAGCCTCCATGCTTCACTCCTTCCTTTCCCCCACGCCTTGAATCGCCCATATTAATTAGCTGCGCTTGTTTAGGAGCTCATCTATATTTCAGCAGCTCGTTTCATAATTCAAACAGGAACTTGAAAGATCAACTGAGTTGTTATTTTCCCACAGTCTGACGATCGCCCGTCATGCTCTTCCGCCCCGGCTGTGGCCGTCGACTTCTCTCCCGCCAGGAGAGGGGAAGAAATTGATGGTGATGGTGCAGTAAAATAATCGTTTATGACATGCTGTAGTGATGCATTGTGGGCCCCAGTTTGCTTTTTGGGGCTTACTTTTAAGAGGAGAGCCTCAGTCAGTCACCTTGTCGAGCACTAAAGACTTAGCGAAAGGTCAGCGGTCAACCCTCAGGGATTTGGCCACAGGTTGGATCTACTGCTGTCGAATATTTGTGTATCGGGTCAAATAAATATCACTTTTCTTTCTTCTCGTCCGTGAGTATGTGCGAGTGTGTGAAAATGTGTACGTGTGTGCGTTCCAGCTGTACCAGTGTAGTACAGCCTGCAGATGTGTGAATTTGACTTTTCATTGGTGCAGGAGGTGTGAGTCGCCGGGGGAAAGTTGCTTTGACTGATTCACACACTGCAGAAGTCTTCAAAAATTGTGTACCCCATGTTTTATTTAGCCCTGCGACTGACTGGCGTCAAAGATAGCTGGGACAGGCTCCAGCACCCCTGCGACCCTGTCTGTGCTCAGGATAAGCAGGTTTAGAAAATGGATGGATGGATGGATGGATGGATGTTTTATTTAAAACAATCACAGGTATCCTGTTCTTTTGACTGTTGTAAAAAAAAAAAAATCAACCAATATGGTAAGATCACTTGTCTTCACTGTAAATGAATCTCCCTGTCTGGACCAGAGCATGTAGCTTTGATGCTAATGGAGGAGTAATTTGCCTTACAGGGAAACATTGTCATCTTTTTTATTTTGAATATCCGGCAGTTTTAAACGAGCACAATTGATTCAGCCCGTTGGCAGCGTTTGAAGACAGTGCATTGTGGCTTTCTTGTTCCCAGCCATGTTCCACTGGACTGTTTCTGAAGGAGAGGAGAGCCTTTGAATTCCAGCAGCAGGACTGAAGTGTGAGAACCGCCTCAAGACGTTTGCTTTTGTATTTGTAGCTGAAAACTTTAAAATACTCAGTGGCGTAATCTGAGCCGTGTGAGAGATGCAGCTGTTGCCTTTTGGCTCATGGAAAAGCAATAAAAACGTCTAAAGCTTAAACAGAGATAATAAATAAGCAGTCTTAAGAGGAGGGAGAGGAAATGCAAGGTCAATATTAGAAGAGATGCATCAAGAGAAGCCCTTAAATTCTGAACAAGTCACAGAAAAAGAGATGGAGCACAAGTATGAAAAAGGAGAAATCTTTATAATGCATTATAAGTGTGTCTCATGGAAATACATAAAATATTTGTAGCATAAATTAAGACTGAATTACACTAAGACAGCATGGACACAGTGTTGTTCTGTGCCTATGGTGCATTTCCTTAACTTAGAACACAAGTTAAAACACTGCACAAAACTTAGACAGCAGCAAAGAAAGAAAAGACAGAGTGCCTCAATTACCAAAGGTCCTTAGCCACACATTTTTCACTGTAGACAAAGTCAAACAGTTACCTGGGAAAAATCCATATTAATGTCTCCAATACTGCGTGATCAATTTCTTAAATTATCCGAGGCACAGAGCCCTCAGATATAATTTAAATTTTTTTTCCACATCTCCTTAAATGATCCTCGGATTCAGGGATAACGTCAAATAATAATTCGTATCCCCATCGAGGAGATTATATTTTAGTTTCTCCGTCTGTCTGTCAGCAGGGCATCTCAGGAACCTCGCTACAGATTGCTGTTAAATCTGGTGGACAGGACAGCCCGAGGCCAAGGAACAGATGATTAGATTTTGGTGGTGAGCTAGGATCTAGGACTTCTTCAATTAGACAATTATCATTTTAACTGTGACTATAAAACCAACAGAGATAGAGACGTGACTTTCAAATCCAAAGGGTGTGTTTGCAGAGTCACTATCAAGTGTCTTCTTATAAATGAAGATCAACGAATGAAGTGTGAGGTGAGCTATACCCTTTTTTTTTCCAAATATCTCTTTGCTCTTGTCGGCGTAGTGGCACTTCACTTTTGTCTCAGGACCCCAGTTTTAGTCAGTTTTTGTCCATTTAGTATGAACTGAGGTCAGGAAAACAGAAAGGGCAAAGGAAAAGCAAGGACATTTCCTCTGGAGCAGTGAATTATAGGTAATTATGAACAGGAAACTAGTTTGACTGTTCAGCCTTGCAGGCATGGGTAGCAAAAAAGTAAAATGGCGAGGGCCAAATCATTGCTGCTGTATTTTACTTCCATGTGTGATACTGAGTGTTCGAGCTGTTCATAATCAGCTGTCTAGATATATATATATTTCTTTTATTTTAACCTTTTTTTAAAAAAGGAATATTTCAACATTTTGATATTTAGACATCTGCAAACAGTTATAGCTTAGCATAAAGACTAGAAACACCTTATTTCCAGGATAAGTTAACTGTTTCTTGGCTTCACCTTTAAGAGACAGATGTGAAAGTAACATTGATTTACTCATCTTAATCTTCGCCAGAATACATATAAGCATATTTCTTAAAATGGCAAAATATTCCTTTGAACCAGATTCCACTAGGTTCTATCAACATTTGCCTATTTGTTTATTCAATGAGTAGTTTTTGTCATTGTTTTTATCTTCCGGCCTATGGAAAACACGTGCATCCTGCTCAAGAAGGGCTCTGTAAATGATTACTTTTATGATTATTTAACACCCCAGAATCAGGGACTGTTTCTAAAGTTGTTCTGTGTACTCTCATTATAACTAATGTCTGATGACCTCTCTCAGGCTGACCCATCAGACACTCTCTAATGACCCGTGACACTGATGTTATCAGGACAGACATGTGTCTCAGCATTGCAGCCCTCCTACCGATGATCCTAACTGACCTTCTCTTTCCTCCCTGTCTGTCCTCCTCTCCCTTCCTCCCCCCGCACCTGCCACTCCTCCTTCTCTCCTGTCCAGATGCAAGGTGTGCCGTCCCCCCCTCCTACCATCATCACCATCATCGCTCCCACGCCCACTCCTTCCACGCTCCCTCCTACGAACGTCCCGCCTACGACCGTCCCTCCTTCGACCGTCCCGCCTACGACCGTCCCTCCTTCGACCGTCCCGCCTACGACCGCCCCTCCTTCGACCGGCCCTCCTACAACCGCCCCTCGCACGAGCGCCCCATCTACGACCGCCCCTCGCACGACCGTCCACCCCACCACGATCGTTGGAACCCCGGTCTCCGTGTGAGCTCTGGAAATCAGCTCTACATGTTGGACCAGGAAGAGGTATCGTACTCCACACACAGTGATACAGTATGTTTCACAGTTTATTTTCATCAAACACATCAATCATAATTAGCTGATACCAAGTCATTTAAATGCTTCTTAAATATTCATGGATTGTGGCCATTCAAGGTCAGCTTGTCACGGTTTCATTTGTTAAGTCCATCCATGGTCTACATTTTTGTGACAACAACACTGGCGTTTACATGAGCTGGTAAATTCTTCTGTCTGAGTTTAGCTGGAAAAATTAAGGCTAAACAACCTTTATTATAGAAATGTGTTGGAAATATACAATATATAAGAAATATTTCTGTATGTATTAGATATCCATACAGGCAGAGGACCCTTTAACCCATATTATACAATTCATACTTGGTATACTGAATTAGCTACTCTGACATTACCCATTACAGGAGGTTAACAGTATGCATTGCTTTAAGTAGATGTGATGTGATGTGTTATAGCTGCATATGATGCATGGAAGGTGCTGTATAAATGAAGTTTATTATCATTTTTATCACAAGGGTTGAGTTCTGATCGCAGATTCAAATTTGGATCAGATTTTAGGTTTGTAAGAAACCCAGATTCATCTAGTTCTTAGTCAATAAAATTACTGAAACCTGCCGCGATTGCTTATTCTGCCAGATGAGAGAAGTGCAACAAGCTGTAAACATGACACTGACATAATATTATCTTCATCTTCTTCTTCATCTTCTTCATCCGCTTGGTCCGGGACCGGGTCGCGGAGGCAGCAGTCTGAGCAGAGATGCCCAGACTTCCCTCACCCCAGACACTTCCTCCAGCTCTTCCGGGGGGACCCCGAGGCGTTCCCAGGCCAGCCGAGAGACATAGTTTCTCCAGCGTGTCCTGGGTCTTCCCCGGAGGCCTCCTCCCGGTGGGACATGCCTGGAACACCTCCCTAGGGAGGCGTCCAGGGGGCATCCGAAACAGATGCCCAAGCCACCTCAGCTGACTCCTCTCGATGCTGAAGGAGCAGCGGCTCTACTCCGAGCTCCTCCCGAGTGACCGAAGCTTCTCACCCTATCTCTAAGGGAGCGCCCAGCCACCCCTGCGGAGGAAACTCATTTCGGCCGCTTGTATCCGCATGATCTTGTCCTTTCGGTCATTACCCAAAGTTCATGACCATAGGTGAGGGTGGGAACGTAGATTGACCGGTAAATCGAGAGCTTCGCCTTTCGACTCAGCTCCTTCTTCACCACGACGGTCCGGTACACCTGACCGCATAACTGCGGACGCTGCACCAATCCGCCTGTCAATCTCACGCTCCGATCTTTCCCTCACTCGTGAACAAGACCCCGAGATACTTGAACTCCTCCACTTGAGGCAGGACCTCTCCACCCACCTGGAGAGGGCATGCCACCCTTTTCCGGTCGAGAACCATGGCCTCGGATTTGGAGGTGCTGATTCTCATCCCAGCCGCTTCACACTCGGCTGCAAACCGCTCCAGTACATGCTGAAGGTCCTGGCCTGATGAAGCCAATCAGGACAACATCATCCGCAAAAAGCAGAGATGAAATCCTGTGGTTCCCAAACCGGACTCCCTCCGGCCCCTGGCTACGCCTAGAAATCCTGTCCATAAAGATTATGAACAGGACCGGTGACAAAGGGCAACCCTGCCGGAGTCCAACATGCACTGGGAACAGGTCTGACTTACTGCCGGCAATGCGAACCAAGCTCCTGCTCCGGTCGTACAGAGACCGAACAGCCCTTAGCAAAGGCCCCGGACCCCATACTTCATCGCGGAGCACCCCCCACAGAATACCACGAGGGACACGGTTCGAATGCCTTCTCCAGATCCACAAAGCACATGTGGACTGGTTGGGCAAACTCCCATAAACCCTCAAGCACCCTGTGGAGGGTATAGAGCTGGTCCAGTGTTCCACGACCAGGACGAAAACCGCATTGTTCCTCCTGAATCCAAGGGTCGACTATCGGCCGAATTCTCCTCTCCAGTACCCTGGCGTAGACCTTCCCTGGGGAGGCTGAGAAGTGTGATCCCCCTGTAGTTGGAACACACTCTCCGGTCCCCCTTTTTAAAAAGAGGGACCACCACCCCAGTTTGCCACACCAGAGGCACTGTCCCCAACCTCCATGCAATGTTGCAAGAGGCGTGTCAGCCAAGACAGCCCCACAACATCCAGAGATTTGAGGTACTCAGGGCGGATCTCATCCACCCCCAGGCGCCTTGCCACCGAGGAGCTTACGAACTACCTCAGTGACTTCTTCGGCTTGGGTGATGGACGAGTCCACCTCAGAGACCCCAGCCTCCGCTTCCTCATTGGAAGGCAAGTCGGTGGGATTGAGGAGATCCTCGAAGTATTTCTTCCACCGTCCGACAATGTCCCCAGTCGAGGTCAACAGCTCCCCACCTGCACTGTAAACAGTGTTGGCAGAGTACTGCTTCCCCCTTCTGAGGCGCCGGACGGTTTGCCAGAATCTCTTCGAGGCCGACCGATAGTCCTCCTCCATGGCCTCACCGAACTCCTCCCAGACCCGAAGTTTTTGCCTCCAGGACCGTCCGGGCTGCGGCTTGCTTGGCCTGCCGGTACCTGTCAACTGCGTCAGGAGTCCCACAGGCCAACATGGTCCGATAGGACTCCTTCTTCAGCCTGACGGCATCCCTTACTTCCGGTGTCCACCACCGGGTTCGGGGGTTGCCGCCACGACAGGCACCAGAGACCTTGCGTCCACAACTTCGAACCATTGCCGCGTCGACAATGGAGGCAGAGAACATGGTCCACTCGGACTCAATGTCCCCAGCCTCCCTCGGAATCTGTGAGAAGCTCTTCCGGAGGTGGGAGTTGAAGACCTCCCTGACAGAGGGCTCGGCCAGACGTTCCCAACAGACCCTCACAATACGTTTGGGTCTGCCAGGTCTGTCCAACTTCCTCCTCTGCCAGCGGATCCAACTCACCACCAGGTGGTGATCGGTTGACAACTCAGCCCCTCTCTTTACCCGAGTGTCCAAGACATACAGCCGGAGATCAGATGAAACGACAACAAAGTCGATCATCGACCTCCGGCCTAGGGTGTCCTGGTGCCACGTGCACTGATGGACACCCTTTATGCTCGAACATGGTGTTCGTTATGGACAAACTGTGACTAGCACAGAAGTCCAATAACAGAACACCGCTCGGGTTCAGATCGGGGAGGCCGTTCCTCCCGATCACGCCCCTCCAGGTATCACTGTTGTTGCCCATGTGAGCGTTGAAGTCCCCCAGTAGAACAATGGAGTCCCCAGTCGGAGCACTATCAAGTACCCCTCCCAGGGACTCCAAGAAGGCCGGGTACTCTGTACTGCTGTTCGGCCCGTAGGCACAAACAACAGCAAGAGACCTATCCCCAACCCCAAGGCGCAGGGAAGCGACCCTCTCGTTCACCGGAGTGAACTCCAACACATGGCGGCTGAGCTGGGGAGCTATAAGCAAGCCCACACCAGCCTCGCCGCCGCTCACCCTGGGCAACTCCAGAGTAGTGGAGGGTCCAGCCCCTCTCAAGGAGCTGGGTTCCAGAGCCCAAGCTATGCGTGGAGGTGAGCCCGACTATCTCTAGCCGGTACCTCTCAACCTCCCGCACGAGCTCAGGCTCCTTCCCCCCCAGCGAGGTGACATTCCATGTCCCTATTGCCAGAGTTTTGGTCCAGGGATTGGGTCGTCGAGGCCCCCCGCCACGACTGCTACCCAAACCACATTGCACCGGCCCCTCATGGACCTTCCTGCGGGTGGTGAGCCTACTGGAAGGCGGGCCCACGTCGCCATTTCGGGCTGAGCCCGGCCGGGTCCCGTGGGCAAAGACCCGGCCACCAGGCGCTCGCCTGCGAGCCCCAACCCCAGGCCTGGCTCCAGGGTCAGGGTGGGGCCCTGATGGTAACGCCAATCCGGGCGACGTAACGGTCCTTGATGTTCTTCTGTTCATGATGGGCTTGTGAACCGCTCTTAGTCTGGCCCGTCACCTAGGACCTGTTTGCCATGGGAGACCCTACCAGGGGCGTAATGCCCCCGACAACATAGCTCCTAGGATCATTCGGGCACACAAACCCCTCCACCACAGTAAGGTGGCGGTTCAAGGAGGGGTAATATTATCTTATGAAGTTAAACTTTTTTACACATCCAGTAGAAATGGAGCAACATTGTCATTCATTTGTCGTCATGTTTCTAACCACCTGATGTATACAAGTTTACCATTTCCTCCTGTTTAGCTCTGTTTTGCTCTTCAGTGCTCCTCAGTTTTAAATAGCAAAATATAAGGCAAAACTTCAGTCTTCATTTTAAGATGTCCATCTGTGTTAAATAAATATGAATTTGCTTGTAAATAAATAAATAGTCTTGAAAAGGGTTTTAAGATGATGTAAGATGATCCAAAATACTTCCTTGAGTATTTGGGGTAAAACATTGGTTGACTGTGTCTTCAACATGGCCTGTTATAAGCTTGTTTCACCCAGTCTTTGTGCTACTTAAAGGATCCTACTTTTCAGCTAATTTAACTTTAAAACTTTAAACTTTAAAAATGAGGTCAGAGAGAGAACAAATCCAGAGTCTATACCAGGAGCTCTAACTTCCCAGGATGGCTGTCACCTTAGACTCAGTTTTTGGGGTTCAGTTTGAAGTGTCGTTATTTCTGTGGGAAGTCTGTGGTTGGAAATCTTCTGCTTAGTTTAACCTTCAAAACTGAGTAACCGACAACCTGAAAGAGAAAAACACTGTGGGAAACTGTGGGATACTGTATTTGTGATGTTGAGTTGTTGCTTGATGTGTGTACTTCTGTGCCATTAATGTTGTGCTTGTGGAGTGCATTAACATGGTTTCACATGCAGATGAAGAAAGTCACACTTTTGGCTTAGTAAATGCAAGACAACAAGTTTTTCACTGGAGAAACAGCAAGAGTTCTGTCCCTTGTTCTTTTGTGGTCATAGTATATTCAGATGTATTTAAGCTGCTGGTATTGTAAAAACTGAGAAATCATTTTTCTCTCTTTTTTTAGAGTAACTGACACCAACCCCTGACTATATATATGTCATAGATTTCCGTCAGTACCATGGATTTATCTTGTCGTCATGGCATGTTACCTACATTTTTAAAGCTGGGCAGACACTGTATGGATCCGAATGTCCCGATGTGCAATCCTGATATTAGTCCCAGATTGGTGCCTGCCGACTAATTCAGACAGAATTTCTGCCAGCTGGCATTAAGTGTACAGTTTGACGGGGCCACATCACCTGATCAGTTGCCTAAACAGTCAATGATTGGTTCATGAGGGATGAACTTCAAAGCCTTATTCCTCAAAGCAGTACACCTCCATTGTTGTCCAAATTAAAGACGGATAAATGAGCCACACTGTTGCACTGGGTGACACGCTCCTTCATTACCCAACACGAGCACTGTAGTTTATTGTGTCATAAATACTCACAAAAGCACCTAATGTGCATTAATCCGCCACTGAAAGTAGACCCCAACAAGTGCACCACTTACTGAAAATACTAAGTCATCTTTTTATAAAATAAACCTATTTTTCTGGCCCATTTTTCAGATTTATGTCTTCAGTAAGAATCAATGGTTCTATAGTCAGGATAGGGGGGTCAGAAGCTATTGAGAGAAAACTGGTTGTTGTAGTCAGTAATCATGATTTATTGAAAAAAAAAAAAGAATAAAAAACATAGAATAACACCACTCTTATTCTTATGATGTAGTGTAGTAGCAGATTATAGAGAGCCTCTGCAATCAGGGTGAATGTTTCTACTCTACCATGCAGATGGATATGTTAATTAGTTATTAATTAAAAAAAAAAAAAAAAGATGGATCGAAGACTTCAAGTGCTGCCGGGTCGACTTTTCCCTTAATAGTTTCATATAAAAAAAGACGTACTTCTTACTTGCTTACTTATTGGAAAGAGCAATAAAGTGCTACTGACATATATATATGTAGCCAGAGATGCTTTAATGAAAGCAGTATTCTTTTTCAGCCTGCATTTATCTGGGAAATGATTTAGCAGGAGTTCTGTTTTAACACATCCACAGCTGGGGAGCTTCACAGTGAAATGGCGATCTTCTTCTCTTAAACCCACATGTTGAGAAATAAATTTTTATTAATTTCATTCTGTTTCCTCAGTTGATTTTCAGACTGCTCAAAAATGGGCGTAGCAGTGTGTTAGTGCTGATGAACTATTTCTGCTCCTAAGTTAATGTGTTGACGTACCAAACACTGATCCTACTGTTGGTTGTGAGAAAAATCTCATCTTGCTCTGCAGGCCAGGAGAGGGTACTGTTCTTCAACTTTTCTACCTCTGCTTTGCAACAAAATTATTTCTGCTCACAAAATTACACGGTGTAAGCCAAGACTGCTGATTCACAACACCACTTATCACGCCGCCATAAATGGACCACCTCCATGTAAAATCCATAGGCCACCTCCCCAAACTTATTAGGCCACATACTGTAAATGCTGATATGGTAGGTTTTTGCGTTAAAGCCTCTGAATCTAAACTCTGACACATCAGCACTTTATAGAGGTGCAACGGTGCCTGGCCGTGTGGCAATACAGTTATTCTGCTGCTTTATTATTATGTTTGTGTATTATACAGTATGTATTTGTGCGTGGCATTTGATTTAAGCCCTGCACTGAGGCAAATTCCGATGTTCAGCTTTGTTGGCGAGTCAATCAAGTAATGAATCTTTATGCGGCCAGTCAAAGCATACTGGTGGCAGCTTTACTGTAGTGTGTGTGCATGGCTGCCAATAGTATTTCAACTTGTCATTACTCAGAGGAATAGAGCGCGCTGTGATCCCGATAAGAGACCTGTACTGCTCTGGAGTGATTGGATGGAGAGCCCAGTTCAATTAATCAGAGCCCTATCCCTGTCTAATTGTGCCAATAAGGCAGCAGCTGTGAATGGATCGGTGGCGGGACTGACGTGCTGATAGCCGTCACCTCGGCGACGGCAAGAGGCGTTAAATATTCATGCCTGTCACTCACCTCATACGGCGGGGGTGTCTCGCTCTTCCTCTCTGCTTTTTGCGCGCACGCACACACATACACGCACTGTCACCCTTCAATTTATTTCCATTTGTTTTACATGGCTTCAGTGGCTCAGCAAAAAAGCAATCACACTGTACGTTCCCACTGCGGAGATGTGGTGGATCAGTGGAGGTGCTCGCTCTCTTTCCTGTCGCTGCTTCCTGCACATTTTTGATATCAGCTGATCTTAAACACACACCTCTCACCTCTCTGATTTTGTATTTGCTCATATGCTTGGCAATCGGAGGTCAGCATCAGCTGTCCAATCTTGTGCTCTCTCTTGTGTGTCTGCCTCCCCCAGACTCAGTCCTGCTTTTTCATGCATCACTCTTACCCTTCCTCCTGTTCTCTCTGTCTCCCATCTCTCTCCTCTTTTTATCTAATCCGTCTGTTGTTCCATCTCTTCTCTTTTCCAATCTCTCACCCTCTGCCTGTCTCCCTCCCTCCCTCCTTCTGTCTCCATATTCATCGCTGCCACACGTCCTGTCCCCTCCTCCCTCACTATCTTTCTTACCCTTCTCTCCTTTACGGTTTCTCACTGTTTTCTAACCTCACACTTTCACCTCATCCACTCCCCCCCCCATTCCCTCCCTCTCTCTGCGGTGACTGGCAGGAGTCGCTGGCCTTCCCACAGGCCACCTGTCTCTGTACTGCTCACCACCCCATTCACTTGCTACCCTGTTTTTTTGCCGTTGTTGTTTTTTTTGTTTTTTTTTTCATTTTTAACGAATGACGGCCATCAAGACGCAGGAGAGACGTCCTCCCGGAGAGGCGAGGTGTCGCTTTGGGGAACAAGACTCCTCTGTTGTGTCTGAAATGTGTCACTATGGAAATTTGTGTTAATTGTGCGCCTGTGTAGCTCTTGACTCCCGGTGCTTTGGGTTCATTGACGTGTTTCCTAGTGATGGAGTGGAGGCACTTCATAGGGCTGGACTGGGATTACACCCTCACTGACATGTCAGCCCCCTCGGCTCATTTCAGTTGCCAAGGATAATAGATATGCTGACAAGATGTGTTGTCTGATTGGCACGTTTTGACACTGTGTATCCAGGGCAAAATACCCTTGAAAGTTCAAGAAACGCCTGTGAAATTAAAAATGACGAGGCACAACATGCCGCCTATAATTACAGTGCCCTCTTTTACTGTTTTCTTCTGTTATTTCCAATGCGGTCTAAGCAAGAGAAATGGGAATGTCTCTCTCAGAAAACAGGCGCAGATGCAGCCTGAAGCAGCAGAAAATGTCACTTGCTGTTACTCTGCCTGTGTGATCACGTATTAGGAATAGAAGGAAAATATTTCTGTGATACGAATGGATGCAATACAACAACTACATAGTCACTGGGGAGTTGAATCAATGGTTGTACGATGCAACCAAACTTTAACATGACAGACTTCGTTTACGCAGGGATCAGGCATCACATTGCATGATGATTCTGGCCACCCTTAGAAATACGAATGGCACAAGCTTGCATCATTTGTATTTAGTATTTAGGTCTATTTGACCATATGTGTTTAAGAAGTTTGCTGTGTTGATGCAAGAAAGAAAAAAAGAAGAGTAGAGCTGAAACAATTGATTAATCAATTAGATCAGCAAAACATTTATTGGCTACTGTGGTAATTGATTAATTGTGCAAATCACAGAAAGAACTCACTTGCCTCAGCTTCTCCTTTGTAAGCATGTAGTCTTTTTCTTTGTATTATTTCACAAACAAACTGAATATCAATGTATGAAATTGTAATATGCCTTATTCTTTATACTATTATCTGATTTTATAGACAGTTTTTTTTTAATAACTGAGACAAAAATGAAGTGATTGTTAGTTGCAGATAGTTAAAATTGTTCTGTGTGAATAGTTTGACTTTGACTTTTCTACTGTAATATCTGGATCATACTTCACTTATTGAGACATTTGCAGAATTTGTTTATGAAGCAGGCTGGGTGTTGACCTCACTAACTGGCACACTTGGGTAAAATCTGGGTTAGAAAAATCAATGGTGACAATGTATAAATAACTTTTCTTAACCTGCTGTGTCTTTTACTTTTAAAATAATCTGCAAGACAGTGAGTATTCGCTCCCGTTTTCCTCACTGCTGAAGCCCTCTACAGGTTGCTCTGCCTCTTTCTGTCCTGTAGGGGGAGTGAGAGGGCTGGCAGTGATGGCTGCCTGCCATCCTCCTCCTCCTCCTTTTCCTCCTCCTCTCATCTCACATTAATCTGGGGTGACAGAGTTTCATATACCACCGCCATGCACCAGTGCCCTCTACCCTAAGTCTTGTGTCCGGGCTGCATGCCCCCAACTGTGCCAGTGTTATGCAAGGAAAACTGACGGGTGGGGGCGCCACAAGCTTTGTTAGGCCTGCAAGTGTTACAAGTGTTAAAATGAGCAGGAGAATATCAACACTGTAACGCACAGAGAAGTAAATGTGGTACTGTACTAAAATAAATAGGATTGTTGAGTGCATTTTCCTCTTTGGTAAATGTGTTGCCTTCCTTTCATGTTGGTGGTCCCATTTGCAGCTCTGATTGTGAATTTGAAAGCATTAGTGCATGAGCCGGTCTACAAACAAGCCACAGCACCTCGGTGGCTTTAGCCTGTAGCTACTGTTGTCACAGTGCATGAAGAGGTGCATGGTATGTTTGCTCATGACCCTGGAGAACGCATTCAGGTGGCTGGTGCGTGGGAGTCGGAGGGATTAATTATGTAATAAATGTAAGTGGGCAGTGACTCTCAGAAGAGAAGGGAAAGGTTGATTGTTTTAGTAAGATTGCTGACCTGAACCCCTTAGGCGATGTCAACAAAAAAAGTCTTGGTATTTGAGTAACTATTACATGCCATTTGAATAAAAATTGTCACTCAGAAATGAAACATTTTTTAAAAAGGTCATCCTGTGCATACAAGGGTTTAAATGGCTTTTATCTCAGCGTTTTGATTAATTCGCCTATCCCTGTGGATAGTGTACAGTTTTTTTTCCTTCAATACCTTGGAGGCACCTAGAGAAAGAGGAAAACTAGGCCTAATTTGTCTCCTGCCAACTTACCAGGAGCAACTGCCAGATCCCAATGACCTTAAAAGCAATCCTCTGCCATTTATCAGTTTTATTAAGAAGAATTGTACTTGGCCAGGCCTCTGTCTCTGTGGGATGTGGACACTTATGGGTGGTTTGAACTTTTCCTATGCACTTAACGTCTGCATGTACATGTAATAAACTAACTGAACTAATTAATTTCATTTATAATCTAATGATTTATTTGATAGTCTTATTCACAACAGTGGAAAAGCTTAAGGATCTTATTTTTCATGCAGCTAGCTAGTTTGTTTCTGCCACTACTCTCTCATTCCTCACTATTCAACATTTTTTCTGTGACACTTAATGTTGCTCACCCTGCATTTTACCTGCATCATTTCTTACAGGTAAACAAAACAAACTCAGGTTACAGTTCCATTGTAATCTGCTCATTTACATTGAATTATGCTGTTAATGTTACATTTCGTATGTTTTTGCAACAGTTGAGGACAACATGGTACTGTTTGTGTTGAGTAAATGACATGGTATTTCTAATGTTTATATAAAAAGTTAAATACAAATAAAAGGAACAAGGTACAAAGTCAGATTTTACTGTACTGTTTCCACACACATTTACTGTAACAATAAGATTACATTTTAAATTGTGGTCCCTAAAGGTCAAAGTCTCCATAAATGTCATCTCTATTGGCCTGTACACTGCATGTATGTGTGTGTGAGTGTGTAATTCTCTGAGTAGGATCATTGTGTGTTTCATGAACAGTGTAGCCAGTGCCTGAGGTCAGGAAAAGGAGGAACATCTGTCCGTGAAAGAACGTTACTGATGGTCTGAAGGACAAATCGTGCTTTTGGCGAGCTCAACCGGTTATGATGATGCACAGTACTGTGTGTGTGTCCGCATATGTGTGTGTGTTTTCATTCCGAGGTGAAATTTATTTTTATATTTGCGCAGGTGCATGGCCAAATTTTTGTTATTGCCTGCATGCGTGTGTGTCCTAATGCGGGTTCATGTGTTTGTTTTGTGAAAGTGTGTGTACGTGTGTGTTTTTGTGTTTGAGCCAGAGTTGGACAGCCAGCAGTGTTTGATTTCTGCCTGGTTAAGAAATAATGGATTGCACCGTTTTCGCACATTACACACTCTATTTCTTGCAGTCTTGCGCACACATACACACTCCATCGCTTCTCTTTCTTTCTCACACAGATATGTACTTTCTGGCTTTGTCACACACACACTCCCATACACGGTGTCCCACCATATTCCACTGCTCCTCACAGCTGGGCCTGAGGAAGCAGCAGTGACATATGGGCAAGCCAGCCGGCAGCATCGCTCAACTCAACCTGCCAAGCCGAACAAAAACACCCTCCTCCCTCTTCAGATCAATGGCGCTCCCTACCCTCCCTCTCTCTTCCTTCCTCTACCACCATCTCTTCCTCCTTGCCTTCCTCGTCCAACGCCACCCTCTCACCATCTACTCTTTTCTCTCCGTGCCAGGACAGGCTCCTGCCTCGTTCAATGTGGCAAATTTGTCAAGCGTGATTATTTTTTTCATTTTCTGATTATCAAAATTTGCATCAGAAATGGATCGATTGTAGCCGTGCCTATTAAAAACAGTCATCATGGATGCTTGGATGCATCGGGATACAATTTACAATTCCAATTGAATGAAAGTGCTTTGAAGTGCTGCACCACTAGTTTTAACCGGGCCAAAAGATGATCCAGAACCTTGACTGAGATGTCAGACTGCAGATATTCTCAACATTGTTTTGAATTCATTCACAGAACTAGTTCATGAAGTGAAGTGTTGTAATTGAAGTTTTTGGTTGTAACCACTCATTTCAATCCACTTCAGTCAGAGAACTGAGAGGATAAGATGAGATGATAATTAAAGTGCAGATAAGAGGAAAATAGAACTATAAACACATCATGTGAGGCATCATGTCAGCCACACCGTCAGTCGAGCTGAAACATCTAGTAATAATGTTGGAATGTAGTGAAACACTAGTGGGACTCTATGGAGGCATGATTAGGATCAACATTGTATAAGACAATAAGAGATTTTTTCGCCTTGCTAAGAGTCTGGTCCATCTGGTCTTTCTACCCATCCAGAACAAGATATCTTAACAAATACTGGCCACACTTGGTATGAGTATTTATGGTTCCCAGAGAATGATTTGTGATTCACTGTAGTAACTCTATTCTTTTTATCTAACCTTGACCCACATGTCAGTCTATCTAATTTTTTTTGAAAATTAGAGTGAGTATATGTTCCAGATTTTCTTCATTGCTGTACATCTGTTTACTTATCTTTCGTTACGCCGTTACGTCCACTCACAGTTAGCATATGTGCGGTGGAGTGCAGCTTGTGCAGGAGCAGCTATTGAAGCTACATCAGATACCCTGATTGGTTGTTTTGACCTGGGTGTGGTGGATTCTTGTCAAATGGCCTTAGAGGCAGCAGGTGGAGCCAGAGGAGACTGATTTTGTTCACAGATTGTCTGTGTCATGTACTACTGTCACGACATAGTGACAGTTTTAGCAAATATGACTAAAAGTCATTTTAAATATGTTACCTAGTTCTATTTTAAGGCATCTTGAAAGCTATGGTCATGAATTTGTTGAAAATTATTATAATCCAGAGAAGTGTTTTTTTTTTTAATCTTGTGACCTTTTTTCTGTACACTAAAAAAAAATCACTGGATTAAAGATAGACACAGTTTGGGTCTCAGTACTGGGATATGTTCACCAAATGGCTGTTTTGACCAAGAGTTGGTGTTATTTTTTATTACTATTGCATTATTTAACCAAACTAAAATTCAGGTTATTATTTCTTTGACCTAGTGTCATTGAACAGCATCTGAAAGCTCTTCCCAGGACACCTTTCGCAAATTAGAAATTCTGAACGAATTCAAAAATCTCTCAGACACCGAATGTCCAACATTACATCCACTTCTCATGGTGAGCGGCCTTTGAAGATGTCCCTCAAACCCTCTTTTTTCACAAACAAGTGAAATTCCTCTCTATCATGCAAGACTATTTAAGTGTAGCTATCTTGAACAAGTAAAAACACCATTTTATTTCAATTGTCAGGACTGTGGGATATACTGCAAAGGACGGTACAGTTTCAGTACAGCAGTTTATGTTAGTAGTCGTATGTTGTATTTTAAATCAGATTGTTCCTTTAGATTTGAGTGCTAGGTATAAGTGCACCATCTGAAGTGGCCAGTGACATAGCCTAATGCAACCTCTCTGTGGATGTTGAGCGCACGCCCAGCAGCTCCCTGTGCCCACTCACTGAAACCTCAGAGCCACCGTTATGTCACGTCTCCAGCTGCAGACCCCGCAACATCTGACCAGTCAAATCCTACCACACGCAGGGTAAAAATAGCCTCCAGGTGTTTCCCCCTGCTGGAAGGAGGAGTGGGAGGCTCTTTGGTGGGCTGATGTGTCAGGGTGGGGTAGAAAGGTATTCTGGGTCTTTTCCATGCGTCAAATTGTCAGTGATGAATTGCACTGGGCAGGGCAGCAGTAGGGGAGCGAGTGAGTGGGCTTGTTCTTGTTCAAGTAGATGTGATTAAGGGAAATTACCATATTTAGCCCCCTGTAATTGGGTATGGTTGACATCTAGATGGCTTGTCAAGAGTTTAACTTTTTAAGCCTCATGGGTTTAAGATTTTTCTGCTATTTGGGTACAGAACGTCTAATGTTCTGATTTACATTTCTCATGCACCGTCTTATATTGATTCCTGTACGTATAGAGAGGGAGTTGAAGGTACATAGAAAAGACACAAACCTGTGCTCACCGAACATTTATTTTGTAACCTTCTCACAACTCATACTGTAGATAAAAGTAAATGCAGCCCATTAGTCTCCTCTGGATTCCATAGTAACAGCTGAAAATCTGGATAGAGAGAAGCATCCCTTTAACCCTGCTGAAAATCACCACTATTCCTTCAATAACTGCAAAACCATTCAGTGAGATTACCTAGGTTCTGAGTTTGCTACTCCTCCGTACTCCACTGCTGATTCCTTTTTCATGGAGTCAGAGCTGGCACAGTGCTCAGTCGGGCATTATGAAACCATTTTGCTTCTTAGGTATATTTAGAAACACTATAAAGCAACATGGTCGCAATAAAGCTACAGTACACAACTGTGCCTTTATTTGCATTCTTGATCAATGAAGACTTTGTAGAATGCGAGGTTCATTCAGGTTTACCGTTAGTCGTTGGCACTAAAGCATATTCAATTAGTTGAGCAGAGTGCTCGGCCACTCTGCTGCTGTTTCCTACATTAATCTGGCAGAGAGAATTAAAAGAGGGTTACAGAAAAGCTGTGTGCACTGACAAGACTTGGCTTTAAATTAAAGCAGGATGCACTAAGGAGACTTGAATTTAGATTGAAGTTGGGTGTTTTTTCTCTGCTCTAATAATGTCACACTGGTATGAGGGATATTCTCACTATTGTAAGGCAATATGGTGATATAAATGCTTTGAGATCATGTACATTTACTGTACCGTTTATACTATGGTAGCTGTTACTTTAATATCTCTGGGTGTAGTAGGCCATTAAAAGCAATGTGGCAAATCAATGAACAGAGCTGCTGTATCACAATATTGACATTTTTCATGAGCAATGTTTATGTGTGTATTGCTTTCAACTGTCACAATGTCTTTTTCCACTGCTATGCAGACAACACACAGTTATACCTTCCCTAAGACCCCGAGCAGCTGTTTTCGATGTCAATGTCGGTCTCAGTGATGTCAACTGTTGGATGGGGAAAAAAAAAAAAATTAGAAAACACGTTTAGTCTCTTGGACTCTGTCAATCTCATTGAGAGTGGGCTAGTTCCCTTGATTGCTAATGTAAAGCTCCCTGCCAGAAACCTAGGATTACTATTTGATTCAGACAACAGACAACATCACATCACCCCAATCCTGGCTTTGGCCTTTTAGGGGAAATCTGTACTATAACTTAATGCTTGTTGTTAGAGGCAGTTGATGTTGGGGCATCGTCACAACATGCTTTGTTAGCAGGGCAACATTTACCATGATAGCATAATATAGTATGCAAGAATTAATATATCCTGTCATGATCTAACCAATTGGCCTAATGGACATTTTTTGATAATAGATTCTTCTTCTGGATATAATGAATGTTTGTGAAATTTAAGTTTAAGTTAAATTTAATGGCAGTCCACCCAATAGTAGATATTTTAGGGTCAGTTTATAGGCCTGACAGGCATAGAGGCATACCCTGAGGGAAAAAAACAAAAAAAAAAAACATGATAAATGGCGAAACCTCTCATTTTGTAATTGCCCTAACAAAGGGCAAACTCTGTAAATTAACACACATGCTCTGTGCATTCTCACACTGGACTCATAAAGAATGGATGATACTTAATATTTTTTCATCGAGAAGGTTGTACTGTAATTTCATCACAGCAAGCAATATGTTGGTACCAAGAAAGCACTGTATTACAATGTAGTTTTGTGCACTTTGGTTGCAGAAGCAGCAAAGTGGAGAGTAATCATATAGGCAGTTGATTTATGATGCTTGTCCCTGATTAAGTTGGATATAGAGATTCACATAAACAGGATCCTTGTGCTATGATGTGAAGCATCCTCTGCTTTGCTGGTCTAACTAGATTATTGCAGTGGAGATGTCTGTGTGTGTGTGTGTGTGTTCATGTGTCCAATGTGATACAGCTGTAGAGTGGTACTGGAGTATATTAGTAGCTTGAAGTGGAGCAGTGTCTACATTAAATTTTCATGCACCCTCGCTTTGATGGACACACATCTGCAAATACAAACTAGTAGTAAGACATAGGCAACACACCAGCACACGCACAAACACACAAACACACAGAAACAAACATCTACGCCGGCATGTTTTCATCTTAACGTGGCTCCTTTAGAGTGAGTGGCACTCGGCTGTCCTGTGGGACATATGGCTCAGTGTGACCTGCCAGTGTCCTTCACTGTTGTTGGCTTCGCCCCAAAGCCCCCCAGGCAGCACTATCTTGCACTGCTCTGCACTTAGTCCCACCTTCTGACACTGGCTTTCTGTGTTCACACCAGCTCTTTTATGTCCCGATGTTGCCTTTCTGTTTGACGCTAGTCTCAATAGAACACACTCAAAAGCACAGCAGTCTTGTACCAGAACACAAACAAGACTTTATGTCAGTAAGGATACATAGAGGACAGTGGCTACGTTTCACTTTCAGAGGACTACATCTATATCCATGTCTGAGACGTTAAATCCATCATTCACAATTATTTAAGCTATAACTTAATAACATTTATTGATTGGTAATGTATAGTTGTGCCATTAAGTTATTACAACATTGGCTTGAATATAAGTCGAATATCAACTCTTATTTTGACATTGCTTTTGTCTCCACCAACTCCTGAGGAAAATATGTGGTTCTTTAAAGTGCTACATATTCGACTTTCCTCTATCTGGACCTGCTGGTGTGTGATGCTGGGCACAGGGTTTATCAGGGCTTGTTTGCTGAAAACAGCTGGCTGCTGCTAAAAACTGGGCTGATAAGAGCAAAATTTGCTGGCCATAAAACCGATCAGGAAAAACATGCTAAAACGCTGCACACACTCAGTCGCCAGTTTGTTAGGTACACCTAGCTAAAACCAATGCAGTGTAATACAACAGCCCAGCTTTCACCTATCAGCGCATCACAGTGTGATAGTTCGAAAGGAAACTCATCATGAATGTCACTTTTTATTTCTTTGTGTATTTCTTGGTGTTCTGGGGCCCAATGCCAACAGAGTACTAGGTCTGGTGTTCGGTCAAGATTTATAGGTCTGTACTTTACAGTATACGCTGTATTTTCTGAGTGTAACTGTGATGTTTCAAAAGAACCAGTGGCACATTCGCACATTTATTTTCCCTCAAGTCTTACTTTTATGAATTCAGGGACTGTGGGGCCAAATGTGGCAGAGCTGTGAAATGTGGTTTATTTTTTCTATATACATTTTTCCCCTTCCTTTTTGCTTTCAGTTTTCAGTTCCTTGAGCTCAAACATAATGTATCATACAATGCATCGCTATGAATAGATGAGGATGATAGATCATAACTTTTTGATTTCTAGCTTTGACTCTTACCAGATTAACTATTCTTCCTTTTCCCTTTGTCAATTGATGTGCTTTAAAGAATATGAGCAGTATGAACTGGTAGCCTGTGGGTTACATCTGACCCCACAAAAACATTTATTGGATGAATAAGATCTATTTGCTTGTTGTTGGTAGTTGCTTTAATCAAAGGTTTATGAGTTCATTTATGATTTTTAAAACCTTAGAGGCCTCCACATTTCTGCATTTGTTTGTATTTTTGTCATCAGCATATTTTGATATCAGTCTATTTTCAAAAAGCTGTTTTCACATCTGTTGTCTCCAAGTATTAGTCTGACAGAACTGTGGTTATTTTTAAAGCACGATGTGAAGACAATGGTTGCCAAATGCAGCTAGAGAGAAGGACAGCCATCACACAGTTTCATTTGTGTGTTCACTTACTGTACAGACGTCAGCATACAGTACTTCAGGAGTGTGAGTTTGTGTGCTGACCTTGTGCTCTCTCTCTCTGTGCAGGTACACCCTTTGCTGATGCGCGAGAGGCGCTCAGAGTCTCACAGGAACAAGCTACTGCGGCGGACAGTCAGCGTTCCTGTTGAGGGAAGGCACCATCCCGAGATGGGTGAGCAGAAATAACCTTTGTGCAGCTTTACTCTCCAAATACTCTAATCGAGGTGTTAATCAGGTTTCAGCCAACAGCTAGTTTCTATTTTGCCTCTCTTTTTTTAACATCAAATCAAATGGTATCAAATCCAATTAAATACCTCAAGGACACTTCTTTGAACATGCCAGCCAAGTATGTACTAGGCTTTATGGAACATTTTTGCCCTGGATGTATCTCAACTGTATTCAACTTCCCCTCCCTCTTATCTATGTTGATTTTCCAAAACATTATCACCTGTATTACTTTAGGTTAGCTTGCTTATAATAAGAGGGTAGTTGCATAGCAACGACAGTGATGTAAAGCTCTTTGCATCCTTTGAGCCAATACTCCCTCTGTTGCTAGCAACGCTCACAGCAGCACTCTGCATCTGAGCGGAGATAAAAGCATCCCATCTGATGAGGGCTTAAGGCAGCTGTTTCCCTTCTACCAGATTCTGACTAGCTATTCTTATGTCGGGTAGGGTGATTTATCACTTATTGTGCTTTGAAATGAAAATCATGTAATTATATCTTGATAATAATGCATATCTTTTAAGTTGTGTGTGTCTTCATTTCTTCCTCACTCTATGTAGAAGTTTTTCTTTTCTTTCTCTTCTTTCCTTCCACTTTTAAACTTTTCTCACTTTTCTTTCTCTTCCTCCTTTCTGCTTATATATTGCTGTATTGTCTTCTCAGACTCTCCCTGGACTCTGTGAAACTGACCCTCTGATAGCTGCCTTCCTCTGTTTGTTTTGCCTGACTCAGTCTCTCTGGCCCCTCTACAAATGTCCCGCTCAGTTTCTCCCTCTTCTTTCACCCTCCACCTCTCTGTCTCACTCAGCTATTTTAAGGGCCTCCCTTGCGACGTCCCCCGTCTATGATTCTGCCATTGCTGCCACCTCAACAGTTGTGCTGATTCAACCGGATGAATATTTCCCTCAGTTTTCATATGAGTGGCTCTCTGACCTCGAAGCGGTCAAGCACTGCCACCTCAGTTGACATGGTCCCGCCACGCTCTGACATGTGCTGACACGGTGATGCCAGCTCATATTGCCCATGTGTAAGCGTATTGTAAACACGTTCACATATGTTGGTGTGCTCCGCTACAGGCCATAATGCACTGACACCATTATGGGCCATCTGTGGTGACTACGCCCAAAGAGCCGAAAGAGATTAATGGGCCCCAGGCAATTAGTAATTATCAGATCAACAAAAAAGCAAATGGAGGTTGTCATAAGGCCACAGTGAGAGATGAAGTCTACGGGGAGCCACATGACCTATTTTATAAAGTGCCTGACATACAACACTGAGCAGATGAAGGTTCAGTGACAAGACTAGTTCAGAGTGAATAATTCTTTAGTGTCCACTGAGATTGTGTAATGAGTCATTGTATATAAATATACCATATAATCTATTTATTTTGACCTATTATGATGCAAATTTTGGACCTCTGTCACACTTTTAAGGTATCGTCTGACTGGAGGTATGTTTCAGGTCGCACTGTGATTATACCAAGCAGTTTCTAGCTTTTAAATATTCATATTACTTATAGAGTTTCTGCAGAAGACCAATCGTCCATGGTAATTAAATGGATTGATAAGTAAATAGATGAATTAATAAAGGCCATAATCTCTATGGTAAGCTTGGGCTCAGTGGAGGCAGCACCAGAGATGTAAAGGAATTGTTCTGCATTTTGGGAAAGACGTTTGCTTTATTTAGGAATTAGATGAGGAGATTGATTCCGCTCTCACGTCTGTGAGGTAAATATGAAGCTGCAGATCTCATCTTTCCAGGTCCTGTAATAAAATCTGCCCCTTCCTGGAGCAGAAGTGACTATGCACGTCTCTGTGCTAAGCTAAGCTAGCAGGCTGCTGGTGGTAGCATGCAGACATGAGAGAGGTATTGATCTTCTCATCTAACTCTCAGCAAGATAGTAGATAAGCGCATTTCCCAATCTCTTCCTATTGATAAATATCTTTATGGTTTGTCTGCAGTATGAAATGACAGTGTCGACATCCCCACGCTTTCATCAAAAATTAAACTTCAAAAATTAAATCTCTGATGAGTGTGACCAAACATCAGCACATGTAATAGTGAAGGTACATGCATTATCTTTCACTATTCATATCAATAGCAGTATAATGTCACTCTGTGAGGGCAACATTTAGGGTGTCTCCTCTGCAGTGCTATGACAGACGGGATGATGTTGTGCAATGCATTAAAACAAAATTACATACATTTCCATCACGGGAGGCCTTATTTTGAAATAAACCCTTGAGATTATCAGTAGTATAAGAACCATGTTCCGGTGTGTGAGGTGAGTGTCAGGCTGCTTTATGTCTTCATCCAGGTAAATAACTATGCATTCAGTGTGTTGTAACTATAATTAGACTTGCATTAAACACATTTTGGAAACATTTCCCAACATTAATTCCTTTCCAAAGCGATAAATGAATTGCTTCTTTCACCAAATTGAAAGACCTGACCTCACTATTATCAATGGATTGAAATGTCACTCTGACAGTTCAGAATATTATGCATACATTTGCCGAGAGAGGATTAAACTGCTCAAGCTGCTGCATGTGCTGCAGCTGCTGCAGCTGCCAAACGCCCATCCATGTGTTTGTGACAACACTAATACGTCAACCTTAATTCATTATTCATCAGAGGGGTAAAAGCCTGAAAGATATTGATGAATGGAGACATTTGACAACAGTCCCAGCTGGATGCCTGATATAGTGACACATTCAGATAGAAGATATTTGGCTCTACAGTCGATTTGCGATTACTCAAACACGTAATGCTTCAAGAGGTTTTTTTCACCCCTCGGTCAGTGTCGCAACACATACAGAGATACAGATCATTTTCTTTTTTCACATGTGTGTAGCTTTAATGTTCCAGAAAACATTTTAAAGTTGAGGAGGTAATTAACGTATAATGAAGACATTAATTTTGCTGGATAATTATAGTGCAGCATAAGCATTTTATGCAAATATAAGGCTTAATTAACATTTCATGATCGTGACGGAGGAAAATGACTTTCCTTAACTAGGCAAAAAAAAATCCCTCCTCTTCTTTTGTTTATTTTATGTTTGGTTGCAAACTATTAACAATATTTCCTATTATAAAATAACTACATTAGTACTTCGTATTGTAAAGGATCATGACTGATCAAAATTAGATGCACAGTGAATTGAGATTAGAGCCCAGCCAATCCTTTTTTTTAGGCTGATACCAAAGTCAGCATTCTTCTGCAAATGATGATATGCTGTTTACATCTGATATTTACATGTATGTTTCACATAAATATATACAAAGGATCCCTCATTAAACGTATGGCACTCATTAATAGATATGATCATACTGTGATAATGACAGTAATACTCTTTCCTTTAATTGGTTATATGGCCAACAATTTTGTAATGTAAGGATCGGGACACCCTGATGTGGCACTATGAGATGAACAGTCCCCTACGCTTCAGTGTATGTTGTTGTGGGCAAACAGAAAGAAAACATTCACATTCTCCCCTTCTCTCCCTCATTAACCTCTCCAGAATGCGATGTGATAATCTCCATTAATGAATTTGGCCTTAAATGTTTTGTGTTCAAATTGTAAATTGACTTCATCTAAGTCTGCTCTGCTATTGAGAGAAACCTTATTATCTGAATGACTTTGCCGTGGGGAGAAAAAAAAAACGCACCACTACAAAGCTGATTGGTTGTTAAGTTCGGCTGAATAGTTTTTCAGCAACATCAGTTTAAACATACGGTGACTTCTCCTCGGTTTGTCCTTGTAGATCTCACTTATTCCTTTAGCCATCTCAGCTTAGCAGACAGTTGTGATAAAGCAGGCTCAGCTGAGCAGGTGCTCCAGTGCCCTTTACAATGCATGATCTTCATTCAATATTTTAACAGCGTATTTCAGCTCGGATGCTGCATCCAAGACGTACTGCACCTTTTTTTCAATAACCGCTCATAGAATTTTTTCAAGATTAAGTTATAAATAATACAGCATCAGCATAGGCATCAGCATGGATATCAGATTTTGAACCTCCTCCTAAGCCTTTACTGCCGTTCTCCCCATCCTGCACTTTCTATTCTGTCTCACCACGTGGCCTTTACCCCGCTTCATTCACCCACTCAACAAGGCCCACAGGCTATATGTTCCCACCCAAATAGAGGCGGATAAAACAATGACACAATAAATTAAAGACAAATCAAGTAAGAAAAAAAGGTGTTAGACTTTCCACTGTTGTTAGTGTTGTGACAAGCATCATGAGTCATTCCAATCTGTCTTCTCAGGACGACTAAAACAAAAGGATACAGATGATTTCTCTACAATATTTAAGTTTCTGCGTTTGAAGGCAAACTTTTCTCTTGATCTTTAAAGTAAACGTAACATCTGCATTTCAGCCACCATTTTGGGTTTTGGGATTTCATTCAGGGAGGATGTGACCGTTAACTCAAAATTACGTATAACGCTACCACATTACACATTAGATTCTGACTTAATTCTGGGAGCCAGTTAAGTTAAATCTTGTGTAAAATATCAACACACAACATGTACAAAAGGTTATTAACTGTCTTGAGTCAAAACTGTCCCATAAACTAATAAATCCATGGTCAGTACTTACACTATATCCACACCCGCTGCATTCTGTGGAACAATTGTAACTCGTGGTGGCTATCCAGCAACTGTTGCATCGACAAAGTGGGTAGATGGAAAAAACAACTATGTCTAGACTATACACTATTATAAGCTCTCGGCTTTACTTTGTTGACAAGATATCTTTTCTGGTAAAGAGAGGCTCTACTTTGTCGGGCCCTACCTGCTGGGCATCTGTCTAGAGACATTAGGCTGATGACAAGAAGCACATATCAGTTAGTTTCCAAACTTTTCTGCTTCTGGCATCTGGTACTGACATTCTGTGGCTGTGGCTAGGGGATAACATGATAACCTGGCTAACCTGAAATTGGTCGGAGTGTCGGTACCTAAAGAATGAAACCAATGATATATCAAAACAGGCATGAAACTCAAAATGCCACTGAGCCTGTATCCCATCTGTCAGTGAACTAACTCTGCTGCTAACTCTGTATTTATTTGCATAATGTTTCTGTTTTCATATGATCACATTACTGCGTCTTACATACATGAAACCTCGACTTTGATTTGGGTGACTTTGTTGCAGCTGACCTGTAGAAGTTGTAAAAGTACCCCAACCAGCAAGCTGCACAATTCTTATTTTGTTTCATCAACACTAGAAAGACCTGCCAACCTGACCTGGACCTGGATTTTAAGAGTCTTAGTGAGTGCTGGCAGGCTGTCGGCCTGGAAGTGTAATTATTACATTTTCCTCTGATTTCGAACAATCTGAAAAACCCGACTGATTTATTAAGTAGGTCCATAAAAAGTCACAAAGGGACATTTTGAAAGATATTTAAATGCTTAAGTCAGTGTGAAACTGTATGATGAGAAAAAGCGGGATTAAATTTAAAATGAATTTATTGTCTATTACAGTGCGATATAGAGCAGCATAATTAGCTGCTTCAGTGTTGCGTGCTCAGTGATAAGAGTTCATTTAGAGTGTTATGACAATAGAAGCGTTTTGCGTCAATGTGAGCCGGAATAGTAGTGTTACTGTGCAGGGTGACAGTTTATATACTGTGTGATTCAGTCTCTGGGAAAAGGGAAAATCTGCCCCTAAGAAGCCCGGGCTTGTGTTCATAGAGATTTGCTGAATCATCTGGCTGTCTTGCCTTTGGAACTGCGAATGAATACAAATGGTTTGCTATGCTGTTGTGTTCGGCTTTTGATGGACGCAGAGGCCTCCTGGAAACGAGTGCAGCATTTATGAAGCTGTCCACTGGGTTGGATCGAGACTGTCGGAGTAATGCTGAACTTTGCTAAACTGTTTTAAATGTACTGAATATTTTACTCAATTGCATATTTTATCTCATGCAAACAATGACTCATTATCATACTGGAAGTTACAGAGTTAGTTCTTGGAATTTGCTGGATATTTCCTCCAAATTGAACGTGTTTAACCAGGGTTAACAAAATCAGAGGATAAGTCAGGTGAAAATGAGTCATCAGATAACTCTTTGACCATCACTCTGGTAACCATCCAAATATTATGATATATAATATGATAAACATATATGATATGGAGAAGTACTGCTTTGATGTCCATCAGTTGGTCGATTGCATTGGATTGATTGCATGAAATTTTGAACAGATATTCAAGGTCCACGAAGGATGAGTCCTGACTTTGTTGATCCTTTGACTCTACCTCTAGTCCCAATATGTATTTGGCATTTGTGGTTTTAAATGAAATGTCTTAACAACTAAAAAAAAATCTTCAGACATTCATCTTCCACCTCAGGATGAATGGCAGTAGGTTTGGTGATCCTCTGTCTTTTCCATCTACTACCATCATCAAGTCAAAATTTAAGAATGCTAATCTATTAAACTAAGATGGCGAACATTATACCTGCTCATTAGCATTTTGACATTTGCATTTAGCTCAAAGCACCTCTGTGGTCAGGTACTCTTGTTTTTCACTATATGTACAAATGAAGATATGAACTAAGCTGACATTCAAATTCAGCTGATGCTGACTGATGCCGCAGGTAACTCTAGGGGAGTAGTAGTCTATTCAAGTGAAATGAAGCCATGGATAACCTTTTCCAGGTCTGCAGAGGGTACAAAAATGCTTTACTGTAGATATATTTCTTTGTCGTGGAGAATGTTACTGAACACCTTTATTCACCTGAGCATCAAAGCCCAGAACTCACAATCGAATGCGGACAAACAAGATTGCGGGGGCACAGCTTTACATGCGAACATTCAAGGTCTCCCTGAGTTGAGACGAGAGAGTCGGGCAGACCAGAGATATCAGTCCTCCTCCGGTGTTTGGGTGGGTGGTTACAGGCATTCGGATGGAGCGATATCAACTTTGTCTGACATTATTAGAAGACAGCTAAAGAAGAAGACTGATATTTCAGACTGAACCTTCTCACCACCTGACTGACAATCAGATCTCCTTCTCTTCTTTCTTCAGTGTGTTTGCTCACAGCTGGCATTTTGAGATAATATGGCAGGGCACTCTTAACAACACCATGCATTAAGACTTTTATGCAGAACGATATGTAAATGGGATGATTATATAACATGAAATGTCTTTCTGAGTGATATACCCCGTGGGCTGGTGTGATGTAACGGACAGCTATATTATCATACCTTAATAACATGAATAAAGTGAAAAATAGCGAGAGAAAGCGAGCAGGCCCGGCCTCCGTTTGAGTGACAGCTGGCCACCAGCTCAGCGCACACGAGGGTCTTCAGCTCTCCAACACTGCAGCTCTTAGTCAGCTTCAGGTGTGGCAGCCAGCTTACACACACGCACATACTAAGAGCACGCTGTCGGCTCTCTCATCTGTGAGGACTGCTTCTATCTGCCATGCAACAATGAGAGGATTTTAAAACCTCTGTGAAGGGTTCACTCGCCAAGCGCTCCCTCTTTTCAAGGTGTTTGAAACAGATGATTTCAGACCAGTCAACTTGTCTTCCCTAAGTGTTTGATATGTTTAGGCTGCATACACCATTAGTGTAATGTAGCCATACATCTGTACAGTTTCATATATAGTATTTACGTTCATTAGTTTTCTATATGCACTGTGTTTCAGGAATGTGTCTTGCTGTCTTTACTGCTGAGAGATGCTGACAGTTTCATTAGTAGACGTCTCCCATAAATCTTCACGGCATATCACTGATCTGAAAGCTCAATGATCAGTGAAATACAGATAATCTACACCAGTGATTCTCAACCAGGGGTACTTGTAATCCAGGGGGTACTATCACAGTCGCCAAGGGCTATGAGGAAAATTCCAACAAAACTATTTTCTGCAGCACCACATACAGTACTTCTGTTGGTGCTTAAGATATTTCACTTGACGTTGTCACCGTTTATCTGTGTCTGTTTTTCCCCCTTAATTGTTTTGCGTCCCAACAAAACACTGGCACTTCAGCTATTTGCCTATATTTTCTATCTGCAGCTGACATTGCATTACAAGTACACACATAAATCAACAGGAACTCAGGCATCAGCAATCTAAATTCATATTCTTCATTTTAAAAAAAAATTCTTGCTAATAGTTACTCTGATGAATACAACTTTATCATAACTGATAGAAATAATGGCCAGATCTATAAAAATAAGACACAAATTATAATAATTATTTACTCATTTTATTTTAAATTATTTGGTCAGCTGTTGCTTTCCAATTAACATAAAAAATGTTTTCATGGCATTTGCAATCACATCGATGTGGATGTACATCAAATCAGGCGCAGACAGACAGACGGTCATGCCTACACATATGCCACATCAAACCACATCAGCTGGTTTGACAATTTCCCCTGAGGTGGTATTATGGAGATCCTGCACATCAGTTTATATTCCTCTGGGAAATAAACCGCTCCATACAGCTGTTTAATACTTTTAAGCTCCCCAGGGCTCAAACTAGTCAGCATCAAACACTCACCAGTATCACCTCACAAGACAGCGGTCATTTTCTCACTGCAGTTTTCTTCTCGTTCAGTTTTTAGCTGAGTGCATGTGCTCAGTGACACCCCGCCTCACACTGAGTTACACAGATTCACACCTGGCAGATGCCCAGAACAACCAGTCTTTTACTATTGGGCACTTCACAGCTCTTCAGGCAGAGTTTTGGGGTGAAGTGTTATGTTAAGGCTCATCTCAACAATAGCTGCAGGTGGGAGTGCGTCTCACTCACTGCCCTACATTTTACCCAAGTCTTCTGGCTTTTCATCACATTCAAACCTGCAGAGTTTGTGTTATGAGTGAGGGATCTAAGTGCACTGATAAAAAGTGTGTGAATCAGGTGAATCAGGCCAATTAAACTAAATGAACAAACAATATCTCATATATTGCATATTCTCAATATTAGTAAAAGGTGTTAACTGGTTTGCTCACACATTATAAAATGCGTGCACCAAATGAAAATGAGAGCTTAAATTAGCATATCTTGCTGAAATGACCCTAACAAGACAAAGGGGTTCATTTACTTAGTTGGCCCCAAATTATTAGCAGGAGTGCAAAATGTTTGCATCACCGTTATTTTTCAATTTAGCTGACATTCACCATGACTGAAGATGAAAATTAGCCCACAATATGAATGACTAATAGATCTTATGTAGCTGAACCCTTCTGCTCTTTTGTCCTCACATCATTAACTCACATTTGCCAAAATTGCATGGCTACAGGTTGAGATAGTATGGTAGAAGTAGGGTTGGGCTCAGTGTGGAAACAGTTGACTCATTGCTTGTCAATACACACTGTGAATAAGCTGCTGATGGATTCTGAGTATATGTATTCATTGAAGAGAGGACACAGCAAGAAGTGCAAGCTGGCTCTCACACCCCAGAGGAGAGTTATTTGTTAAATAGCCTGATGTGATAAGTTTAGTGATTGACTGAATTTTACCTGTGTGTGTTTGTGTGTGTGTGTGTGTGTGTGTGTGTTTGTGTTAGCCAACTTAAATAAGAGCTAACTGAGAACCATTCAGTTAAGTGGATGTTAAGATATTTCATTGTAGAAGCGGCGACTTTGACCTGCTGAGATATTTCAGTGGTAGATCAACTGACTGATTGACTGACAGACCAGCAGTGCCATTCCTTAAGTCACAAAACAGTTCAAATGTGGGAAGTCTATTATCTTGCGTGAGCAAAACCATCTTGTATGTTTGATGTAGTAAAGTGAACACTTAGAGAGGCACTTCAAACCTCAAGACACGTCAAAACATTTATTTTGGTGTGCAGTTGATCAATGTGTTCCAGCATGAATGCAGTTCAAAGAGAGAAGCACTGGAGACTCATCAAGAACAAATGTAGCTTTAATTCACGTATTTCTATCCACTGGGCTCTCTCGGGCACACAAACCTGCAGCTCTCCATGTACGAGCCCAAAGCACTTTTCTAACCTTTAGCGTCCCTCTGGCTTCCAGTGATGCATCAGCCACCCAAGTGTGAATCATGAATACCTTGCTAACAACTGCAGTGTTAGCACTGCGGTGATTCGATGAAGTAGATGTAGAGATGCACAAGGAAAGCAGGGCAGCAACCTTGACAGAGTTGCTGGCGAATTGGCAATGCATCCGCCTCGACAAAAGAGTAAAAATAGATGTTAGGAAGTGGTGAAAGAATGGCAAGGGCGAGGTGGTCAGCACGATGACAGCAGCTACAGCGCTGCTCACTTTATAGAGTTTGCGAATGGATCGGTGAGTGCCATCTGTAACAGAAAGATGTTGTGTAAATTGTTTTAATCTGGTCCCTTTTCGCATCCAAGTAACTCATAAGTTTGGGGAAGAGCTAAGAACCCTGAGCGGTTTTCTCTTTTTCCCCAATTGTTACGTTAAGTTTACAGTTATATGAAATCTACCGTGCCATTTTTAACGTCAAGTCAGTCAAAGTCAGTCACTCTTCTGTTTGGAGCAATAATTACCTGAATTTTATGATTAAACATCTTTAAATTAGATGAATTACTGATACATATAATCGAACATATCTAATACATGGTGTAAAAAAATCTCCAACATTCCCCTACGGAAAGCCAGGTCCTAATTTATTAATTTATTTTTGGCTGATATTGAAAATTGCTGTCAGCCTGTCACCAAAGGAAACTTTGTTGTTTTAATTACAATGCAATAAAGTGATAGAGAGGTAGATGAAACAATTGCACGGCTCAAAGCTTCACTGAGGGATCCTGATGAGGGAGTGTTTTAAATTTAGTAAGCGGTTGTTCAAAACACAGACAATGATGGAGGAGGTTACTTGAATTCAAAGCAAAAGCACACACACACACTCACACGCACACGTCCTATCCACACGTGTTCCATCTTTTAGAACATTTTAAGCTTTGTTTCTCTGCTGCCTTCAAAATATGAGTATAACTGAGCCTAAGTTGACTGTTAGATTCAAAGTTGTCTCCTGAATTGTAAGATCAACTGTCAGGTTATAAAACTGGAGGAGAAAAGTTCAATTAACTACAGATATTAATTTAATCAGACACTGTTGAGTCAAACTAGCACGTTTACATTTTCTCAGATTGAAGAGTGACTTCTTCATTTGACCTCACACCTGTGGCTGCTGCCGTTGGAGTAAAAGATGAGTTCATTCCACTAAATTTCTGTGTACAGAATTTAATGGATGTTACAAAGTGAGAAGCAGCTAAAGTTATTATTTTCAGTCACTCAAAGTGAAATGATAGTTTCAGTCTGTACTTGCCAGAGTGACCTTAAGACAGACACACACGTGGCCACAACTGATTGACTGGTGTTAATTTATTTCTTCTCTCTCTCTCTCTCTTTTGTAATTTGGTCATTTCTAACTCTCACATCAGTTTTACATCGAGGCACATTATAAACCGTCAGAGTGAGGCGCTAATCAGTCGCATCGCAAATCATGCCCTACGGTGGGAGTAAATTTGGAAGTGATGATTTATGAATGAAAAAAAAAAGCGAATGGGAAAAGAGAGGGAAATTAAGGCGAAAGCTGTATCACGCATTAGCTCAGCTAGAATTTGATATTTTCCTCGCGGGCAAATCAACTTCTCAAATGAATTATTCTTTAACAAAACAGATGTTTGCAGCCTGCAGAGACGGAGATGAACAGCTGGACATAGTAAAGGAAAGTTTACTTCTCTCAGAAAAGAGTTTTCTCCTGATGATTAGCCTATGTATGACTACACATACGTAAAAACAATTTGTGCCATTCTAGTGGCTCAGTAACCTGCAATACAAACTGCGCTGCAGAGCTCTTCTCCATTGCTTTTCTCTCATATCCCATGATGGAGCCGAACACATTTGGAAGAATATAAATGAGAATTGAAAAAAATAAGAGAATAATAGGAGTTTTGCAGCCTGATTTTAATTCATTTCAGTGGATTTGCATTGATTTTGCTGTACGTACTCACAAGTCTGCACCTTGAATTCACATTCTGTTGACCAGTTTCCTCCCTCAAACTTCTGCAGACAACTCATGATCATTCTTGGTCAGAAAAAAAAGGTTGTTCTTTGCACATTTGATCTTCTAGAAAACACCAAATGCTGGCAGTTTCACCTTTAAACTAATCACCTTAGGCTTTTGTGAACATAACTCTCCCTGTGAAGTATTTTACTAAAGTCCCTGAGATCAAAAAGGAGGCGGCTGCTAGGTAACACCTGGCCTTTGCTGCCCTATAGACGGCTGTCTAACTCTGCATAATGAACGAACCGATTCTGGGTCAATACCAGGGCAGGCTGCCAGAGAAATAAGTCACCTGCTGATTCCAAAGCAGAGAAATGCACCTCCAGTACGTTAAGGGAGGCTGACGGCTGTGAAGAGAAAGGTGCCTTTAGACTTTTACACTGAGATTGTCTCTGTGAGCTTGTTTAGAGGAGGAGGCACTTCAAGGAAAAGGATCTGCCCCTTCTTATTTTCTTCTAATTGATGGGGGGAAAATAAAGTCATGCATCCTAAATGGAGAGAGTGCTAGTCGGCTTTACAGTAAATTGATAAGAGATAAATACCATCTCGAACTCACCTCTGGATTATCAAAGAAGACAAATGTTCTCTGGATTTATCGCTGATTCCAGTGTAGCTCAAAGAAAATATTCAACATCAAATTTCAACAGTATGTCAATGCCATTTATTCTTTGATTGAGTTAAAAATAGATTCAAGCCTTTTTCAAGATTTATCACAGAGAATTAATCTAAGAGAAAAAATACAACAGTCCCTTTGCAAGTGGCGTTCTTTGTGTTCAACATAGAACAAATTAAGAAATAAGAAAACTCTGTGGAATGAGTTTGATAAGAGCCGCAGCCGTGTTCGTTTCTCGCACTAAATCCAATTGTATCGCAATGACGAATATCTCACAATCTCCCCATCCCTTTGCACCCACTGGTGTGTGATATTAGTCTGCATCTTCCTTTCACCCCCCCACCCCCCCGTGATCTGTGTGTAAGTGCGTGTGTATATATGTGCGCTACCATTAGGCTCTCCAGTTTGCACTCAACAGCCTTTTAATTGAATATCTGCACACAGCAGCGTAATGCAGCTTGGGAAGAGAGAGAAGCAGTGGGCCAAAAGGAGGAGGGAGGAGCTAGAGGAAGACGAGAAAGGGGGACTTGAAAGAGAGAGAGAGAGAGAGGAGGAGTGACGATTGTGAGACGGAAAGCAAGAAGAAGGAGAGAGGAGGCTGGTGTTGTCAGGCCAACACCAGCTCTGTGTCTCGCTGTCACCTCAAGGCTCTGTGCTGTTCTATGCTGATGCACACAGTCTTCTTCACCCTGGAGTAAGATGTGGCTCTCTGTGTGTGTGTGCGTGCGTGTGTTTGCTCAGCCTCACTCCTCAACACAGAAACCCAAGTTTATTGCTCATTTCTGCAAGCACATTTACTCGTACCATGTCAGCCATATGAAATATGTCTGCCGTCTGAAATATTTTCACATGCATCACCTGTTTCTCTGTTCATTGTTTGTGATGTGAAAGACGGTGCTCGTTTGCACACGCGGCACACGCAGCACGGTATTCCTACAAGTGGTTCTTTTCAGTACATATATGTGTGTAGGTGGATGTGACAAAGCCAGCAATATGTTCATGTTGTCGTGCAGGTTTAACATATGTCAGTGCTCAGAGGCTGTTTGTGTTTGTGTGTGTGTCTCGTTAGGAAATATCAAATCCAAGAGTGCATTGTTTGCGCCTCACACCTCAGGATGAACAGAAAACAAACTTCATAAGGATCTCAGTGTCCTTACACTTTAAAATTGACTGTGTAGTCGATGTCATGTGAAGAGTTGAGATACACGGGTTCTCAATTTGCCATCTATTTGTCTACAGAACAACAGGCTCAAATTAACTTTTGATACAATGCACTGAAGAAAAAGTCTCATCTGCAGCCTTCCATGAATTCTCTGCTTGGCTTGGGGGCCAGAAGTAAGAGTTTGGTTGCATTAAGGACAATGAATGTACTCCATGAACTTTATATGTAACAGTGCGGTACGATAGCAGTCATCCAACGATGCATTAAGGATGACTTGACCAACAGAAACACACAAGTAGTGCTCAGGTTTATTGTGAAAACGGCACATAACATCCAAACTGCACAGCTGTGTATCCAAACGGATGATGCCAACCAAACCGTCCATGTCAGAGAGAGGAGTTACATCACTTCCTCGAGGAGCTCGTTCTCTCCATGACAACTTGGGAAGACTGCCTCCCACAAGGACGTACCTGTGGATCGACTTGGCGTTGTTGGCTTTGATAGTCACCTCCTCAAATCCTTCCACATCCCCTGGCACAGCAGTAGTTGGCGAGGCATTGATGATTCACAAATGACTTTCCAATAACTGGATAGCAGAAAACAAGAGCTGCAGAGATGTGATTGTGTGGGTGGTCGGTGCACCATTGGCAGGTGGCAGTATTTTAAAGGTTAAAAATGTGGGCTTTTATTTGGAAACGCACTGATATGAATTTGCAGAATGGCAGTGGAAAAATATGAAATTCAGGGCTAAATAATGGAAAACAGTGACTATTGTTGATGTGATCCTGAGGATGGCTAAAACCGGTCCAGAACTGAAGACATTTGAAGCAGCGTGTCCCTGGAAAATGGCATGAGACTTCATCATACCAGTTTATTGTCACTAGAATCAGCCAATGTGATACTAATCAGTTTTAGTTCAGTCAGTTCCTGTCTTTTTACATATTCACAGTATCGTCTTTTGTTGAAGACTCTGTAGACGCCTTCACCTCATTTTGTGTTACCTGCTTTATTTTATTATTAAGTTGAACTAAGCCATTAACTGGAAGCAGCAGTTCATTTCATCTTATATTACTACTTCATCCTGAGTGGAAAATGAATGTCTGCACCAAATTGTTCATCCAGTAGTTGTTTCATTTCACCTTTTGCTCAACACCACACATGTCAACCTCATGGTGGCAATGGTGAAAAAATCAGGGGATCATCAAAGGCAGTAAGCTTCACCCTCTGAAAAACATGAAATGTCCAAATGTACCAAATTTCTTGGCTACCTAGCCAATAGCGGTTGAGGTTTCACTTTCGAAAAGGTGGTGCCAACATTGCCACCCTGACATCCACACTGTTAGCAACAAAGCTCTAAAGTTATTCCTGCTCGACTACATCTCCCGCTGCAGCCAGCAACCCTATGTTTAGTCCCCATTAGGAGCAACAGGAAGTGCCCTTGGCGCCTCTGTGGTTAGGTTTGGGCAGCCATGATGGATTGCACGGTGAAAACACAGTCTGAATGACATTTATTTATTTGCCCTAAGCTGTTTTATGACCTTTTTTTTCTGATCACAGGTTCATTTGTAAGAAATACTGTCCGACTCAGATTGCTGCCTAATCAGTCAGAGTGTCCCTACTGGCCTGATAGAGGTTAAAAAGAAAAAAAAAAAGATGTTCACTACCGGCCCATCCCACACTTGCATCCTCTACATCTCATTGTCATCCCGCCTTGGCATTAAGCCCGGCCAGGTGGCAGCGTGCACATGTCTCGTCCTGTCCTCCTTGTTCAACCATCCATCATCCCGTCACAAAATACAAGACTTTCTCTGTGGCACTTCTTATAATGCAACACCCGGCCCATTCCCATCTTCCCATTTTCTCCTCCAGCTCTTCAGGGGTCTGGCTGTCACAGTGTGTTTCCTGTTACAACTCTTCTGGTTCCTTCCTCTGCTGTCATTCCGCACCTCCCGTTATCTATCCGTCTGAAACATGGAGGCTGACACAAGCTGGTGTCTGCTCTGCAGTGGTTCCACTGGAGTTGGAGCTGATGGCACTTGGTCAAGTTTGGACTGACAGGGTGGAGGTGGGGAGGTCCGGTAGAGATGGCAGTGTGGCATCATTTCCGTCACGCGCCGCATGACCTGTGATGAAAGCACTGGTTTCCTTGGAGCTGGGCTCTGGGTACTTAGTAGATGGCTAATGGGTTTGAGAGAGTATGTCTAAAACAAATTAAAATATTTATTATGATAAATGCCTGAAACATGGAGCACTTGGAGCCATTACTAGACAAAAAAAGAACGACAAAACTCTTCTGGTAATATAATGAGCAAAATAGTCTAACAAGAGAAAATGAAAATCAGCCCTTGGCATCACGGTAGTCATTAACATGTGTATTAACCCTGCACCAGGGAGTCATGACATCAGTAAGCATAACTTGTGTTTTTCAGGAGCAGAGAATCAAGAAGTATTACACAAGAGCAAGAGAGCTCAGGTATCTCTAACCAAGACGAAATGACTGATCATTTTCTGATATTGCTATTTGAATACACTAGAGAGAGCGTAATGGAAACTGTGAGATTTGAACTTTTTTCTACCGGTCCAAGTGGTATGACATTTTCTCTGCAGCTCTATTTCTACATGGGGAATGGACTCCAATCTATACTGAAGAATGTTAACAAGATATTAAACCTTTGAATATCGTCATAATGTAATATTTAATTGAATTTCAGGTTTGAGGGTAGCCGCTGGTTATGTAAGTGTGTTTTTTTTTTTTTTTTAACCACTGTAAATTCCTATTTGTAAAATGACATTATAACTACAGGAGTCTCCTGTACAATTTAAATACACTATGTGTTTATGGCCTGTGTTTTTAATTGTTTAAACTTTAAGTTTAAAGTTTTAATTGTTTAAACTTTTGTTTAAACTTTGTTTAAACTTTGTTTAAACGTTAAAAAGTTTATTCTGTGGTACTACACATGAGCCTCAACCGTCATTGCTGAGGAGAAGAAGTGGTGTGCGTGTTACAGCTTTTAGTAAGGTAATAACGCCTTTTCATTGCAGTTAAGACCAAGACATGGTTGTCCTTGAAGGACAAGTTTCATTTTGAGGAAAACACTTCCTTGCAGAGAGTTAGAAGACAGGATCGATACCACTCTCATGTCTGTGCGGTAAACATGAAGCTACAGCCAGTGGGGAACTGGTTAGCTTAGCTTTGCACAAATCAGCTTTCTCACCTGACTCACAGCAAAGGAGGTAAATAAACACGTTTCATAGAAAGTTTTTATTTTTACAGTGTCGTGCCTTTGACTTTCTATCTAAGAAACAGATATATTCAAGCACAGTTTCCCATCATTTATACCGATGATTCATGCCCGTCTCAGCTTTGGAGGTGCTCCAGCTGCCAGTCACATCACTTTGTCTATATGCAGAAAAAAAAGAATGGACTTTTATTTCCAAAATCCTGGATGCTCATAAAATTCATTCCACTTCTCTACCGTATGTCTTGCTCAAGAACACTTCAGCAGCGTGGGTGTTTGTCATGCACCTTTGCCTCCTGTAGCGTCTTACCATGTACACAGAGAACATCAGTATAACACGATTAGATTAATGCTTATGGGACAGGCTGACTGCCTGACTTGCTTAGATATGGATTACATGGGTATGGATTCTTGTATGCACTGGAGCTGCATAAGCTTCCAAATTAAATGTTGGTTTTAAGCAGATTGCACATGTAGCGACTGAAAAGTGCGAGAATTGGGGTATGGGAGAGAAGGCTGCAGAGACTCACGTGGCAACGCAGCATAAGAAGAAGTAGAAGAAGGAGAAGGAGAAGAAGCAGCAGATGAGAAGAGAGGACATAGGGAACAGGCGGAGGGGAGGAAAAGATTACTACCATAGTGCATCAGGCTTAGATTCACATCCTTAATGGTAACCATGGAAATAATTATAGAGCAGACAGACAGGCTGTGTTAGAGAGAAAGAGTGAGAGCTACAGTACAGAGACAGAGAGAGAGAGAGAGAGGAAGACAACGGGAGAGGAGGAGAGAAAGAAAACAGTGGGGGGTAAAGTAGCTGAAATGTTTGTTGGAATTCCTAAACCATGTCTCTGCAGTGTCTGGTGATTGGGAAGTATTTGAAGATGGCAGGAGCGCGGACGTGGCGGAGGTTAAACCCGCGTAACGCCGGCCTCACCGCCGTCTTACAGCAGCTGCAGAACAGAGTTTTCTTTCTTTCTTCTTCTTCTTCTTCTTTCTTTCTAAAAAAAAATGGCATGAAGATTTCCACCATCAGCGTGGTCATATTATTGTTATTATCCACCTTTACATTTCACCAGCAATAAGGGACTGTGGCGTGGCGAGTACAGCAGCAGTACAGTGTCATAGTACAACGATGGTTTAAAAAAGTTGCTTCAAACCCACAGTTGTCATGGAAACAGATCTAAGATACCCTTTACCCCTCTGGAAGTGCTGATTGCTTATCATTGCTGAAAGCCCAATCACTGTCTGTAAGACTTAAATGAAAAAAGCACTCGGATGTTGCATTCGTATAAAGTCAGATATACCTGGTTAATTTACATAACTGGATGTATTGGCTGGCTGGTTATTATATGGATATATGAGGAGTAGTTATATATCTCCAGAGAGCAGCAATATGAGCTCGTGGGAAATGAGCAAGGGTCATGCAAGCCGTGGGTATAGAAATAAGCATTCTGACGATTTCATGCTCTGCCCGTGGGCGTGTGTGTGTGCAGCGGTATGCATGGGCAGGTGGCACCCTCTAGGCTTTGTGGAGGTACAATATATTGTAGCGTGAGTAATAACATGCTTCCCACACGTTTGCCCTCGGCTCTGAACTTCACACTGCTGCGTTTCCTGAAGAAGGTGAAAGGGAAATGGAAAAAGGGGGGGGGGGCAAAGGCGAAAAGGAGAGAGAGAGAGAGAGAGAGAGGATAAAAAGTGATGAGGGCTTCTTGCAGGGCTTAAAATCACTCCAGGTCCCAGTAGGGTTCCAGCCAGCCCCACCCCTTCTAAACATCCCTCTCTCTCTCCCTCTCTCTCTCTATCTTTCTTACACGCTACTGGAAATAGAGAGAGAGAGAGAGATTGAAGCGCAGGGCATCAGTGTACTGCTGCTCCCTCCCAAAACTGTGCTGCCGTCCACCTGTGCAGGATTATCTCCGTCCAGGCAGCAGACAGGAGACACTACAACATCCATCGCTTGCCAGGCGGATTACTTGAGGATGAACCGCCGTTTGGTGGGAAGGAGGACGAGGGACTAAGTTTCCATCATCGCTTCCGAGTTTTTTTTTCTGCTGCCTGTCAGCTACACTGGCACACGTTCATTTTTTAGGCACTGCAGTTTTTAGACCACTTTATTCTGTGGCGTTTCTTGGCCACTCCACCGGCTCACTCCGTTTTTTTTTCATCTCTCTCTCTCTCTCTCTCTCTCTCTCTCACAACGCTCTGTGGGTTTGTTTTTTGGTGCTTGTCCACACAATCTCCGCCCGCGTTGGAAATGACACCTTCCGTTTTAATCCCTCCTCGCTGTTCGCTGGACGCCCCGTCGGAGGGGTCCGATCGGGAGCAGAAGGCGCAGTAGAGAGCTGAGCGGAGCGGAGCGGAGCGCGTCCTCCCGCTCCGGCCGCGGGTTGGCGCACAGACAGGGAGGCGGACCTCTTTGCGCAGCGCACCGCTCCTCCGCGCGCACCCATGGGCACGGGTGCGCACGCTGACGAGCACGTGCGCACACACCGCCGCACGTCCGGACCCGCGCGGCTCCTCCGCCCCCTCTGCGCGCACGTCTAGCTCTTGATTTGCAGTCAAACAGCCGCTTTCTAAAAAAAAAAAAAAAGCAGAGACGCGCTTACCTCTCACCCATCCATCCCTGGGAAGTTCGTTTTTTTCTGACATGCACAAGGCGGACACCCGCTAAGGAGACCACCGCAGAAACATTCCCATCTAAAAGATGAGAGAAATTGGCCCCAGCGGATCTTCCGTCGGTCACCGGAATTGCGAGTGCAGGGTCGGGGCGGAGGGCACCGGGGAGAGAGGACAGGGAGAGGCCGGGGAGGAGGAGCTCTCAGCCGGACTGCCCGCCGCGGAACAGCCGCTGCTGCCGGTGCTCGAGAAGCAGGCTGCTGCTGCCGGGGGGAGGCGGGGGGAGGATGAACAGTGCCTCAGTGTGAAATTATAACACTCAGCTGGCTTTGGGAGTGTTTGTTTTCTCCGTCGTTTTACCTCTCACTAATTAGTCCGAAGATGCGAGATAACGAACAGTGGCCTACTTAATAACTGTCATCCTGTACTCTTATCAGCGTGGCACTTTGGGGTCACCTCAAAGGTAAAGTCAGCACTTTGGAAGAAGTAAAAAGGCCTGCAGTTGCGAATTTACCTGTGCTGCACCCTCTCAGAAAGGACATCCTCCCACTTTAACTTTGTGTAATGGTGACTCTTTTTTCCCGAGGTGTTTGTAGTCAGTAAGTCAGATTTACCCCAGAGACAAATCCTAATAATATCGCTGTAATCTTTATATAGGGACTTCTAGTGTGTCTGTGGTGCTCAGTAGTGAGTTTAATGGTCACCATATTGCACTTGATGGTATTTTTTATGTCTTAAATATTACAGGCTATAATATTTCTTTAGAATATTATATATGAATATATAGTTTATAGTTTTCTGTGATATTTGTATAGCATTGTACTTTACATTTATTATAAGACCACTATAGTTCTTTTTCTATTAAACCTTAAGAATCTGCTTACCCTAAGAGATATCCAGATACCTTGAAGGAGCCCTGTTTCCAGGTGCCTTGGTAGTGGAGGCTGGCGATCCATCATTTATTCATATACCTATTTGTCTATGAAATATTTAAAGGTCATGGATTGATTTAAGGCCAACATTCATCCATTTGCAACATGGAAGTGTTCTGCTGTATTGGGCTTTTGTAGTGGAATTGATTTAACTGGATTGGCTTTGGTTAGAGTTCTCTTGATCCCTTTCATTTTACTATTCTTTTTTTCAAGGCTTATTTGAGCGCTGACTATCAGAGCAATACTTCTCTGTCTGGAACTTGAACACGGCCTTAAAACACCTCCAGAGGATGATGATCACCTGCTAATCAGACAGCCAGACAAACACACGTGTGTCATGACACTTGTTGGCAGGTGCCGTTTGCAGATACACCGACACGCTCAGTTATTTATAGACGTTAATATCACTGTGTGCTTTTGGGGTATCGATTCAGAGCAAGCGCCAAAGCTCGCTGGAATGTAACGCAAACTACGGAGCTGCTGCAGTTTCAAACAGACACAGAGACTCAGTGGAATACAGGCTGAAGTCAGTGAATGCACCCCCAGTCTTAGCTGGCGTCAGCTTACTGTGGGGGTCACACAGACTGGAAACCCAGAGACACTGTCACTACAAGTCTGGACACAAAGCACAACAAGCCCCACCTGATCTAGGTAGGACATATTTGTCTTCTTATTTGACTTTTGTTCCCCTAAAATCCATATATATGTGAATTCAGCTCATTATATCATCTGGAGGCATATGTTTTATTCTAAAAAAAAAAAAAAGGAGAAAAATAGTATATGATGCTGTCTCCCATGACAGACACGCACATCATTATGTCATCTGAAACTGCAGTTTTGTAATGAAGACTGAAAATACATCACACTGACTTTGATAATGTTTAACAGCGAGCCTTTCATACTCAGGTTTCCGAGTGGGCATACATAGTACATTTTTGTATAGTGTATTTTTTAACCAATGCCCGACATCTAATTTTGGGAGTCTTTAAATTGCCTTTAATATTGCCTTAAAAACTGCATCCAAGTATGTGTATCCTGTAAAGACGCTGCTAAAATTCACCCTATTTCTTGTCCGATGACATCACTTTTCTCTGTGTCTTTCTGTGGGTTTGTCGTCAAGCTCAAGAGCACAAATAGTCCACCGCTTCCCATCTGCTGTTTCCTCACATGCAGTGTAAAAAGCAAGCACAAGCAAAAAAAAAAAAAAAAAAAAACTCTGCATAAAACCATAATCATGTTCCTCCTTTAATGCTGGACTTTTCAGTCAGCTTCTGAAGCCTTAAGCAGTCTTTCACTGAGCTAAAAGCCCAATGAAAGACCAAAAAACTTGTACATGTACAGTAAATAATGTACTATGACAAGCATCAGCCTGGTGAATCAGCTCAGACTGCGCTCTCTTCTCTTTGCTCTTAAAAATCAAATGATTCCCAACGTGAAAACACAAGCTCGATCCAAAATTAGACCTTTCATTTCTTTGTGTTAAAGCTGCAGTAGGTGCGTTTGCAGAGAGAGACGCTCGCTCCCACCCCTCCCTCCCCTCACCTCCCACTGAAGCGAAAGTAATCAGCAGGCAGTTGATTGACACGTCAGAATGAAGCTCTCCTGCTCAAAAGTTAACTCAGATGCCCAAGATACAGCATTAATGTTGACGGCAAACAGCAGAGGAGCGGCACTATCAATATTACCAAGATTCTGACATTATCCTACTCATTTCTCTTAAGCTGCCATGCAAATTACTTTTGCCTGATTCAAACAAAATGTCAGCTCACTGCAAACTACCATAGACAGCTTTGGCACCATAAAAAATACTCTAAAGAAACAGCAAAGGCAGAAAAAAAAGAACTCGTTTTCAACTAGCAGATTGTAGATTCTGAAATCCACAAACCATTTTGCCAGGCAAATCAGCTTTGAGAATACAAAGGATTGTCCAGAATATTGGTCCTCTGCCAACTTGGCTTCTTCTGCTCATGTCGAGTAGAGAAACTTGTGATCAGCAGTCAAAATGTATCATGATTGGGACTGTTGGCTGGTGCTGCTCTCTCACTCTGTGTACTGTTTTTTGTTACAGTAACAGATATTTGATAAGCCCATCAGTTAACTGTACATTTGAGGATTATTGTAGTGTTTTTGTACTTTCTGCTGTTGTGCAACGTTCACACTGGAGATTATTTGACTTATTTATGTAACGTTGGGTTTATTTCTGTTTTAGACTAGCCTCGTGGTTTTACTGGTCAGTGTTTGCTTGTATTTTGTGTATATAGTCGATCAACAGAAAGTGATTTATCAGCAGCACATGATTAATCGTTTAAAGGGATACTCCAGCTTTTTAGTATTGCGATGCATACAGTTGGATTTTTGGGGAGATTTTAAAAAAGAGGAGAGAACCTGATTTTTAGAGAGGCAAAGCCATGATGTCATATTTGGATGAGCCTCTGTTCGAGTAGCTTCTGTAACTCAGCAAAGTCTCTCATTGAGGATTTCCGTCATCTGTGTTACTGAAAAAATGAAGTGTGTTCCAGGGGACTAACTTACAAAGACTAATTGGCCTCCTCTACAGCACGCCTTATTACAAGCTGAAATTTGGATGATTCTCACAAAATCAAACAAGGAAGCTTTTCTACAGACCCTTCCCGCCTGATAAACACCCACACCTCCAGTTTGTGACACGGGTTCAAGTTCAAACTGAGATTACTTTTTCAAAGATTACAAGAGAAAGATCGTCCTGCTACAGAGTCACTTCAGAAGACTTTAAAGAGCTGATTAGTACTCCTTATGACGAGGGAACTGAACTCACGTGGAGTGCACCTGTCACTGCTGGAGCAAAAATGCCAAATATTAGCTGTTTCCAATTTCTCAAATGTGAGGATTTGCTGTTTTTCTCTGTTTATATGACTGTGAATTGAATATCTTTTGGTTTTGAGTGTTGGTTGGACAAAACAAGCCATCTGAAGATGACAGTTTTGGCTCTGAGAAATGATAGTGATAGGCATTTATCACAGATATTCATTGCATTAGTCACAAGAGTAACCGACAGATGAATTAATAATGAAAACAACTGTTAGTTGCAGCTGCATTTATATGCATCACCACATAAAAGCCCTCCGCATTAAGTAATACGGCTGCTCGGCAAATGGATCCTGACACAGTTAACTTGTAGACCCCACACATCACATGTATCTTTCATGGAAACACACTGCAGCTGTTTGCACACCGTCTATTAGTAATTTGTTCAGAAAGCAGAATGGACTTTGATGAATAGGTCAAGGTTTGCAGAGAAATGCCTCCGCTGCTGCTGCTGCTGCATGAAGGATTGAAAGCGCTGTGTTTAACATCAGCTCTGCGCCGGCGTTTCTCAACATCAGCCCGCATTGAGCTCTTTTAGATCGGTCCGAGCAGCCACTGCAGAGCTTTATCAGTTCGGCGAGTGGCCAAGACTTGTCCAGATAAACATTTCCAGAAAGTGTTATCCCTGAAAAAACGTTGGAGCTGCTGTCGGGAGTGAAACCCCAAACCTGATGCGCCGCTGGTGCCTTGCTCTACCCGCTGGTCTCTCGATGACAACATTTATACATTAAATTATGTAATGAGAGTCCCTGATGTAGCTGCTGCCTTGTACTTTAAACACAGGAGAGACTGCCTTGCATTTGTAGTCACAGTTCATGGATCAAAAGCAAACAGGGAGCCAACCAGCGCTCCATCATAACAAAGGCAAACATACAAAAAGCCCTGAGCATTTCAGCGCTATTAAGACACCCACTCCCTCTCCAGCCTCCATCTCTGGCTCTCTGCTCCCTCCCTCTCTCCATCCAACTCCCCCTTCCTCAGTGCAACACCCCCCCTTCCTCCCTCCCTCCCTATCTTGCTACCGCACCCCCAGATGCATTTCCTCTGTTTCACTCTTCCTTTCTTTTTCTGTTTCTCCTCCATCCAGCTCTCTCTTTTCTGTCCTCCTGTCTTCACTCCATGCAGTCTTGCTCTTGCGCTGTCCCTCCTACTCCTACACGAACACTTACCCCCTCCCTCCCTCCCCTCCACACACACACACACACACACACACTGTGTTCTGTTTTTTTAACCAACCTCTTACTCATGTGTGTCTACATCCCTCCCTCCCACTCTTTTAACTCTGTCTCTCTCTCAGTTCTCTCAGAGGGTCTAAGCTGGAAGCGATTGCCACCCACACGTTCCCTCTTCAGCTTTCAGCTTGACATCAGATTTACATTCACAATGAGCAAGCGCAGCATTTCACATGTTTCCATAGCACATGGCTACACACGCATGAACACACGAACATGTGTTGTGCTGCGCTGTATATGAGATGCAAGGTTTTGTTCTCCGTGTGCACATGCTGATCTAATGCTGAAATAATTAGTCGTTAAACAAGTCGATCAACAGGAAAGCAATTGACATTTATCAGGTGAAAATTAAAAACATATGCATGTTCCAGCTTCTTACCCGTGAGGATTGGCTGCTTTTCTCTGTTTTGTAGGATTATAAATAAATATTTTTGAGCTGTTTGGACAAAACAAGTAGTTTAAGGGTGTTATCCTCAGCTCTGAAAAGCTGTGATGTGCAGTTTTCTGACATTTTCTGAACAAAGTTAATCAAAACATTTATAAATAGATTAATTAATGAAAATGTATTGTAGATAGACTTGTAGACTTTCAAACCCTATTAACGTCTGGTATTTAAGGAATAATATGACATTTTGCAACACATGAGATGATCATACCACTCTCATATCTGCACAGTAACTATGGAGCTGCAGCAGGGAGCCCATTTGCTTTGCTTTTCATGGAGAAGCATCTATACTATCAGCTTTAAAACTGACTGATTGATTTGTGCATCATTTTGAACAGAAACACAAGAGGGCTATTCGTGGTTTTAGAGTGAGTTACAGGCGGTAACCATATCTTGAGGAACAAACCTTTAAACCATCCACTCTGCACATCTGTGCAACATTTTGTTTTCTCCTAACCTCTCAGAAAAGAGAAGACTGCGGAAAGTTACTGTGTTTTTTGCCAAGAAATTCTTCCAGAAAGTAAGCTGCTGTGAAAACATTTTTTTACGCTACTTTTACATATTTTTTGCACAGATTAAAGAAATGAAACATAGTATGTTACTTATTTATTTTGTACTTTGGACAGAGAAGAGTTTAACTGTTTCCCCCTGCTAGTAATCTTTATGTTAAGCTAAGCCCTGTAAAGCGCCACAGACAGCACCGCTTCCCTTGACCTGGAATACACCATGTCTGTCAACCAGCCCGCCAGCCTCACCCTCCTAATTTGCAGATCCTATCACAATGTATTCAGAATAAAGATGACAAGAACCCCTAACGCCAGGCGCAAAAGCAAAGGCCCACAATCAGATATCATCAGCCGTGTCCGAAATCACGCCCTCGTTCACTTCATCACCGCTCCCAGTATAACAGACACTCAATAGTTTCACAGAAATTCTGAACACTTCATGAATCATCGTCATTTCTGCATCATCACTGACAGCTATCGTGTCGCACGACTGCAATTCTCACATCTATAAAATGGGACAAATTGCATTGTGGGATTGTTATCAGAAACTGCAAAGGACACTTTTTTTTTGTTCCACTGTGGGATTTTTGAGGGCACTTTATTGTTGTGTATTTTACACTCAGAGCTTGGACACTCAAATAAAATGTCCCACAGTAAATATAGTAGATTATATCATGATAGGGGAGTTATTTTGGACATAGCCATTATCTTCAGTAGATAGACATGTTAATACCAGGTGGAAATTGAGCCTCAGCTGTGATGACAGTGATCTGACCGCTGTGTTTTATTCCACTTCCAGTCCAACTTTTTTCCCTTTTCACCATGGATTAAATTCTTAATTGGCATGCACCTGGCTATCTTTCCAAAAGCCAGAGTAAAATTTCAACACGCTTAAAGTAGGACTGAGCAATTTGAACAATGTTATTTCAGCGCATGGATGATTTATTAAGCAGCTAAATAAAAGAGACAAGCACGTCTACCTGCCGCATGACCCCAGCCAGACAGAATCACAACCTCCCATGACACGATGATGCCTCTGCAGGCTGCAGTTTTCAAGTCTGCTTTTCAAGCCTTTACATCATCTCTAAACAATAGTTACATAATTGCATTTTTAAATAGACACAACAAGCGAATCAAAACAAATGTCTTCACACTTTCTGTTAGCACATCATGTCAGCCATCAGCAGTGATCCCAAGACTAATGAAGCTTTTAAATTATTTGCTGTGATCTATCAAGTGTCTTTGTGGCTGGTTAACACGTTCCTTTGCTCATTGTGTGTGTATGTGTGTGTGGTAGCTATAGCCCATACAGTACAATAGCCCAATGTCTGCGCAAATACCTGAACACCTTCTCTCTGTTCTGAGCCTTGTTGTAAAGTATGGTTGAAACTGAAATGTAAGGTACTTCAGGAAAAAAAAAAAGAAAAAAAAAATGTTGCCATGGCAACGAAACACAGAGCCTGGGTTGGGATCATAAAGAGAGAGTGAGTGAGAAATAGATTTAAATGGACCAATCCAGACTTTTTTTTTTCCCCGTTCCAGACCGATGCTCTTGTTAACACTTTAATAAAAGGAATGTTTAATGGCTTCGATTAATTTAGACAGCCATTAAAGTCAGAATGCAGGTGTTTAAAAAAGACAAAAAAAATGAAAAAAAAATGACAATGACCATGACCATCTCTCTCGGTTTTAATTCGTCACCGTTCAGTAACCCTGCTAACTCCACCCAGCTCAGATCCTTCCATAAAGACGCTGGATCAGATGATTTGTACACTGATTCTGAATGAGTCTTTGCACATGCTGCCGCCCACATTTCTCCACTCTGTGCATGTTAAGTGTAAAAAGGAGCAGATACGGTGTGTTATGTTTGAAAAGTGAATTTTGGTCTGTATTCAAGTTGAAGAGTACCATTTTCCAAAATGAGAAATCTGCTCTTGGCGCCTACTCTTACCAAATAATAGATAATGCAGCATGTGGAGTAAATCCAGGTACATGTAGAAAATCCAAAGTATTCAGACACATGTAACTGATTTCCTCCGGGGTCAAATCTTATGACATTGTGCAAGTCACTGTGTCATCATCTTGCCAAATCTATTTAAATGCCTGTAATGTAGGTGTGGCTGACAGAAAGGTTTGAATGTAAGCAGAAAAATGCCCTTTTCTCAGACAGTACTCGGTGTACTCAAATTATCAATGGTAGTGATATACAAGAATGATAAAGATGCATAGTAAGGCAGTTGAATGTTGTTTGATTGTTTGTAGTGTGAAGGTGAATTCTGATTGTAATATATCATGTCTGTCTCAGGTTTCTAGACCATCGCTCTCCAGCTGCAGGTGGATTGGGCGCAAGCAAGTAACTTAATATTGCGGTAAAACTGTATTTTAAGAGTTTCCTTACATTTCAGACTTATCTTATTAAATTCGGCCCGATCTTACTTTGATGTTTTCCTGTACATGCCCAAGCAGAGTGTTGGGACAAAATGCAAATGATAAAATCTAAACCAGGTTTAGTAAGGAGTGAAAGTTTCTGGATCTGTGACAGATTCAGTCAAGCTTTGTTTGCATCCACTGTTAAAGACACAAATCTATTTTTCTTCTTTATTAAGTTGTGCTTGTTGCTTGACAAACAGTCAAAATGAATGCTTCATTTTTATCAAATCAGTTTTAATTTAAACACACATTCAACCATACCTCATGGCCTCCATCAGCAGGTCAATCCTTTATATTTTCTTTACGTTTTATCTTACATTCTTTTTCTGTATGTAACATTCTCTCCAAGGAGTATGGATGAAAAATGTCATTTCAGCTTATTTTAGCACTTTCCCTCTTAAATAAACCAATAAATAATTGATTAAATAATTTGACTTTAACTTTGACAGTAGATAGAGGTTAGTTAGTTGCCACTTTTTGCAGCAGACCTGCAGTCAAACGTGTATGTTTTCAGTACATTTGCCCTTTATGGAAATGATTGCCAGCTGTATTAGCGCAAGAAAGTTGAATACATAAAGGAGCATTTAACCTTGTACACTGGCTATCACTGCAGATGGACGTAGCACAGAGGAGCATCCTGTGCTCTGAGTAAGACCTATGTGTCTTTTAATTATAGCCATGATTTATATACTCTAAATCAACAATAATCTTCCCTCTGTGGCCAATCCTAGAAATTACAAGAGAAAGGATTAGTATGCCCCACTCAAATCTCTGCTCCATGTGTAGGTAAATACAGACGGATGTGGATAAAAGCAGACAGTGTGTTCTCACTGGAAAAGTCTTGAAATATCATGTTTTGGAGGTCAAACTGCATTTAAATCCCAATACCGCCTCAGAGTCTAAGAAAGTAAATTCCTACATGGTGCTGGGGATTCTTGCTCAGCAAAATCTGAATGAAATATAATGTGAACACAAACTGCTGCAAGTGGCTTTATATAAATGCTTAGTTAGACAGTTTATCGTCTGTGAATAGCAGTCATCAGAGTTTTGTTTTGCTGCTAACAGATCACTTGACAATTTAACAACATGCTGTACGTTTGCTTTCTATAAAAACATCAGATTAATTTATGCATATGTTTATCACAGCATGACAGCCTGTATATTGTCTATATGGCTTCAGGTGTCATTTCAATTACTTAGCTTTTACTTTCTCTTTTAAGAAAATGCTGTGGTTAGTAAAGCTGTAGCCAAATACCTGTTTTACCCTTTTTCTAAACACTCATCATTATCACTAATGTTTTTCTATGTTTATGAGGAATATATTATGCGCAGGCTTGCCGACATATTAAACATATAAAAGTAGTTCTTTTCATTATATACATTTTCGGTACTTTTGGGACAAAACAGTAACAGCTGCACCTTCCAAAACAGACAAAGACTTGGTTGATTTCCAACAGAAATCAAGACTCAGACCCCAATGAAACCCTCCACTGGAGGATGTAATAAAACATGTGCTCTCTCAGAATCTTAGGACTCCATATTGGCACCAAAAGGACAATGTTTTTATTGTTTGTTTGTTTGTTTTTATCGCCCTAAGGTTAGGATAGTACACCATTTCACAGACTGCTTGTTTTTCTGATCTCACTGTCTATAGCTAAAACCACAGAAACAGCCCAAACTTTGGTCTTTTTTTACAGTAAGACTGATGCCAGAGTCTTAAATCGCCATTCTATGCCTGGCACAATCTGCTCCTGCAGGAGAAACTAATTAGTTTGAGAAACAATATATTCTGAAGTGGATCTTGATATCACTGTTCTGAGGCCTTTTAATTGACATGGCTACAGTTATGATGCACACATAATGATGGCGTGACCTCCAGCCATACGGATCATCACCCACACTCATTTCTGTTAATTATCATTTCTTGCAGAGTAACAAACGCCTAAGAAACTGTGAGTACTACTGTGAACGAGTCATGGCAGCCACGCAAGATGAATGAAGAATATTTGAAGAAAGCTTCCAAAGTTCATGAAATCTCGAAGCTGGAGAAGCTCAATTCCTGGAACAATTTAACCAATCAGTTCCTTACAATTCATGAAAATGTACCAGATACCGGTGTCAATCTTCCTCTAAGCGTTGGGTTTTCTACATGAAAAACTTTTCCGTTATGTAAGCCTATTACAAAACGAATTTTTAGGAGAAAAAAATTAACTTTTCATACGATTACAATTAACTGTCAAAATTACTGTTTTAATGGAGCTACTGTAGACTGTTGAGTTTTCCCCTTCTTCTGTGATTTGTCAGTAACCTTTTCAGATCCCTGCTCACTCAGATTTAATTTCGAAGACTCCTCCACCAGTCAGCCATTCGGCGTTTGATATGGGAGTTTTGAAGCTGTAGATTTGGGCAAAAAGACGCTGGCAGTGGTTCGATGTCTCGGCTGGGCGACAAGCACCTTCGCGCTCATCGTTTTCCCTCCCTGCGTGGGCTGGAGAAAATGTTAGAATTGCAGACGGACAGACGGGCAGGCTTGTGGTGAAAAGATTGCCATTTGGACAGGTATATGAAAGGGAGCGAAATGAGAGGGCCGATGAGGATAAAAGAAGAATACAGATAAAGATAATATGGAGAAAATGGAGGGGTCCAGATGCCACACATATCTGAAAGGGAGGGAAGGAGAGGCCGGTATGAAAACAAGAAGAGGGTGCAGAAGGGAGGAGAAAGAAAATGAGAGAGAAAGAAAGAAAGAAAGAAAAAGAGAGAGAGAGAGATCAGGGGCCGTAGAGAGGTAGAGGGATAAATGCACTATTTGAATTATGTAAAATAGCTGCGTGGGAGCCGAAGAGGGTGTATGCGTGTGTGTGTGTGTGTGTGTGAGTGTGTGTCTGAGTATTAGTGTGACTGTGACAGAAGAGGCTGAGAGAGGGAGAGAGCAAAGGAAGGAGCAGAGACAGACAGCATGATCAACATGAAGAGTCAGGATGAGATCGGCTGCAATGCTGGAAAAACAGACAAAAAATAAGAGCAAACCAACAAATGTAACCAACTTATAATCTGCATATGGGTTATCATGATGTAGATCTTTCTTTGACACGGCCACGCAGTGAAAAAAAGGAAAAATTTTAAAAAAGCACAAGGAATTGTCGTCAGAAGAAAACAGGGAAGAAGGCTTTGTTATCATCCTGCTGTAGAAATGAAATGATTTGCTGATCAAGGCTTCTACATCGATGGCCATCCTGGCTTTTTTTAGACACATGATTCGTTTCATCTTCACCTGGTAAATGTCATAACTTCATTTATTAGCTGTGGGTGAGGAAGTCCAGTCAGACACTAGCATCATGTTTGTACTGCTTTACTCCTCTCTGTCTGAAATACCTCGCAATATCTTGAATGGGTGGGTGATGACATTTTGTGCAGACGTGCATGGTCCCTTGAGGATGACTCCCATTGACTTTGGTGTTCCTGCTATTTTCCACCTCATCAACAGTTCAAAATATTCATTTATACATTGAAATCTAGCAGATGGATAGGCACAGATTTTGTATAGAGAGCTATGTTTCCCAGGCCATTAACCTAAAGACTGAATTTTTGGTGTTTGGACAGACAGAAAGGGGGTAGAAGAAACAGTACAGAGACCACTGTGTGATGTAAAAAACTGTTTAAACCCACACAGTTTAGTTCAGCTTTAAAGCCCTGTCAAAGCAACATCCCCTTCCTTTTCCCATTCAGTGATGTAATGCTATTAAGGTGCAAAATAATTAAACAAAATATTATTGAGAGGAGAATCTGATCTTTTTTTTTTTTACTTAATTGGAGGTTTGTGTTTCCATGTTGCCACAAAGAATGTCTATTCCCACAGTGTTGCAGTAGATGATACCAACTAGTGGATATCGGAATGATATTGAATGATAATGATTTTAAAAAAGCCAATATTATGAACATCTGGTGGCCTACAGGAGATGCATGCCACATAACACCTAATGTGCCTGATTAGATTCCACCCTGAGTCCTTGCTGGGTACATCTCTGACTGTCTGTGTCTCTATTGTCACTATCATAGTCAAAATAATCTTAAAAAATGATCCAAAAATACCCAATATACAGCATATAAACACAATATACATAAGAACATACATAAGAATTGCTTCTGTTTTAAATGTGTAGCAGTTTTTTAAATTCTGTTTTAATAGCAACTGTATTTATATAGCACAACTGCCACAAGAATGAATCAGTTTTAAATGCAAGAAATTATTTTAAAAGACCTCAAATTTGATCATATTTCCAAGTCCTTCACTTAAAAGGCTTTATTCTAAAATGGTAAGAGTAAAATAAATTATAGATATCGTATGAGTCGACATTTAAAGGATAGCCTGTAAAACCAAAATAAAAACAACAAAAACATCAGCTTTTAAAGGCAGTGGAGACTAATTTGGGTTTTGGCTCTAAAGATAGTCAAAGTCAAACACACCTTACATCCTCTGGTAATTTCCTTCACAAGTATGGAATAGTTTCCCAATTTCACATTGTACAGGCAAGCCGGAGGTGTATTTTGTGGTTATTGATTTATAGACAGACAGTGAGGTTTGTTATTCCATTCTGTGAAACATGAGGGCCATTTGTGGCTGTCTCAAAAGCAAGTGCAGGAATAGGAATTTGCCGATACTTTATTGAGATTTTTAAACATTTGGTAAAAGAACAACAAGGACGGGGAAGTGGACGACACGTCAGGCGAAAGCAGGCGATATGTATGCAACAGTCGCCATCAGACCTCCTGAGTTATGTTTTTCTCTGTTCTCTGACTGTACATTTACACTCTTTCCGTCATCCATCAAGTGCAGGTCAGGAGTTTATTCCCTCACTGGCCAATTCAGTGCATTAGGCACCAACTCGCTGACGGAAGTCAATAAGTGCTTTGTTTGTTTAATGTTTGCTCCTCTCCATCCGTGCGTCTCCCGGTCCCTCCCTTCTCCCCTCCCCTGAACACGCGCACTGTTAACATTCGCCTCATTCGATGTCCAGACAGAAAATCTATCCCTCCGATAGTCTCTTGCCCACTTCATCAACCTCCTCCCCTCCGCAGATGAAGGTGTGTTTGAGACGGTGTGTGCAGCAGCAGAAGCAGCAGCAGCGAATGGTGGATGGTGTGCTGTGACCTTGCGTGGTTTTATTTCTGCCTCGCTCACCTTTGGCCTCCATCAAGCTTTCATATTCTCTCCTGCCCTCTTTCATTCCTTCAGGCAGACTGTCAATAACAGCTTTCCTGTTGCTGTTTATTTCCACAATGGCCCCATCTTTCTCTCTCCACATCCTCTCGCTCCACCTGTGTCTCGGCCCCACAATTTTATGTCCTGTCCTCATTTTGGCTCTAATGCCTCCCATCGGCTGATGTGTATTAGTGTCTCACCTGTCGACCTCCTTTCTTCTCTCTCTCTCTCTCTCTCTCTCAGATCATCGAGCCCGGCGGAAGAGCATAGCCACAGGGAAGCAGCCCAGCATGGAGGTCCCTCCCACTGCCCCCCTTCAACCCTTCCGACAATCCGTGAGTAACCCCCCCTGTTCCCGGCCTCGCTCGCTGCCTCCGTCCCTCTCGCTGTCCCTTCTACCTCCACCCGCCCTGGGCCCGCCAGCACACCTGTGGCCGCCATGCGCCAGCGGCACCCCGCCTCACCCTTTCCCCCTCTCCCTGGCTGTCTCCCCCTCCCTCGCCTTGTGCCAGCAGCAGCAGCAGCATCAGCAGCAGCAAAAAGGCTCTAAAAAAGGGCCCGGCACGCCCCCCTTGCCCCGCTCGCTGCCCCTCTCCCCCTCCCTGTCCTTCACCCTGCCCCACTCACCTGCCGCCTCCTCCTGCTCCCCCCCCTTCTTATACTGGGGCGGAGACTGGAGGGCTGCCGGTTCGAGTCCAGTGGCGGGAGGAACGTTTATTGCACCACTGCCCCCTTATGAGGTATGTGACACAAACATGGCTGAAGCAGAGACACCACGTTTACATGCATATTGAAAAGTTCAGATGACATGGAACATGGAAACATCTCACACCTCTCAGCTGTGTTAGATTATATTCATAGAATTAAGACAACATCTTAAAGAGTCACACCAGTGTGCTTGCAAGTTTTAGCTCCTTTAATAAAACAGAGTATTTTCAAATGCATCCCATAAATGATTTTTTTCTACCATTCCAGTCAGCCATTGGTCTTGCATCATTTCCCGATGGTATGAAAATCAATTATCAGACTCCTGAAAGGTACTTGAGTTGTGTAATCTGCATTAATGTTTCAAAGTTCAAAGTTATTTCATTGCGCGGTAATGCACTTTAAGTGCAGACAGATTTAAACATGCTACACTGCATTTTGTTAATTTGTTTGTTTGCAGAATTAATAAAATCATCATTAAGGACATAAAACAATGGACCTTCATGAATATGTAGGGAAGGACAACACAAAAAACTCTCATATCCAGTCAAATGTAAGCAGACAAGGCGAAACAAACAAGTCAGAGAGGAGTGGGAAAAAGACACATACAGTCAAACACAATCAAATTGAATAATGTTTCCAATTATATTATGCTAAAAACACACTTTTATAAATTGCTTTTCAGTGAATTGTTATGGCGTTTTCTTTAGTTTTAATCTTGTGCACACAATCATTGTGTTTTTAAAGTGGTATATAAACAAAGTTTATTATAGTTATTATGTAGGAAAGAAACAAATGTAGAAGTAGACTTGATGTTAACTGTGATGAAATACACAACTCAGTCAAGTTTCAGACAGAAATGAACCAAAATCAATAGATGTCTAAAATGGCAGGAAAAGTATGTTCCACTTTGCAAAAGAGCAGCGTGGTTTACAGATGGTTAACTATGATGTAACGTACATGTGACTTGCAATCAGTGGATTTAAAACATGCAAAACACCTGGTAGGATTCTTTAATGTCACTAAAGGAGAAGCAAGAAAAAGAAATGTGCTGTCACTGTGACTCCGGGGATCATCGTGTCTCTTTTTGATACTAGAGACAAGTTCAGTCAAAGAAGCAGAGATGAGCTGGCAGTGAAACATGTTCTGTCTGTGGACAGAAATAATCTGTTTATTGTTTTATTCATGGCAACAGAAACTCAATCACAAGGTATCAAACACTTAAAGGATAGACTGGTGTCTTATAAAGTTTGTGCCGATGGTCTATGTTGGCCTCCTCCTTTCCATTTATTTCTGCTGGTGTTTGCACGCTGTCACTGTAGCTGGAAGTAGCAGGACATTTACAGGAAACAATTTGCCGCCCATTCACTGGAAAAACGCAGCTTCCACAGACCACGGAAATAACAGAAATCAGATAATCTGTTAAAGTAAATATGAAGCCTCAATATGCCCTCGATCAAAGTTTTTTATGTTTCATCATTATTTCATAGCGACTTAGATGAGTGTTCCCATATCAATATTTCAGGTTCTCTGATTGGAAGAGTCTGAAGGGTGGGAGGAGTGTCACAGTGGGAGCTTAAGATGCAGACAAAACAGGCACAGACAGCTTTTGTGATTGTCCTGCATTTCTCTTACTGTTACTCACCTCACACTTACAGGAAGACATTGAAATCTTAAGATAAGAAATAATCCCTTGCCTCTGGACAGCTGCATTTACTTCCACTTTCACTTATCAGTGCACATTTTGCATATCAAGACTGCAGCCAGTCATGTTACAGTCTTTAATGTAAGCTGTGGTTTTAACTGCCTGTGAGAGACTTTTGATCCCCGACTTTAATCTTTAAGGGAGTGCCTCCTCCCAGGAAACACAGGGGTCCATGTAAGACAGCTTCAGGCCTGTAGCAACAGAGGAGCTGTCAAATATACAAATCTGATATGGTACAATAAAGGACTAATATGAGTAAGTAAGTAAAGTAAGTGAGTCAGTGTGTTTTGTTATAATCCAGAAGTTAGTCCAGACAGCTGTTCATCTCATTCCATCCATTTACATCCAGCTGCTTAATGTAAACATTAGGAAACAGGCTGAAACAGTAAATGACACCAGCGTTCTCCTTTAACCTGAAGTGAACCCAAAGCAGCAGAGCAAACGTAGGCATCAAGTTGATGTTCCTCCTTTTCACTATTACCTCACTTTATTGTGGTTTATTGTGATTTGGGCTTTTCTCTCTGCATGTGTATTGAATACTTTTACTTTTTCAGACTTAAAGTGTCAGACAGAGCGGCTAATCAAATCAGATTTAGTCATGCAGGCTATTAGCTGAGAACCAGCAGATGGAGCCAAGTCTTAAGTCATATCCTCAAGACAGGCTTCAAAGCCATTTGAGTCATGCCAGATGACAAGGTGTCATTTCCCTCCACTCATCCTCCCACCGAATTATGCTGTCATGCTATAGGTATACAAATGATATTACTGTGAGTCTTTAGGATGCGCCTGAAAGCTGAATGGGCGAAGCTTCTTTCAGGCACAGTGCTGCATGAGAAAACACAGAGAGATTTCCTGCATGTACCTTCACGGCTAACATTTGAAGGTTTAGAGTGTGAAAACAGCTTTCACATTTATGGTCTACAAATCTAACAATGTCACTGTTAGACAGAAATGTCACATGTTTTAATGTACAGTAGCTCCTTTTTTTTTAGAAATGTATTACTGATCAGGACACAAGGTAGAATATGTTTCTTGAAGTAAAAGAAAATTATGTTGCTGCTTTTGAAAAGTGTCTTTGTCTATGTTTAACAAAAATGTCTTGTTCCACTTGAAAGACTACAGGACACTGGTCAGAGTTGAAGTCATTTTTCAGGTTTGTCAAGTCAGGTTTGTTGTAGTCATCATGCTCCAGCCACTGGTCTGTCCCAGAACCCACGCTTAACTGCATCTTCACACATCACCAGGTAGTACACCAGAGTGTCCTAACACACAATATACTTAACCCACAGATGGTGTGCATTTTTTAAATACCATTTTGAAGCAGAGACAGGGACAGAAACCATCAAGAGACATAACTTGTTATTTATGTCTGTTTTGTATTTCAGATGTGCGGCCTTTTAAATCAGGGGTTCCTAAAATGGATGCCTCAAAATGTATTTTTTATTATTAGATTTTTCATTTATGATTTAATTGCTTTATTGATTGTATTACTCCCCTCACCGCCTGTATTTTTTCATCTGATTGTAATTGTAGTACTGTGTTATTGATCCTACTTATTTGCTCTGCACACTTCACAGACACTCGGCAACTGTGGCGATTACCTCAGACACATCACACATGTAGGCACTTGACTTAAATACTGCTAGTGTGGGTGTTGGGACAGACCACAAAGTCAAGCTCTACTTAATCAGTGAAAGATTTCCTGCCTCTGCGTCTCAGATTGTGTTATTTGACCACGTAAGGAAGCTCATCAGGACAAACCGCAGCCCTGTGTGAGACTGCCGAGTGTGTGGTTGGACTGTGCAGCACACCACTGCCCACCACAGGATCTGTGACAACACTGCAGTTCTCTGTGGCGAGTGGACATGTGTGGGTGTATGATTTCCTGTTAATAATAAATTTACCTTGTGCTCTCCCCCATCATGCATCACGTGTCTCATTTGTGTGCGTCTCCATCTGATTTTGGTGTCACTTAAATACATCCGACACAAACCGCACTGACCCCATGGGAATCATCTGTCTTCATTTTACTATCACACTTTGTACTCGTCAATCCAAACCATACCTAACTCTCTTCACAACTCAACCCCCACCTTTTCCAATTCTCGTCGACCCCTTCTTCTTCTTCTTCTTCTGTAACTTCGCGCCATGCATGCCCTCTCCCTCTCCTCCTCCATCTGCTTGCCCTTGTTCAGAGTTTCCTCAGTAGAAGGTTGAAGGGCTCGATCAAGAGGGCCAAGAGTCAGCCCAAACTGGACCGAACCAGCAGTTTCCGCCACATGATCCTCCCCCGCTTCCGCAGTGCCGACCAAGACAGGTCAGTGAGCGAGTGTGTGAGTCTGCTGTGCTTGGCTGTGCTAGTCTGCTAACGCTGTGCCGTCGTAATTATGCATGATGGTGACAGGATGACGACAGCGGTGGAAGAAGTACTTAGATATTTTACCAAAGTAAAAGTGCAGCAATGTGGATGCAGCAATACTGCATTACAAGTAAAAGTCATGCATTACAAATCTTACTTCAGTACAGGAGTAGTACCAGCAAAATGTACTTAAAACATCAAAAGTACTCTTTCTACAGAATAATGTAGCCTCTGTTGTAGGTGGTAAACATGAAGCTAGTTTTAACTTCCTTATGTACAGTTGGTTGTTTACCCCAATTGTTCGCAACCTTGGATACCCCTCTTCAAAAGGGCAGCAAGATAAATTTGAGAGGTCAAAACATGATTCATCTAAGAGGAAAGAAAAATAAAAGAAAATTCTGCTACACAAATATATACTCATATTTTGGACTTGGTCTAGTCTTTCATTTTGTTTTAAAAGTACTGGATAATTTGGCCTCTTTATGCCTCCAACGTAATATAGATGTGAATGATGTGAATGAGACCATGTCTCTCTTAAGGTGGAAATACAAACAGCTGAAGATCTATCTATCTATCTATCTATCTATCTATCTATCTATCTATCTATCTAAAGACTCCATCTATCATTATTATAGATTGCTGTTTATTTTACGCTCTCGTGTCCCACCACAGTGTCACTTACAATTAAACAGCACCGTCGCTGCTTCTCTGTCGGGGCGATGAAAAAAACTCCCCCCCATCTCTCCATGGCAACCAGCAGACAGCCATATGGCGGCTGTACAGGCCATAATGAGTCAGTGGGAGATTTGCTTAATTATACCTCCTCTGTATCGTGTTCGTAGTTGTAGCAGCACTGACATTCTTCAGACGCAGCAGCACAAGAGGAGCACGACAAATGTCCTCACAGTGATAAGTTCTGCTTCGTCAGAAGTTTGTTCAAGAAAGTTTTTTATTTTGAAAAAAGGAAAGATTAAATGACAGAATATGTGAAATTTGAAGTTCCCAGTTTTCAAGTAATGTTTTTCAACTGTTTTAACAGTTGGGATGAAGTGTATTGTAGGTGTTACATCAGTTTTGTGCATTCTTTCTAGTTTTTAAGACATTTATTAACATTTTACACAACATCATTTAACCTATAGCTAAATAAGTGAGAGAGGGCATTGTTAAACTTGACAAATTGGTAGACAGTACTTCATTAGAAACTGAAGTGTCCACAGTATTTTGTCCTGGGCTGACTAATTGATGTTTTCATTATCATTTCATTATTCTTTTGGTCCGTAAAATCTAAAATATTTACTAATATGTACTAAAAAAATACTGAGAAACACTTAAAAATGACAAAACTGTAAATTGAATGTTTGAATTTAAAAATCAGTTTAATGATTAACAGAAAGGCTGGCAATTATTTTTCTGTCAGTAAATCATTAAGTTAATTGTCTGATTGTTCTGAGCTTTCATTTTGTGCCTTCAGTTCATTTACAAGCTCCCACTAACCAAGACAAACTCAAACTGTGAACAAGGTCATCCTGATAATATAAACATGGGGCAAAAGTGCACTCAGGAGAGCGCTGAGACCTTTTCTGAGCCAGGTGTCTGCCAAGGTGCGTTTCCACATGATTTATTCATTTGGGAAGGTTGTGGATGTTGATTATATCCGGATGGTCTGAGGAGAAACAGATCAGACAAAAAAAGCTTAGAGCCTTGTGAAGTTGAGGTGGTTTGCCATTTTCACAGCTCCTGGTTTACTCTGGATGTTTCCTGTCAGGGATGTCGGCGAACATCTGCAGCTTTGTTCTTTATTTATCCGGGGAGGGTTTGCTGAGAACGCATAGCCTTTTGGAGCATGGACTGAAATTCATGCAGACATAAATGTGTCTCCGAGCTCCCAGACAAGTTCTAAAACTTAAAATGACGTATATTTTTTTACAATTTTTTAAAAATAACTATTTTCAGTTGATTGTTCATGCTAATGACTCAGTGTTTCCTTCCTGTAAAATACTGTAGGTCAACCTGTCATATTGCTCTTAACATAATGTGCTGTTTATCTTTGTTTTTCTATTTTTCAGCAGAGTTTCAGTCTACTGTGATGCATTTTCTGTCCTGCAGAATATAGTGCTCTCTATGTTTTCTTTATCAATTAATCTTTTGGGTATTATTTCAATTAATAGATTATTCATTTGGCCTATAAAATGTGGGGGAAAAAATAAGTCCCATTATAATTTTCCAATGCCAGAGGTGATTGAAGCTTGATAAATAACAGATATGATGATGAAATATCAAATTGTCAATTAATTTTCTGTCAAAAATATCTAGATTCTTTTAAACCTTTAATTAGCCTCACATTACTGTAACATTAGTTTAATCTTATAAGGGCTGTACCCAAAATGTCTGCTGATCATTTCTTTAATTTAACCATTTTGTCTATGAAAAGTTTTTTTAAAAAAAAGGAAAAAAATGTTCTGAAAGCCCAAGCTACGTCCTTAAATGCCTTGCTTTGTTCAACTAACAACCCTAAAATCAAAAATTCAGTTTCAGAAAGTTCAGTTTAAAACAGATGGAAAGCTGGAAAACAGGAGGCACATGTTTGACTTTTTTCAAAAGTGTTGCAGATTAATTTTCTGTTCTCTACTAACATAGTTTATTAGTTCGGTTACATTTTTATGGGTAGTGTTGGTTGTCAGGTTGACTGTTAGCGGCGCAACATGTTCTCAACCTCACAAAATTTGAAGTAATCCTCCTGTCTAAGACTGTCAACACTAGTGCTGAGGTTTTTTTTCTCAGAAGTGTGACTCTTCAGTCGTGACCTGTTAAATAAAATTTACAGTGTGTGTGAGTGTGTGTTGTCTTTTCATGTTTTACTCTTCCTGCACTCCAGCTCCCCACTGAGACCTCACATAGACCTTCTTTTACCTCCAGCGCTCTTGCTCTCTTCTCAATCCCTCTCTCTGCCCCGACCCTCACACGTCCTCCTTCCCTTTAATCCATGCTCTCACTTTCTTCCTCTCAAAAGGATCCACTGTTTACATAATCAACGTGATTTCCTCTGAGAGGTCCCCTCTCTCAATCCCTCACCCCTTCCTCTCTCGGTCTTTCCTTCTCTCACATCCTCTCATGACCTCCCCCACTTCTTTCTCTCTTCTCTTCTTTATTCCCCTCAATCTGACTCATTCCTTTGGGTCTATTTTTATCTCTCTCTCTCTCTCTCTTTCTCTCTTCCTCTGTGTTTCTCACCTCACCCCCACGGTTCCTACATGTAATCAGTGCTCTGTTGATGAACGTTATGATTGAACGTAGACAAAAGCAGTGCGAGCGCAGGGAAGGAGCTAAGAGTCGGACGCAGAACAGAGGATATACTGTATCTTTTCTAGCTGTCCTTTTTCCTCATTTCCATCCCCCTTTTCCTGCTCCAAGGGGCTTTGTCACACCTGACCGTCCCTCCTCTCTCTCCGGTTAGATTCATTGTGTCATCATACGTCTGTCTTCGTAACTGTGTGACCGTCTGCTGAGCTAGCCTGTGATTTTACATGCCTCTGTGCATGCATGTGTGTGTGGGAGTAACTGTGTAGGTGAGCGTGACGGATGGGCTTTAGAGGAAACTCTGTTCACTTTGTGCGAGCCACTTGTATGTGTCAGGCTAAATTCTTATTATTACGAAGCATTTTACAATGTTGTGTATTGAAACGACTGGATGTATCTGTAAAGATAAACTGAGAAGTTGGGATATCTGATAAGTGTGTGCTGCATTTTGCTACCAGTCATCTGAAAGATCAAACTAACAAAAATGGACAAAAATCTAACACATTGTGAAAAATAGCCTTTTGATTGTATGCAATTGCTGACATAATTTTATTTCAAACAGGGTTATAATGAGCATTTCTCTTTTCGCTGTCAATTCTGTCTACTGGATTTAAAAAAAAAAAAAAAAAACTCATCTAATGAACCTTGCGGCTCGATCAGTCTGTCCGCTTTACAGCTGCCTGTTAAATGATTTAGAATGGTGGGCTCCAAAACCTTCATTATTTTTCATTGCCTGAAGTGTAGCTCCCACTCTTTGGCTCTCTTCGCCTCTCAGCGATACATTAATAGCTTTGACTAATTGATAATGACATGCTGTTGATAGCCAAAACAACTAAAATGTTGAAGAGTCAGAAATATTATTAAATCAGTGTAGGCTACAGGCGGTAATAACTGAAGTGTCAAGTATAAACCTCAATATGAGCTGTGGATAGAAATTTGTGTATTTCTACAGTAGAAACTATTCCTACCTTTCCATGTACAGTGTGAATTGTGAAAGTTTTAACAATGTTGTCTGTATGTCATGGATATTGTTATGTGTTATGAGTTATGACCACATTTTAACCTCTTTTGCAGCATTTACATGGCTGTTTGTTCGTACACATGAATACACACAACTGTGGCAGTACACACAACTGAAGTGTACTGCCACCATCATAAAAAGAGCCTCCCCTCTTCGTATCTAACCACAACCCTCACTCCTCCCAGGACCCGTTTGATGCAGAGCTTCAAAGAGTCCCACTCCCATGAGTCCTTGCTGTCTCCCAGCAGCGCCGCCGAGGCGCTGGACCTCACTCTGGATGAGGACGCCATCATCAAACCTGTCCACTCGAGCATCCTGGGACAAGAGTACTGCTTTGAGGTGAGAGCTGCCCGGGACACTGGACAAAACAACAGCACACCCACTGTACAGAGAAGCACATAGCACCAAAAATGTGACAAGTGACAGTGATGTGAAAGAGACTGTTAATTGAAAATAGCTTTCTTTGTTATGTGAAAAAATGAAAGAAACAAGGACACTAAAAAGAGCCCTAGTCCCATACATAATTTGCTGCAGGACTCAGCTTTTTCCATCACCTTTCCATTAGTGGAACATGACAGAGGTTGAGAGTAAATACAAGATATTGTTGTGGCGCCTTAGCTGCAGTCTCCATAGTTACTAATGGCTGTGGTTGTTGAATTTACCATTGGCTATAACCTCAGGTGACTACGGCATCGGGAACCAAGTGCTTTGCGTGTCGCTCAGCTGCAGAGAGAGACAAATGGATCGAGAACCTGCAGAGAGCTGTCAAGCCCAACAAGGTGAGGGGAGAGAAAGGGATGCGGTAGAGGAAGAAAAAAAGGATGATCCCTCTGTCTGTGTGTCTCTCTCTCTCCTCCCCGTCTCCCGTTGTTGTCTGTTTTCAATAAGAGCGCACTGCTTCATTTCTCTGTGTGACCTCCATCCTTGTGCCTGTGTGTGTCTGTGTTGAACAATTTACTCCTTCAAGCAAAATATTAAAGCTGCACGAGGTAATGTTGCAGGGTGGAGCATTCAGATAGCTGAGAAATTTTGATATCCACAAATCAGGCAGAGTGATGACAGTGAATTTGCACACAGCAGGCTCATGTTTACCAGCCCAACATGGCTGTGATATGTGATACAAAAGCATACAGAAGGGACAGGAGATGAAAGAGTCCAGGTCCTTTCTCACTGCTCTTCAGGTGACAGCGGGCCTCGTGCAAGAACAGATTTGTTGTTGTGCCAAGTTCAAGTAATTTCAGAGGTCTTTGGCATTCACCAGTTTTCTATTACTTTCTCTTAGATACCAACAAAACTCACAAGTGGTCCAGACCTGTCCGACAGATAGACTGCTGTTCTTTACACCGGAAGAACCACTTGTGTGAACTGATATCATAAAACCTTAATCTGAATTCATTTTGAGAAAAAATTGCTATCCAAATAATCTAAATAGATATCTAAATAGATATCTGCCCTGATAACACATTGCCAGTAGTGACATTAGTATTTTCTCATTTCTTTCAGGTCCCCTAATGCAACTCCTGACACAGCTAAACTTCTTCTGTTGTTCTTGTCTGTTGATATCTGACTTCAGGAGCTGGTTTGTAACATTTTATGACAAATAGAGCATAACATGGCCTGATAATGTGATTTCAGAGGCTTTGATTACGCTAATGATCAAATCTCAGGAACATGCACCTCCTCATGAACAAGTGGTGTTCATTAGGCTGATTTACAATAAATTTGTCAAGTTAAGAGATTCTGGTGAATCCGTTTTGGAACGCCTCGCAGCGGATAAAAATATGAAAATGTTCCTACATGAGGCCTGATGTCAGTGTGTCAATATATGACTGGATTATTGTTAATTAGGGCAGATGAGTTTTTGTTTTTGTTTTTTGTTTTTTTGCAGCTTTAATGTATTATATAAGCAGGTAAGATGGTATATTTATTCTTAGAAAATCTTTCCTAGTGCAGCTTTAAGGTGCTGTGATTTTATTTCCACCCTCTTAGCTGAACAAAACAATAAATCTCAGCCCTCCATGTTGGCCCCTAGTAAAACCAGTATCCTAATTTTCACCCAGATTTCATAGTTCTGTAAAATTGTGCCCAATCCCCCCTAACGTTCATAAAAAAAATTAACAGGCATGTGAGCTTTATGCAGCTTTGATGGCAACCAGGGACTAGGAGTTATTAAGCCAGACTGAGATGAAACGTCACCCGAGTTGAATGCTTTGTCCAGATGCTCGGGCCGCGGGGGTCCTGGCTGAGTCATGGAGCTCCAAGGACTCCACATGGGGGCTCTCTCCAAAATCGCCACCCCCCCCTCCTTTTCCTAAACAACACGCACAGTGCATTTCAGACCAGATGCATCGACAGTGATAAGACTCACTGCAGAGACAAGGATTATCATTATGCTTCCTAACATTCTGAGATTTTTTATTCCCACTTTGAGCTTCGAACGTGTGTGTTTTCAAATGGAGAGCAGCCACTTCACCCTGCTTTAATGTTTTATTCGTTTTTTGGCAGCAAAACCGAGACATGACAGAAACTAGGGAAGATGTAACATGATATCAAGAAGGAAGACTCGAGCTCACGCTGGCGCTGCTGCACTGTATGTGCACTAGCAAACTGAGCCACCAGATGCCCAGCACATTCAAACTCAGGGGTTTGGAATTAATTAGGCCTTATGTGTGGTGCTGGTTATCAAAGAGCATACAAATGGAGAACTTAAGAACTGTGGATCTAGCTGATGTGCACATGATGAGTAGTCTAAAGTAGGACTTAAATAGTCTGAAGCAAATAGGGGGCTAACAACAATGGCATTTGAGCCCATTTGAAATGACTCAGTCCCCATCCGTCGCGCCGTCACTCTGCAATCAACACAGCACTCTCTCTTCCCATGGGGGGTGTCAAATATAGCTTGGGCTTTGTGATCATAAATAGGAAGTGTAGCTGTCTACAGAAACATTGCCACCATTGTTTGTCCCTCGTCTTTGCCCCACATGTGCATTGTGCCATTTGCGCCCTTCTACATTTAAGACATTAAGACATTTAAAGATTACTTTTTTTTCATCCAGTAACACCACTCTCATCCCCGTATCCCTCACCGTTGTCTGTCATCTTTCTTTTCTGTGCTGCTATCACGCTGTCTTCTGTCTCTGTGTTCAAGTCCGACATCGAGAGCAATCCATCAAGTACCGCCTACAATCCACAGTAGCTCAACCGCCATGTCGCCAGCCGTTTCTTTCCTGTCATTTACTCCGTTCTCCTGCAGGCTGACCTGCTGTCGCCTCTTATTCGCACACACTGTCTCTGTCTTCATACGTCTGAACTTTTTCCTTTGCTCTTTCTCATATTTCCCCCCCGCATTGTATCATCTTCTCTTGCAAAGATTTCTAATTACTCTATTATTAGATGCGCTTTACCTTATTTGACCCGACTTCATCTCCACGCAGGACAACAGCCGGAGGGTGGACAATGTGCTCAAACTGTGGATCATTGAGGCCCGCGAGCTTCCAGCCAAGAAACGCTACTACTGCGAACTTTGTCTGGACGACATGCTGTACGCACGCACCACCAGCAAGCCCCGCACCGACACCGTTTTCTGGGGCGAGCACTTTGAATTCAACAACCTGCCAGCCGTCCGCAACCTACGCCTTCATCTATACAAGGAGACAGACAAGAAGAGACGCAAGGTGACAAATCTGTGGGGTAACATGGAGGCCTAAGGATGAGTAGTTTGTTACAACCAGAACGCAGAAACTTTGCAGTGAAATTGGTTTATTTTTGGATTCTGTAGCTTAAAGCTGTGCTACAACAAAATTACTCAAATGTACAGAAAAGTGAATTCTGAAGTCGCTATAATTATCCATTCCTCATAAAAATAAAAGTCCTATGGCAATGTGAAGACGATGATGAACCTACAGAAAACTATAAAGTGACTCTCCCCCCTCGTTTTTTTAGTTTCAGCTCACTGTGTAGCTCTTCAATCCACAACTTTACTGTTTTGATCCACTTTTGCAGATCTCATACCTTCATTTTTTACTATACACTACCTGCTTAGCATCAAACTGCAGACAGACTCAGACACACAGAGACAAGCCGGTGAACATAGTGGAGAATTTAGCTGCTAAAGAGACCAATAGATCCTTTTGGAAATGGTAGAGACCAAAAACAGAGCTAAAAGAGAGTGAATACCAGACTTATATTCACCAGGTGAGCAGAAACATGACCCACAAATGAATGATAATGTTGCTCCACAAGTGTTGGATGTATAAATAAGAAGTTCTCCTTCTCCTTCTAACATTTCTATAACATAATCAGTCATTTGGCTCATTAAGCATCAGTCTGAGAAACACAAAAAGATGAGAAAATAACATACTGTGAGGAAGTAACATTATCTAAAATTAAAGTATTTTAATTCTGAGGCTTTATAATAAAATAGCTATCAATATGGGAGTGTCTTCCAACTGCAGTCAGTCTGGTTAAAAACAAAAAGCCGACTCCAAAGAAAGACACAATTGTAATTGATGGAGTAATCATTGAGTCACTGCATGGATCAATAGCCCTAACAGCCCCCTGCAGATACACAGCATTACAGCCATTTTTTTGTTATTTGTTAATAAAAATCAAATTTTTGCCACTTTATGGTCTGTAACTTTTAAAAACAATACATTCTGTAAGAAAGAGAATAAACAGTGAGTCACAATTGTAAGAATTTATATCCTCAATTTAGTACAAGAGTGGCACCACCACAGGAAAACAACTAATTTCCAGTTTCAAACGACACTCCGGGGATGCAGTGTTAGTCTTGCTGCTCATTATTTATTCAGCATGAAAGCTTTAAATGAACTCTTTTTGACACGTCAGACTTTCAGATTGTATTTTTTTTTAATAACTTATGTTTTTCTTTAAGGAAAAGAGCACATACTTAGGACTTGTAAGCATCCCCATCTCAAGCATCACAGGACGTCAGTTTGTGGAGCAGTGGTACCCGGTCATCCAGCCCAGTGTCCTCACCAAGGGAGCTGGTGTCGGAGGGGGGAAGATCATCAACGCATCCTTACGCCTCAAATCCCGCTTCCAGACCATGAACATCCTGCCCATGGAGCTGTACAAGGAGTTTGCGGAGTATGTCACCAATAACTACCGCACCATGTGTGCTGTGCTGGAGCCCGTGCTGAGTGTCAAGAGCAAAGAGGAAGTGGCCTGTGCATTGGTGCATATACTGCAGAGCACAGGGAAAGCTAAGGTAGGGACACTTCTGTTTGACTTATCAATGTGTGAAAATATGGGAAACTGATCTAAAACAAAGCTTTTTCAGTCCTCATGACCAGAGAGTTTACGTCTGTTTTATTTCTGATGTAAACACTGTTTGTAATAATTTAGTTCTCCTTTTCTCCAGGATTTCCTGTCAGACATGGCAATGTGCGAGGTAGACAGATTCATCGACCGAGAACACCTTATCTTCAGAGAGAACACTCTGGCCACCAAAGCCATAGAAGAGTACCTCAAACTGATCGGACATAAGTACCTCAAGGATGCTATAGGTGAGCCAGAACAGTTTTTAACTGTGTAGATTAAAACAACTCCACAATATTCACAATGATATGTAATTAATTTCAAATTCAGGAGATGACCTTTTGGAATTTGGGTATGTCAAAACTTTTAATTAAAGAAAAAATCCTCCCTAAGATCCCGTCACACACTTTCTTTCAGCCTGCCTCAGAGACAATTTGTTTTACATTAGGATTCTGTTATTTTTTACATTGCTCGGAGTCGGTCTTGTATTTATTTAATCTCTGCACAAACAAATGAATAATAATACTCTTTATATTTAAAGCACCTTTCACACATACAGTGGTGCTTACACTTCTTTACATCAAATTGCATATAAAAGAAAAAACATTTAAAACAAGTTAACTTATAAATTAAAAGGTGGCAAAAAAAAAAAATTGTAATATACTATATAATAGAGTAGATGTTATTAAATAATATCATAGGGATGAATTAAAAGAATCCTATTTTTATTTTTTATTTCACTATTATAATAATAAATTAGCAAGCATTCATAAAAACAAAGATATTACAACCTTTAAAACAAGATAAAAATTGTGAGGTTTAAGATGTTCCTGAAAGGAATTTAATGAAGCTGTATGGTAGATATTTACTGGCAGGTTGTCTCACACTTTTGGTCCATTGTAAGAGAAGGCTGTCTCTTCATACGTCTTCGTCTTAACTGTTCGTAACATTCAATGCTGTACAATTAAATAGCCCGGGCAGTGGCTAGGAGCATAGAGGCAGAGCCAGACGCTAAATATTGAGATGCTAAATCATGTAGAGCTTTGTAAGCAAGTAATGAGATTTTAAAATCAATTCTAAAAGAGACAGGAAGCCAATGTAAAGATGCTAAGATGGGTGTAATGTGCTCTCTTTTTCTTGTATTTGTCAAATCACTGGCAGCTGTTCACTGATTTTTTGGTAATCCAGTTAAAAGAGAATTGCAGTAGTCCAGATGAGAGAACATAAGAGCATGAATCAATTGCTTTGCATCAAGAAGAGCAAGATATGGTCTGACTTTTACTACATTTCTCAGTCTCATGTTGGGATATAAAGATAATTTCCAAAAATATAACAGAGTGCTCCTAAAATATATTAAAATAAACAATTCTGGCTTTAGCCTAAACTGCAAAACTGTAGCATGTTTAACAAACATGCATGAAACACTTGATTAGGCCTGTTGAATTCGCTGTTGATGGAAACATTTATTAACTTCCATAGTGGATTTTTTTTTTTTTTTTGTACTTTTTTCTTTTGGTCTTTCTTGTCGTTGCCTTCTGTATGAGCAGTGCTCAACTGATATTGGTGATAGTGTCCACCATTTCTCTGTCACTAATGAAATGTCATTTGTAGGGGAGTTCATAAGGGCCTTGTATGAGTCAGAGGAAAATTGCGAAGTGGATCCCATGAGAACACCACCCTCTGTACTCCCAGACCACCAAGCCAATCTCCGAATGTGCTGTGAACTGGCACTCTGCAAGATCGTTAACTCCCATTGGTGAGTAGTTAGCAAATGCAGAAAAACAAGTGTGTTTATTTCTCTCTATTTTAAAGATACATGAGACTTCAGCTTCTTTTTTAGGGAACTGAAGAAACCCCTCCACAGTCTCTTTCTGATCTTGACGTGCAGCATATCTTCTTCATAGTGTTTTCCCTCGAGAGCTAAAGGAAGTTTTTGCCTCCTGGAGAGTGCGATGTGCTGAGAGAGGTCGGGAAGACATTGCCGATCGTCTCATCAGTGGCTCCCTCTTCCTGCGCTTCCTGTGTCCTGCCATCATGTCCCCATCGCTCTTCAATCTCACGCAGGAGTACCCCGACGAGCAGACGTCACGCACGCTCACCCTCATTGCGAAAGTAGTGCAAAACCTGGCTAATTTCTCCAAGTCAGTTTTATTTCATTTTATTTACAGCCTTCATTGCATCCAGTCACTAACTGCTATATGGCTATGTGGTAGACAATAACTAACATGTTTAAATCGCAAGCATTCAGTCAAAACCCATAATCAAGCTTTAAAACATAGAAACAACCAGTCTCTTTGAAATACACGTAAACAGGCCATTTTCTCAACTAAAACTTAATTAAATGTTCCTTTGTAAATTGAAAAAGAGAACTGGCCATCAGTTACATAGAATTCTTAAACATTTTTACATTTAACTATGTTCATGCAGTGCGAAACATATATGATAATATTTGGATCCATCTTAGAATAATTTTATAAAAAAATATAAAATAAAGTTTGTCTGCTTTCAAAACTATATTTATATCATTAAGAGATAAAAAGATGTTTCAATGAGCAAAAGCTTGACTGAGCTCAGTGGCCACAGCACTAAATTACAGTGTCATCTGCATATTGGTAGAATTAAACATGTGAAACAGTTGTACCCAGGTGCATTAATGAAATTGATGATGTGCATTACTTTGTAATATCTAGTTTCATTCTGAACATATAAACAGTAGCATGTTTGTTCACACAGTCTTAATAAAAATAGTATGCTGTAGATGAATTGCCATTACAATGTGATTTGACAAGTAAAATATTCTCCCTAATTTCCCATCATAATGTGCTAGGAACATCAAAATCCTTCTACTATAGTCCTTTCTACTATTATTTTCACTATCTTACCTTCATATCTCCTCGCTGGCCTTCCTTCCTTTCCCACCTGCAGGTTTGGCAGTAAAGAGGAGTACATGTGTTTCATGAATGAGTTTTTAGAGATGGAGTGGGGCTCCATGCAGCAGTTCCTGTACGAAATCTCCAACCTGGACAGTGTCAGCAATGCAGGTGGCTTTGAGGGATACATTGACCTAGGCAGGGAGCTGTCTATACTGCACAGTCTCCTCTGGGAGGTCATGGCTCAGCTCAGCAAGGTAAACCCAAAAATGACATCATCCATGCCTTTATAAACTACAATTTTGTCATATAATTCTTTCCAAAATTAGAATTAATTTTTTCCCCCTTTTTATTTAGTTCATTCAGCCAGCGTCTTCAGTCATAGATTTGTATACATTACTTACATTTAACACAGGTTCTTGTGGATTTTTATCCCAACTTGGGTTTTTTTTCTTCTTTGGTAATATTGCTATATTTTTTAATCACTGGACACCACATTGTACCCTCCTATGTAAAGGGGAAAAATAATACCTACTCATGGATTTGTCATTTCAGGATTCAATTTCAATAATTTGGTCTCACTGTTCTTTCACCTCAAACTTTTTTTGCTAAATGAGGCTGTCAGTCATTAGTCAGGCTAGAGCTGTCATTAACTCACAAGCGCCGGGTGAGTGGAGGTGGATTTATGACATTTTAATGAAACCCTTACATTAGATAATTCAAAAATAAAAGACTTTTTTAAATCTGCAGCAAAACTCAGTTTCTTTTCCCTTTAACCACAGGATGCCATCATCAAACTGGGTCCTTTGCCTCGCCTCCTTAATGACATTAGTATGGCCTTGCGTAACCCACACCTCCAGAGGCAGCCCAGCCATCAGACAGACAGGGTGCAGGAGAGACAGACAGACAGGCTGCTGTCACGGCCGAGCTTCAACAGGGGCATCTCGTCGGAGTTCCAGAATCTCATGATGAGGGATCTTAATAGGTAGGCGACGACTGTGTTGTGATCATAAGAGCACTAACAACTGTTTTCTTCTTCAAGTCCTTGTGGTGTTAAAAAAAAAATGAATAATGTCACTTTACTATAATCAAAATTGTTGCTAATTTTTGTCAGTTGACTAATGGATCAATCAACAAATCATTGCAGATTTAAGTACTTACTCTCTGTCTTCATTTATTGTTGGCCTTATTCACTGCTGTTCTCCAGCTCTATAGATATCACTCGCTTGCCTTCCCCAACCTCCACCGGAGGAGTCATGCCATCCCGCTCCCAGATGAGTTTTCAGGACCGTGACCACCCCCATCGAGCATCCTCCAAAGACATGTTTTATGTATCACGCCCTCCCCTGGCCCGATCCAGCCCGGCCTACTGCACAAGCAGCTCAGACATCACAGAACCAGACCCTAAGGTGAGTTTTATCACACTGACTTGGGGAATCATCATCCCATCCGCTAGGTTTACCTTTATCAAAGTGAGGTTAGTATGACGTGCATGTTAGTCATACTTAATATAATCTGCCATCGTGTGATCGAGGCTGTAGTATATCATGACATCTGCTTTTTTTCCACTGATTCACCACGCAACTCATCCTAGCGGTATTTCCTGGGAAATACTTTGAGGCATTCCGATATCCAGGCCTCGCGGTAAAAACACCCGCACCACCCTCACCCATATCATCCGTGGCCACCTAACATACATAATAACAGGGGGCACACTAGCCTCTCATATCCCTTATTATCTAGGTGCTCAGTGTCAATAAAAGCGTATCTATGATGGACCTCCAGGATTCCCGAATGAACAGCGTGTCTAACCTGCAGTCGGTGGACATGCTCAACTCCTCCCAGGCCTCCATCGCCGGCATGGGCAGCTTCGGAGGGCTGAGCAGCGGAGGCGGTGGCGGCCTGGGGTCGGGCCTGAGCAGCCAGCTGCGGGCCGGTGGGAGGTTGTCAGCTGGCTCTGGCGGCTCCAGCATGTCCGGCGGCCTTCGGCTGAGCCAGCTGAGCCAGATGGGCACCACCACCGACTCGCTATCCCAGCAGCAGCAACAGCAGGCCGCCGCCATGCGCTACCCGCTTTCCTTCCAGAATCCCCTCTTTCATCTGGCGACTGCTGATGGGCCTCAACAGCAACAGCTCCATCACCAGCACCAGCCACAGCCGGGCCCAACCCCCAGCACCCCTTCTCCTCGCTCCAGAGCCCGAGCCCTCTCACCAGTCCTACATCCCACAGTTCGCCCACGGGGGGTTCTCCCGCAGTGAGGACCTGTCCACCCTCAGGACCAGGGACGGTCACCTGGGCCAACCCAGCATCATCCACTCACACAGCTACAGTGACGACTACAGCAGGGCTGACTATGGACGCAGGCAGATGTCCATGCATGTGCAGGTACATGTATGTTTGTTGTATTCTCATGACGTCTTAAAGCCACCATGTGTAGATTTTTATCTCTCTTTTAATTACTTGGGTGGCTTTAACTCCAACTAACTGTTTACGTTTACATTTTGGTTTAATTATTATTTTTTATTTAGCCCAAGGTGGGCTAAAATGGGCCTAAAAAACCAAAGATGTTCAATATACATCAGTACATCTTAGACAAAAGCAGCAAGTACCTACATTTGAAAAACTGGAACCAGAGGGTGTTTAGTATTTTTTTTTCGTCAAGTTATTGAGTTAAACAATTACTTAGTTATAATAGTTGACTAATTGATTGATTGTTTCTATAATGAGTTTATTAAAATGAAGACTGGTGCCATTTGTATGTGGGTGTCAGTCCATTTATCTCAGTGTCCCCATTATATTGTTCAATTGAATGACGCCGCCCCATTGATGCAACAGGGGTGCAGATGCATTGAACTTTTTGGATTGTATTTTGTTGTCTCACTGGTACCCGAAGCTACATTTCCACCATAGCAACCTTCAGTGTATACTTTTTTAATGCAGGGCTGCTTTCAGTCTAAATGCCAGCCAAGTTGTATCGTCTGCCCCAGAAAGAACCAAAACTAGAAATGGAGATGCTAACTTTTTACTTGTTTACTTCTTCCCAAGGATAACCTCCAGCAGCAACAACAAATGATGGGCATGACCTCGCAGACAGGAACCTCCCACTCCTCCCTGGCCACCACGCCCCCCTCCACAGTCCAACCTGTGCGCCAGAGTTCTATTGCTCCGCCTCCCACCCAGCGAGTCAAGTCCCAGACCTCTCATCAGCTGTCCGTCAGTGCGGCCGCTGCACCTGCTGCTCCGGCTAAAACACGACCGCAAAGTGGGAATCTCCTCCAGTCGCCAGAGTCCGGGTATGGCGGCAGGCAGCACGGGTCCCGGCAGCTGTCCGTCAAAGACAACACTGCCCCGGGCCTGCCGCACCAGCAGAGCTCTGTCAGGGAAAGCCAGAGTCCACAGGGAACCACGAGTCAGAGCACTCAGCAGTCACCACAGCAACAGTCTCAGCAGCAGCAGCACCTGCTCAAACCCACCATGAGCAAACAGGTAACATCTGCACGCTCTGAATTCATTTAATTCTCTTTATTCTCTATTCTTCTCTTTAATGCTTCAGTTTTTTTCTACTAGCACCTGTGCTCATGGCAACAAAGCGCGCGTAAGAAATCAGTCACTGTATGTGGTTTAAAACTGTGTGTGTGTGTGTGTGTAAGCTCATTGAGCAGAGCGCAGCACTAATTTTATCAGGAATACGGGCTTGAGTTCCACTAGGGCTCAGCAAGTCTCAAAAATGTATGAACTTATGCAACTTGTAGGCCCTTTGCACACAATCCAGCATGAAATCCTGTGTTATGAAACTGATTCTCATCCACTTAAGAACTCTTGTTCTCATATTCAGTTTGCTGGCCTTTCTTCCTAGGGCTCCCAGTCTCCATCCACCCTCAATCCCCCAACCCCAGCCAATGAACGAACAGTGGCCTGGGTCTCCAACATGCCTCATCTGTCGGCTGACATTGAAAGTTCGCGGATTGACCGTGAAGATTTCAAACTGAAGGAGTACTCAAAGAGCATGGATGAGTCACGCATGGACAGGGTAGGTATTTCTCTCAAGTTACAGAACTAAAAACATTTATTCATGCTTAGTAAAATACCGAGGAACATTGAGTCACGTCTATCATTGCTGAGCAGATGTTACTGCATGGTCTTGGACATTGATGTCTAGAGGTCTCAAACAGTGAGGGAAATATCAATTAAATCTTTTTCACTGTTTGGTATATTCACTCTTCATGATCCCTCATTTTGCTTCTCTAATTTGAAATATCTGTTTTGTTAATTCATAAATGCAGATAAAGAACTTCCACAAGCCACAGAGAAATCAAGCCGTGTAAACATTTCTGATTGAGCATTCCCTCTACATCTCTGCCTCAGGTACGGGAGTATGAGGAGGAGATCAACTCCCTGAAGGAGCGCTTGGTGATGTCCCACAAAAAGCTGGAGGAGTACGAGCGGAGGCTCCTCACGCAGGAGCAGCAGACCAATAAGATCCTCCTACAGTACCAGAATCGACTCGACGACAGTGAGAGGAGGCTACGGCAACAGCAAGTGGAGAAAGACTCCCAAATTAAAGGAATAATTAACAGGTAAATGGAGGCTGTTGTTGGGATGGAGGGCAAAAGACAGCTAAGACGTCACATGGTCTTTTATAGGGAGGCTATTGGCGGGCCACATTGACTATTTATGTTTATTGCATTGCCTTTGGTGAATAGACAATATGAGTTTTCTTCCACAATCTAGGAAAAGTGATTTATTTTTTTCAGCTTGCTAGCATTAATTAAAATGCATCATCATACATCTGAGGAGTAAGTGGAAGCAGAAGTCTCTGGTTGACACAGTACAACTTTAGCATATTGGTTTCTATTTAAAAAGAGTTAAACATGAACTTGAAGCAGTGATGTTTTCCTAAGATACATGTATATTGCATTTTGGAATAGGACTCTATTTACAGGGGTTGTTATCTTGCAAAGAATATTGGAGGGTAGGAGGTTGTTTCAGTTTCATTAAGTACAACAGCCCTGGGAGGAAGGCAGGGAGCTGTACTGTATATTGAAAGCCAAAGCTGCAGACATGTAATGAGTGACAAATGAAATGAGAGACTATTATAAGCAAGACAGAGATCTCTATCTTCTGTGATAAGCATGCAGGCCATGTTCCCTTGGTGGTTGGTTCTTTTCAAGTGAGTTAAGCTGGACAAAGGAGAATTTGATTGTCCTCTAAGCTCTTGTTGTGGTAAATCTGCTATTATAACTTTACAACATGGTTTACTTGTAATTCAAGAGTATCACATTTGGATGACTGCGGAGACCTCCAGCTGAGTCCTAATTTTTTGAATGCTTGCGTGAAATTGTAACGGTGCAGTTTTTGAGTGCAGTGTTTAATTTTTATTGATCGACCACAAAATTAAGTAGCTGATGGGGAAGGAGTGGAATATTGATCGTATCTCAGTCAAACCAAATGTTTGCTATGGATTCCTTAAGGATCTTAAGTGTAACTGCACAATAGAGGTGCTGCCCAAATTTAGTTGCATTATCTTCTTACTGTGGAGAGAGGTATGTAAAACATGCTCTGTGAGGAAAAAAGTACAATATTTTCTTGTTCACATCTTATAATAGTCTGTGGTCTGCAACTGAAGGGTGGATATCTGTGACAGAGAATATTGCCACTTCTAATCCACTCCAGGAAAGAAGACATGGAATGAAGACAGAGACAGTCCTGCTCGTCTTTTATGGGAAAACATCTTTAATGCCCTAACCCTTGTATATAAAACCATCCTTAAAACACCTTCCAATATCCTTGTGCTGCTGCACTTATCATCAGCCATTTTTATGAACACAGCTTTTAACTGGATCAAGACAATTCCACTTAGCTTAATTCTCAATTGACTCTCCCATGAGATTGCACTGTAAAAGCACAAGAGGATTGGAAATTTGATAACTTCAGAAACATGTCTGCACTTTTTAAAGCAACACAAAGCATTGTTTTGGACCTTCAGGCCCAGGACTGTGGAAGACAATGTTTTAATAATAGCTCTTCCATTTTAAATCAAGGTGAACCACTTTCACTGAAGGACTGCTGATGTATCTTTCTACAGAGTGAACATGGGGACCCATACCTCTCTCTGTTTTTTACATTCATATGACGCTATGGTGTAACAAGAGGAGGGGAGAGAGTCACAGACTATGATGAAGATTCCAGCATAAAAGCATGAAGGAAATATGCCACATAATAGAGAAACTTTATCAGCGCACTTAAAGCCAAACCATTGATTATTGCTCCCCTGGAGTATAAGCTTGAAGCAAATACAGTAAATCTGCTGCACATGCAAAGCATGTTTTTGCGTGTGCAGGAAACTGATATCTCAGAGGCTTACATTTGTAACTTGTGTGACTTTTATCACCTGACCACACAAGGATGAATTAAGTAGCAGATCTGGATGCTTCCGAGTCGATTTTACTCACAATTCACTGAGCCAGGCCATGTCATCGAATGCATTACAACACTTGTGCATCGTCTGGACACATTTTGATTTGAACACACATAAGAGCAATGCAGAGAGTGCAGAAAGTGTGGAAAGCATGGTCTCAGGCCATCATATTGGATAGACTGGACTCCAAAATCTTAGCGAAATGGAAAGTGTAACCATAGCCTTATGTTACATTTCATCTTAAATTGACTTTTATGTTAAATTTTCACATTCAGATACACTATGTTGATGCAAATGCAAGCTCAGGTTCTGCAAAAAGGAGTGTATGTGATCCTGAATTCATGGCTCCTATGTAGGCTTGACAAGAAATCTCTTTATCTGCAGAACTAAAACACTCAGCGTTGTGTTTCAAGTGTCAGAGATTTTCTTTCAGAGACGCCTTAATGTTCTGTGCATAAACTTTACTTTAAGCTCAGAGCAAATCCAATATCTGTCATTAGACCAGATACACTTTTTGTTCTCAACAATCTAATTTAAACCAAAGTCAAATAATTTAGTTTTAGGTTAAAGGCTAGGTTAAATCTACTGAAAACACTGAATCCACTTTACCTGTAGCACTTTTATCTATATTTTTTCTTTAAACTAGTGATCCCATTAGTTGGCTACAAGCTCTCCAATTTTTTTTGTCAAATTATTTTGATAATTTTAGTAATTATAAATATAAACTATTTATCTCCCCAAGCTGTTTGCTGTGAACTGAACAACAAATTTTCATTGGAGAAATGCAGTGAGCAGGGGGAAAAATCTATGGTCTTAAATGCACCTGTCATAGTAATAATCTATTTTTAACTATAATCCATAGCATATTATAGATTAAGTCTTTAATGTAAGAGCCATAACAATAACAATATATGAGATATATATGAATTCTATTGAGAGTGAGATTATAACTATTTTAACCTAGCAATAGCTAACTTTTTAGCAGGAGAAGCGCAATAATAGATACAATATGTCGACACGTGCTGTCCGTGCAGATGCACATGCAGGATCCTGCAGAGATATATTGTATGCATCTTGTGTACATAAAGAAACAGTAACTTCCTGCCAAAATCTTTTACCAGGTGCCATCCACAGTATCGAAACAGAGAAAAATAAAGACCTGGAATACTGTAAAGTGCAAAATACCACAGAGACATAACAACTATGACGTGACTCCTTGACAACAGTTTGTTCTGCAAAGTGTGTTCCTAAGTTCTCAACTTGTTTTTGGCTTATCTGTATGGTGTTTGTGAATTTATCTGCATTTTAAATGAAAGACTGCAATGGATATTATTTATTAATTAGAGCGCAAAAGATTTTTCTCATATCTGTATGATTTTGCTGTATATGCTTGGTGTGACTTTTGACATGCAGTCCGTCATTGGTGGTGTCCAGTGACATGGTGATCAGAATAGCTGTTTAAGAAAGTTAGACAGTACTGTCATTTAACTTATGCAGTAGATTTCAATATTATTATAAAAAGGGCAACCACATTATTTCTTTTTCCCTCTCCAGAGATATAGATAACATTCTGGTGTCAGTATATCCGCCTCTCTTTTGTAGCAAGAATATATTGATAGGCTGTATAGATTGTACTACGGCAAAACTTATGTTTAAATCTTGCAAATGAATTCATAGTGGTGATGAGTTTTGGCTTGATGTGTGTGTGATAAATATTGGTCTGATTGACATGGCTTGTAGCAACAGCCAAGGGTTTATAGTCACTTTTACACAGACCTGTGTCAAATAGTTGCAAATAATTCTTAGTTTGTTTGAACCAGATGGGTGGGGGTCCGCTGAGTCTGCACCAATCAGACGCTGAGAGGTAAGTTTTCGGTCAAAGACGCGTTACTATATGTTGCCCTTGGCAAAAAAAAAAGAACATATTTGCAGCTGCTGTTTGATCCAGGTCTGTCATTTCTTTCCGTTGACTTTACATTAACTTTACATCCTATTTGACACCTTTGTCTCTTGCCTTTTTCTCTGTAGCAAAATATTCAGACATTGTGACCTCATGTTGGTAGATTCACACATTGTTTTGACTACATGTACGACTTGACCTCAAAAGCACACTACTTGAAGTACAACTGGATATAAAAAAAGCTTAACTTTTTTTTTTTTGTAACATATCACCCACATGAATCATTGTCTGCCTCTTGAAGTCATGTCAAAATCTTAATGCTGTATACCCATGTTACATTCCATTGTTTTTTGGGACAGTGCTTATATTTCTGTCTGTGCTTACAGTATGATTGATTCTTTTCTTTTCCCTATTCTCTTCTTTTGTAAAATAACTCTCAACACTGTACATTATTTATGGAATAAAACATCCAAACACTTATGTTTGAAACTTCACCTGTGGATTTTCGTTCTTTATTGTCAAACATGTGCCTCTCTGTGTTCTGAATAAAACCACATGAATGTGCTGAAAGTTGCTTTGAGTGACACAGTATGACTTGATTGGTGGTACATTTCTCCTGCATTGCAACATGGTGGCAATTAAATGTTCCTGTCAGCTACTTTATGGGCTTAGCAGCCTAATGAATACACGAGTGACAATATTCCTGGTCATTTTACCCAAACAAATTGACATAAACATGCAAAGTTACTCCTTCGTGTGCTATCATAAAGGGATGATATTCCTTGGAGATTATTTCATGTCAACAAATTGCAAGGATATTTACTCTGCTGCTGTAAAAACTTGTTAAATGGATGGAAAGTCATGAAAGCAATCCAATGAAACCTGTGCTTTTTTTGTATTCACACCAACTTCTATTTGGCATTTATCAACCACCATAACAATATTCACAATTTAGCCAGTTGGCTGTGTGACTGCGAGATAACCTTGTGTGAGAAATATCCTTGAATGACCCTATCTGGAGTAAATCCCTGGCACTCGGATAATCACGAGAGCTGGGAAACCTGCACAGTCCGATGGCTCATGAATACTTCAGCAGTGAGCTTGCTCATATATGCGAGCGGAGTCTTTGAAATGATTAGTCAAAGGATTTTCCACCAGTGCCTTGGTCAGTCCATGTTACGTAAGATGGGCAATTCCCTGGGGATGATCGGGATCTGTAACTGAACCATTCACTTCACATAGCCAAGTGTAATGGCCCACAGTTGGCCGTAATTGCACTTTGAAACCACCTTAAATTGAGCAAAAAAATGCTTTGACGAATCCCATGGGGGCGAGAAGAGAAAAGACTCCACCGATGAAAATTGGCAGTGCCTCAGAAAGCATGGCTTTGGTTACTGCTGCTCAACATTTGCATGGGCTTAAAAGATTGAGCTGCCCGTCAGGTTTGGGATTCAGATTTGAGATACAGGTAACCGGCATCCTGTCAGTGTGGTGTTGTTGAGGCAGATGTTGGACATGCACCTGCTCAACTTCTTGTTAAGTATCATCGTGAATTCATAATACTCCCTCTCTTTCTGTCACCCCCCCTCCACTTCCCCCTACCCCTCACCCCTCCCTCCTCTCCTCTCTCTCTCTCTCTCTCTTTCTCTTTCTGCTTTCCAAGACTCATGGCTGTGGAGGATGAGTTAAGGGGAGGACCCGTGATTGAGCCAAAAACCAGGATTTTCGCTGATCAGGTCTGTGAGACTGCTTCTTCTCTCGTCGAGTCCGTACGATGGCCCGTTCTGTAATGCTATCGCCCCCCAAAAACCCCACCCCATCACGCTCCACCTCTTCTTCCCCCGCTATTGTTATTATTTTGTCTGCTGTGTGTATGTGGTCCCTCTGATTGTCTTGCCCTGTCCCTGACCTGTCCCCGTGTTTGGGTTTGACTGTCGTCCGTCTGCCGACATACCTGGGAGCTATGAAGATCAAAGAGTGTTGCTGTTTGCATTCCTCAGCTCGAGCTATCAAGATGTCTGACTCTGGCCGGGTTTGTGAGCGTATCTCGGTCTGTGATGATGATGTTGCCAGTTCTGTAGTTGTTTCTGTCACATGTTTCTGGTTTTTTTTTTCGAGCATGTCGGGGTCGAAACGCCTTAAACCCGTTCCACACGTGATGCAGAACCAGACTTACACTCAGGTTATTGAACAGCTGAGCCCCAAATGCTGTGTGGTGCTGCTGTTGTGTCTTCAGGAGCTTCCCTCTTAGTGCTTCTCATTTCATGCTCCCAATCCCCCCTTTCTCATGCTCTCAATAATAAATAGCCCACCTCCAAGCATGAGTCATGCTGTAAATATAGTGTGTGCATGTGTACATATATACAGTGTGTGTGTATGTGTGTGTGTGTGTGTGTGTGTGTGCGTGCGTGCGTGCGTGCGTGCACATGTGTACATATGTGTGTTTGTTTGTGTGAATGAAAGCAACCACTCCTTTTTTTTACTGATTATTGTGCCCAGCAGTGGTAGAAGAAGTACTCAGATCATATACTTAAGTAAAAGTAGTAATACCACAGTATAGAAATACTGAAGTACAAGTACAAGTTCGTGTAACAGTACCAGGGTTAAACTACTACTTATAGAGAATTTCAGGGTAAAGTATAATAATTAACTGAAATACTGTATTGTTAATGTATTCTTGTGTTCAGAACTTTAATCATTCATTATTTTTGTATTCTCGATCTGAATTATATCTAATAATTATATCTAATATATGTAGTGGAGTAAAAGTATAAAGTATAGAAGTATAAAAAAGCATACATACTCAAGTAAAATGCAAGCACTTTAAAATTGTGCACTTAAGTTCAATTAAGTGAATGCTAGATTTGACCAGCACCAAGTCACCCAAATATCATTAAATTAGGCCAGTTCTTTGTTTAGGATGTTGACTTTCAATCATCTGACACAACTATATCTATCTATATCTGAATAAAAGTATCTAAAAGAGGTGTAAGTCAAAGTTCATTATGGTATGGTTCTGGAAGAGAAGGCCTTTTCATTCACATCTGCTGTAGGACAAATGTAAGGGCACTGCTAATGCGCCATGATTAGAACCAAGTGCATCCAAAATATTGAATAAAACAAACAGGGAGGATCCCTCACTGATGCCGGGCTTTTCTCAGAAATCTGTTGCTGTGTGATGCAGTTAATGTGCTCATATGCTAATCCTGTCCCTCAGAAAGCTCAGTTCTCTGTCAAATAGTCCAAAAAGCAGCCCCACTCAATAAATTTCTTCTTTCATTTGGTCATATTTGTAAATTTTTGACAATTAATGGCGTGAAAAATCAAAGAAATGCCTCACAGTAGATTTCTAATTACACATCAAAAGGACGAGAAAGAATTATGAAATATTCCAGGAGGAAAGAGCTGACAGAAGGTTTCAGAGCATTTCACTGATGGTCATTATTACAGCTAATGTGACAGCTGTAGACTGAGAAAGCCCAAAGGGGGAAACATTAAGAAAAATATATTAATATATATTTGGCAGTAATAATATGAGCACAAGTCCTCATTATTACAGAGCATAGTTACTAGGCTTGTGGCTATGTTACCTGTGTTATCTGTAATCCAGGGCTACAACTATTATTTTCATTGTCAATTAATCATTTTTTAGATTTTTTAATCAATTAATAGTTTGTTCCTTAAATAAGAAATAAAGAAAACAGTGAAAAAGGCCAATCCCGAAGCCAAATATTTTCTGTTTATTGTAATATAAGACAAACTCTCAAATTTCAGATCCTAAAATAGAGTAACAGAACAAATTCCTTTAAAATGACCTACACAATTAATCAATCATCAAAATGCTTGCTCTCGATCGACTAATCAACTAATTGATGCAGCTCTTCTGTGATCCAACTTGCACATTCCTATTTGCAAATATTGTGTTTTCTTTCAGCCTAGTTGGGTGCCAGATGGCGAAAGTTTGCAGCGTAGGACGATGAATTGAGTGCCACAAAGTGTGGGCAATTAGGGAGAAAAGGGTGTGTGGGATTTGATCTAGTGCAGATTTTAACATAAATAAATAGATAAAAACCAAGAGGGACTCACTTTTGCTGTAAATAAAAAGATTCAGGTCTTTTAGAAGCCCTATGATTCATGTTAAGTCTTGTTCACTGTCAGCAAGAAAAGGTGTTATAGCTGTTTTCTCGGGTTGAGCTTACAGTATTAAAGCAGACTCAGTGCTGTTATTCTGTCTAAAAAGATGTCATTCTGTGACCTAAAACAAGCTTTGAGATAATATCTTAGGACAACATTACACTATTGTTGCAGTAGTATGTTGCAATTTTGTGCTACCCTACGGATTTTATGTTGCCCCTTGAAACTGAAAATTACTTATCCGTAATCACAAAAAAGATTGCTCTCAACATTATTTCGGTATGAATCTGTCGTAATTCACATTCAAAATTCTAATTATACTGAAAAATCTGTGCTCATACAGAAAATACTCATTTGTCTTTAATTAAATCATATTGTGTCCATCTCCATGCTCATAGTGGCTATGCTCAAGATTTACGTTTAGTTTTTCCATACACACTTAGCTCAACTTGATTTAAATTCCTTATTCATCTTTTTTTCCCTCTTTTTTGAAGTTGATCCCTCATTTTATTACATAAAAACAGTGTTTTGTATATACCTGGCAGTACATCTGTGATTAAATTACAGGGAATAATTACCTTGAATTACTGATACCAAACTTTATTTTTTCTCTATTAACAAGTAAAATAATCAGTAGGTGGAGACTTGTTTATTAATCTTAGTGTGTAAAAAAAAAACTTAACAGAGTTTTTAAGACTTTTTTTTTTTAAATGAATTGCTTAGCAGGTTTATAAATCTGTGAAGACCTATTGATTAGTGTTAAAGGATTATACCATCGTTTTCTTTTCTTTTTCTTTTTTTTTTACTGTCCATCAGCAGCTACACATGACTTTATATCAATCAGTGACAATTTCAGCTCTAATAGTGCCTTGACAAAAATGTTTATTAGATTACAGAAGAGCACACCGCGAGCAGCAGCCTGCTTAACATTCAAACTGAGCTGGAGGTTATCTTCAGTGTGGTGTTTGAAGGAGCAGTGTACAACTCCAACCTCCTTTCTACTACATCTTTGAAGCTTACTGAGAATTAGGGGTCCTTTGAGCTAAATGCCAAAATGAGCATGCTGTCGCACTCAAATTTAGGCAGTATAAAGTTTACCAGGTTGACCAAGTACAGCTGAGGCCCATGGGAATGTGGTTACTTTTGCAGGTAAATTCAAGATTTTGGAGAAATTAAAAATGTGGCCTTGTTGGTACGTGAAATATTAAGGATCATCCAAGTTATTTCATTTAATTCCGATGGAGTTTATCCAATTGTTAACCAAAAACCGCAAATGTCAACAACATCACCATCATCTGAGACCTTTAATGTGTTAACAAAATTTCATATCAATCCATGTAGTTTTAGAGATTGGGTATAAACAGTGACACACAGGTATCGATGCTAAAATGCTCCTTTACTTTACATGCAGCTCATTGTGCTTGTTGCTTAAGTAGACGGTGCTTTGAGTGAGAATTTTGTGAAAATTACAGGTCAGTTTTGTATTTTAGCTTCAGGGCCACATTAACCACAGCGCTTACGACAAGCAGGGAGTTCAGCCTGGTGTGATGACACTTTATTGGGTGAGACTGCACACGCAGGAGCTGGGCTGGGGGGAGACAAGTAAATTGATAGGGAGTGAGAGGGGAGAGCCATGATGCCATTATATCCTCGGGCCATTGCTACCAACTTCCAAAACAACACCACACACTTAATTAGACCTTACGTAATAACACAGGTGCGGGATGCCATAATCTTTCCCACAAAAGTATTCTGATGCCTTAATAAACCCTACACAAAGTTCCACACAGACATTTAGAGATTTGAGACTCGTTCTATGAGAATACTGTACTGTAAAAAAGCATTAAATTTAGTTGCCATTAATTTAAAAGTTTTTTTTATTTTCACTAACATTATGATGTGACATTGTACAACTAAAAACTGCGAGTGATGGTGGTGTAACAGTGGATTGTGTATGCAGGAAACTGTTAAATCCTGTATTGTACAGCGCTGACAACAATAGTCAATATTGAAAATTAAATGAACTAATTAATTATATAATCATTGGTTGAATACATCCATCCAATTTTCTGCCACTGCTCTGCGTCCAGGTCACATTAATTGGTTAATTACTGTATATTGCTGTGAATTATTTTGACATTCAGCAGAGAGGTACTGAAAAATGTGATAGAAGTGTGCCTTATTGTCCCTACTAGGAATTTAAATTAAATTCTGTTGTTTTTAAAGAAAGGTTAATTTGGTGAACATTGCAAAAATAAAAACACTGTGTAAATCTGGTAGCAAAATATAATAAAAAGAAATGTTAATCCAATAAATCACATTATTTCAGGAACAAATTATGTATTTCAGTGGGGGTGGAATATATTGTATTTGATAATGTAATAACGTTGACTAATCATTTAACAAATTGAGTTAATGTATTATGAATTATTATTATTGAACAACCCCTTTAAGGCAATCAATGCCAGTTAAACAAATAAATCATTTTAAGACATTTTTGTACTCTTTTGCAGTATTTGGCAGTTACTGCACATTTAAAACACGTGTTAGCAGTTTTTTTATGTTAAGTTGATCATTTATAGAGGCTTACTTTAGATTTTTCTAAACTTTATAAATGTTTTGTTTTAATGAGCTGCTGCCAGCGAGGCGTATGAAGAAACTGCAGTGACATTTATGATATCAGTCTTTCTTTCATATAAGATTTGATTGCACTCTTTTAAAGGCAGTCATTGTTGGTACTTCTTGAGTCTTTGGTAATTTCTGAGTGTGTGTGGTGTGTGTTAATACAAAAATACTATTCTCTGTTTCTCTGTTTTTATGGCTATGGTGTTTGGATGTAATTCTGGGTTTTCCAAGTGTGTATATATATTTATCTCCATAGAGACAGAGTATTGCATGTTTGATATAAGCATGTTCTTCTTACCTTTCTGAACCAGGAAACACGCAGGATTCAGCTTTCCGAAATCTCTTGGACTAATCAGCTGCTTTCAGATGCAGATGTAATGTGGAGTGCACAATTTAACGCCTTTTTCTTTCTTGTCCTGAGCATGATTTCTGTTAATGATACACTGCATGGCACGCTGCTCTAATGCTTTCAGGCTGTTGGGTTGTCTGATAATGTAGTGCGTGTATGGTTGCCATTATGTATGTGTATGTAAATGTGCGTTAGTAAGCATTTTTATGTGTATCTATGTCCTTGTTTTCTGTTCACTTTTTGTTGCGCATTGTGTATGTACTGTTTGGGTGGCTGTTGTTCTCCTCAACCCTCACTGCCCTTCTTAATCCTCCTCCCCTCTGCACACAAGCCTTCCTTCCCTCTTTTGCTGTCAGCCTCCTCTCTCCTGCTTTCAATCCTCCTCTCCTCTCCTCCTCTCTCCTCTCTCCTCCTCTCCTCTCCTCCTCTCCTCTCCTCTCCTCTCTCTCCTCTCTCTCCTCCTATGTTGATGAGATACGGTGATTTCTCTTAGGGGAGGCGTCAGTCCATCCTAGTGCAGCCCCGTCTCGCACCTGTCCCACCCCGAGTACCCAGGTAATAAACAAGCCGGCAAACTCTCACTCTTCCATCCATAACCTGCTGCCTCTTTTCCACTTCTGCTGTTCTCTATGTGCGTCCCTGTCCATATGCAGCACCCTGTGAACTCATTGCAAGCCAACACACTGACAGGCCCACTCCATCTATCTTCCAGAAAAAGAGTCCCGTCACAGAGCGTTTGGACAGAGGTTGCTTGAAGGGCACGCCTCCGTGTTGAGAGAGTGACAACAAAGCATTTCAGAGATTTAAAGCTACACCAAGCAACTTGGAAGGGAGTGATATTCGTCTGAAATATGTCTGAACTATAGTGCCCATAAATCATATTATGCAATATCAGTAAAATGTGCGCAGCAACAGGCAGACCTGAGATCCCTTTTTATTCAAGGATGCCAAATGTACTGGAGAGGCAGGACGTATAGTGTTGATTAAATAAAGTTTGGGTTGAACAGCAAAAAATAAGAAAGGCAAGTGAGTAAAAGTCCCATTAATTTATGTCATTAGTAATGTTAAGCAACTCACAGTTATGGCATGGCTTGGATCAGCACGAACCTCTTTGAGCTGAGTCATCTGTGCAAAATAATTTCAGTGCAAAAATATCTGGTTCTTTGATAAAAAGTCATACAAACTAAAATTCTGGAATAAACACAAGCTTGTCACCTAGCTAAAAAATATGTGACGAGCGCACACAGAGCTTCTTCACAGCAGACATTTTGACTTGTCGCAGCAGGAAAAGCACAAGTGTCGCTGGTAACACTCGGCCTCAGCAGTGAGCCACAGTGACGCTGCAGCCAAAGCAGCTCAATGGAATCAAGTTTCACCTGTTTTTTTTCCTCCTGTGACACGTTAAAGTGTCTTGAAAAAATCCTTTTGGGTTCATGGTTATTGTAGTTCAGCCCACCATGAGTCGGCCATGTTCTTTGGTTAAAATGTACAAACTAGATCATTTAGTTGACCCATCGGTGAAGCTACTGTTAGAAAATGTTTTAAAGTTTCTGAAAATGTTTCTGCCACTGCATGTTAAACTCAAATCCCTTTGACAGTAATGAGACCTGAGAAACAAGTCTTTTGTTTACATGACAGTTACAGTGTAGTTAGATAAAAAAAATCTTGCTTTAGAGCCACTGGTTAAGATGTCCCTGTCTGTCTTATGGTAAAAGAAGATGAAGCCGGTGTGAGGCATTCGTTTTCTCTTTCCAGGGAAACTTTGAAAATCTGATCAAATCGGACATACTGGTAATGAGTCAGTGTCTGGAACCATACTACGGGCCTGACCTGGTGCCAAATTGTATAATCCTGGAAACTAATCAGAGTTTATAATGCAGGCCACCTCAGTTAGTCAGGAAGAGATCTCTGTTACAGTTCTGATTTAAGCTGAGAAGGTGCATTTTTACAAAAGGCTATTTCTTCCATGCACATCCCGCCTAATGCAGCATTAAAGTCTGCTCCTCTCTGACAAATGATGAAAGTCATTTATGCGCAGTGCTGTGATTACCATCATATGAAGTAACTTCTGTCTCCTTCAACACAGAACAATACAGAGGTTTTCTTTGTTTTTCCAGACAGAAAGTGGTTGTAACCTTCTATGGTTTTGTTGTCACCCTCCCAACACAAAAGCCTTGTGTCTCCTGATAAATCTGGAAATATTCTGTGACAGACCTTGGAAAGGCCGTTTATTTTATTTGGATTATTTGAATTGAATCAGGTTTCTTTTTTCACCTTTTGTTCACCAGTGAGCATATTACATGCCTTGGCAGAAATGCACAGTAGTACTACAGTAGGTTAGAGCTTTGTAATGTCTTTTCAAAATATGAAACATTAAATGTTTTGTGTTTGACTGTTGCAGCCCTCTACAAATCTCTACAAATGAAAATGCCATTTCTTGTTCCCACACACAGTTCAGTTCATAACTTGCAACCCACTGACTTATATGCCAACATTATTATTCGCAAATAATTTCCATGTCATATACGGAGACCTTCCTGTAACTCTTTGCATTGGGTAAAATCACTGAAATGCAGAGAAATACAACAAAATCAATGAACACCATTGATTCTTAAGCTCCGCTACCTTCAGATGTTGGCATTTGCAAATATTTGACTCAGATTTTCATCACATTTAACTCTCATTTCATTTTTTTCACTTACCCTTGATAAATATTAACTGTAGAACCATAAATCTTAATAAACAATAGTCAACTACACAACCATTGAAGTAGTAGTATTAGTAGATAGAATATACAGTATTATTTTGATTACATTAGGATACAGAATCCTTTTGGTTCAATTTTGAATACAAAATTGTTATTTTCTGCCAAGCAGCTCTGCAAAAACATCCAAATTAGGATAGAATACACACAATCACCTGTTTCATGGCTCCATAGACTTTGTCCAGATTTGTGAACAAGAAACATCTCATGTTGGGTCTGTTTACTGGTTAAATACCTGGTTAAAAAACAGGCCCAAACAAGAGATCCTCATTCTTGGTGATAAATCTGGCCGAGCATCTCTGGAATATTGTGCGTATTCTCCTTCAGCGTAGATTTTCTGTTTTCCCTCTCACACAACATATTTTTTAACCGCTGTGTTTGATTACACACATGAACTCTCATTATTTCCATTCAGTTTCTCATCCCTCCCAGCACGCCCTCAGACAAACAACGGGAATTATGGGAAATCTCCGTATCTGACCCAATCCTTCCCTGAAGAACACTGATTAATGTGCACATGTTTCTTGTGTGTTTTTTTTCCGTGTCTTTCAGTGAACGTCTGTCTCTGATATTTATGTGTCTGTGTTTGTGTTTGGCACCTGGGCACATTATTTGGTTGAATGGTGGCGCAGGCCAGTTGTTACGGTGCGTCTGATGATGTGTGACATGCGTACCAAGTTTGTTATTTTATTTGTTTTGCGTCCGTTTTAGAGCTCTCCACCTGGCAAGCTAGTCATCTCAAGCCATACTGGGGTTCTTTTGAATGAACAACTGCTATATATAAATTGATCAAACCAACACTTACGGCAGGTTTTTTTTTTTTATTTTATTTCAAATGTGGAGGTGAGAAAGATTTTGACAGTTTGCTCTAGACATCCACGATTTAAATTCATTGGAGATTGGAGGAGATGGGTAAGAACCTGTGTGTATGATACTCTATCAGCATCATTCCTATACACCTTACATTTCAAGTGTTTTGTGTTTCTGTCTCCAGTACAACAATTTTCATTAGCATTAAAAAAAAAAACACTCTCACACCGAGCTGTAATTGAATGCACCAAGTAATCAGACACTACAGCCCACAGAGAGTGAAGCAAGTTTGGTAAGTTAAAAAGGATGTCAGTAAACATTTTGCCATGTCCTTGTTCGGCTGCTCGATTTCTGGGTTTAATAGGCATGTGTATTGGTCTACACATGGATATTAAACGACACTGTTGGTTGTGTTTGACAGTAACGAAGTGTCAGTGGAGTCATGTTACTGGCATCCTGTAAACTGTCTGTAACCATTACTAGATCCTGTAGCTGTTCATAGCACCAGTTAGCAGCTGAAAATGTTTTCATTCATTTTGGTTCTGATTGAGAAGAGAAAAGGCCTGCTAATTCACATCAAATTTTGGGGGTAATTTTTTTTTTCTTTTTTTGTTCTTCTTTTCACTTGTTTTCTTTTAAGTGAAATGGGAACACCTTCCACTCACAATGGACACACCCATCAGATACAGCTTATCCAGTGATAGTTTTCTTTTGATCCTTTTGATTCATTTTCTCTACTGGATGCAGACCAAACTATCCCTCCTACTTCCTGTCTTTCCCCTCTACAGCACGTCATTCCATCCATGTGGTATCTCATACTTCCTGTATGTAAGCATCAACAGTGGTATTTAATGTCATACACACTTTCCGGTGTTTGATAAGAAACAAAAACTAAGTTCAATTATTGCACATATTTCCAAGCTCTTTTCGACGGCTCTGCACTCACTGTACATTTTTCAGTGACTCAGAGTCTCTGTAATTATGTCTAGACACCACACAGCCAATGTGCCAGGCAAGATAAATCAAGTGCAATTATTTCAAGAGGTTCTACTCAGGTCTGGTGGTAAAACTGTGATTTCCAGCTTTCAAAATGCTTCTATATTCAAATCACCTTGCAGTAGCTCTTGGAAACATTAAGCACCATTACGAATAGAGTCCTCGTAGTTGTCTATTGGCACAATAACCCGATTGTTTTCTCTCCCCACTGCTCCTGCACAGACGTCAGTGAACAAGACTGGGAGTGAAGGCTTGCAAACAGACCTTGATATACGCTAATAATGAAACTAGTATTGCATTGCTGTTATTCTGCGCCAATGTAAGTAAGACAAGATGGCAAAACCAAACTTTGACTTAATCGCTAATCAAAAGCTCCAACCCAGGGCGAACACCCATGCAGCAAAGTCACTGCTACGAGATCAATGGGTTTGGGTTGAACATTTTGGTTGGTGAATTTGACAGACGTTTGGATTTCCTGCCAGGCTATAGGATGCACTTTTATCTTGCTCTTTAAATTTGGCTCTGAGCTCTCTGTGGCTTGACGTTTCTTTGCATGTTTTTAGCAATAGGCTGATGCTACAGTATGTGCTGTTAAGATATTTTTGGACACCATGATTGTAGAGTTCCTCTGTAGTCTTCAATTTAAAATACTTACAGCTACGCAAGCTCACAGATTTACGTAGAGACTTACTGAAAACTGATTTGTGCTCATTGGCAAAGAATGACTCACTTTACTTCCTGACTTTTCCTGACACCTGTCACCTGACAAACACCCCTTGCTACTCATCCCGAAAGGATCAGGACCCTTTGACCTCAAGAGTTTTAATTCCCCTTCATCTCCTCTTTCCCCGTGTCCCTTTTCCTGTGCCGCCATTTCTATTGGTGTACGTCATGCATCAACTTCAGTAACTCATTTGGCCCTCTCTCTCCTCTCTCTGTCTCTCTCTGTCTTTCCGTGTGGTTCTTCCGATCCCTTATCACTTGTCTTTTGTTTTTTTGTTTTTTTCAAAATTCCTCCTTACTTTGCTTCCGCCATTGCTTTTACATGTGCTCATTCCAACTGGTTCGCTGTATCTGTCGATGTTGATGTTTGCCACTTCCACACAATTCGATTACGTCCTTCTCTGGTGATTTTCCTCCTCGTCCTCTTCCCATCTGTATCTCACTTTCCTTACTTCCTCCCACACTCTCACACCTCCACAACATGTGATTTTTTTTCCCTCTACATGTCACATTATCTGTCTTGATTGGACATCTCCTTTACAACTCCTCACATTCCTCCCATCGCTCATTGAATGGCCTCTCTCCTACGACCATCTCTCCCCGCTCCCACTCCTCTTTCCCCTCCCCTCTCTCTCTATCTCGCTAGGAGGACCAGCTTTCCTCCCTGGGTTCTGCAGACCCCGGTGTGAAAACTGAAGGTGGAGGGGGAGGTGGTGGAGGCGGAGGAGGACAAGGAGGAGGAGAAGGAGGAGCGGTAACCAACGATCAAGGCCTCAGAGTCTCTTCCTCGGGTATTTCCTCTGACAGCTCGCCCCACAATGGAGTCCTCCCCCAAACTGTAGACCCTCCCTCTCTACCCACTCCTCATCAGCATCCTAGTCAGAATGGAGAGCTCCGTGGCAACCAAACATCCTCCCCCATGACAACCTCACGGGCAACTGGAGCCACGGCAACAGCAACTACAGGCATAGCAGAAGAAGGGGGAGTAGGTCAAACACAACACTGAGCCAAATCAGAGAGAGATGACACAAAGGAAAAACACTGTCCCCGTCTTTCCCATTTAGCGAGATGATGCTTTGAAAAGAATTTGCCATAGATATTCTCATTCCCCGGGCAAGAGAGAGGAAAAAAAAGAAGTGTGCAGGAGACGAATAGTAATCACACAGCCACTGTACAGCGCATAACACATGAACACACAACACAAAGGGCTCTTCAACGGACACTTGTTCTCTTGACGCTCACGTGGAGCTTCAGTTAGTATCAGTCTTGCAGGACAAGATAATGATACCTCATAACACACTGTTTGAATCAGTCAAACAAAGCATTTGACGTACATACTGAGCCGATATGTGAACATCTGCTCTGTGCACTCATTGCCTGTCTGTGGCTTCATGAGAAATGAAAACATGTGAGGAACAAGCACTACTGAATGTCTTGCACCCCAAAGACTTCATAGTAGCCATTAGCGTGTGCTATAAGCAAGCTTATAGTAACTCTTGACTCCCATGGATGTAGGTGCATTAAAATATACCCATCCCGAACACGCCAGGCTGCAAATTGTTTAGGTGGAGCTGTGGTGATGTAGTCTGGCTTTCTTAGTGCCTTTGAGTGTTTTTCAACAGGGTTTTCCAATAGAGATCTGATACGGAAATAACAGACGGAGATCCATGTTAGCTTTGCTAGACAGAGAAATGATCTATGGGCTGAAAACAGAGATTCAAAGACACAAGATCAAGCGTCATAGAGGTTTGAGTGACAGAAGACATTTTTGGAAACTTTTCTTTTTTTCAATCTAAGGGACTTCTTGTTTTTGGACTGAGCTCGTGCAATTTTTCTCTTCTCAATCTCAGAACCGATATGTGATAAACTGGTGCTAAACAGAAACAAATGGTGCCATTTTCCAAGTCAAATGTCTGTGTCTGCCATAGCACTGCCTCTTTCATGATTCACTCACTGTCTTTTCTCTCTCTCTCTTTCCTGCAATTTGTCTCTGACAGGACTTTTTTCCCCCCCAATATGGTGTTTTGTATGTGTCTTTGTCTTTGTTCTTTGTGCATCCTGTTGTTGTTGTTATGTCTAATGGGGTTGTTGGGTTTTCCATATCTGTGTTTTAGCGGCACCCTCCTCCAATCTCTGGTTTTATTTACAGTTAATAAAGCAGCTCCCCAGCTCAAAATTGATGGATCATCTAATGAACGGTTCATTTCGGATTTTTAGAGACCGAGACCCAAAGTGATATTTTCAATTTTACACAGAGCGCTAATAATTTTAAGATTGCATTAAGCCATTTTGGATGAAAATGATGAATCGAGTTTATACACAGCTTTTAAATGTTTTTTTTTTCCTGAGTTAAAAAGTGTTGGTCCATTGTGTTCATGTACAGAAGATAAGTGGTGCCATTATTAGTAGAAAATCATTTTTACCTTTTTTCCTTTTCAGTTTTCACCAAAACTGATGTTATAAATGCATATGGCTACTGAGTACAGATTAGTTACTGTCCCTTTATGTTTTTAGTTTGAGGTACTGACCATATTTATTTCAATAAATATTGCCAGTGTGATATATATATATATATATATATTAACACGTATAATCTTGTTCCCGAATATGTGTTTAAAGACCATTTCAACTATTTAGGTTCGCTTAGCCTGCCATTAAGTGCCTGGGATAAATATATTGAGCATCCTTTGGCCAGTAGACTAGCTAGTCATCGACCAAATGCACATTATAAAGCCTTGCCTAAGACAATAAGAACATGTCACACATCCCTGGTGTTTTAAACATTCCAGTGATGACATACTTCTTTGTGTAGTTTCCATAAGTTGAAGTTTCATTTCAAAATGAAAAGAGTGGCATACATAATATGTATAATTTCGTATCTCTGAAAAACGATCGATAACAGCATTAAAGCAAACTAAAAGATGTTTAAAGAAAACTGTTTCATTCACAGTCAATTTTAATGACGTCTTTTTGAAATGAACTCTTCAGTTTCTCATGTGTCAAATGCTGAAAACACGAGTCTTTGAAATGTTTGTAATGTGTATCCATGCTCCTTCATTTTGTGTATGAACTGTCTGTTGTAAGGTTTGTCTGGAATTTGTTTTTGTCTCTGTGGCCTCACACACTGGTGTCGCTCTGCAACAACTCAGCTTGTTTGAACGCGCAGGTTGAACCAAGAGGAGTTGAAGAGTCACACATCAGCTCTGTGTCAGCCATTTTTCTCTTCAGAGAGAACAAATCACTTACTTTGCAGTGTCAAAGGTCAACATGGCCAACGCTAGTACTTTGTAGGCCAGTGCTAGTGGATTAGCTCATACTCTCCAGCGAATGTTTAACTGTTGAACCACCAAATGTTAATATTTCTAGCAGTCTTACGCAGGGAATGATTGTCTTCTATTTAGACAGCTTGTAGGGCTACTTTTTTTCTTGTGAAATTACTTGTGTGTGAAGAATGTTGGATTTAAAGCGGTCTAGGTTTGAACATCAGTGTCTTTTCAGAGATGTGAGATGATCCGTGATTGAGAAATTAACATTGCTGTGAAAATACCTCAGTGACTCAGGTAAACAAGCAGTTGCCTCAGAGCTGAACACAAAAACTATAGAAAAGAGATGAGTCCAGCTTTGGAAAGACTGCCACCATGCAGATACTCGGTCTCTAGCTATGCTTTAATAGCACCTGATCAAGCACCCTCCCCCGTTTCTTCTCTCTCTCTGTCTCCCTTTTTCTCTCCCCCTAGCCACTCTCAAAGCTTCATGGAGGACAATGTGGAACCTAATTGGCTGATGCACCATCGGCAGTCCACAGGGTGGCATGGCCAAATGTCCAGAGCCCTCTCTCGTGACGCGATTGGCTGACAAAGGGAGAACTTGGGGCATTGGTCCCATTCTCTTTGCTCAAAGGATGGTGCAGAGCCCCAGCGGACCATGTAAGGAAATGCTGGGTTTTTTTTGTACTTTACTTGGGCCCTCTCTCTCTGATTTGATAACGGGATTTTTTTTTTTTTTATTTCATTTTTAATGTGTTTGACGCCTCTTGCTTGGATCTACATTTTACTTTCAAAAGGTAGGCTGGACACACATATTGGCGTTTGTTAGCCTGCCGAGCATGCAAAGAACAGCTATGCAGTCTGATCAATCAGCAGAACGGAGGAACACAAAGGCCAAGGAAGGCGTGATGCTCAAAAGGAGAGAGAGGGGAGGTGTATTGTGGGTAAGATGTATTTCAAAGGTGCTTGACTTCTCTTAAAATTTCAGTCAAAGCTGATTTACTTTCAAAGCATTTATTTCCGTCTATCTCTCTCTCTCTCTCGTAGTCTTTTCAAATTACCCTTTGATTCCTCTTCATCTACTCACTCTTTATCTATCTAGGATTCTCAAAGCATTATTTAACCACTTCATTTTTACTCCATTTTAGACTCACTTGATCTCTTTCTCGATTCATAGTTTTAGCTCTTCCGTTCGAATCTCTTTCAGACTTTGATTTTAAAGGAAACTAAATATGCACAGCCTAATACAACAAGTGAAAAACTGCTTCAGAGCAAAACTCTTGCTTCATTGAAGACTTTGAAAAACCGGACAGAATGTTATTATTTATATTTCTATGATACTGCTTATTCTTACAATAGTATTAAAAAAAAACTCTTCATCAGAAATCTTCCGGAGCAAATATTTATTTCTTGATATAGATAGATGCCTCTATCTAATGGAAGTTCATAAACAATCCATTTTATATGAATCAAGTTTTATTACTAAGACAATCTTGTGGAGAGAACCGTTGCCCTAAAGGACTGTGACGAAAGGGACAAACTTGTGCTTTACCTACTCCCCTTACAGCAGTTTGCACGTTGCTGTGACCTGTGCCCTCCCCCACCCACCCCCCTCTTAGTTATGACCATTCAAAACAAAAACGAAAAAAGTGGACGGATGTTTCTCGCCCCACCGATCGCCATGGAGCTCTCCATTTACGGACGATGTGAAAGTTGGATGAGGACATTCTTACAGCTATTGTTTTGTACTCCACTTCGACTATCTGTCTGTAGAGTTTTAACCGAGCAGAGGATGAACTCTTGGTTTCAGTGTGGCCACATTTCTGCAGTTCAAATTTGCGGTAAAACTCCCCATTTATTTCTATGGATGGACTCCACTGACACCAGTCTGAGTTAAAATCCCTGCCGTGTCCACTTCTGACTGAAACAGAGAGAGATATGTTAGAGGTCCTGCTGAAATGAGTGAATGTGTTTGTATATAAGTGTGTGTACTGGCTAAATCTTTGTGTATATACTGGGTAAATGTGTATATATGGTATGTCTATGTGTATATACAGTTTGTTTGTATATGCAGAGTGTACAGTTATTTTTTCCTCTAATGTTTCTCTCTCTTTCTATGAATAGGTCTTCTCAAGTTACCAATACTGAGGCATGGAAAGGTTTTTAAATGTACTGAGCTATCAGAGGCACTTTCTGTGCAGACTTAGAATATCAGCAAGGTCTGTCACTTCTAGCTGCGTTCTCGAAAGGCTCTCATACAAGAAGTAACTCACATAATCTTAAGCTTGCACTCATTTTCTGACCAACTAAAAAGCTTTTCTAAGTAGATTTGGGTGACAAAGCAATGTTTGTACATATATAGACTAAGACAATTTTTCCAGAAACCTCCATCTGCATTTCTTTGAAAACTCTCGACCTGTTTTGAGTTCTTGCGTATCTGACTTTCATTTTAGGTTCCTATGGTATATGTTTGCAACGGTTGTCATTCAGAGGTATATATTTATTCCGACAACCCTTATATATTTCTTGAAATTTTGTTCCCCAAATTCTGCCTCTCGTGGAGCCTTCTAACCTTTTGTTAAGATTCGGTTAGACTGGCAAATCCTTCCATGAAAGTATACTGTCATTACTTAACATTGCTTGTTTTTGTATAGGTCCTTACTAAATAAGTGTGCCTCCTCCCTTATACTCTTACTAACCTTAGATCCATCCACTCCGCTGGTCACACATCTTCATACCCCTTGACAAGCCATAGCCCCCCCTCCCCAAAACTCCTCTATCGTTGTTTTGACAGGACAGACATTTGGGGATTTTGTGTATATTAATGGAAGAGTGCTGTTGAAGAGTGTATTGCAGTTGTATATGGATTTGTTATGAATGTGGATATTCTGATCATTGAATTATTATTGTAATAATGATAATAATTATTGCCACTTTTGTTGATTAATTCCTTTGATGCGGTTGATGAAGATGCCATTGTTCCTCTTTTTTCTTTTGGAATACACCGGAATTTATATTTTTCGGGTGGGTGAATCTGGAGATAGAAATACGTAAATAAATTAATAAATAAACAAATAATTAAATTCTTAACCAGGTGTGGAAAACGTGTGTTCTGTTTCTAATTTGAGCTTTTCTCAATTTGTCAAAGCACCCATCAATCTTTGATAAAGAGTCTTATGACAGTGTATGTTTTTCATATTGTTAACAAATCTCAAGAGCTGCATTGTTGTCCAAAAACTTTTTTTTTTTTAAAAATGATGTGGCACACAGTTGCACTGGGTGACATATTCCTGCATTACCATGAGCACATATAAGTCTCTCATATACCATCCTGCTGCCATAAATTATCACCAGAGCGCCAAAAGTGAATTAGTCTGTGGCTGAAAATAGTCCCAGCAGTGCCCAACAATTTTAGTAAATCAATGAGCCTGAAACTACAGATTTACATCTTCAGTAGAAACAAATGGACCCCGAGACTGAATGCCAAATACAAGGTAAGGAAGTCAAAGTACTGTGCGTGATAAGCACATTGTTCATTTTGATCCTTTCATGGGATTTGTTGAGAAGGACAGAAGTATTGAATATTGCCAGCCTTATTCTTGTATCCTTGTAGACAAAGGTCACAACAAATGATTAGATTAACTGATTCATTATTAAGTATAAAAGGACAGGAAGCAGAGAAAAATGCAAAGCCTTTCCCAGACCCCAAGTAACATCTTTAAATTGATGGTTTTATCCAATGAATAGTCCTAATATATTTCATTTACAATAATAAGTGTCAAGTAGAAAGTCCTCACAGAGATTGGTACCATTAGATGTTTAGTATTTTTGCTTGAAAAAGGACTGAAATGAATGATTGACTGATCGCTGTCAGTCAATCATTCATTTCCAGATAGGTTTCCAGATGGGTTTAGGCCTGCTCATCTGGGTCGTCTACATGTTTCCTGCACCTCAGCACTGTGTTTCTTCTCTTGGTGAGCAGAGCAGATCATTTCCTCACACTCTCCCCAGCCGAGGTGCTGAGAGCGTGGATGGCAGGCAGGATCTGGGAACTGGGGACTCGCCTGAATATAGCAAGCTTGTAATTATCCTCATCCTCCTACACTTAATGGCCTGCAGGTCCTCAGTGGGTTGGCAATTTCTGAGTTTGGACAGCAGAAAAAAAATTTGCACAGTGGAGAAGCAAAAGACGGTTCATGCTGTGTAAACTGAACAAACAGAGCTGAGAGTCCCACCTCAACCTGCTCCAGACCAAAGCACCAAATACATTCATGTAATTATACTGCCAGGTGACACAAGAACATTCATGCCACAATGAAATGTTGATAAGGTTTTCATTTTTTATGTCAAATGATGTACCTACATGATAATGTACAGAAAATATGCATTAATGGATAAAATCTCATCTCTCAAAATGCCATTTTACTGTAACTCAAACATTACATCCATAGTGATGTAAAATAATCTGTGATCTTTATAGACCTCTATTGGCAACAGGGGGAATTACAACAACAGAGTTCATAGTGGCTGTGGTCACTGAGCTATGGGGAAACACAATTCACAATAGCAAACATAATTCTACCATAATTAGCAACATCTCATCCCATGTTCAAGGAGGGAGGTATGCAGTGATAGAAATATGAATCAATACGAATGCAAAATTGGGAAATGGAAGAACCGATAATTGTTTGTGACATAAGCGTAAGGTGATTTGCGTGATTTTATATATATATATATAGAGAGAGAGAGAGATACAGATATACATATATGCATACACAACATAATTGTGTTGGGAGTTATGTGAGATCACCAAAATATCTTAATAAGGATGACAGCAGTGAAACTGGACCCACTTTAACAGCCTAACAAACATCTGCAGAAGATGAGATGTCAACCTGATGAGAGGCCTAAGTAGGCAAAATAAGTTAAAACACCAGTGTGGTTCATAGATGTGTAAGGACATCATAGTGTGATCTGTATAATCTGTCTTGATTCATGCAGTAGCAGGTTGAAAATAAGAGGTAGTTTTAAAAAAACATTATACATACTGTAAATGTGTCACAGAGCGTTTCATATGCAGAAGCAAACACACAAAGTTATGATTGCTCCCTCTCAGAAACTACTGACATGGTTCACAACCTGTGTCACCTCTATTACAAACAATTATGACATAGCTATTTGCGCTGGATTAAAGGTATTGCAGTGTGTTGTGTGTGTCTGAGTCTATTTTCTTCGACTTCCGCAGGTGGCAGGACATGTTTTCACGATGCTTTTCGGAAATGCGGGATAAGCAGACGACCTGGCAACCCGTCGGTCTAATCTGGAAAGCGTTGTGAAGTCTCGCGATATCGAAGGCGGTCACTGCCTGAGAGGAATAATGGCCGCCCTCGCAGCAATGGCTGGAACAGGGAACAACACAAGAAGCATACCGGAGCGTTTCAGCTGACCAGGAGCAGCGAAACCCGCCGGGCACCCCCTCCTACCCGGTTTTTAGAACGGATGGGTAGAGGGGGTCTTGCCAAAGGACACAAGAAACGAAAGAGACTCGGAGGGGAGAGGGAGGAGAGCTAACACTACCTAGCTGGCCGCCAACACGGTTGTCACTGCCGGGGGAACAAACCCGAGTGTCCCGGACAACAGTGCGGAGAAACGGAGACTCAAACAGCCGGCCTGTCGCTGTGAACATGAGCGGACCGGGGCAGGACAGCGAGCCGGAGGCGAAAGTCCTCCTCATCAAGCGGCTGTACAGGTAAGTTACGGAGGCCGTTTTTTTGGCGCAGCTAAAACGAGTAGCTAATTGTTGTGGTAGCTAACAGTCAGTGTTTGGTACCACAAGAAAAGGGTCCACCTATTCTCCAGCTCAGACACCTGTCACGACGACGGGGGGCCTGTGAAACTCCGGACTCACTCACTTAGAACAAAAGTGCAGATGTGGAGTTGTGGCTCCTTTGTCGTTTTACAGAGAAATGCAACAGGAAGGGTTTCGGTTTCTGCTGCACTCTTGAGCTCGCAGAGTCAACCCTGTCGTGGAGTTCATGCCTTTTTCTTTTGTTTGTTTGTTTGTTTGTTACGCCGCCCAGGGCTGTGGTGGAGTCTGTGCACAAGCTGGATGTCATCATCGGCAGCAAAGCATCCTACAGAGAGGTCTTCAAGCCGGAGAACATCAGCCTCCGCAACAAGTAAGTCCACCAAAGGAGGGTAACTTGAACCCACCACAGGCTGCACACAGTCTGAGCATCACAGCTGTTATGGACACTGTCATGAGTTTTCACCTGCAGCTCATTCAGATGGAAAGGCTGTCTCTTCCTCTCTTTGATGCTGTGTGTTCAGCTAGGCTGACTTCACCACAGAGTATCTCTGTTCAGATCTGTTGTGTGTATCTGTCCAGGACTGCACCTAAGGCTTGGTTTCACCGTCAATCACTTTCTATATATATTGATTAGTTGTTTGATCTGTAAAATGTCAGAAAACAGTGAAAAATGTTGATTACTGATTCCCAATAACATCTTTAAACAGCCTGAGATTTTACTTTCAAGCTAAAGAAACCAGAAAATATTCACATTTAAGAAGCTAAAATCAGAGTTTGAAACCTTTTTAGAAAAAAAACTCTAAACAATGAATCACATATCAACGTTTCTCAATTATGTTGTCGTAGTGTAATAATCAACAATTAATCAACTAATCTTTGCAGTTTTTATTCTATCCGAATCCAGTTCACACCTAGAAATGGGCTCGTTCATCTGAACTGACCACTTCTGCTTCAGTAAAGTCATTTGATCCTATATGAAAAATTGGAACCAGAACAAAAAAGAGAACCTACTAATTCCTGCTCAGTTTCACAGTCTGTGAACAGAACAGCACTTATTTTCATACAGGATACAATCAACTAAAAGCTCAAAAAGAGAAAGAGGAAGTTGGAGGTAAACATGAGACAGAGACTTGAGCGCAGAGGAGATGGTATCTCATCACTTTTCAGTGAGCACCATCCGACCTGTGCAGTCAATATACACTCTAAGGGGTTCACCGTAGACGGTACTCATGGCTGCATGTGAATTTTAAACGGTTGACTGATTAATAAATCAGACAGATGATTTATCTGCTCCTTCTCTAATCATCTGTTAATTGTATTGTTTTCATGATAAGGTCCTAGTTCAAACTGTAAAGATTCGCTGCTGTTATTTGGCATTTATTTGGGTTTTTGATAAAAAAGACTATTTAAAAATGTCACCTGGGGCTGTAAGACTTTACAACTGCATATTTATATATAATAGCATATATCACTATTTTCTGACATTTTGTAGACTAGCTGATAAAGGAATTTATCAAGGAAGTAGTTGTCAGATTAATCAATAATGAGAATAATGGTTGGTTTGCACGACAATTAAAGGATTGTTCTTTGACATTGAAGGAAAGATGGACCAAGCAGAGAAACATCTTTTCAAAGAAGACATTAAGACTATAACTGCGTGTAGCTGTCCGACTGCATTAACATAATCTTGTCATTGGCTGCGCTCTTAAAGTGAGGACTGAGATTTCACAATGTTCTGGTGAATGGCTCTGACTTCTGAATCATTTTACACACACCATGTGAGTCACAGAAGGGAGAGGCATGCTTATTAGAGATGGCACAAATATTTCCTTTTGGCTGTTTTCATTTTTTCATTATTGATTAAAATGCAAATTTTTTACTCGATTAATCATGAAAGTATACCCAGCAGATCTTATCGAACCCCACAGTCCAAAACCAAAAGCTCACCTTAATTTACTGTCATATGACAGAAAAACATCAAATCTTCACACGTGAGAGGCTGAAACCAGCAAATTATTGGCATTTTTAAAAAATGACTGAAATTACTTATCAGTATAAAAATCCAAAATATCAAGTTGTTTTCTAATTTTCTGTTGATTGATAGTGTTTCAGCTCTACTACTATAAAGACATCAAAATATGTGTACAAGTTTGTCCTGCTAGGTGTTTCTTCCTCTTCTTAGCCCTGCCTATTCATGTGAGACTAGACTGACTCATTGGTCCACTTGTCAAACCGGAGACCCAACTACTTCCTTAACTTATGCATGTTTTTGTTTTTCTTTCTGTGTGTTTCCAGGCTGAGGGAGCTTTGTGTGAAGCTAATGTTTCTCCATCCCGTCGACTACGGCCGCAAGGCTGAGGAGCTGCTCTGGAGGAAGGTTTACTATGAGGTCATCCAGGTTATCAAGACCAACAAGAAGGTAACTGGCTTGCAGCTGTAGAAAAAAAAAGCTCCCTGTATATGTTTGCCAGCCACTTTTTATCTGTTCTTAGCTGCTGTGACATCCTGGCTGCCATGTAAAGTTCAACTCTACTCTGAAATCTGCCATTTTGTGGCCACGGGTGTGTAGCGTCCTTCATAGAGCACCAACAGTGTGAACTGTGCTGTGCTGTGCTGTTGGACCAGCACAGGAAAGCCATCATTTGATTTCTGTTACATAATGTGTAGAGTTTTAGCCAGAGGAATAAAATATCGAACTAACTCTTTACTGTGTTTCAAAGCCTAGTGAACTTACACAAATCATACGGGGAAAAAAAACAAAAAACAAATGTCATCAGTAGTTGAGTTTTAGTCATTGCTTTTAAATGTGTGTGAGTTACAAGGTTTCCTCTTGGGTAGTTGTCTAAGAGAGCTGCTCAAAATTTGATAAATGTCCTCAAGTGATGTCATTTGAGTCAGCGTCAGTTTGGGTTGAAGACCACAACTTTAAAATGAAAGAAAATCTGAGTGTGGAGTAAGAAAGAAGTGTGCTTACCAGACCTCTGTAATCTGCTGCTCATCTCTGTGTGAGGCGTGTTTATCACTGCAAGCATTTGTACTCCAAACAAACTGTCATGGATAGAGCTGCATTGTTTGTAATATATAGTGTCATGTTTTGACAGTGAAGAAGAATACATGGTATTATTAAGAAAGACTGTATATATTTGGTTTTGCTACATCAACTTTGAGTCTTTTACTCTTCAGTATGAGTCAGACAATATTAAAGGTACCTGTTGTGGTACTACTGTAAGATTCAACTTACCTCACAATATTCATAAGCTTGCCAGTTAATCTTCATTTCCTTGTAGTTATTGTGGGAAGTGATAATTTCTTAACCACTTTTTTTGCATCAGATGTTTTCCCCTTTTCTCTACATGTGCACATATTTTAGTGTTGTATACCTTTGTGCCATTTTGATGCTTATTGTAAGTTTGCCACGTAGCTCCTGTGCATTCTTATCCTGATTATATCTGTAATGTTTTGGCTCCTCTCTTTCCTTCCCCCCGCTGTAGCACATCCACAGTCGCAGCGCTCTGGAGTGTGCCTACCGCACACACCTGATCGCCGGAGTGGGTTTCTACCAGCACCTGCTGCTGTACATCCAGTCTCATTACCAGCTGGAGCTGCAGGACTGCATCGACTGGACCCACGTCACAGACCCACTGATCGGTAAGATGTGCAAAACACAAATTTATAGCCATAGATATCAAACTTTCAAACAGACAAGCAGCATCTAATCTTTTTTGTCAGAAGTTGGCTTATATTTAAAAATAAAAAATATAATAAAGTATTTAAAAATCTTAAAAAATGATTACCCATAGGCCTTTTTCCACTGATGACGTTTTGACATATCATGCTGGGAAAAGCAAAATTCAAAAGATTAGTGTCTCCCAGCTGTTCTGGAGATAGTGAGCGGAAAGTGAGATAATCCCCGATTTCTTCCTGTCACCCTTTTTATTCTTTAATACATAATTCTAAATATTTCGAAGTGCCAAATTGACCCAAAATCATGCCGACGTTAGTTACTTTTCAACACTGAACATGATGGTGGCTTTACCAAGCGTCTGCAGTACCTGACTCCAGCAGGCCCATCCTGGCCAAATGCTGGGGAGAGGCGTGCCAAACTCACACGTTGCAGCAGGTGTCTCAATTCATTGCCATTCCTGAGACCATTGAGTTAATGTTAACTCATTTTCTTTTCTCTCCGTATGCTGTAGAATACAAATTTACATCTGTTTAATGAACTCATAATTGCCCAGAAAATAAAGTGGCGTTGCACTTAGCCAGTCTTCCTTTCACCTAGCCCTATTTCTTATGCAATAAATTGTATTGAGAAATTAACCTAAATCCACTTAGTTGGGAAACGGGTGTAAATCCCATTCATCATATTGTTATGAGTGTTTTGAAACTTGTGGCTTGAACATTTAAACTGCACAAACTCTCTGAAAGTGCCCGTTGGAAAATTTGACCTCCTTTACTGCTGGTATTGCTATACGCGTTTTGTGGGTAATGAACGTGTGTTTGTGTGTCTACTGTCTGAACTCAGTCTGTATCAGATGTGTTCCTCTGCATTATGCAAAGCAGACAAATAGGTAGGGCAGTATTCTGTGAATCTGTGAATATATTTCTAGCCTCACAGAGTTCAGAGGGCAAAAGCAGCAGAACCATAAATTAGACTAAAACTTAATAACTTACTGTTTTTTTTTCTTCATTCAGTTCAGGCTCTGTGAATAAGGGAAAGCCTGTATTTTATAAATTGCTTACCCATTTTGACAAATTCTGTGATTCCTTCTGTGCAGAAAGCATGGAGCCCAAAACAGGTCAGTCTGTTGTCAGCAAAGATACAAACAGGCCAGGTCACAAACAAGAGGTCAGATGTGTCAGACCTGCAACCAAAAAGTCAGGCAGTGATGGCAGCGTAACTGCAAAGCAGACAGTGAGGGCAGAAGTTTGCAATGGCAAAGAAGCAACTGTAAACAAAAGGACTTATTAGTAATTAAAGAAAAAAAAACACTAGTTTACACGATTAGGCAAATAATTTGTTTGCAAGTTATACTTTTTACTTTTTTCCTTCAGTGAGTTTTATTTTCTCTTAAATTAGTATTTTTCTTTGATATTTAAGAAGTTATGTTTGTTTATATTGACCAGATCTGATTCCACATGCAGATTTCGTGTACAGAAAGAACGCAATCCAATTGGACCCTAAACAAGGGCTAAATATTAGGGTTAAATAAGGTCTGTAATGAAAATGTATCTTATCAAGAAATATAACAAATGCTTAGTTTCTTCTTGGCCACCTAAAAAGAAAAGCACTTTTGGACATTAACACTTTAGTGTCTGTAACAAGTAGTATCTGGGCACTGTCTCTAACATTCAGATTTTCTTCTTGCTTTATCTCAAATTGGAGCTTGTTTGTTTGTTACATAAATAATTTTGGTAAGTGCATCAGCCAAATGCTTGAAATGACAATAATAAAAAAAATGTATTGTGTAAATGTTCCCTGCAGGCCGAAAGAAACCTGTGTCAGCCACCCCCAAGGAGATGGAGTGGGCACAGATGGCCTGTCATCGCTGTCTGGTCTACCTTGGAGATCTAGGTAATAACATGATAATAAAAGATGCAATTAATTCATTTTTCTGCCCAGCTTGTAGAGGTGTGAGACAGCATGTGTGTGTCATTCAGCGTGGGAAATCTTGGCTTAGATAAGAGAATCACTGGCAGGAGGCTGCTGGGTTGGTTTAGACTTATATGATCCAAAGAGATTAGTATTTTGATTTATTATAAATCATTAAACTGAATATCACAGTAGAGTAATAATGTCATGTTTAGGGCTGCACCTGACGATTATTTTTTATTCCATCCATCCATCCATCCATCCATTTTCATCCGCTTGGTCCGGGACCGGGTCGCGGAGGCAGCAGTCTGAGCAGAGATGCCCAGACCTCCCTCACCCCAGACACTTCCTCCAGCTCTTCCGGGGGGATCCCGAGGCGTTCCCAGGCCAGCCGAGAGACATAGTCTCTCCAGCGTGTCCTGGGTCTTCCCCGAGGCCTCCTCCCGGTGGGACACGCCTGGAACACCTCCCTAGGGAGGCGTCCAGGGGGCATCCGAAAATAGATGCCCAAGCCACCTCAGCTGACTCCTCTCGATGCGCGAAGGAGCAGCGGCTCTACTCTCGAGCTCCTCCCGAATGACCGAAGCTTCTCACCCTATCTCTAAGGGAGCGCCCAGCCACCCTGCATGGAGGAAACTCATTTCGGCCGCTTGTATCCAGGCGATCTTGTCCTTTCGGTCATTACCCAAAGTTCATGACCATAGGTGAGGGTGGGAACGTAGATTGACCGGTGGTAAATCGAGAGAGCCATTTTCGACTCAGCTCCTTCTTCACTTCACACGACGGTCCGGTACACTGACCGCATAACTGCGGACGCTGCACCAATCCGCCTGTCAATCTCACGCTCCATCTTTCCCTCACTCGTGAACAAGACCCCGAGATACTTGAACTCCTCCACTTGAGGCAGGACCTCTCCACTCACCCGGAGAGGGCACACCACCCTTTTCCGGTCGAGTACCATGGCCTCGGATTTGGAGGTGCTGATTCTCATCCCAGCCGCATCACACTCGGCTGCAAACCGCTCCAGCACATGCTGAAGGTCCTGGCTTGAAGAAGCCAACAGGACAACATCATCTGCAAAAAGCAGAGATGAAATCCTGTGGTTCCCAAACCTGACTCCCTCCGGCCCCTGGCTACGCCTAGAAATCCTGTCCATAAAGATTATGAACAGGAACCGGTGACAAAGGGCAGCCCTGCCGGAGTCCAACATGTACTGGGAACAGGTCTGACTTACTGCCGGCAATGCGAACCAAGCTCCTGCTCCGGTCGTACAGAGACCGAACAGCCCTTAGCAAAGGCCCCCGGACCCCATACTCGCGGAGCACTCCCCACAGAATACCACGAGGGACACGGTCGAATGCCTTCTCCAGATCCACAAAGCACATGTGGACTGGTTGGGCAAACTCCCATAAACCCTCTAAGCACCCTGCTGGAGGGTATAGAGCTGGTCCACTGTTCCACGACCAGGACGAAAACCGCATTGTTCCTCCTGAATCCGAGGGTCGACTATCGGCCGAATTCTCCTCTCCAGTACCCTGGCGTAGACCTTCCCTGGGGAGGCTGAGAAGTGTGATCCCTCTGTAGTTGGAACACACTCTCCGGTCCCCCTTTTTAAAAAGAGGGACCACCACCCCAGTTTGCCACTCCAGAGGTACTGTCCCCAACCTCCATGCAATGTTGCAGAGGCGTGTCAGCCAAGACAGCCCCACAACATCCAGAGATTTGAGGTACTCAGGGCGGATCTCATCCACCCCCGGCGCCTTGCCACCGAGGAGCTTACGAACTACCTCAGTGACTTCGGCTTGGGTGATGGACGAGTCCACCTCAGAGTCCCCATCCTCTGCTTCCTCATTGGAAGGCAAGTCGGTGGGATTGAGGAGATCCTCGAAAGTATTTCTTCCACCGTCCGACAATGTCCTCAGTTGAGGTCAACAGCTCCCCACCCGCACTGTAAACAGTGTTGGCAGAGTACTGCTTCCCCCTTCTGAGGCGCCGGACGGTTTGCCAGAATCTCTTCGAGGCCGACCGATAGTCCTCCTCCATGGCCTCACCGAACTCCTCCCAGACCCGAGTTTTTGCCTCCAGGACCGTCCGGGCTGCGGCTTGCTTGGCCTGCCGGTACCTGTCAACTGCGTCAGGAGTCCCACAGGCCAACATGGTCCGATAGGACTCCTTCTTCAGTCTGACAGCATCCCTTACTTCCGGTGTCCACCACCGGGTTCGGGGATTGCCACCACGACAGGCACCAGAGACCTTGCGTCCACAACTTCGAACTGCCGCGATCGACAATGGAGGCAGAGAACATGGTCCACTCGGACTCAATGTCTCCAGCCTCCCTCGGAATCTGTGAGAAGCTCTTCCGGAGGTGGGAGTTGAAGACCTCCCTGACAGAGGGCTCGGCCAGACGTTCCCAACAGACCCTCACAATACGTTTGGGTCTGCCAGGTCTGTCCAACTTCCTCCTCTGCCAGCGGAGCCAACTCACCACCAGGTGGTGATCGGTTGACAACTCAGCCCCTCTCTTTACCCGAGTGTCCAAGACATACGGCCGGAGATCAGATGAAACGACAACAAAGTCGATCATCGACCTCCGGCCTAGGGTGTCCTGGTGCCACGTGCACTGATGGACACCCTTATGCTCGAACATGGTGTTCGTTATGGACAAACTGTGACTAGCACAGAAGTCCAGTAACAGAACACCGCTTGGGTTCAGATCGGGAGGCCGTTCCTCCCGATCACGCCCCTCCAGGTATCACTGTTGTTGCCCACGTGAGCGTTGAAGTCCCCCAGTAGAACAATGGAGTCCCCAGTCGGAGCACTATCAAGTACCCCTCCCAGGGACTCCAAGAAGGCCGGGTACTCTGTACTGCTGTTCGGCCCAGCGTAGGCACAAACAACAGCAAGAGACCTATCCCCAACCCGAAGGCGCAGGGAAGCGACCCTCTCGTTCACCGGGGTGAACTCCAACACGTGGCGGCTGAGCTGGGGAGCTATGAGCAAGCCCACACCAGCTCGCCGCCGCTCACCCTGGGCAACTCCAGAGTAGTGGAGGGTCCAGCCCCTCTCAAGGAGCTGGGTTCGCTGGGTTCCAGAGCCCAAGCTATGCGTGGAGGTGAGCCCGACTATCTCTAGCCGGTACCTCTCAACCTCCCGCACGAGCTCAGGCTCCTTCCCCCCCAGTGAGGTGACATTCCATGTCCCTATTGCCAGAGTTTTGTTCCAGGGATTGGGTCGTCGAGGCTCCCCTGCCACGACTGCTACCCAAACCACATTGCACCGGCCCCTCATGGACCTTCCTGCGGGTGGTGAGCCTACTGGAAGGCGGGCCCACGTCGCCATTTCCGGCCACCAGGCGCTCGCCTGCGAGCCCCAACCCCAGGCCTGGCTCCAGGGTGGGGCCCTGGTAACGCCAATCCGGGCGACGTAACAGTCCTTGATAGATTATTTTTTTATTGATTAATTAAATTATTTTTTTGATTAGTCAACTAATCTATCGACTAATTTATCGGACATACTGTAGGCCCTAATTCAAGTATTTTCTTCACTACGAAAAGTTTCAACAGTACAGATTCGTAATCAAAGTACAGTAATCCCTCGCTATATTAAACGCCTTCGATTTTCAAGCAGCTTCACTATATTATATGTAAACATATATACGTCGAGATGTTTCGCTGGTTCAGCTGGATTTCATGCGGAGGATATTGACGCGTCATGTATCCTGGGTGCTGACTGGCTCAACGAATATGTTGCTACCGTACGTTATGTACATGACGTATACTGTACGGTACAATTCCCACATTTTATATTAGATAATCACAATATATCTAATATAACTGGGTAAGTAAGTAAAACGAGTGCATTACTATATATTACAGTAAATATAAAATGATTTTTGTTAAAATATGTATTATTACAATGCTAATATCAATGCTCCTAAATGATATACAATACATATATTTGTGCGTAGTATATAAACAGTGTGTTTACATACATAATTTCAACGAATCTTACCGAATATCTAAGAGAATATAAAGGGTTTATACTGTATAACTGTGTGGGACATGTTTATAAGGGCTTAAAATATATAAAAATAACCATATAAAGATATGGCTTCACCTTTCGCGGGGGGATCACTGTACACACTGTGTCCGCTGTTCCCCACTCGCCACATCTCCGCGCCGCTACTGCAGCAGCCATTCGCCGTTAACGAGCGGCTGCCAGTGCCGCCGGGTGCAGGCGGTCAACCGATTAACGATAAACGCAACAATAACAGACACAAACGTCAGCGCACACCGAATGTGTTGTAGTGACGCCACACTGGCGTTTGCTTGTGATGACAACACATGGTCACGATTGCCTCAAACATTCATTCATTCAGTCGCCGGTTGGCAAACAGCTGCGGCCACGGAGCGGATAAAATATCATGCAACGTTAATTATGTTAATTATATTGTAGACCTTGTGGAAACGTTTATCTTGTTGATATTTATTATTCCTTTTTTTCTGTTTGTTTCCTCTGCAGCCCGTTATCAGAATGAACTTGCTGGAGTGGAGGCTGAGCAGCTGGCAGAAAGGTTTTACCATCAGGCCCTGTCTGTCATGCCACACGTAGGTGAGTGACTGTAAAGTAAGATCTCACTTAACTGTTCTCGTCATCGGGCAGAACCTGGTAGAGTTTGCGATCCCTGGAGGGGGACACTGCTACCCTGGCTCTGTTCAAATGTAACACAATCCACCCACCAGCACCCCTCAAGCTCAGTACTTGACACATTATGTCTTGCTTGTTTAATCTGTACAAAAAGTGGTAATTTCCTGTTTGTGTGCCTGCTTATTTCTTGGCCAGGAGTAGTAACTTCTAACCTTGAGTTTTTACTGGTTGTTATATATCGTATTATTGTTCTACTATTGTTATTTTTGCTCTTGGGTTTTTGTACATATTAAACAAACACAATACAGTGTGTTCGGTAGTGAGCTTTACCAGTGCTGACAGGTGGAATTTGTACATTGACAGAACCATATTTGTGGCTTAAGTAAGTTTAGTGATTTATCTGTAAACTTCATCGCAAATATTTTGTTACTCCTCACTGCTGTTATCTTGAAGGGACACTTTGTGTAAAAAGCAGTACTGCTCCATTGTACCACAGTTGCTTGTGCTCTCCAGATCTTTGCATTTAAGATGGCTGCATTCTGGTGTGTAACTTTTTTTTCTGATTGAGCTGTATTAACTTGTTTACTCCTTTCTTCACTGACCTGACTACAGGAATGCCTTTTAACCAACTGGGCACACTGGCAGGGAGCAAATTCTACAACGTTGAAGCAACCTACTACTACCTACGCTGGTAAGCAATGTTTGTGTACAACTATGTGTGATGTTAACTATTGATCCACAACACAGTAAGTCAAGAGTCTCAATGGATGTCTCACCTTTGTTAGCATCCAATCAGAGGCCCCCTTTGAGGGCGCCTATGGAAACCTGAAGCGCCTGTTTGACAAAGCTGCCAAGATGTACCACCAAGTGAAGAAGCAGGAAATGAAGAAGCTGTCTCCATCTCGACAAAGGTGAGGGGGATTCACAGGATATGAAAAGATCTGAAAACTATGCAGACACATGAAAATAATTGTCTTCCAGAGCGAGACAATTTCCAAAAAATGCTGGGAAAACAACTGAAAACCAGTCCCAAATCAGACAGTGTTTAACAAGCCAGTTGTCGGAGTTTATTCTTGTAGTGCTTGTTTGTTTATCTTTCAATTTAAATGTGCTCACAGTAGACCGATTCAGCACAAGTCTTTTTGATATAAATTGAATTTCATTTCCAGACTACTGTGCACAAACATTCCCAAGTTCCTCTGAGGCTTCCTTAGATCATGAGCCCTCTCTGGACAGCAGTAGTATTACTTATACTTTTTACTGCCTTGTCTGGTACAACATCAGTGTGAAATACACAGAACATTTTGACCTCTCTGCGCTACATGCCATAGTAATTTTAATCTATATTAAATCTTATCTCTCATCACATAATTACCAATTTGCTTGTTAATTATCTAGATATTTTCCCTTTCCTTTATGTTAAGATAAGCTACCTGGATGCTTATACAAAATCAAAATACCTGTCATCTGTAATTTATGTAATTTGCTTTGTTTTTTTTCTCTAGATCAAAAGACATTAAGCGCCTCCTTGTGAGCTTCATGTACCTTCAGAGCCTGTTGCAGCCCAAGAACAGGTGAGTGCTTGTGCTCACACTGTTCATCCTCCATTTTACAACCAGCCCAGAAAATCTTAACTTCCTAACCATTTTATTGGCCTGTCAAGATGAGATGAACACAGTCTGTTACACATGTTTAATTATTGTCAAATGAATCTGTCTCTAGCATCTAACCTCTTACCTGCACCAGCGATACCAAAGTCAAATATTTGATTTTGTGATGTGTCAACAGAGGTTAACAGTATGCAGTGGACACAACATGCTGATTCCAGGCAACTATATTACTGTTACTGTCTGTAAAAACAAACTGACCTTGCTACTGACAAAATGTACTTGTTTTTCAGAAGCAGCTATGACGGGCAGTAAAAATGAGCATGTCATGAAACTTAGTTTCTGTAGTGTTAGTCTTGGATTATTTATTGTTGTGTTGACTGTATTTTTAGTGCATTCTTCATTGTCATTTTACTGCTTCCCCTCCACTGTTGGTCTGTAGTCTAATGGAGACAGAGCTGACATCACTCTGCCAGTCGGTGCTGGAGGATTTCAACCTGGTGCTGTTTTACCTGCCACCGCCAACGCATGGCGCCGCTCACCACTCCCCCAGCGAGGAAGAGGAGGAGCAGCAGCAGCAGCACGCCGACAGCTCCTGCCCTGTGCTGCCCGACACCCTCGTCTTCAAGATGGTGGTAACCTGTCTGATGGTGGTGCACAGCCTGAAGAGAGGAGGTTAGTCTTAGTGTGATGTGGTATATTTCACCATTTTTGGATTCTAAAATGATTTGTTTTTTCTTTAAATGCCCCTTTTTAAAAGCTCTAATTCCATTTCAGTATCACTGCAGTGGGTATGTATATCTAGATCAGCTAAGGCTTGAATTAATTAGTAGAAGAGGGAGAAGAAACCAGCCAGATTTAATTTTATTTTTGAGCTGCGCAATTAACCAGCCAAAAAGGCCACACACTTATGTCCAAAACGCCTACTAAAGTTGTCCTTTTTTTTTTCCTTCATAGGAGGATCTGTGATGGATTAACTTCTAAACTGAAATTTGGACTCACAGAATCTTATTTTTTATTATATGTACAGACAGACAGATGACAAATTAAAGGAAAAAACAACATAGTGTCTCAGGTGTTGGTCCACCACAGTCCTTCAGTGCTCCTTGGCATTGATTCTCCAAGTCTCTGAACTTCTACTGGAGGGATGAACACCATTCTTCCAAAAGATATTCACTCATTTGGTGTTTTTATGATGGCGGTGGAGAGCGTCTAACATGTCGGTCCAAAATCTCTGGGTGGAGATCTGGTGACTGTGAAAGCCATAGCATGTGATTCACCTCATTTTCACCCTCATCAAACCATTCAGGGACCCATCGTGCTCTATCGATGGGGGCATTATCATACTAGAAGAGACCACTCCCATCAGGGTAGAAATGGTTCATCATTGGATAAAGGTGATTGTTCAGAACAACTTTTGATTTATCTGCAGTGAGGGGACATGTGGACACAAACCATGCCAGCAAAATGTTCCCCACTGCATAACGTAGTCACTGGATCACCCTCACTGTAGCATTCAGGTTTTTCCTTTAATTTGTCACCTGTCTGTATATATTATTATATCATACAGGATTTATGAGGTCAATACAATTATTAACACATGAGAGTATAAAAAGTCAGGTACTGATATGTTGGCCAGGATGAAACTTTTTTACACACCTGATTACATATATAAACATTTTTCTTAAGGTTCCCTTATGTTGGTACTCTTTTAAGAAGCAATATACTGGGGTAAATAAATACATAATAAACTAGATAAACACCACTCTCTGATGAACAAACTGTAGAACTCCATTTGAAAACATATCTTTGACATGTCTGTACTTTCATTTTTCTCCACTCCAATGCTGATGTATGTGCAGTGAGCTAATATCGGCTGATCTATTGGCTTGACCAGTTTATTGGTTGAGCACTAACTTTTATATGTGAATGATTTGTGCCAGCTTGGAAAATGCTGTCTTGCAGTGATTATCATCAGGAACTTCATTTTTTTAAAGAGCAGAAGTACAAATTCCAATTGATTCCAATTCCAACTTTTTTTTTACTTAGCATGATTGTGTATTGTGTCTTTAGGATCAAAGCAGTACAGTGCATCAATAGCTTTTACCCTCGCACTGTTCTCCCATCTGGTGAACCACGTCAACATCCGGCTGCAGGCTGAACTGGAGGAAGCGGAGAGCCAGGTGCCTCCACTTCACACCGACGCTGCAGGTGAGAGAGGAAATCTCTGCCTTCATTTATGGAAAGAGGAAGGAACAAATGTAACTGCAAATTATGTCTCGGGTAAAAAAATCCTTATATTTTAGCGCAGTGCAGAAATTCTCCCAGCCAGTATCTGACACATAGATCAAGATGTTTTGTAATGTGAACAACCTGAATGAAAAAGCCATTAAGTCGTTGTTCTCTTATCTAGATGACCTGGATATGAGGGATTTTTCAGCTCCACCGACGGATCGCTCTGAAGAGAAGCCTCTGCAGAACGGCTCCCTGGAGCAAGAAGATGACGAGGAGGAGAAGGATGAAAATGACTGTGAAAGGGTCGGCGCCAAAAAGCATAGCAGTGTGGAAGAACAGCGCAAGTTGGAAGAAGAGAAACAGAGGCAGAAGAAGAAGTACGCCCGCCTCTCTAGACTCCGCCGACGCCGCTGTGCTCGCAAAGACGCTCGAGGAGAGGATGAAAGCGACCTCAGCGAGGGTTTCGAGAGCGAAGACGATGAAGATGATGATGAGGAGGGAAGGGGCCGTGCTGATTCAACGGGGGGCACCATGGCAGGAACACCGCCCAACCCTCAGACTATCAGGAAGGAGACCAAGAGAGACCCCCTGGGTGAGGAGGGCAGCTGGGGGAGTGGCTCCGAGGAGGAGGAGGAAGGAGGAACAGCGTTTGATGTAGAGACCGACTCAGACATGAACAGCCAGGAGTCTCGTTCAGACCTGGAAGACATGGAGGACGCAGAAAACTCAGACACCTTGGAGGGTCAGGCACGAGAGCACCAGGATGAAGAGGAGGATGAAGACCAGCCCAAGGAGGAAGGAGGCGACAGGGACGGCGACACACCTCCCACCACTAACGGGCCTCTCATGCCCAGCGACTCCAGCATCAGCAGTAACCTGCAGGCCATGTCCTCGCAGCTCTTCCAGGCAAAGCGCTGCTTCCGTCTGGCACCAACCTTCAGCAACATGTTGTTAAGGCCTCAAGCCTCATCTTCCTCGGGTATTCCCACCTCCACTGACACCTCAGCTCCCCCCTCCCAAGAGACACCTCCTCCTCCTGGGGACTCACCCTGCAATATGAACCCTGGTACTGCCAACGGAACCAATGAAAATGGTAATGTGCTTTTGCCTCTATCCTACAGAATCTGTCTTTCTGTGCTTTTGTCACAGTTTTTTCTTCAGCAGTTCCTTTTTTTAATTGATTCACAAAGAACTAAACATGTGACTGTTGAAATCAAACTTTTCTTTCTGCTTTGTTATCATGTTACCTCCTCTAGACTTGGACTCTGATTCGGAAGGCAGCCAACACAGCACTCAATCAGTACACAGTGAGAAAACCCTCGTGGAGAAGCTGGAGATTCTGACCAATCAGGGGTTGATCCAGGTTGTGAAGGTCTTCGTTGACTGGCTACGAACAAACACCGACATTATCCTCATGTGTGCACAGGTGAGAGGGCAGATTGTCCTCCTTTGTCCGTGAAACACTGACAATTTAGGAGGATATTTAACAAACTCGGTTCTCTCTGCAGAGTTCTCAAAGCCTGTGGAACCGACTGTCTGTGCTGCTCAACCTGCTACCAGATGGCAGCAAGATGCTCGAGGCGGGTGAGGTTCTGACAGACTGCACTGCACATTTATACCTGCATATTTATACTTTTATATAGCTCAGTAAGCACAGGATGGCACAACAATGTCTAGGTTTTTATTCCCACCAGGTCCACTCATACTAAAATGTTCCTCGAGACACGGGGTGAAGACATTACCTGAACCGCTTAGTCAAACTACGTGGTGTTTGCTTTCTTGCAGAGTCAGACATAAGACATGAGAGTGTTATCCATCCTCGTGACTATCGTGTAGTTATGCATGGTGCTGCTGGCTAGAGCTGTATTTCTCACTGACTTCCTGGCAATCTCATGGGGAGGACAGGACTCCATGAAGTGGCCCAGCCAAAACATAGTTCTAGCATGTAACAACCTGTGAAGCCACAACAGGTTTTTACATTTTAGGGTTAGTACAGATTAGTCTCCAAAGATAAAACTGTTCATTAGTAAGCTTTAGAGATGCTGATAGTCAGATTTTTTTTATTTTTGGACAGAGCCAAGCTAGCTGCTTCCCTCTGTTTCCGATCTTTATGCTAAGCTAAGATAATAATGTGCTGGTTATAGATTTGTATTCAGCATGAACACACGTGATGTTTTATATATCCTTATGAAATACAAATAATACACATTAAGTTTTAACCATACCGTTTAATGTAATGTCAACTGAGTTATTCAACATATAAATTAGATATTAAATATAAAGTAGATATTTTTCATGTATAATGTTTGTTTTTCCTATATCCCCAAGCTCTGGTCTCATCCCTGTACTGCATCCACTCACTTAGCAAACAGTGCTAATACTCAGCTCTGACACTGAATAATTGTCTCCCTGTGTGATTTTTTTTTTTTTTTTTTTTTACACACTGATGACTGTGCTCTTCAGCGTCTACAGCCCATTTATTTATTTATCCATGTGTGTACTGCAGAGCTTGGTCTGAACGCAGAGGTGACTGAGCTGTTAAATGAGTGTGAGCAGCCCGGTTTGGTCCAGAGTGTGCTGCTGCCTGAGGATCTGGCTCTGCGACACCTGCCTGCTCTCAACGTAGCTCACCGCCGTCTTGATTTCACTCGCCGCAACGCCTCCCTCAGCTCCCTACAAGAGGTACACACTGTTTTACAGTTGTTCATTGTTGCTTAAACACACTGTCAAACACTATAGGCGTTAGCTTCACCATCCATGTTACTAGCTTGTTGTTGTAGTATTACGTCATATTATTCTTCACAGTTGATCTGGTGGAATTTTGCTAATATCTGAACAGTGTAATAATCTGAGATAGAACTATTTTCATTGTACAATACAACAATACAATAGAAAGTACAATTTCAGTGTAATTAATAACTGAAATCTTAAGACCGTCTATTAAAAAAACTCACTACTGATTTAAGTTGCCTCTGTTTGTCTCATATAGAGATAGTGAGCAAATTTTTAGGTTTTAGACACTTAGACGAAACAGGCTATATCTTGGAAATTTTTCTCAATTTTTTAGACCAAACAATTTATTAATCAAGACAATTTCGACAGATAAAATGATCATGAAAGTAATCCTTTGTTGAAGACCCAAAAGTGAGTCTACGTCTGAGCTGATCATTACAACACTCTTTACCATGTGCAGCTGTTATCTGGAGTCACGGTTCAGGCCAAATAACAAATATAATTTTAATATTCACTTCCCCTTTAGCTCTGTTTTTTGCACACCAACTCTAGAGGGAAATATCTGTCTCTTTAGCTGTTACATGCTCCACTAATATCTACCAGCTAGTCACCAATCGTGTCTATTGGCTGTTTGGTGCTTGGCAGACAGCATTCAGCGAGATTATCAGAGCTTTTTTGGTGAAAACAGCTGCTTGCTCCTGAAAATGACACTGGTGAGAGCATTGGGACTGACCAAAACTGTCAAGTTGTGAGAGTAAAAACACCTGAAAGCTGCTAAAATGTTCCATAGAGCTGAGAATTGCTGAACTGGGCGTTAATATGTAGTTACTTGACCTGCTATTAATATAAAAATATTGAAAACAGCAGAAAAACTACTGGTATGAATGTTTTATAGTTTTATAGAGCTATTTAAATATATAAATATCTGTTATGGTACATATTTCAAGACTGAAACATGTTAATCCACACATGCCTTCAGCTACACACTCGAAAAATGTGTTTGGGTTAAGAGTGGGTTAAGAAGTTGATTTCTCTCTATTCAGACATGCATAATATAAACGCTTTAAAACATTTTCTTCTTCCTCTTTCCTCCAGTGTGTGGTGCGAGTGTGTTGCATTCGCAGTTTTGGCCACTTCCTAACAAATCTCCAGGGCAACGTGCTGCACTTCAACCCGGAGGCAGGCATTTTCACGAGCATCAGCCAGTCAGAACAGGATAATCTAGTCCAGCAGGCCAAGGCCCAGTTCCGAATGGTGAGTGACATCTGAACAGTGACCAGAAGAACCGCAGGCGCCCTGTATTCAGTCAGATCTCATTATTCTGCGTGCTGTTTGGACAGCGGAAATGGTGTTGCTGTGTAACTGCTGACCTAAATAAATATGAAGAATGTTTAATTAACTACCAGGAACCAAAATGTTTTTTTCTTGCAAGCAAAGCAGCTGTCTCTTTTCATGTTAACGCTCCTGTCCTTATCTTTATTTGTCCAGGCTGAAGAGGAGGCTCGTCGAAATCGCCTAATGAGGGATATGGCTCAGCTTCGGCTACAGGTTTTTAATATAATCACTGTGCACTGAATGTTTATCCTGTCTGTTTTCCCTCAGTGATAAAGCATGGACACAGCTGTGCACTGATACAATCATCACTGCCAAAAGTTTCCACTCATATGATGGGAGTGGTGTGAACGATATAGCTACCCTGAACTGGTCATATTATATTTTTGTGACCATGAAACCCACACACATCTTGCATTAATCGCTGATAAGTTGCTGGGTCTCTTTTCCTGTCTGTTTGTTGCAGTTGGAGGTATCGCAGCTAGAGGGCAGCCTTCAGCAGCCCAAGGCCCAGTCGTCCATGTCTCCCTATCTGGTGCCAGACACAGCTGCTCTCTGCCAGCACCTGAACCTCATCCGGCAGCTTGCCGGCAGCGGCTGCTTCATTATCATCATCCCACGGACAGGTCAGTGCACTGCCTCATCCTCTGCCTGTCCTGAACTACATGTTGTGTTGTGTTCAGGCCTTAAACAGGGTTGATGGTGGGGATTCAATGATCTGCTGGGAGAGGGATAATATATTACACAGTCCTACTTTAGACTTGACACCAACATTATTCAGAACAATAAATGTCAGGGTATCTCCACCTTTTGATTTAAAAATCTAAAGTCAATATTTTCATTATCATACTTTCATTCTTTTACCTGCCATAGACAGGGATTTAAATTGGAAAATGTCTTTTGGGTAACGGCTGTTCAACCCTTTCTTGTGGAGTTTCAGTCACCAGCACCGTTAGACCTACAACATGAACTGGCCCTGCTAACAGACACAGAAGCAAAGACGCACAGTGTTTCATCATGTTCAGGTGTTGATTATAGCAAAAACTTTGAATGATGAATTAATCATTTTCAGTCTGTTAATATATGTATCCATTTTCTGGCACTTAGTATATCCAGGTTGTGTCAATTGAATTAATTATTTCATTAGAAATTAGATACTGCAGGGAAGTACAAAAAAAGGGATATAAAGCAAAAAAAATTCCAGACCATTTCATCCTAGCTGCTTTTCGATCATACAGTTAAGATGAAAGATTAAATTGCATGCTAGCTCTTCAAAAGTCATAAATATCTATACATATTTTATTATTCTGGACATTTAACCTCAGATTTTATTATTATCAAGTTCATTGCATGTCCAAAACTATTAAGTGAAGTGCAGTGGTTTCAAACCGCAATATAACGCATTTGTGTGTGATTGAAGCCTCTCTAATCTTTATTCTGTCACAGAAGGATACTTTTTAATGATCGGTGCAGAATGTAGTGTCACATTTTACTGTATATTAAAACATTCATATCTTCTGATTTTAATACATGAAACTACATAAATTGTAGAGGAAATGTCGGTACTGAAATGATTATTGATTTATTGCATTGATTATTTCATTTTCTATCAGCTGAGAGAAAGTCCATTATTGAGAATGGGTTACTTGTTTAAATTATTTATTAAACAAATTACCAAATACGTGTTGGTATCAGCCTTTCAGATGTTAGACGATTTTGTCTCTTTATTATTTTTCTGGAACTTGCTCAGACATTATCTGAAGATATCACCTTGGACTTGTGATGGGTACTTTTCACTATAAACAGATTTTTGACATTTTCAAGTACGCTAAGTGAATTGTGAATTGATTAAAGAGTAGATACAATGCTAAGTGATCAGTTGAATGTCATGTAGGAAGCTGCTGTTCAGGGCAGTGGGACAGCAGCACATGGATATTAAGTCCAGTAGATGTGCCAGTTTGAACACTCAGCCACAGCAATGACATAAAATCTCAATATTTAAGCTAAATTAACTTTGAATAGTTTATTTTCTTTCCACAAAAGCAGCCTCTGATTCAAACTTCAAACTTCCGCTCTGTTTACCAACATGAATGTTTACCAGGTGCTTAATCTGGACTCCCTCTGTGTTTTAGTGATCGATGGACTCGACAGGCTGAAGAAAGAAAATGCCGGTGCGAGAGACGGCATCCGCTTCCTGGAGTCTGAATTCCGCAAGGGGAACAGGTGGGTGTTTGTATTATTTTTAGTATTGTTTGTATTTGTATGGTGAATGATGGAGCTCCCCGCTGCCGTTGTAGGGAGGGATGTGAATTTTTTTGTTTCCTAGACTCTGACTCCATAAAACTACATCTTATTCTACTCCTACTCTTATTTTGAAACACATCCCACTGTAGGTACATTCGCTGTCAGAAGGAGTCTGGTCGAAGTTTTGAAAGAGATAAACTGAAACGTCAGGACATCGAAGCCTGGTAAGCCTTGCGTCCCCTCTGCAGTTTTCTCTACATGTTTTCTAACACTCATCATCGAATGATATGACTTCTGTTTTGATTGGCTCTCTTTTTCAAGGCATTTATACAAGATGGTGGACAGCTGTCGTCAGCTCACCGTCTCCCAGAGCAACGGCGATGAAGACACAGCCGGTATGGTGACTATTCTCACAGGCCAACAAGTGGAAGAGCTTTGCACGCGGTCAGCAGCAATGAAGGTCAGTCACTTAGTGTATTTTTTAACAAACACTCAGGAAGTTGACATTTCCCACCAAGACTTGCGAAGCTTAATGGATTTCACTGTCTGCTCTATTTTTGCAACAGTGCTCTCTTCAGCGGTCTGTGTTTATCGCTGCTGTGCCCCTTTGGAAATGCATGTTTTGTTATGGTTTATAGTACCACAAGAAGTCTTTGCTTCCTCAGAAAGAGATCTTTATGTGCTAGTATCTTGTAAATGTTTACAGACCCTCAATTTCCATTAAGATCACACAGTCATCTGGTAATTTGAAATGTGGACAAAACCTGTATGTTTTTACATTTTCACATTCAAAAGCAAGATTTGATTTGAGAGAATGACACACTTCTGTGCTGATTGACCCAAAGACTGTACACGTCATCTGTGAAGGAAATCGTGTTTGGTTTGTTTTTGTCTATTTGTCAGTTTCAGTTTGTCATAGATGTATATCAGTTTGTATGTCAGCTGATAAGTAACAAGAACAGTACAGAAAGAGGCTCTTTGACAGTCTAGCAGGCACTTCAGTTGACGTAGATTTCAACATTTTAAATCTCATATTTTTTCAACGGGTGTGTTTTTGAGGGAAACGTTTCACATATCTTGTGTTTTGTATTTATTTGCGTAATGTATGTGTGCGTTTTTTTTCCCGACAGTCGGCGATCCAGGCGGCGGGCTCTGCGGGCATGGAGCTGAAGAACATTGTGGAGTTCTACCGTCAGTGGAAAGAGATCGGCTGAGAGGTCCAACGGGGGGCAGCTGTCGGCGCTGCATACAGCTGATCGATCACAACACTCGCTCCCTCTCTCTCTCTCCCACTCTTTTGCTCTGTGTGTATCTGCGTCTCCAAAGGCAAAAACCAACTCAAACGAAAGCTGAATCGAAGGAAAGAGTTAAAGCTTAGAGGGGTGGAAAAGTTAAAGTGGAGTGAAGAAGAAGAAAAAAAAAGAAGAGAAATGCAGTCGAAACAGCGCGATAAGAAACAGCAGATCTCCCACCTCCCACTCCCAATCCTAAACATAAAGAGTGACCCCTAGTGGTCGGGGTGAGGAAGTGGTGGGGGAACGCTACACAACTTTTGAGTGCCCCTGGTTCACACCCTAACCAGGAATACACTGTATATGTTAGCAAACGAGTACATACGTGTCGAGAGAGAAACCGCGCACACACACACATAAACACATTCACGCTCAAATGAATCCATATAGATATTTAGAGCAGTGGTTTGGATTTCTGTTCCCTTCTCCTTTTTCCCGTCAGTCTGTATTTGAGAAGGGTTACAGGGTTAAGAATGTGCGGTGTGGTAGGGCTGCGTTTTGGAAAGTCGAGGGTGTATGACGACAACTTTAAGATGGAGAAAACACACTCTGTCCACCTGACACCCGAGGCCTCTTCCAGCCTTACAAAACAAACCCAGACGTCTCACGGCTCATAGGCCTCTAGGAAGGGTTGAGGAGGACAAATGTACACTTCTCCAGGATTGGTTTCTTTCCTCTGTGGCTTTTTTTTTTTTTTTTTTTTTTTAATCTTATTTTGGTTTTTGATTTTCGTTATTTGCGGTGTACTTTTGTGACCAGTGACTTATGTATTGTGCTATCTGTATGAGAAGTGAAAAGGAAAAAAAAAACACGACAGGTGTCGTCCTGTTAAAGGTTTTAATTTGGATTTTATTTTTGTACCCAAATGATGATGTTTATTTTGCTTTTTGTAAGCTGAAACTGAATGAAATATGCAAGAATGTTTAAGGGAAAGGGTCATTGTCGTGCGTTGATCCACTGAACAAGTCCTTCGGTTCTGATAATTAAAAAAAACAAACGTATAATCCAGAATTTATTTAACAAGGTGTCATTGTTAGAGGGAGGTAGAAGCTGATTAGCCTCATATTGTAGCTATTCACCAAGGAGGCTCGGAAGGGATGGGCCAGCGAAGGAATGTGGGTTGTGTTTGGTCCCCTGTAAACTCCTAAAATGTATCCCATCTACATCACCATTTCCATAGTGACTGTCCCATCATGCACAGTGCAAAAGAAAACCAGTATATGTGTGTGGCCATGCATTGAACAATAAAAAGAAACTCGTATGACATAATGATTCTTTCTCCTGTCGTTCCTCTGTGCTGCCTGAACTGAACTGAACCTCTTGGATCGTATTTCATCGTTTACCCAGTACCTGAAGCACCATGCCCCCACCAAAGCAGCCCCTTGCCTGTAGGCTCTGACTGAAGATCCCATTGCATTATGGAAAGTGTAGGATCCACTGTTTTTCCTTTGCTTTTGGAGCTTGGTCCGGTGCTAGGGACTAGAAGTCAGTGGATCTTAAACTGAGCAGCATCATTTTGACTGTTCATTCTTTAATGCCTTTATTGTCAAAGATTGCTTGACTAATTTGTGGATTTGGGTGCTCTGCAGCCCGCATGTGCTTACAACACAGTAGATCATAAGAACAACCAATGTGGTCCACATGACGAATCCTAATATACTTTTACACATATTGAAAAAAAGAATTTATCAAAACAATTCATAAAAATAAATAACTAGACTCTCCCGTTTAATCAGCTGCACCATTTATCGAGCAAAGTATTTGTGGGTTTCAACTTCTCATGTAGATTTTCTGCTTTTTTCCGCTTAATATGATTGTAAAATGAGTATCTTTGTGTTTGGAGCTGTTGGTGGAACAAATCAAAGAAGAATTTAGACATCAGCTTGGGTTTAGAGTGCATTATTCACTATTTTCTAACAGTCAGAAAGAACTGAAAAACTTAATTGATTCCTTAAGATTGAAAATAAAATAAGTTCTCCAAACCTAACCCTACCTTGAAGATTTTTCAGTAAACCCAAATGACCTCAACTCCTCGTGTGAAGTCCAGGACCCTGCCTCTGCCTCTTTTCTCAAACTAGGTCTTCGTGTGCCATTCTTTCACTCTTTCTCTTTTTTTTTTCCTCTTCCATCTCTTGTGTTCCTGTCTGTCCCGGGCCCCATGCCCACCACTGACCGAGCACACAGAATGACCAATCCCCTGGCAGCAGAGACCGTGCCACCCCAACAGAAAAGACGACTGGCACTGCTGCTGCTAGCCCTTTTTTTTTTTTTTTTTTTTTTTGCTGGGTAAGGGGTTTGGTGAAACCTCACTGACCCAGGCAGTCCTCTTTCCCTGCGAGCCCATGAAGCTGTGGGACTGCAGGGACTGAAGAGTGGACGGATTGGGGTGCTGGGACAGGATGAGAGGATTAAAGATACAAAAAACACATTAGATTTCTTTTTAGTTCAGAGCGCCTGTGATCTGTCTGAGAAATGTCCATGCAGGGGTCTGTGCTGGCTGTGGGGAAATGCCTCGCCTGCCTGGAGTTTATGTGTAAGTAGCTTCTTCGTGTTTCTCCTTTGGGGCATGTTTAGACTTCACATGTGAACCTCATTAATCACTTTGTTTGCATAAAATCTTGGTTTGTACAGAATGAGTGTCATCCATGTTTTCTCTCATGTTAATGATGCTGGGGCTCCTGTCTTTGTCTCCTGGAGATGAAAAACAAGCTTTTTTTTCTCTCTCTCTCTTTGCAACTTCCAGTGGAAAACAGCTTGTGTCCAGAGGGTGGGATTTAGACACTGGTGGGGGGGGTTCACAAGTGTTTTTCTTCAGCTACTGCAGGAATGTGCAGAGGAAGAGACGCAGACTGTTTGGTACAGCAGGGACAGGCCGTACTCGGGAATGATTATGGATTTATACGTTTTTGTTATTCCCAGAAAAAAGTATTCTCACTGCTCCAGAATCCCTTCATCTGAGCCTGCAATGATCCCATTGGACGCATAAAGAGGTCAGACCAGGTTTCTGTGCGTCCTGCTAGAACATGCCTCAGTTTGGTAGCAGCTTCCCATCAGATCGGTCACACTGAGGGGTTTTGTCTTTGTAAAAACGGTCTTACATGTCAGTAAACTCACTCCCCTTCCTCTAGCAAAGGCACCCTGGAGGTTTTTACTTGTAAGTCACTCCCATTTAGAGGAACTGAGTGCGTCTTTCCCAAACACTCAGGGATATTACTGCCATGTTGTCTTACCTCTAAATAAGAAATGTGCTCATATAATAGTGAACCTCTGGTGTTTTATGGCACAGTTTCTTTGCACAGGTCTTATGTTACTGCATGCCCAAGGCAGTGATTATTGTTGTTGGTTAGTCTTCCTTTTTTAGTTTTCTTTTTTTTTTGTGGTGCAAAGTAACAGATTACATTTATTTAAGCACTGCACTTCTGTAAAAAATTAGGAACATTATTTGACTGTTGACTGTGTATTTGACTGACCTTCATCTTCCACTGGTAATTGCTGATTTTTAAAAGTAAGTACAATAATTTTCAAATTATTATAAGCTTTTTTTGTAGTTTTTTTCAAAACCCTGTTACACAGTCCTGCACACAGTCTTTCTTGTAAAATAAGATATACAAGGAAATCTTTTAAAACTAAGTATGCTAAAACTGTAAAATTATAAACTGAAGAGACTGAAGAGGCTTTTCAGTGGTGTTTCAATTTCAAACGACTAGAAGTGATTTTAAAAGAAGAGCCCGTATTTGTTCCCCTGATTCCCTCAGACTAGTTATTCCAGTCGTGTAGCTCTAATAGCAAATACTCCGTCATGTTTGAAACTAAATCTTGATCTCAGAACAGTGAGAACACAAACACAATGATCTCTAGACATGCAAAAAACATTGAGCAAAGGCTTGTGCTGAATGTGTGGCACTGTAGAGACATCTATTGGTCCCCCTGGTGTTTAATGCCACACTGCTCTGGCTTTGGATGTACTCAAATGACAGAAACAAGACCTTTTCAGAGATGTGAGGGGAAAGAAAGTTGTGTTGACACAAACTGGATGTTTGTCCTGTGCAGAATAAAACAGGAAGTTCCTTCCCACTCAAAGTTTGGACAAAGGAGTTATCCCACAGGTTATCGTGATGGCTCCTATTTACTGAAGGCATGTGATACAGTGGAAGTAAATCAAAGGCGACTGGACTTCCCGTAAACTTGAGGACATTTTGTCATCCAAGAGTCTTAATCGGTTTTGCTGAGTAACTGACGTCACTGGGTGGATCACTGGGGTCATCACAGTCACGAGACATTACACTATATTTGTAGCCACGCCAGCGTAGCACCTCTAGGGATGGTAATGTCACTCAGTCCTCTAGATAAGATAAGATAAGATAAGATAAGATAAGATAAGATAAGATAAGATCCTTTATTGATCCCACATGGGGAAATTTCACCGTTACAGCAGCTCAAACACAATTTAAAGGAGATATTAAATAATAGAGACAAAACACAAAAAACAATATGTACAATAAATAGTAAATAGTAATAATAAGAGAAAAAGAAAGAAACAGTATTTATATACACACCCAGTTATCCACCCATATCCTCACCCAGTTAGATGTGCAGTGGTGAGGTGTTATTGCACAGGTGAATATGGATATATAGCAGATATGGATTAACCGTATAAGTAAATGAATGGAATGAAAAAAGACCTCAGTTAACCCTCATGTTGTGTTCATTTCCATGTTAAACGATTTTGTGTTCCCGGTCAAAAATGACCGTTCCATTAAGACTCATCATAAAAACTATAATAATACATATTATTATCACTATTTGTTGTGTTTAGATTTTTTTTTTTATCAACTTAAATTCTTGTGAACATTACAAGTTTTGAATTTCTATTTGTTATTCATGGCCTGTATGCCTCATTGATCTGAGCTTATACATCTTGAATTCGAGTTCTAAAAAACATAATTTCTGGATTATTTTGGACTTTAAGAAATAATCAGATGAAACATTGAATACTGTTTATCACAGACTACTTTGGGTCAAAGTTACCAACAACATTTGTTTTGAAACCATTTAAAATTTTTAAACAGTCACATAATGTGACACCTTTTGTGTTCCCGGTCAACCATGACATCACAATGTTCATCAGTCTATCAGTTTTTTGTCTGATAACAGAAAAAAACTGAAAACTGATATAAAATCAGGCTTCTAAACTTGGTGGAGTGGGTTAACTCAAACTTCAATGGTGTTTTTTCTCATGCACATGTTGGACAATATGTGCAGATTGTTGCATGCACCTTGCAAATGTATGCATTGCATTTATGGCACATTACGCTTGTTTTCACATCAGTTATTTCTTGCTCTGGATTATATTCTGTATCATCTTCAGCTTCTGACACTTCCTCCTCTAATCCATCCTCACTGCCAGTTTCCTGGCCTCTCTCCTCCTCACCAGTGTGGTGGTCAAATATATAATCAAGAGCCTCACTTACAGTATATATCGGCCTGCCATGGTGCTGCCACATAATGAACTGTGAGCAAGGCCTCATAAAAGCATTATATACCAAAGCTACGAGAAAAGTTCAGTATTATTGAAACTACGTTGCAGCTGTCTGTGAGAGCTGCCAACAGGTGTTGCTCCTGTGGGAGAGAAACTCTACTGGGCAAAGGTTCATCATGTAGTGGTTGAAAGGGAACCCAAAGTGTGTGTGTGTGTGTGTGTGTGCGTGTGCACATGCATATGTGTGTGTGTGTGTGTGTGTCCATCTGACAAATGAGGATGTACCTGAGCTCACTTTTATACACTAATTGTCGTCTCCCCCATTCATTTCTAATGACCGGTCATTTTTGAACCGGGAACACCAAGAGTGTACAAAAGTTGAATAAAACACACAAAATTGTATTTAAATCAATACAAGTTTATTTTGTGTGTTGAAATCCTCTTTGTGGACAAAGTCATGGAATCTAAGGTCAGTCTGATCAAATTAACTACATTTTTCAGAGATAAAACTTTTAAATCGGTCAAATTTGACCACAACATGAGGGTCAAACACCTCACAGTGTTCAAAGGCATCTTAATCGAGGGACTCATAACGGGAGAAACTTGTAGTGGACACCTCCAGATCACCGCTCCGGTCCCGTTAACGTCGTGGCATCCTCGCGCTCTCGTCTCCCGGTGGCGCGCGCACACATGGCTCGTGTTGTTGTTGCTCCGCAGATCCACGTGAGCAGCGAGCGGCGCCTCTGACTGGCTCGCGCGGGACGAGAGAAAAGGAGGCTGTGTGGAGTCGACACAGATACAAACCGAGAGAGAGAGAGAGAGAGAGAGGAGGAAGAAGGAGAGATTAGGACAGCCAGGCCAGGTTGTGCCTCAGAAAGCCCGCAGTGTGTTTACGGGGACAGTCCCGGGGGGGCGTCCTTTAACCTCCGCATGTCCGGGGGTCGCGGTAAGTCGGAAAACTCGTATTCGCGTGTGTGACAAAGGCGCATGTATGTGTGTGTTATTGTTTTTTTATGGTCGCTGTGGAAGTTTTGCTGCTCTCAGTAGGAGCTGCTCTTTGTCTCCTCGCTGCTTTCGCGTCAGTAAAATAAAAAAAAAATTCTTTGTGGAGGAATACCCGAGAAAGTCGCCTGTAATGAGCAAAGGAAGAGGAAATTAAAAACACACACACACGCGGGGCCTGAGGACCATCCCAAGTCATTCTGAGAATTAGCTGCATGTGACCTGCGTGTTTTCTGTGGAGACCGTGTCCCAGACGAAATATACACTCACAGCTCTAACCCTGTTTTTTTTTCCAACTTCAGAGAGGTGTTTGGATTTTTTTTCCCACATTGTGAGCTGCTGCCACATGGACCTCTCTCCCACTGTACACTCCCACAGAGCAGGAATAATGATTGTTTTGTTTATTTCTGACACTTTTTTTTTAATCTACGTTTTTCATCATCCACAGTTGATACCGTTTTTTTTTTTATTTTAAGAGATATGCAGACGTGTGTTTGTAGTCTCAGCTCTGATGGCTTCCCTCTGTGTGGTTCAGGTCTGTAGTCATGCTGGGATGTTTTTCTGAAGCTGTTCCTGCCTGGTTCCCCCTCCACATGTCAACATGGTAATGTAACACGGCCTGTGTGTTCTTAGAGATCACAGCGATAACTGCAGGCAGGGAGAAATGTAAATGGTTAATTGCCATCGAGGTATCGATTAGTCGATCAACTGAAGTGATTAAAGGTTTTTATCTCATTTTATTACTTAGTGCTGTTATTTGCTTGTGTGGATTTTCTTCTAAATGTTGTTTTAGGGAGTCTGTGACCTAAGAACTTCATTGCTAGCAATTGATCGATGTAATTGTTGTGCACACGACAATAAATTGTTGAATATTTCATCTTAACAGGCAGCTTTTTGAATTGTTTATGAGTTGTGACAGTCTCAGGGGGACTGGGATGGACATTTTAAACTATTTTCTGACATTTAATAGACCTTTTGAGTTGAAAAAAAAAAAACAATTAGCACATTAATACGAATATGATTAAATTATAATTATCCTAATTTCAAGCCAACTGTGTTGAATTTTGTTGTTGTCTTTCATGGCAGCCGATAGAAAATGTGAAACGGGAGCTCCGGTGCATGAATGTAAACCACGTTGATAGTCAGGTGCAGATACTGTAGTAGAGGAATGTAGAGTGGAGATGGATGACAAACATGCTTAGGGGGTGGGAGAAGGGTCAAGTGTGCACATCTCCACTACACAATACGCCCAGCCAGCTCAGTCTTCTGTCTCACGCTAAAATTCATGACCTCACACTTGATTAGTAGTGAATTGAAACTGGTTTCTACTTGACATTGTGTTCCTTTTTTTATTTGTCAGAGAGTATCAACAGTCATATGCCGGCCAAAGGAACATGCTGACAGTGCTGAGTATTGAGACATGGCTTTTGTCTAATTATAAAACAAATACAGGTTTTAGATGATCAACAAAACAGCTAAGATATTTTCATAGAAATGTACTGTTTTGATTTTACCCCTTTGTTCCTACAGTTATCCATCATGATCTCTAAGAACACATAGGCGCTGTGTTACATAACCTTGAGCAATGCTGTAGCGTGAGATGTACCAGGAAGGGGGTGTCACCAAGGAGGAACACTGAAGTCATGCTGGAGTGTTTTTCAGAAGTGCAGACTTAAACCAAAAAGAGGGAAGTTATAAAACATGTCTCTTAACAAGGTTTAGTGTAGGTTCCCGTGTGTAAGGTTACTCCATGAAGTGTCAGATACTAAAGTAACCTCAAACACTTGGTCACAGGGCGGTAGGAGGAGATATGACCCCAGCAGATGCAGTTTTTTTTCTTAGGTTGACTGAGAGTTTCTGCTTTAATGCAGTTAAAGGAAAAATCCAACCTGAGTACATGCTCTTTTTCTGGGCTTGTTTAGTGGTTTGTAGGTGTTGTTTTTGATAAGTGACACATGATGTCATGTTGAGATAGTGGTATGAACTGACAGCACACGTTTTGTTGTCTGTCTCCCATAATCAAGGAGCAGGAGTTTCTTTCAAGAGTTATTTTTCCTCACAGATGTTAAAGGAGAACAAGAATGTCACCAGTGATGCACTGAGTAATACTTTTATTTTCCTAACTCGAAAAAGTTGCTCTCTTGATTAGATTGCTCCTCCTCTCTCCGCCAACATTGAAGGCAAACAGGTATGTATGTAGACGTATGTCGCATGTTTGGGCATGTTTTCTGGATGGAAGTATTGCAGGATCTTGTGAGAGAAACAAGAAAAGAACCAGACAACCTTACCTACCAAAATGAGAGGTCACTTAATCTATCTATCTATTTATTTATCTATCCATCTGTCTATCTATCTATATATCTGTCTGTCTGTGAATATATTTTTTCTTTTGTAACCATTTCAGAAATAAAGTAGGGGCTGAGAGAACTGGTTTCTTGGCAGATCCTGCAACAGGATGAACAACTATCATGCATTAATGTATTTTCACTTTTCACTTAGTTAGAAAGATATAATGGAAACAGAGGAAACAGGAGACATATAGGGAGCAAGCCCAAATCAGCAACACTTATACAGCAAAAACAAGCCCATAAATGGCAACTTGACTATTTGTAGTATTTGTAAGCGACTTTAAAGATAAACAATCCCGGAGTTTCTTATAATAAGACTTGGAAACTGTGATGGATGTTTGCTGAAAAGCATTCGGGGAAAATTACTGTAGTGAATCACAGATTAGGCAGATAAAAGTTGGTTAACCATGACGGATAATCACAACGTGCGACACAGTTAGTCTTAAATTCACTAAAAATGTAACTGTGAAAGTATAGAATAAAAGATTTTTCCTTTATGAAATAGTGCATTAACCATCAGCTCCCGGGCTAACCATGTCACAGCAGCACAGGGGTGCGCTCTATAGCGTGAGACGAGGCTGGTACACGTGCAGTACAGGGCACATGTGTTAATCTACATGGGCAATATGCTTGCTGCACAGCCTTCTTATTGTCAGCCTCTGGCCAATAAAGACGACCATTGAGAAAGGTCACGTGACAATGTCACAAGTGAGTGGGAAAGAATTTCAGATGTCAAGAGAAGAACAAAAAAAAAGGAAGGAAGTCTTGTTTGGGTGCATTCAGTATTGCTACAGGGCTTACAGGTAACGGCTGCAGTCTGGAGGTGAAAAGTGGGATACAGATGTTTTCATTTCATGCTCGGTGTCAGTCACATGAGCTGTCAGAGTAAATAGCTCATGTCACTAGACTTGTGTTCCTCTCCATGTTTGCAGAGTAAACACCCTCTAACACATCGGCGCCACTCTGCATGCACACAGAAAATGGAATATGCCTCTTGTATGTACGTTTCAGCCACCGTTTACACACATCGAAGTCTGTTTTCAGGACTTAGAGAGGACTGCATATGTTAAAAAAAAAAACAAAAATTGCAAAGTGTTTTGTGGCTACAGAGGAAGCTGTCAGATAAATTGCCTAAAGTGATGTCACTTGAAACAGTGTTGTTTTGGGGCTGAAGATTTCAAGTTTGCAAAAGAAAAAAATCTGGAGGTGTGGCGTTAGAGAGAAATGATTATCAGATCTTTGAAACACGCTGCTCATCTCTGCTTGAGGCTACATTAGCAACTACTAGCACAACACACCCAAATCACCTAGTGAACTGTTGGCAATGACTGCCAGAATCTGTGCAGTAGTGATTGAGGAAGAAGATTCAGATTCAGCAGCAAGACACACAGTGGAAAATAAATAGTAGGGAAATGCAAGACATAGGGTAAGATAAAAAAATAAGAAAATAAGATATTTAGCATAAAAATCTAAAAAAAGAAATTATAACTTTAATTGTAATTATAAACTTCAGTATCGTCTGACAACCTAACTTGTATTAGTAGTCCTGCCCATACACCTGCCCGACTCAAACAGTAATCAGTAATAAAAGACTGTTAGCTAATGATCACCTACTGAAGTTAAAGTTATATTGACGTTCCCTGCTCTATATTCAATTCCTGAAAAGACGTATGCAACGTTAAATAAATATATGTCAACTTATCCAAAGACCTTCTGTCCCCTAAAATCGTGGGACCATGTACCAAAAACAGCTGAAATAACTGTAGTGTTCTTCTCTTGTGGATTTAAACACCCTGAAGTTAAAAATGAAAGTAAAAAACTGTACTTCATAGTAATTTTTTCCTGTCAGATCCAATAAAAAATATATCCTTAATTCAGTATTTTCTTAATTTCAATATTTTTCACTTTTACTTTGCCAAAACATAGTTATTGTGTATAAAAACGAGAGTGAAGGAGAATATGTTCAGGTGATAGACAATTTCAGTTTCTTATTTGTTTTTAAAGTTGACAGATCGAGATTGAAATGACAGACAAGACAGAGCTGAAATCTTGCCTAATGAAAACTCTCTGGCCAGACTTTTTGTTTTGTTTTTTAATGGCTTTGCGAAGACATCACAACATCACTGCGAACGAAACATCTGAGCCAACAGGTGTGAAACAAACAACACACCCTCCTTTGCCCTTTGACATGACTTTCTCTGAAGTACTGGATGTATATTTTTTATACATCCATGTACATACATGTAAATATTTTTTTCCCCCAAATCTCCCGGAAACCACAGTCAGATGTTATCTTTTGTGGGAGGATGCATACAAGATTTAATAAACCACTTACACAAAAAGCCCTTGTTGCAGCCAATATTTAGAGAGGCTTTGCAGAGGGGAAAGCACATTTTATTAGTATTAGTCTGTAGCGGGCAACCAAAATTTGTGTCTTGCCTAACTCAGCACAAATCCATGTGTTTTGTACCATGTGAATATTTCCTTCTGGACTCAGGAGAAACAGTAGAGCAGAGGGTTCATCGACTGACTCAGTTATTCCATCAAGTGAGCAGGATGACCTCCAAAAGAAGGATGGGGTGAAGACGGTTCATGTCAACACTGTTTGTTAGAGCTTAGGCTTTGTGAATCCTTGGGAACTAATTTGGAAAAATCAAAGGCGCTTTTTTTCACCTCACAAACTGTGTTTTGTTTTGTTTTAGAGTTAATACAAGTTAGGTTGTCAGATGAGAGCCTTCTGCCACTCATTTGGTTGCGCTCTCTGGTTCTTATCAATTCTTCAGCAGCTTTTTGCATATTGAAGGATCAGCACGTTGAGCTTGAAACCCATATTCATTTCTGTTTTTGCCCTGTGCTTTGTGTTTGAAACTGAGCATGCCATTTTTGTTCTATCAGACTTATGCTGTTCCATGAATGCTTCTGCATGAGTGCGTTTATTGCATGCGTTTAAAGGAGAATTAGGGTTGTGTCACATGATTTTTCCACACTTGTAACTGGACAACATGTCAGGAGACACTGACAAACTTTCCTACGTCACCAAGCTCTGTGAATCCACAGTGCATAGCTGCCTTCTGATGTCACTGAGGGAAGTCCATGTCTTCAAAAGTATGTTTTTATGGTTCATGTCTAAAAACATGGAGGCATCTGTCCCAAATTGACTCTAACTGTTTGGCTCTTTGAAGGCTGCGCTTGGCATGATAAAGTCCCCCTCTTTCATCGTCCATCTCTCATAGCCAGTTATAATCTAATCTGTATTTACTCTGAATACATAGATGTTGTAATTCAAATCAGTCACACAGCCTGCAAAAAGACACCTCCCAATCTTAAATTAGCTATTCAAATCATTGGCACCACATGATGCTAATGATCTGAATTCAGATGAGCATTTCTTTCACATTGTAGTGAACCCAGTGGCATTTCTTAGCTATTATCATAGACAAGCTTTGTGTGTGTGTGTGTGTGTGTATGTGTGTGTGTATGTGTGTGTGTGTGTGTTTTGCAGCCGTGATGAATGCAGGATTTGTACTAGTGTGCATGCACATTAGTGCTCAGAGTATTTGCGCATGTTCTCTGTGCCAGAATACTGTGTGTGTGTTCGTGTGTGTGTGAGTGTGAGAAGCCTCATTTCCATCCAGTGCAGCGTGTAACAGTCATCCTTTGGCCCCAGTACTCTCAAGGCTTCAGCCTCCACAAAGCTCACTTTGTCACAGTTAACAGGCTGGGGCCTGCAGCTGGGTTGCAGTAAGCGGCGGTCCCCTCTTGTTGCTCCCACACTGCTAGAGAGGAGCCCCTCGAGGTGTGAGCTGTAATGACAGGAGAGGCGCCAGGAAATTCTCCTGTCAGGTCTGGAGAAAAATGGTACAACTGTGATGAGACACAGGGATGTAAGTAACATTGCAAGGGTCCTAGTCTAATTCCATATCTTTACAGCAAAACAACAGTTTCCCTTCAGTAGAGGTGTGTGTGTGCACGCAATATGCATAGATCATCACATAACAAATAAGACAAGGACATCAATTTTAAAGGTTATCCAGCTTGTATTCTGTCATATATAAACATGTACCTGCTGTTTTTCTTATCCGGAAAGTTTGAATGTGTGAATTAACTCCAACTTTACCAAAACGCAGTCGACAGAAGCAACATGCCTGGAAATTACAGCAAAACATTGTAGTATAGTGTTTTCCTGTTCATTTGGCTTAGGGGCTGTGACAAAATGCTTATAAGGCAGTGAAAACACTGATTTTTATTTTCTGTACATTTCGGCAAATTCCACGATATTCTGCCTTTAACGGATGATTCTATAATCAAATTCCACGATTCGGTCCCTGTTTTCTACACCACAGACATTGGCTCTACTGATCTCTCAGTTGAACATCAGTATAGAGCTATATTTCAGTGAATTATTAAAATGGAAGGAGGGATTGATGTTTAGAATGTGGTAAAAATAAGAAATAATAAAAGTCATTTAGTATTTAGTATTGAAGTGCTGTTGTGTAAGAATCAGTTATGTGATGATGTTCCTCTCCTGTCGATGAAGAAGGAATGTTCCGTGTAATATTGGATCTCAAAGACATGCTGTTATTACATGCATGCTTTCAGTCACAGGGCAGTGCAATGTGACAGTGCTGGGCATTCTTCAAATTGATGTCTGGGAGCCGCAATAAAAGATTGTTCTCAGCGTCGCCTCCGGTCAACAAAGATGCCACATTTGAGGACTCTGTCATAAAAACTTTCATGCTAATATCCTGTTAACATCATATCAAAGATAAACCTAAAAACGCAGAGTTTACAAATCCAATATGTTACAACTGTATCAGCGTAAATGTTCTCTTGCCAAAGTGCCTCGTCCTGATAATACTTGTGTAGTTTAACTTTAGTTGGATTTGTTGAATGGAGAATTTTTACTTGCAATCAAGCATTTTACATTGTGGAATCTCTACTTTTGCAAAAGTAGGGATAATACTTTTTAGGCTTCTGACCCAGTTCAGGGAGAAGGTTCAAAATTTTAAGGGCAAGAGCCTCAAAAATGCAGACTTCCCCCTTAGTTTGAAGACTGGAACAGGAAACTACTGACAAACCCTGATCCAAAGGGCCCAGAGACTAACTGATGAAACTGGGCTGCTGTAGATCTATAATGTAAGCAGATCCCTGTCAGTGCAAAGCTCAATAATTGTCTTGTTAACAAGAATCTTGAATTGGATTTTGAATTTGACAGGCCTCTGTGTGCTGTTGGTGTCTCATTGCGCGTGTGTTGTTGTGTGTCTCTGCAGTGTTTCCAGTGTGGCGGGGGATCGGGGCCAGTGGCGGTGTCGGTGGCGGGTGGAGCCAGGGCTGGGGACGGTGCTTGCAATGGGAACCAGACAGTCCAGGACAAAGGGCCCGGATCCCGGTGTTTGACTACCCTGTCTGGTTAGTCCTCTGTCGTGAGGGACGAGCCAGGATCAGGGAGGTTTGTCAGAGAGGGAGGGGTGCCATCAGACTGCCCGCAGGCATGCTCAGCATCAAGCTCCCCCAGCTCTTTGACATTCACCAGGTCCCTAAGGTAAGGAAGGAGGGGAACCTTGTCTACAAGACTTACAAGACACTTGGTAAATCTGTCACACAGTTTGTTTAATGCCGCTGTAAATACCAGATATCCTCTGGTGATTCTCAGTTTAGGAAGAATTTAAGTAAAATTGAGGACTAAACAGTGAGGATATAAGTAGGCTATCACTGATGTTTATTGTGGTTGTAGGTGTTAGTTCTAGCTGGAATATTTACATTGTGTACTATATTTAAACCAGCGTAATCAGAATTTTTTTGGCAACTCAAGTGTGACAAGCTGTAAACACAACTACTCACCTTTTATAAAGCTGACGTGGTGAATGCGTTAGCAAACGGTTGCTTATTTACACATCCAGCAGACACAGAACAACAGTAGCATGCTAAGGAAGCAAAGTTGATGAGAGCATTGAGAGTGAACCAAAACAGTAAAGCTGCAACACAACGAGCTGAAAGACACTAACATGCTCCCCAGGGCTGAGAGGAACTGCAGAGTTGCATCACACATAGAGCACTCATTCACTTCATTGTTGAACTAAAAATAATGGTTACTCTTAAATAAGTAAGTGAGAATAAGAGTGTCGGCAGGGCCACTGAAGTCTGAAGGACAAGCTGCACAGTCTTTGGTGTGGTCTTTCGATTTGTGCACATAAGTGATCCATAGAACAGACAACATTTTCTGTCATCATCAGTACGATCAATGATAAGTATTGTTTTTCTCAAAGGGGACAAAGTATTTATCAGCAGTTGTACTTTGATATTATCAAGGTCAGACAACAGGACCAAGAAGCCTCCTGTACTGCTGTAGCTTTTCTACCCACGGCTTGCTGTGCTAACATTAGCTTTTCACCCCACTGAAGAGCAATTAGTTTGTGCATGCTGAGCTGCAGCTGTAAGTTTGAGAGAAAGCATGCATTTTATTTGACTGACCAACAAGAAACTCACTGCCTTCATCCTAGTATTCTTCTTCCACATCTTCATCACACTTTAACTTCTTAATGGATGATTTACCTTTCATGCCTCTGTAGGAAAGATATTTGGAGGCTGATTTGGGCAGAAGAACTGTCCTTCAAGTGGAGGCAGAGCCCCGCAGTTCAAGCATCTGTGTTGGCAGCCGTCCACCCTGCTGTAGTGATCTTATCTTGCATGATAAGGCGTCATTGTTTATGTGGTTTTATGCCACAATTTCCAGTCAACACTGTCGAGTTCTAAGATATCTGTCTTTGGTTTTTATGTTGGCAGACTTGAAATGTTTGAGTTTCTATAGATAACTTAGTCTTTTGCCATTATGTCCTTGGTCCTGTTTGTGATCTAGGTCTTAGTCTGCTGCTGTATAAAACACATCAGTTCCCATTTGTTAGAGGGCTTCAGTGAAGACTGAATGAAATGTTTGATATATCAGCTAGTGATAAAGTAGGAACAAAGATAGTTATTTAAGAAAGATACTTAAAGGGCCATAGCTATGGAAACTGGACCTAATGCTATTTTTAAAACTGAGTATATGTTGAAATAGATCTCACTGATGTGCTTAAAATATGGAACTTCATGAGCTAAATTGTTGTAAGACAAAGTTACTGAAATGCTCTACTACAGCCTATTTGAATTAGCAGGTTGATATTAGAGCTTCTCTGCTTGGGAAAATACTGACATTGACGTCTTTGTTTTTCTTCACACCCTCTTTCACATCAATTAGAACCAGTGTGAGACTTTTTTGGCCATAGGTTGTCAATATGTGACACTTCTTAAGGTAGACTGAGAACTACTGAAGGCATTGAGCATAATCTGGACATCAAGATCCTTCAGAGGGGGGTCACGAGATAAATCTCAGGGATTAGGAGATTATTATAGAAAATTAAAAGAAAATTATACAAATCTCTGCTTAACAAATTTTAATATTTAATAATTCAAACAAAACAAATTGTTGAACTTCTCAAAACTTAGACATGCAACCTGTAAAGGATCACCAGCTTAAAATGCTAGGAATCATTATATCCAAGTACACACTTTAACATTGTTTTAGACAGGAAGAAGTAATGGTGAGAGGTTGTGAATTCCAAATAAATGATCCTGCACACTCTCTGCAGGCTCCAGGGATGCTGCCCTCTCACCTCTTTAAATGGGAGATGGTGAGGAGTTGATGTCTGCCCACAGGGGTCAGCAGCCTTTTTCCAGTGTAATAGCTCACCTGAACTGTCTGCTTGGCCCTCAGGTGTTCAGGAGAGGATAGCATCATCTCTGGATACCGTCACCCGAGGAGCTCAGCACTGGACTGTGTCCTCAGCAGCTTCCAGATGAACAACGAGACGATCAACATCTGGACCCACTTCCTACCAACATGGTGTGTGTAACAGGGTGGAAATCATTGATTTTGACTGAATCTGTTTCCACTGTGTTTTTTTTATTTAAAGTATCATTTATATATAAACATATTCACATACACACACCATTTCCATGGATTGAAAATGATGAACACAGCTGTGAAAACATTATGAAGTCAGTAAAAGTATGAGGATCTTAGTTTAGTCTCTCAGATGTAATCCCTGAAATTCTCAACAGTGCAGCAGAGAAATAAACAGTGGATAAAGCACACTATTGAGATTTTTAGAAAGGTGGGAAAAAGTTGGAAAGACATCCTCAAAAATACAATGAGCCTGAATCAAAACAAAGTCCAGGATGTCAGAGAAGTCCAAGTACAACAGCCTTGAATAGCATGTGACATCCGAAGTCAGAGAGGAGCTTTGAGGTCAGTTGAGTTGAGTTGATCATGATAAACCTGCCTGAATAAGACAAAGCGGTGATTTCGCAGGTACTTCCTGTGGCGTTTCTGCGTGCTCTGCTCCACTCTGAACTTCCTGACCGACAGCTACACCTGGCCCCTGCTGGTGTACATGCTGCTCATCTGCATTTACCCCTTCACCTCCAGCTGTGCCCACACCTTCAGCACCATGTCGCCGGAGTCCCGCCACATCTGCTACTTCTTTGACTACGGAGCGCTCAGCCTCTACAGTCTGGGTAAGACTTCAGTCACGGTGGTTGGATTTCTCTGGAAAATGCAAGGTTTGGTGCAGATGTTTTGGCTTTCTGCAGAACTCTGATGAGTGGAATCATCTTGAATTTGAAGAGGTCAATGGGAGATTGTCTGAGCTCTCTCAGCTGTTGCTATTGAGCTGCAAAGCCTTGTTATCAGTGTTTACTTCAAATATCACAGAAAAAAATGGAAACAGTCTTAACCTTTGACTTTTACATTTTCTACTACTTTGGGTAGTAGAAAGTGTAATAATTTCTCATTTCTCTTATTTATTTGGAATGAGTTTGGTGCATACTTATCAGCTAATTTACATTTTCTCCACATACTTCTCTCTGCTTAGAGATTTTCTTGAATCTGTCCAAGAATCCTGGTGTGACATTTTCCAGCTGAGGAGACAAAATATGGTTCTTCTTATATGTAGTTTGTTGTTCACCTGGAAAGTGAAATAGCAGAACATTCACACCTTTGTTGCCTCCATTTGCCTTTTATCTCATGGATGTAATCAGGACATGTCTGATTTCCATATCGTCTCAAACCGCATGTGGTGATATCTCTCCTGCCTGCCTCTCTCATGAGAAATAATTCATGGCTTATCTGTGCCCCAGACAGAATGTGCCTATAACCGTTTTTCCTTTGAATAATATTGACTGTGTATCAGCCCTTACAGAGGAATTTCAACAAAGAATGAACAAATAACACATCTGTCTCATAAGAATTCAGAGCTTGGTGCACAAATGCTCATTTGAAAACCATTTCCTGCAGCATCTGCTGTCATTATCTGCCTGTCTGGAGAAAAGTACACACATGCAGGACTGATTTAATTTGTTTGCCCTTGACCTTTTAGAATCACAGAATTCAGTATTTTAAGGTGAGCTTACTGTGAGTATTGTCACTTTATATGTTCACCAATGTCCAGCTGTCTGTGCATTTCACATTATACAGTGGTAGCTGTCTGTGCATTTCACATTATACAGTGGTATGTTTGTCTTCCTGGGTGTGTTTTATATATATATACACTGCTCAAAAAAATAAATAAAGGAACACTTAAACAACACAATGTAACTCAAAAACAAGTCAGTGGTATGTTTGTCTTCTGGGTGTGTTTTATATCATACACTTCTGTGAAATAAACAACAAACTGTCCACTTAGGAAGCTGTAAGAAACACTGATTGACAATCAATTTCACATGCTGTTGTGCAAATGGAATAGACAACAGGTGGAAATTATAGGCAATAGCAAGACACCCCCAATATAGGTGGCATTATAGGCAATTAGCAAATGGACACCCAATAATAGACAACAGGTGGAAATTCTGAATAGGCAAAGCACCAATAGCAAGACACTTCCCAAGTTCCTAAAGGAGTGTTCTGCAGGTGGTGACCACTGACCACTTCTCAGTTCCTATGTATGCTTTCTGGCGGTGCTTTCACTCTGGTGTTTTGGTCACTTTTGAATGCTGGATGCGGTCAATGCTTTCACTCTAGTGGTAGCATCCCACACAAGTGGTCTACAACCCACACAAGTGGCTCAGGTAGTGCAGCTCATCCAGGATGGCACATACAACCCACACAATGGCACATCAGGTAGTGAGCTCCAGGTGGCACATCAAGCTGTGGCAAGAAGGTTTGCTGTGTCTTGTCAGCGTAGTGTCCAGAGCATGGAGGCGCTACCAGGAGACAGGCCAGTACATCAGGAGACGTGGAGGAGGCCTGTAGGAGGGCAACAACCCAGCAGCAGGACCGCTACCTCTCTGCCTTTGTGCAAGGAGGAACAGGAGGAACAGGAGGAGCACTGCCAGAGCCCTGCAAAATGACCTCCAGCAGGCCACAAATGTGCATGTGTCTGCTCAAACGGTCAGAAACAGACTCCATGAGGGTGGTATGAGGGCCCGACGTCCACAGGTGGGGGTTGTGCTTACAGTTCAACACCGTGCAGGACATTTGGCATTTGCCAGAGAACACCAAGATTGGCAAATTCGCCACTGGCGCCCTGTGCTCTTCACAGATGAAAGCAGGTTCACACTGAGCACATGTGACCAGACGTGACAGAGTCTGGAGACGCCGTGGAGAACGTTCTGCTGCCTGCAACATCCTCCAGCATGACCGGTTTGGCAGTGGGTCAGTAATGGTGTGGGGTGGCATTTCTTTGGGGGGCCGCACAGCCCTCCATGTGCTCGCCAGAGGTAGCCTGACTGCCATTAGGTACCGAGATGAGATCCTCAGACCCCTTGTGAGACCATATGCTGGTGCGGTTGGCCCTGGGTTCCTCCTAATGCAAGACAATGCTAGACCTCATGTGGCTGGAGTGTGTCAGCAGTTCCTGCAAGACGAAGGCATTGATGCTATGGACTGGCCCGCCCGTTCCCCAGACCTGAATCCAATTGAGCACATCTGGGACATCATGTCTCGCTCCATCCACCAACGCCACGTTGCACCACAGACTGTCCAGGAGTTGGCGGATGCTTTAGTCCAGGTCTGGGAGGAGATCCCTCAGGAGACCATCCGCCACCTCATCAGGAGCATGCCCAGGCGTTGTAGGGAGGTCATACAGGCACGTGGAGGCCACACACACTACTGAGCCTCATTTTGACTTGTTTTAAGGACATTACATCAAAGTTGGATCAGCCTGTAGTGTGTTTTTCCACTTTAATTTTGAGTGTGACTCCAAATCCAGACCTCCATGGGTTAATAAATTTGATTTCCATTGATAATTTTTGTGTGATTTTGTTGTCAGCACATTCAACTATGTAAAGAACAAAGTATTTAATAAGAATATTTCATTCATTCAGATCTAGGATGTGTTATTTTAGTGTTCCCTTTATTTTTTTGAGCAGTGTATATGAACCCACCAGCAGTCAAACATTAACAAACTGAGGGCCTCTTCCATTCACAAATGATGTGGTTCCCTGCAGACTGATCCTTAATCTTCCACAAAGCTTCTTACTGCCAAGATTTACCCAGTTTAAAATATTCAAAAGTCCATTTCAGAGCTGCAAGAGGGTTTTCTCACTGCTTTGATGGTGTATGAGGACGATGACCTCTACACTTTGCTTCTGTTCACTGCAAGTCTTCCAATTCTTCCAGTGCAATGAAAAGCTTTCATATGGACAGGTCCTTTCTTGGAATTGAGAAGAAAACTCTGAAATCGCAGATACTAGTCACAATAAATTATTTTAAAAGCAAAGAAATTTAAAAGCTACATGTCTGATGGAAATGTTCCCACTTTGGCGCCACCCAATGGTTGTATCAGAAAAGACACTGTAGCAGACAGACTGCACCATTTTTGCTGTGTGGATTGTTTCACTGCCACCAGAGAAAAAATCTACAAGTTGTATCTTTAAATAAGCAAATGGTCTAGTATATATATTTTAATGCATGACTTTAATTTAACTTTTTTTATTTAGATTATACCAGCCACCCAAATTTCCCCACACTAAAATCTAAATGTATATGTGGTACAGTGCTCCTATCTTCACTCTTCTTTGTCAGTGAATGTCATGCTGCCAGATTTCATGTTATGTGAATGTATTAAAACACCTTTAGTTGTACAAATTCAGCTAAAAGTTAAAATGGTAAATCAACTTTTAGTAACATGTATTCAAATGTCCATGAATTTAAAGTAAACACAAGCTTGTGCAGTAGTGGTGGGAATCTAAAAGCTCATCCAAAAACCTCTCAGGCCAAATCAATTAATATTTTCTTCGATGTCCCTTGTTTTTGTTCAGGTTGTGCCATAAGCTATGGATTCTATGTCATGCCAGACTGCTGGGTGAACAGCTGGGTCCAACAACATTTTGTCCCCATTGCCATTGGAAACACAGTGTTCTGCACGAGCCTGTCCTGCTATTCCAGGTAAGAGGCTGCTGTCACCTGTTTCCTCAAGCAGGAGATGAATGGCTGCTCCTTTCAACATCAGGTGTACAAGTTGAAAGTCTTGAAAAAGCATGTCAGGACATTTGTTCGTTGAGTCTTGAATGCAGATAACCTAAATACAAGGTTTTAATGTTTCCCTCAGACTTGATTTCTTGCCAGGATGGAAACAGCATTTACACCATCATGTGACACTTTAACTCTCCACTGAAATGAAATTCTTTTAGGCTCAGCTGCTCTTAAAGACGCTGTGACCAACTGCGATGATTGAGTATTGAGTATGTTACTGACTTTAAATGAAGCCATCATAGACTGATGTGCAGAAAACTGAACATTTAATGCATACCTATGACAACTCATGGTAGAATTATCTGTGGAAAAAAAAGGATTTGACTTTAAATCGGTATCTTAAAAGTAAAAATGCTTTGAAGTAGTATTAACAAAACTAATACAGACATGATTTAACAGTGTGGTCTGCTGTTGTTTTATGGATCACAGAGTAATGTGAATGAAGGGTCTTAAGCATTTGTCTATTAAGCGATTGGTAATACATGACATGATATCCACTGCAAGTTGTACTGAGACAGGGAAACAAGGTGCAATATACATACTGAGTGTGATATATTAGAGCTGAAAAATGAACTTGGCACTGCTCTCTGGTGGACAAACTATGTACCAAACCTATGCTGTATTCATTAATGGAGCAATCCATGGCAGTAATACAGGGTGCTAATGCTAATTCCAGTAATCGTTATAGTACTTAATTGAGCTCCGATATTATATCATAATGTTTGATATATTACTCTCTGGGTGTCAACGAAATCCTAGCTGGGATTTGGTCTGTGGATAAGTGGTGTGGGCATCACCACAGTGTGATTATACACAGATGAATAAAAAAGAAAAGTTGTGTGCTTCCTTTTTGCTTTGTACAGATAAAAATGAATAAACTGATCCTCTGTCTCCACAGGTTCCTGGAGCTGCAGTTCTCACAGAGGAGTAAAGCTCTAAGAACAGGAGCGTTTGTCCTGCCATTTATATTTGACACTGTTCCTCTGTTTTACAGGGTGAGTGTCAGTGCTGGACTTTTCGTTTCGTTTCGTTTGTGCTTCAGGTGTGCTTTTATATTATACAAGCAGCACGGATACATAATGTGGATATACTTACATTCTTCAAACTGAATTTAAAGTCTTACTTTGACACGATGAACAACAGTGTTTTACAAAAGCTACATAATGTGGTGTTTAGTTAGTTTGTCTAGTCAGTTTTGTTATGTTAGTGCTCAGAGCTGATTAGTGCCAGGCTTTAATACTCTGAGCAGGACTTTGGCTCACTGACCCAGAAACTGATTTCCTTTCGTAACCTAATGCAAATTCCATGAATGAATTCCCCTAATCACTGTGATTATTTGTTTGTGTAATACTGAAGTCATTTGTTGGAGGGTTTTTCTGCCCTTAATAGGCTGAAAAATGCTGAAACCATCAGCATTGGAAACAATTAACGTGCATTAGGGACAGATGTCTCCATATCTTAAACTGGTGATGTTACTTGTGAAGGACTTTGAGATAAACCTTTGTTTCTAGCCTTCTCTAAATGTATTTAATTTTCAAATTTGGCTGTTTTTCTGTGTGTAGATCCTTCTGTGCTGCGGGGGAAGCTGCAGCCCAAGCGACGCCTTGTCCAGTCACTGTTACCACCTCCTATTCGCCTTCCTCACCTGTTTCCTGTTTACCGCCCACCTCCCGGAGAGGTTGGCCCCAGGGCGCTTCGACTACTTTGGTATGTCTCTCATGAATGTTGTATGAGAGAGGCCGTGACTGGCAACAAAGGAGAAAACAATAAAAAGCACCGATAAAGGCACTTAATTGTTAATTTAGTTTATCTGAAGGAAATTTAGCATCTCTGTATCTGTTTAGTGTTGTCCCTGTGATGAAAAAAAATATTAACATCAGTGTCCGTCTTTATGAGCCACAGTAACAAGTTGCTCTTCATAACAACGAACAAAACTGTAAACTAAAATTATGAATCATATTGTCAATAAAAATCTCATCAGATTATTAAAATATTGAGAGCTAAATGCTGTTGGTGATCTGAATATTCTACATCCTTACTGTTTTGTTGTTTGAACTTTAATCCTTTTTCATATTTTTTGGGTCTTAGCACTTCCTAAGGTGATATATCAGTGATATATGTCAGTCTAAAACCCCAGGACATTCAGCTAACTGTTACAGACGACTGAGAAAAGCATTAGATTCAAACCTCATGACTAAGAAACTGGAATGATGAATATTTAATCATTATTGCTTGATAAATGACTGAAATCATTGTTGCTGTTTGTCTTGTTGCTGTAGATTGACCTATTGACTAATTGTTTCAACTCTAACTGACAGCAGATGTTTTTGTTTATTCATGTCAGTGCAGAGGTGGAAGATTCAGCCGCGTACAGTTCCTATATACTGAAATATCAGACTTCCTTGTTTCCCTCACTGAATCTTGTCATGTCTTCCCTCCTTACTCAGGCCACAGCCACCAGCTCTTCCATGTCAGCGCCGTGGTGGGGACCCACTTCCAGATGGAGGGTGTGATCACAGACATGACGACACGGCGGACGTGGCTCATGGCCAACGGAATGATGCCTTCCTTCCTGGGGACCATTGGGGTGCTGGTCGCCAGCCTCGTCCTCAACCTGGGCATCATCGCCATTTTCAGCGCCCCGCTGCTGTGGAAACCCTGCCATGCCTCCAACCAGCAGCACGCATCAGCACGCGAGTGCAAGGATCAGTAATGGTGTATTGTTCACTTTCCAGAGGAAAGGTTCGGGCTGTTGGTTTGTCTCAGCAGTGTGTTTTGATATGACTGTTAACAGTTCACAGTAGTGCTTGTTTAACACCAATAGTGGTATCATTTTAAGATATTTGACACATTATGTTCAGTGCTAAGCATTTTTTAAAAAGGCGTTCTACACTTGAAGTATTTGTTCATGTGTTTACACAGAAGCTGAGGACCCAGTCGCATCTATTTTTTTTCTGGTGTTACATTAATCTCATATATGAGGTGCTGAAAACATATCTACCGTGTACATACTGCCTGCTGTTTAATTTATTTCTTAAGGTCCCTCAATGTGCATTTAAAAGGTTCTGGGTTGAAGGAAGCATGCTGTAGTAACACAACACACAAGTGCCTCATTGTAGACTGACACTTCATTTACGATGTTTACAGTAGAGCACTACAAGGACAAGTTTAAATCTCAAACTGGAAATGTCTGATGTCTCCGGTCTGAGATTATATTTCTGTTTAATGATGCTTACTTTTGCTTGGGCTAGGCCAGAATCTCTTCTTCTTCTTCTTTCTTTCTTTATTTAGAAGTTATTGAAACAACTATCTGTAACTGGACTTCTTGGTTAGTGTGATTTGTTCTATGTATAAAGCAGTTTTCTCATTCAGCTCTACATAATATAATGCAGATTGCGTTGCCCGCTCTTATACATCCACCTATTGATTCCACTCGGCACAGATTGGAATTGATTTGCAAGCCAGTATGGTTCTTTTTCTGATTGCCTGCCTTATTATGAACCCTGCAATCTGCCCGCAACAGGAAAAAAAAACCTTGCAGCTCAGCAGTGGTGATTAAAAGAGAGGTACCATTTTTATTTTTGCGTTTCCCTGGCAACGCTATAGTGGCCTCATGCCCCCTGAAGGTCTTCAACAGTTGTTCTGAGCAAATGGCACCATTTTCTGTCATTCTTCCATCACACATCAGAATATCTATTCTGAACATTTATTGTGTAGAGCAGCTCTTATAATCACAACCCCTAAAAAATCTGTCTGCTTTATGAGCATTTGCATATTTCCAGTCCAGTCAAATATCGATGGAATTAAGATATATGGAGAGAGAGGAAAAGTATATTTAGTCATAGTGTGGGGTCGTATTAATATGGGGGTCTTGTAACCAGTAACACTCCTGTACTGTAGTTATCTTGTTGTCCCATGGGACTGTTGAATACATTTACCACTAAGATTATAACTGTCTTGTATATTTATAGAATTTTATTGTATTTAGTGCTTGTTTTAGGTGCATACACACATATGACGATGAGTGTGTTTCTTTTTTGGGGGGAGATATACAGTACTATAGATGGGATAACTAGGATTTTTTTTAGATGAATGATTAACATTGGGAAAAAAGACCCTCTTATCAAGTCATTCATGGCTGTTATTTAGCTTTGTTTTTCTGAAACAAGTGACAAAAAAACAAGTCTGCTTGTTTCTAAGATTTTTCTTAAAAAAAAAAAATCTTGTGTCTATTGGAGCTGAAATGATTAGTTAGTTTATTCGATTCACAGAAGTGCTCTGATAATGAGAAATCATTCAAGATACTTTTCAGGCAAAAACGCCAAACGTGCTAGTTCCAGCTTCAAGTGTGCATATTTAGTCACTTGTCTGTTTTATATCTGTAAATTGAATATCTTTAGATTTTGTCCTGTTGCTTGGACAAAACTCTTACAAAACAAACTTCAGATTCCAGAAGATTCTGAAAAATTGATTCAAATGATCTTAATAAATATAATGAATAAAACTCTTTGAATTTAGTAATGGACAAAAATGACATGATAAGATGTAATAAATTGTATATTTAATTAACAATATTGTCAGAGCAGCACTGTATATACAGAGACTAGAAGTACTGTCTGATATGTTTAAATAGCAGAAGGTGTCACATTGCTAAACATCTCTTGCTGTAGCACTGACAAACTAGGTACAGATTTCAACAGTGCTCACTTTACTTGACAAACACGTGGGATTCTTATCTGTATAAAACAAATCTGAAAGCATATTTGGCACAAAGTAACACTTAGGTGCACCTGTAACATCGTTAATTCACAAACCCGCCAGCGGCTAACACACTCACACAAACGTCTTCTAGCTGTGCTGGTAGAGAGTTTAATAAGAGGGGAAAAAGTATGTGATATCACGGGATTGAGGTGTGTCGCAGCTCCGTGTTGGATGCTGAAGTAGAAATGTTGGACGCAGAGTGAATGTGTAGAATCACAAAGAGCACACACACACACACACACACACACACTTCTGTATTAGAGACTATAGAAGTCACGTCACCCCTTTGTGTTACAGACAAACACAGCAGTATTTGCCCTCAATGCTTCCAACAACTATACTGTCTCTGTTTTATCTCCACCCCTGAAGAGTGGTGATTGATTTTTTTTTTTAATTTCTTTTAACCGTCATTATCTTACAGCATTCCTCAGTTTGACCTCGTTGGTTCTTGGAATTGCATCATTACTGGCTTCTGATGTGGTTCGTTGCTATCGAGCCAAACTAGTTTGGAACTCGTTTATTTCTTTTTGTTGTTTTTGTCATCTCACCTCATTCTCAGCCACTCGGTGCCTGCACCCTTTTCAGAGGTTTGGCACTTGCAGAGCTCAGAGATGGTGAGTGTCGAGGCTGTCGCATTAAATACATGGGTGTTGATACCATTTTTCTGAACTGGGCTTTTCCATTTATTTTGACCAAGTTATCTTTTCCAAGTTCAGAAATTCTCCAAACCAAATCACTGTTACTGTGCAGGCCATTTGTCATTAAAACCTCGTTGGTTTACTCCTCAGTGGACAAGCTGACGCAGGTTGGGATTATCAGGAAAACTGGGCACTTTTCTGGCTTTTTTTATTTTAAATACAGTGTATTGAAGGATGCTTGATTACGTGAAATAGAGAGCAAAGACGAGTGCGGAATGAACCATTTTCATGCAACAGGAATTGTTTATCTGTTTTTAAAAAAAAGTAAAAACAGAGTTTGAACTACTTATTGGTGCCTTTTTTTTTTAAAGAAAAGAACATGTTTTGTACAACCTTTCTTTTGATATAATGCTGTTTGTTCCCTGTCAACAAACTACTCTTACAATGTATAAATACTTATTTGTCCTTTGCTGTGTATAATTTGTAATTTGCTACTTTGTTCTACTAGACTTGTGTAATAAATTAAGCCTTTTATTAAATATAATAATTGTCAGTGGAATCATTTCAACAGACCGGATGCCATTTTATATTCACGGGTTAACCTTAATTTCAAAGATTATAGCCGGCTTTAGTTTAGCTGCTATACTGTACATAATAGTCCAAATTATTAGTATATCAGGAGTGTGAACACCGAGTGCATGTATACTGTACTGTTACATAGGACTGCTACTAAGGATTATTTCCATGATTCAGTAATTTTTCTGCTGCTTATTTCCTTGATTAATCGTTTTTCATTGCCCATGAAATGTAAGAAAATTCCTTTTTAATCTCCTACAGTCCAAGGTGATGTTTTCAAACCTCCTGTTTCTGAAGAATTTCCTTACAAGACAAAGAAAGGAATCAAATCATCATAGCTAAGAAACTGTAACCAACAATTGTTTGTTGTTGAATAATAGAAATAGAGTTAAGATTTGAAGAAGATTTGGACCAAAAAAAAAGTTTTTTCTTGTTTGCGGATGATTGTAGATCCTTTATTCGAACAGCTGTCTGAGCAGTGTGTGTGAGTGACCAGGAGAGGGCAGAACAGTACAACAAGCATCTCCTTCATGTTGAGAAGCTCATGGCTGCTATCTGCTGATCACATTTTATTAGCAAAGAACTGGGCTGCAGCTGCAGTGTTACAACCCCAGAGGTTTACATCAAAAACCACAGAGCAAAACTGGTCGATCTATTAAGAAATTTAGTCCTATATTTAATCTTCACACCTGTTTTTTCTCTGATTCTTCCACTTGTTCCCAGTGAAGACGATTCAGCTTCAGGTAGCTTTGAAATACACAAAAATAAATAATAATTCTTTGAGTCTTGTAGATTAAAAATGTGGATTGACCTTTCTGAAGTGTGAATAATTATAATATTTGCAAAGCTACAGGCTGCACAGTGCAATCCAGATTTGATAATGACGACCATTAACATACTTTTCCACTGTCACTCTTCTTTTTTCCATGAGGTTGTACTGATGTGTATGCTTTGATTCAAACTGTTTCGACATTTTATGCGGGACTCTTCCTACTCAGTGATTGTCTTCAGTGCCTTAGGGGATAGATGGTAAATCATACAGAGTGGTTTATTATTAGCAACAGACACAGACCAAGATGAATCAGCACTGCCATTACAATAGAAGAAATAATTACCATAAGAAATCAATATGCTGCATACATACATTAAACTACGAGGTGGGAGATTAAAAAGGAAAGTCTCCCACTGCAAGGCTCTAATAGGAGTTCCATTTTAAAAATGGCCTCATTTCCAACCCCTATTATAGTCATATTCCATATCTAACCAGGCTGGAGACTCGAGTGCTTATTAGAAAGGTTCATTCTGAAACCACAAATGGAGCCCTTAAAGATGGCAGGGCCAAACACTACAGAGTGTACTAATCCTATCTGGCCAGAATCTGCTTGTAGACACTAGAAGAAACAATAAGCTAGACACGAGTCCTCCAAGTGTTTTCATCCCCCCGGTACACCAGAGGAGGTGGAGAGAAAGAAAGAGACAGAGAAAGGGATGATAGCATTACTCACAATCCATTACCACTCCCTGGAGACGCTCTGCATACAGAGTGGTGGTGGTGGGGGGGGGGGGGAGGGGGAGGGGGGGGGTGGTGGTGAGGTAGAGAGAGAGGTTTGGTTTTGGAGGGTGTTTGTTTGCTGGAGGGCCGGCGGTAAGGCAATATGAAACTTGATTATTCCTTTTCAATAACCGTCTGCTGAGCATCCCGTGGAGACATTGCAGGTTGCTGATTAGTTCGTCAAAATAATAGAAGGCTCTTGAATAGCCTTGTTAAGATGTTCTAACTTTAAGTACAGACGGCAGCCCAAATCATTGTTCCCTCTGAAGCATACGATAATGACGGATTGACTGATGCAGAGGGATGTTCCTGCGCAGGCTGCATCCATTTTTTAATCAAGTTTGTTTATTTTTTAAGGGCAGACAATATACAAAGTGCTGGAGTAACAATACATGAAGATATATTTTTTTAGACATTAATACAGAGTATGTACATTTAGTATTTACACTTGTAGGCATCCCAATGGTTTTGTACTCTCAGTCTTTCACCCTCTAAATGTCCCATTTTGAATTTAAACATTTCTCCTCCTTGATGGTGGCCTCACCTCTAGTCTCTGTTTCAGTGCCATCTGTCCCTCTCCTCCTGGAGTTTCACTCGCTTTAATCCATCTGTTACCTCTAAAACCATCTCAGCGTGGCACCTCCCCACCATCTTGCCCCCTTACCAAATTTCACTGCAGCGCTTTGATTGTGAAGGTCGCCACAGCAGCATGTTTAAACACGGCTAATTTGTCCAAAAGCCACCCCTGAGCCCGGGTCTTGTGAGCGTGCAGGTCAAGCTGCTGTTCTTTGGAAGCATCTTTTGGTTCGTATTTGACAGCAAAACAGACAGCATTAAATGTAAACACACAGTTTCACTTCTAATATGTGACATTTTGTTCGTGTTTTTGAAAAATATTCATATGATTTGACACATCAGAAACAAACAAGCTTCCCAAGGTTTTGATTGTACAACTTTTTTATCTTATATACATTTACTGAAAGCCTTTAAATAACCTGCCATATCAAAACTTAGCCAAAATCACTGACTATACTGTACAAATGACTATCTGCTGTACCCAAATCTGAAAAATTGGATTTCGCTTTTGACTCATGATGTGAAGTGCCCTCTCTTAAAATCATTTGTTTCATTTTCTAATTGCCTTTCGATTCAAGTGCCAACTGCAGGGTTGTAGAAAATGTTCCACAGCTCAGCTCAAAAACCTTCGCAGGGACTTCTGAGTCAAAATCCCACAACAAGCCACCATCTGAAATTGCATTCCCAACAACGTAAAGCCCATATACAGTTACTTCAACACTTATCCATGCATGTCACCTCCATCGGGCTGATCCCACCTCAGATAAACATTAAACACTTTGGTAAACATTTGACAGATTTCCAGAGAATGACGGGGCAGTAAACATGGGTCGGGGGGCGAGCCATGAGCCAAAACTGAAGCGGAAATGTCGCTGCGGACTATTCGTCCATCAAGCGTTGAGGCAAGAAAAGCAGCAACTGGGAGAGCTGGAACATACTTTTTAACTTAAACTGAGAGGTTTAAAGTAATTACCCCTGATTAGAGCAATAGTATTAAAGGAACAAGTTTTAGGTCTCACATCAAAACCTCAACCTCCGCAGCCTCTGAACGCCACTCCCTGGTCGTTTCCCGGCCCCTTTAGCCCAGGATGTCCAGGTACACTGGCGGGTTCTTGACCAGGGCCAGTAGGCGGCTGTGGATATCCTTGATGACCATCCTCTGCTGGGGCTCTCTCTGCCAGCAGCCCTGCATCAGCAGGTACACCTCCTTGGGGCAAGTGCGTGGCCTTTCCAGTTCCCGCCCTTGCGTGATGCATTCGATGGCCTGTAAAGTCAAGGAATCACCAAAATCAGTCAGCTGTCTGGGAATGAATGTGCAAAATGTGTTGTGGATTGTGCCTTTCTATGAAGTGTGATACCAACATATCACATATCACGCTTACATTGTATTGAAATTTAAAAGACAATTCAAAACCAGGCCAAATAAAATTAAATCTCCACGACCAGAATCCCCAGCATTTCTACACCCTGGTGTCTCCAGGGCTCCCCGTCACTGTGTGTATGTGTGTGGTGTGTGGGCGTGGTGCTCCCTCTCCTCGCTCTCCGGGCTCCTGATTACCTGCACGTCTGCCACCTAGAAGCTCATCAACGCTGCATTTGATCAACCCCGGTTCTCCACTCAGTTATCGCCACACACACCGTTGACTCAGTTACTGTGGTAGTTTCTTGGTTCGGGCCCCCCTTGGTGAAATGATTCTGAGAACTATTCCATGTGTTTTTTTTTCAAGTTAGTTATTAAATACTTTTGCGCCTCAGGATAGCCTCACATCTGCCCGCTTGCCTGCCTGTTATCCCCCGCACCTCTCCGGTCAGCCACGTTCACACCCTCGCCCCCATTCCTGCCCAGCCACACTTGCCACCTCCGCTCGCAAAAATGAAGTGAAATAGCTGTATATTTTATCTATCTATTCAAGGACAAACGTATTACAAATACATAGTTCTTGACAGAATGACCTTTGTGTCTGCAGACTTACATATATATGTCCATTAGCTGAGACCTCTGGGGCAAATGAGAGCCTCAAAAATCTGAATAATCTCCAGCTCAGACACTAATGGCTACAATGACTGATTGAGTTCGCACGCTCTTGCTGCTCAGTGAATAAATCACTGTCGAGGATGAGAGAGAGGATTTCAATATGCTCTCCATTTAAAGGGTTACTCACTCAATCTCTTTCCCATTGTTAACCTTGGCCTGAACCAATGAACACAAGAGGCTTGTCAGAGCTGAGAGACTTCATGCCAAAAAGGCCCGCCAGTTATAGTCTCACAGTTCAACAAAAAGACTCATAGCGGCCGTCCAAAATGGCCACTGTCGCCATGGCGTGCCAAGTCAGTATTTTGGGATGATTTATCTTCACCACTGCGTGTTTGGGCAACACGATAATTTCACCTGTCCCTCATTGGTCGAGACAGATTATCTTAACAAGGTTAAAGCTCATTGGCCCTGAGCAAAAATGGGAGCCAATGAGATTAGAATTGAGTGCCTGGGAAAAGTGATCTACCCTTCTGTTGAAAGGAGAGAGGGTTTCGGCCTGTAATAGCACCACTGTGGTCACAATGGAGTCCCACTTCTTGGTGCTTGAGCTGGAAAAGGCTAGACTGGACTGGCCTTAATTACTATGAACGTATTGATTAGTTTATGAGTGCAGAGCGGCGAAAAACTTCAGCAACATATGCTCTGAAGTATCTACGACTACAGTCAAGACGTTTCATCCTGCAAGTTTGTGTTATGTGAAAGAAGCCATTTAGAAATGTGTTCCTGTACTTAAAATTTCAATATTCAATATTTATATACTGACAATGTCAATGTGAAAACAATGTGACAATGTGAGAGGGGTTGCTCCTGATGATGAAAGTACAGGGAATTATCACGTGAATCTGCAGCTTCTTTCAGATTCATGGAGCTTTATGGTGAGTTTCAGCTCATAGTTTCACTGTTGACCAGCCAAAACAGCAGAAAGAGGTAGAGACTAGCTGGTGCACATAATGAAACATCTGGCAGCTAAAGAGACTGATATTGCCCTCAGGAGTTGGTAGAGACCGAAGCAGAGAATACCTGACTTCTGCATTCATCACGTGGCCAGAAACATGATGTTGCTATGTAGCTGCTGAACGTGTAAATAAGCGACTGTTTCTGGACAACTTCACTGTATCAACTGAAAAGGTCGTATCTGCACGTGTACAAAAGATGTATGTATCTCTTTAATCTGTGCAATGTTAAGTGTAAAAACAAAAAAGGGAGTTACATATCAGACATTTTTAGTAGCTTTGCTTAGTTGTCTTACTACTTTCAGAAGTGCAGCAGCACTGTTACTCTAAAACTCTAAAAAGATTCCACAGTAAATATCGACTCTCATCTCTCTCAAATCTCTCCAAAAAAAAAAAAATATCAATGTTCGAGAAGTAGAAAAAGCAAAACAAGATAACCTTGTTTTGTCTGTCAAGTTTTGTCTGTCCAGTTTTACAGGGACATTTTGCCCAAGTCATAAAAAAAATATTTAGCCACTATCCATGCCAATAGTTTCATTAATTTCATTTGTAGAGGATTGGGGATCAAATTCAATTGTCCCATGCCAGAGAAACTCTAACAGTGTCAAGTGTCAAGTATAAACCTGAAATATTAAACTCTCTCCGCAATAGCTGAGGGCAGGCACTCTTGTCAAGAGAAATTTTGACATATAAATTTCTCTAGATGGAGACACAATCTTTCCCACTGACAGGACAAATAAGACATGTAGTTTACTGATGTCCTGTTGTTTGTGCTCTGAGCATCTCACCAAAAACGATACTCTCTCGGTTTTATTTATTTATATAAATAGCTTTAATTAGGACTGCTTCCAAGAATAGAAATATCAATCCCAATGAAATCTGCTGACAGCGTGCTTTCTGTTTCATCCAGAATAGTAATTTTTCTAACTAGACTCTAACTAGGTAGGTGAAAAAATTGTTTGCTCACAACTGGAGATAATGAATCATTTCCCAGAGACAGCTAATGATGTCTCTGTTATTACTGACCATTGAAAACATTAATTAAACTTTACATCCCAACCCACCTCACTGTTGGATAGCTGGTACCACGGTTGTTTGCCATAGGTGAAGATCTCCCAGAGGACCACGCCGAAGCTCCAGATGTCGCTCTCCGTGGTGAACTTCCTGTACATGATGCTCTCCGGGGGCATCCAGCGGATTGGAAGCATTGTACGTCCACCCACCTGGGGAGGAAAATAAGGCAAAGTGTGCATTTGATTTACAGTATTTTATCGTTATTGCATAGATGAATTCCCAGAGTGAACTATTTTGCCTTTTGGATGAAATTAAGCGGAAACACCATCTTTCAGTAACACACACATTTTTAAGCAAGAGTCCCGCATTCTTGTTCATCCTTGAACTTCCTAGGACTGGAAGAGCAACTTGAAATCCATGTGAGACAGACAATCTGGGCGATGAGAGTTTTAACATCCTAAAGAGCCTCACTTCATCGTAGCTTAATTCAATGTGAAAAAGAAAATGAACTCACAGCCAGCAAAAGCAGCTTAGGTAATCCACTTAGTCTCTAATGTTTTGTTAAATTTGTGCATTTTCAGAGGAGTTGTCCATCGAGATGGCCTTAATGACTGGAGTGCATGAAAAACAGGAATGTGAAGGGAGGAAAGAACCTTTATCAGCGCTCATTCATCTGTTTGAGAGCAAAATCGTGCAGGAGCAGAGGTGACCTTTTCAACTTCTGAAAGGTCTCTCAAAATAAAAAATGCGTGCAAACACAGAACTACAATATCTTATGTATATCTATTTAAAACTTTCAACAAATACAATATACGGTATAGAACATACAATGAAGTACTCTGCAGTCTCTCATTGGTTGCTAGTTACACACATTACAGATCATTATACGCTCTTACACAAGAAAAAAGAAGTGACGACTACCATTACAAACTAGCTGATGGTTTAACCATCCGAATAAGAAGTTAGTTTTAAACGTTTAAGACATTTTACTCCAGTTTTCAACAGCACTCAATTCTCTCAGTGCAAAGAATAAGCCTTTGTTTTACATTTATGCTAACAAAAATGTGTACTGTATCCACAACCCTTCACTTAAATATAATGTAATTATGTATAATCTTACTGTCTTAGATTTTGGTTGATGGTTTGATAAAACACCAACACTGTATCCTTTAATTTTTATTGATATTGAATGACAGGAAACAAGTTATGCTCCTCCATATTTCTACATATTTCAACAAATGAAAATGGAAGTCTTTGCCCTCTTATAGGAATGGTTGAGAAGTTTGTTAAAAGTCCTTGAACTACAGTATACAAATCCAAAACACAGGGTTTAACTGGAAACAAAGACAAATTAGACTAGTTTCTTACAGGTCACAGTGATTTCTATCTATCATCCTGACTGATACTGTTCGAACACTATAGGAGAAATCTGGAGATCTGTCACAAATACTTGGAATCAAATGAGTTTTTATCCTCTGCTGTGCCAAAATATGACCCCTCTAAAGCTTTGTTAAATTTACAGAGTGCCTGTAGTTCTAGCTGATGAAACATCACTGGATTGATTGTAACTGACTATAATGAGCCACAACCAAACCCAAGAGTTTTACTGGGTTATTTCACAACCATGATGTGAATTATCCACAGCAAAACATTTGTCATTTCTGTGGAAAGTACTTCCAGTAAAAAATGTTCACAGTGAGCTCTGTAGAAGAAGAAATGATCTAAGGGCAAGTTGCTGGTAAGATCAAGGTTTTTCTTATTTATCGGGTCATCTTAAAATGTGGGTACTTAAAAGCAAGGGGCTGAGTAGAGAAAGGGTTAGGGGTTACTTACCCGATAGTAGTCTGTGCTGTAGATGTCTCGGGACATGCCAAAGTCTCCGATTTTGACCACAAGACCTTCCCCCACCAGACAGTTTCGGGTTGCCAGGTCGCGGTGGACGAAGTGCAGCGATGCCAGGTAGACCATTCCCGAGGCGATCTGGGCGGCGATGTGAAGCATCTGAGGCAAAGTGAGCTGACCCAGCGGGGGCATCTTCGTCTCCTCCAGGATACGAGCGTCAGGGCCGTGAGCTCTGCAGGTGACACACAAGGAAAGTTTTATACATGACATATTTAGATTGTTACTTATTTTACTATAGTAACTAGTTGAGATAGAGATAGTTCTAACTATTTCTACACAGTTTGGTGGTTTAATTCAGTTGCTCCAAACCTAGGGGTCAAAACAGTCCAAATGGTCACAAGGGTCACTGAGGGGTTGTGAGGTGATTAAAGAGAGAGGAAAAAAAGAAAAAAACTAACTTCTGATACACAAATTTGATTTCTTTGAATCCACATGTTTTTTAAATAATATATGATTTGAACTGCTCTTGGATTAAATAGTTATTTAAATGAAATCATTTGAGACATTTAGGGACTAAATGTCTCTTGGTGGAACTGCTAACAGCTCATCTGAAACAAGAGGCTCCAACTAGACGTTCAACATTGTAAGGAATCACAAGCCAAAAGAGCTCACAAAGCACCAGTTTAATCTACAACAATGCTCTTTTTAAATTTCATTTCAATTTTTCTCTTTTTTAATAATTATAATCATATTTACTGAATTGGTTTTATTTTCTTGGGCCTAAACCCCGGACCACAGAGGAGTGTAAGGGGGACTGTATTAACACACATATTTCTCTTTGTAAAGAACAGAACATGCTGGCCTCTGCTGTTCTTCTCTCTTTCTATTGGCTGCTCAGATTAATCCAACTGGGACTGGGCTCCCAGTATGTTGGTAACTATGGCATCAACCTTGGGTGACCTGAAGGACAATGACCTCAGCATGCAATCTGCAGATTGAACATTTCTGACATATATGAGCTCTTGAGAGCATTACAGGCATGGTCGGCGTGACCACGCCATAATAAAGCCATTTAACAGTGATGCTTAATAGAAAACATAAGGCTTGTAATACGCCTACAATTGATTTGCAATAATGCAATTCGGAGATGCAGAGCACATTGACTCTCAGTTGTTCCTGTGGATCATAAACACCCACTCTCACGTCTAACTCCAGCCTAAATGAGCAAATCACAGATGATGTGTCTCCATCCATCCTAATATCTCTCCTCTCCACTTTGTCCCCTCCTTACAAAGGAAGTTGTCTATACAATCACTATTAGTTTAAAAGGCAGGTGGCAGGGTGGGAAAGCAGCTGCATTGTGGGGGCCCTCAGACGTTTCACCCATTCTGTCTGCTGGAAATGCGATTTCCATCCATTCGTGAACATATATCTCAGGCAAGGTCTGGGTGCATGCATGTGTGTTTGTGTGTTTTCATCCCCAATCTGTCTCCTGTGGAGGACACCTGGCAGACAGCATCAACTGCGTCTGTTCTAATAGTTTAGTCAGATGGTTTCCCAGGTGCCAAGTGAGCTCTAATAGGTCAACACTGCCTCAGTCCTCAGTGGTTCCTTTAGCTCCCTCCTTTATTACTGTGCCCATCAGCATTCAGATACAAAGAGCCACTGCCACCTTAAATTGTAAATAATATACTGTAACTTGCCCTGTGCCTTGACATGCTGTGAATCACATTTGCACTCAACAAGAAACCTGCCTGAGATTTTTTCTGCTTTAGCACAATTCACCGCTGCATCCATTTTCTGACATCAGACATGAGAGTGACATAAATTGTAAGCAGAGGAAATATGAAGGAGTAATTATGGAGTAAAAACAAATCTTAGGTGATATTTAAAAATATTTGAGTCACTTTAGCAAAAGACAGTCCTTGAATTTTGACATATAAACAAAGATATGTCAAAACTATTGACTATCTCCATGTCCCTAAATGATGTGTGCTCCTTGCAAAATACTTTAGAGACCTGAAAGTGCACAGATGGAGGAAAAGGCTGAATAAAGGTCGCTTGAAGGCGCCGAAAAAGTGCAAATATAAATTAATCACTATTAACTTCAAAAATCAATTGTTGTTGATGCTATAAAAATAAACTTTTAAACTATTTTCTCGATTAATTGATAATTTGGTGTATGAAATTATAAAAGAGGATGTTTTATTTGATGCACATTTATGAAACCTTACAACCATCACTTTTACTGGGTTATGGAGACGAGAACCATATTTAAGTGGTGTGACATAAGGGCATATTATTATTCAGTGTACTTCAATTTCTAACACACTGGGTGAACACATGAACACATGAACACATTACCCTCGGGTCACTGTGAGCAGGTCTGCTACGTACCGAAGAAATCGGTTGAGGTCTCCGTGCCTCATGTATTCAAACACCATGGCCAGCGGCTCTCCGTCTGTGCAGACGCCGTAAAACCGTACAATGTGCTGGTGTTGGAGCACCGTCAGCAGCTCTGCCTCCCTCTGGAAGTCCTGCCGTGTCGACTCATTGGCGTCCTTTAGAGTCTGTGACCACACAAGAAGTATGCATGTAAATGAAAATTCTGGTTGTTTGGTTTTTTAAGTGAAAGCAAATCAAACAACATTAAAAGCAACCAACGCTGAAACGTGCAATAATAGAACAATGAAAGTTAAGATGCTGCTACTGAGAATCTGTGCAAAGAGTCTTTTTTTCACTGGGACCAGAATTCCTTGCTACGCCCCTGCTTGTGAGTGATGATGTGGTGCAATAAAAGCATAAGTCTGATTAATGGGAAGATAAATCTGGGCAGAGTCAGATTCATCGCCTTGTTTTTATTCGCTGTGGTTTGCATTAACCTGTTGTAAAATGAGCTGTGTATTAAAGTACCCGATTGTCCTCAACAAAGACATCTCACTCTAAAACCGCAAGATGTTATTCCACTATACAGATGGTTTAAGTATAAGTGCAGTGTACTTACTTTTACTCTTATTGGTGTGGTATCAAGTGGCGTTTCTGAGTACTTAACTTTACGCTTTTTAAGTATAAAAAGGCAGGAGAGATGCAGAAGGGCACGCAACAAAGGTCCCACTAACACTTAAATGGACAGTCTTGTGCCACCAAGATCTCAAAATTTCACTTGTTTTTAGTCAAGTACTGATACTGTCGCAGATCATACAGATAGCTGAAGTACTTGAATATAACCATTTTTTATTTTACAAATTTGTGTACTGTTTTTCAAAAGTCTACAGTAACAGTGTTGCTCCTTTACTACTTCAAAAATCTTTCTTCACTACTTAGACTTCACGCTGACAGCTGGAGTGGTTTCACTAATGTTCAGAGGGATTTAAAACCACATTCATAGTGACGGTAGCCCTGAGGCAGTGACTGTGTAAATTCAGTTACCTTGATTGCGACCAGCATCTTGTCGCTGTCCGGGCTGAGGTTGGCACACTCTGCCAGGTAGACTTTGCCAAAGGCTCCTTCGCCCAGCTCCCACTTCAACACGATGTCCTGCCGTTTGATATGCTGGACACCTGATCATAAAATGCAGGAAAGGTTTTCATCTTGATATCACCTGATGTCTTGTTTGCACCAAAGTTAACTACATTTCCTGAACACTTCACCACTTCATTGTACATTGCTGTATGATATAACATTTGTGCCCATTGTAATTAGCAGATAAAAATAAGAACAAAGACTGGTAGTGACCAACACACACGACATCAGCTTTCTTAGTGTGAATAATAAAATCACCAATCATGACAAGGAAATTTAAATAAATTTGGGGGACTATGTGCATTCAGTAACAACAACACATCAAACATCAGCAGAGTGGAAACAAGCTATAACACAAACACTCACACATGTCTTTCTCCTTGATGATGCCGCAGAAGTACTGTGGATTCTCTACAAAGCTGGATAAACCAGAATCTTCATCTGAAGAAGGCGGGCTGGTTCCAAAGTTCATGAAGCGAAGTGACACGGCCAGGTCATCCTCAGTGCCCAAAACTGATGAGCCTAATGAAACCAAGAGAGACGCAAACAAGAAAAACTGAGAGACATGTAACACCTAATCAGCCTCCAACCGCTGTGATTGCAGTGGCCATCAAAAGAAAATTCAGGAGCCGCTTTTCCCCTACGAGGAATCGACGTTCTCCGCTACCAGCTTGGTTGCATGTTTGTTGGTGCCATGGTGACAGATGAAGGCAAGCCATAATAATCACCATCATCAACCACGCGGCAATCAGGCCACATTGAACTGAAAAAAATGACAATATAGAAAGCCTGAATGGTTAGCAACCCCGGACTACAGTGCGTATTAAAAGCCAAACAAGTAGGGCCCAAATTGTAAAACCCCACTCAGCAAGGCAAACCACAGAACCCCCAGAGTCCAACACGGTAGAAAATGGAACAACAAAGAGAGAGCACAGAGGTGATGGAGGGAAGGAAAGAGGGAGCAGGGTCCACTTAGGTAATCAGGCCCACTTAGGCACTTTGAGAGTGAGATCTGTATGGGCAGATGTGTGTGTATGTGTGTGTTAGGGGGTGGGGTCTGGGCCATATCACGTCTAGTTGTTCCTCCATCCATCCACCCATCCATCCATCCATCTTCTTTAATGGCCCTCACCACGTGGCAGTGGCCAAGGGAGGTTTCTGCCGCCATTCTCATGCAGTAATTAAGGCACTTTAGCTCGGCCGACACAGCGGCTGCCTGTGTGCAAAGTTACAGCTCAGTGGAAATCCTATATTAGTCAGTCTCTCCTGTGCATTACCCTCTGAGAGTCTGACAGAACCATCTACGATTTCAAACAATAACTTGCAGAACGTTTCATTCCAGTTTGCATAGACGTCTTCAGGTTGTGGTTCTGGACTGAGACGATGTCATCTACTGGGTTAGATTCCTTTTAATCACTCTAGTGCAGCAAAGCAGTATAAAGGAGTGGATATTTAATTATACAACCAATACAAAAACACAGTGCAAACATTCTCTGAAGTAAGGTCTTTCTAAAAAAGTCATTTTGACTCCAAACCTGTTGTCTCAAAGATATCTTAAAACTCAGTGGATCCAAAAAACAGTTTGACTTGCTGAGGAGTTCAGTTACACTGATCCAGCCGATTAAAAGAGTACTCAATTTAGTGCTGAAATGAGGAATGGAAGTCATTGGCTTAGCTTAGTGTAAAGACTGGAAGCAGGGGAAACAGCTAGCCTGGCTCCATCCAAAGTATAATTACAGCAACTAAATCTCCCCAAGACAGCCTTAAATTTGATCTTTACATTTGATCCACTGCTTCCACTCTTAAGGAGACAGACTCCTGCTTCTAGTTCCATAATTAATGTTATGGTAAAACAGTGTGAAAGTTCACCTGTTGCTGCTTTACACACTCATTTACTTTTCCCCCCAAAAATATTCCTTTAATTGATAGAGCAGTAAATGAAATCATGTGTGATGACTTACGGTGAATGCCAAACTTGGAATGCTGGCCGCACTTATTAACAACCAAAACCATGATGAGAAGGAAAGTGCAGGCAAACACTGCAAGACCCACAGCCACAGATACCTGTTCAAACAAAGACAGATGTGCAGTTACACTCACCAACGTTAATCATACATTTGTATTGGGAATAATGACACACAAACTTACCACAAACACTCGACTCTCTGCATTCTCTGTGACGTTCATGTCTGACTTGTTTGTGGGACCTGAGGGGCACAAACAAGATTTGTTAAAAGAGGCAGACCTCACATCAAGTCCTTGAAGTGTTGAATTTACATGCTGAGATTTTTAAGAGAGTAAAAATCAATCGAAGACTTACTTTGATCCTTATCATGGACTGGCATGTGGGAGGTGAAAACACACACATTTAGATACAAAGAGGGCTATTCAAGGGTCTGTACTGACTATTTAGGGACTTATCAAACATTCATACACACCCTGCTCCAATTGTGAACTTTTATCTGATGAAAACTGTGATGGACCAACTGGGATGCACCAAGTATGTTGATTTTGTGCGTGATACAGATCACCATCTATAACTACATAATCCATCTATCTATATGAGACTGGATTAATACCACTGTCATATAGAAAGATGTGGATAAATACTTGGTGAAAGGAGTCTGATGTTTCAAACAACTACATAGCAAAATCTAGAAACATATAAAACTATTGAAGTAAAATGCCACTCCATGAAATTACTTAGTCAATCAATGTTAAGGCATTTGGATTTAATTTATTTGTGCTCTAAATGTGATGATTTAAAACATTCCCTAGTAAAAAAATTTCTTCTGCAAAAATCAGTAATGCATCAGTTATCAGATCGCTTCTGATTTGTTCACTATTCATTGCTTTGTACCTTTTTGTAAGGGTTACAGATTAATCAAGTAATTGTTTCAATGCTCGGTCAAGCCATGTTGTTAAAATCATAACATATTCAGATAGACATCTCTTTGAGCTGCCCTAATGGCCTCCTCTGCTCATTATGGGATGCTGCTCGGAAAAAAAAATCATTCCGCAGCTGCAGAGCAGTTTCAGTAACTCACCTATAATTATCCCCTCAGGATCGTGCGGGTCGAAGGGGTTGTCCATGAACTTCCCAGTGGCTGTGGCCTCGTCCCTTCCCAGTTTGTTCTGTGCTATCAGAGTGTAGGCACCGTTGTTGATGTGGGTGGGCTTGTCGAGGAAGAGACAACCGTGTTTCACGGATCCGTCACCTGAGTCAGGCATGAACTGGGTGTACGTATAGTCTGTCATTTTGAGTTCGTTGTTATTGTACAGCCAGGTGATGTTTGGTTCGGGATTACCATCCACCTTAAAGGGGAAACACCAGTGGTGCTGCGGCACGGCGTCCTCCAGAGAGAGGATCTTAACTGGAACTGTTGAGAGATGACAGATCAGGGTGTGGTTAGAGAAAAGAAGCAACTGGGAAAGTGAAAGAGTAACTCTCTTCTCTCCCCAACAAATGCTGAGATGCAAGCCGGTAAACTGCTCCTGCCAACTAGGAGAGTGAAGACTTCAAGGAGTAGTTAAAGGAATATTTTTGTGAAATACACTCACATTCACTTTTCTGCCTAGAGAACTGATACACCTCTTGTGTCTCAATGGTAAATATGAAGCTACAGCCAGCAGCTCAGCTGAGCATAAAACCTGGAAACAGCATGCATGGCTCTGCTGTCTGAGTCAGGCTGGCTGTTTCCCCTGTTTCCAGTCTTTGCGCTAAGGTATCTTCTCATCTCGACAAGAGCTGCAACAAGTAGTCAATAAATTGATTAGTTTATCAGTCAAAAATGAATTATTTCAAGTCAAATATTCTCTGGTTCCAGCTTACAATATGAAGGCTTTTTTCTGTTTTATATCAATGTAGATGAAATATACACTGTTGCCCATAAAGTTGGAATAAAATATTTTTTACCTCTTCTCATGAAATTGATTGTGACAATGTGATTTATTCTTGATAGATAAAGTGTCACTTTGACATGTTTGGAAGACATTGATCAATAAAGTTTTGATAAGATATACACTTTCTATCTATATGTGCTTTATATTGATACTGTAGTTTTCTTGTAAACAAAGAACTATTATAATTCAATTCAGCATTTCTCTCCAACAATGAGTGTATCATTGAGCTCTAACAAATGTATTGAATGCATTCCTCATAAACATGGAATAGTGTGAAATCATTGGCAGGGTGGTGTTTTGTGTCAGCCACATGCGTGCAAGTGGCACTTCAATGTCTTGACTTCTTGACTACTTCTTTTAATTCTAGTAATTCAAAACATTCAGTCTGTTGAACTCATATGCCTTGCATGAAAAATGATTAATTTGGGAACTAATTAGTCATTAAAACTGTAAAATACATGTAGTCGAGTCATGTAGTCAAGTACAAAGTATACAGATGCCTCAAAACTGTATTCAAGTAAATGTACTTTGTTACTTTTAAACCACTGGTAACAAACCTATGCAATGATTATATGCTGACTACGCACCTTGATCATGTATAACATAAAGTCATCGGTGGGTGAAGTAAACTAAAGTTTCCATGAATCGATGTTCTCCATCTGCACTCTAAACCTGTGCTGACCTGCTATGAATAATGAATCCTGGTCGTCGTTGTACCCCTGACCACAAAAGCTACCTGGAAGCGAAAAAAAAGCTGGAAGCGAAGTTACAGGAAATGGCCTCATTCAGATCGAACACGACTCTCAAGTGCAGAGACCCCATCACGCTGCACAGGCCATTCTGCTGCTCTTAACCCATGACCCGGCCTCAGAAAGCGCTGTGCTAAGGGGATACTGAGGCATTTGTCTCTTTACCCGGGGCTTGCTGAAGTCTGTAACACTGAGTGAAAATTAGCGCTGTTTATCACATTTAACTAATCATCCATTAGCGACCTCTACTAACGTTACACAAGCTATTTCACTGCAGGGGTTAAAAGGAAGGCTAGAATTATATTTAATGAGCCTGCCAGTTCTCAGACCTCACTGCAGAATTAGACAATGAACATTTTGAAAAAATGTGGCAAATACACGCAAATGGGTCCTGGCATCAGTCCAGGCAGATTAACAGTTAACTGGTACCTTTGCATACAAAATATTAACTTTTGTGATGTTGAATATTGATAAAACTCTGTATTCACCTTTTAACTTAAAAAAAAAAAAAGATACCGCAAAAAGTCACAATTTCGAAAAAGCTCTTTTATGAAAGGGAAGCCGCACGAGTACCATGAATCAATGGCACAGAGAGCCACTCAGCAGTAAACACCCACTGTTCTGGGAGATAATTAAGAGTAATTAAAGGGCTAGCGGTTAACGAGTGTCCGTCCACCAGGGGGGCTTGAGGTTGGATAGATTAGCTGCACTAACGCGTATTTACAGACTGCCAATCATTGCGGATGAAGCGGTTTTCCGGAGTAGGAGGGAAAGGTCCATTAGCGCAGGCTCAAATCAGATCTTAGCACGGGTTATCAGCCCCATTTTCCTGATGTTCATTATCTGTCCCTTGATGCTTGTGCATTTGGCTTCAGCTGATTGGCGCCCCCACTCTTTTTGGCTTTATTTTCAAATGAGTGTCACTGAGTTGGTGATATATGATATTGTTTGGGCAAGTATTTTTTCAGTAATGTATCACTAATGCATCTGAATCTGTTTTCTGTGGGACCGCTGGGTGCTGTCATTCTGCAGTCTTCTCCGACTTCCAGATGCACTAATGCATCCGAAAGGAGAAAACAATGGTAGACCTCCTGGGTCAAGCTGCAACTATAATTTAGGAGTACAGCGTATATGAGGTGAAGGAGTTCTCCAGGAGCAAGGCCAGGTAAGTTTGCTCTCTTTTGTCCCCTCATTGTATCCCTGCATTAAATGGCAAGCCATACCTGCAGCACTTCACTGATATTATTTTAACACTTCTCACCAGTCGCCAGTGTGGCAGATGACAAAGAGCTCCATTAGAAGCATGGTGGGTACATACTCGGATTTGTAGAGGGGGCATTTAGAAGAAATCAGTGCAGTGCATTTTTCTTTTCTCTGGCTGTCCACCCTGACTGTACTAGAAAAATGGCCCCAGTGTGCTCTCGCCCTAACCTCCATTAAACCAGAAGACTTGTATTGAGCATGTGAGCTTTCAAGAGTGGGGTTTTTATTTTGCAGGCACTTACACTCAATGTCCAATTGCACCATGTCCTCCCCGGGCCCAGCTTGGTTCTCAGCCTCACAAGTTAGGTTGTGCAGGTTGTCTTTGGAGGAAATGTTGGTGAGGTAAAGGACCAGCTCCAATGTGGAGCCCACGATTCTCTCCTGCAGCAGCACACACAAAGAGGAGGTTAATGCACCCTGGTCACAACGACGTATGGATCACTTAGAGATGAAATGGGATCCAATTTACTATACTGTAGATCAATAGATAACAGAACCCAACTGAACTTTATTTATACACCTTTAAGCGGGGTTCAGATCCAAACTGCTTTACAACACAGTGAGAAAAGCAGAAAAAAAGAGGACACATACATACAATACAGTCTTAACTTTCAACACAGACCACTAAGTCCTACACACATGTGGCCTCACACTGGAGGTTACTGGAAGAAGCCTGAGACTCAAGAAGCCTGAGACTCAAGCCTGAGACTCAAGAATTTACATAGAAGCAGTCATTGCCAATGACTGCTTCTATGTAAATGTTCACATTGTGCACATGACAATAAAGATCTTTAATCTTCATTATCTATTTATGGAAATATGATGGTTGTGTTTGAAATTAAATCCTGTGACAATGGTCATCATAATAAAGGAACATGTCACCCAGTGGCTCATGTATGTGTTTTTTTTATGTTTTTCCAGTCTACAGTGGACATTGATGGCAAAGAGGGCTGAGCTATATCAGGCTTTGGCCACACAATGATAATCAGTTCTGATTGAGAAAGAAACAGAAAAATCTCTCCAAAAAAACTCAAATGGTAAAAAAATGTAAGAAATCTCAGAGAGAGACGTAGCGGAGGGATCTCTCTACCCGGATGAACAGATAAACAATAGATGTTGTGTGTACAGAATAGAAAATGTCAGTATTTGTATGTTATACACATATTAACATTTACTGAAAATACTTCATTACCTCGGTGAAAGGAGAGTGGATCCTATCAGTTCGCCATCTCACATTGGGAGTGGGACTTCCTGTCACGTGACACTCAAACGTCAGGTTGCCTCCTTCTTGATTCTTGTTTGTGGAGGAGACAATAGTCACCTCAGGCAGACCTGAGAGCAGCAGAGGAGACAGGGTGACGAGCACAGGTCATTAATGTGATGCTAGATCCGAGGGTAGAGCTGAGGTTTTCTCTCTCTCTCTCTTTTTTTTTAGCAGTTAAGAGAAACAGCACAGGGCCAAAAACTCTCTCATATGTTTCCTGGCAACAAGATGTTCCTACTGTATGTGATTAAAGCAACAATGCTGAGCCACTTTCTTCACTGCATTTCCCTGCACCTGCTTGTTGAAGGCATTAATATGTGGAATGGGAACAACAAATGGTTGTTATTTTCCCTTTTCAAGTCAAGTAGACGAAGCTGCATCTTTTCAAATATTTATAACACCACGTGAGAGGAAGACTTATCATAAATATCATCATGAACCTTACAATAAAATATTTAAAGATCCCCTCCAGACATGCTTGAAGCTATAGAAAAATGCATATACTTATTCTTACACACTCATACAGATACAAAAGAAAATAACGTCTTCATACAAAAAAAAAAACAAAACAATTGTATTACCTTGTTAAAATTATTTTTTTTTGCATCTCTCACCTTTTCCTCATTAAAAAATCCAGAATCTACGTAATCTATGTAATTATTGTCATTTCATAAGTTTAACTACAAGATGCAAAATGTCTCTGAAATGTATGTTCTCATGAACAGGAGTCTCTAAGTCCTCACAACACAGTTCAACAAATCACACTGGCAGGTCTGTGTGTTACATACAGCTTTAAGGTGAGCACAGGTAAGAAACCTTCCTCCTTCAGTCGGTGAATGTGAAACAGTTTTCTACATCATTCTGCACAGTGAAGGTCAAATATCCATCCTCTTTTGAATGTTTTGCACATCTTACTGTAGACATGCATTTCTTATAACAATACATCACAGTTCAGCGCAAAATGAAGTTAAGGTAACAAAATGAAAGCCAAACTCACTGCAGTTATCTAACACCAAGGAGCTGAGGGCCACTTCCTGATCACTGGAGAAGCAGGACAACATCTGGTTGTCCACGTCGCCTCGCTCACTCTGCTGCCACTGCTGGAGCCAGTGGAGGTCGCAGGAGCAAACAAGAGGGTTGTCCCTCAAAACCCTAAAGAGAAAGAGGAGGAAAATCATCTCCACTATGAATTCTTTTTTTTTTTTTCAGTTTTATTTCTCTGACAAAAACGGCCATGAAACACAAGAGCTTCAGCCAACAAACTTGATAAATCTTCCCACAGAGAATATATTAAGTGAATTTATTTATCACAGGTTAGACATTTTGGCTAACTGTCTCATATGAACACATTAGGAGCTTTTTAGTTAGGATGAAATGTAGTTTCAAACTGTTTTCTTTTAAAACCTCTAACAGCGGTTTATATCATAAGAAATATTAAGCTGAAATACAATTTCAGCTTATTATGAATCATAGGAGAATTTTTCCGTAAGATAAAAAAATCACCTTTCATACCCTCAAACTTCAGATATGTACAATAATGATTCTATTTTTCTTCTGCTTTCAAAAACCCTAAAAGCTGTAACTAGTGATTCAAGTGTTGCTGCTATGTACTGAAAATAATTCTGTCAATCAAGTAGCAAAAGGTAGCAATAGTTTCTTTTAAAATACCGTACTAAGTATGTTCACCCGCGAATTAACCTCTGCGAAAGTGTGGGGAAAGCACAATGTGACACCACTGAAAGCCCTGCTAATGTAGAGATTAACCTTTAAAATCTTTTGTATTTTTACTTAGCGCCTTTTGTATTTTTACCTGCCATCTTTGTACTTTAAAGGGGGCACATAATAATGTCAGCTGAAAGCACAAAAGACCTTTTCTCTTTGCAAAAATCTTCACAGAAACTCTGTTGCCTGTTGATGAATAAAGATATAGCAGAAAGCATTTGTTGATTACTTGAGCATTTTCACATCTGCCACACTGTGATCTAGGTTTGACAGTAGAGTTGAAGTTTCAAGTTCATAGTAGAGTAGAGTTGAAGTTCCAGATCATATTCCACTATGGCTGTATAGGTTTACTAGTTAGGCAGCATGGGTCCCTTTTATCAAACTCACTACATTCAAGCCAAAGTTTGCAACATGAGATAATTTCTTCTCTCTCCTTGACAAACATCATAATTGTCTCAAACCGAACTGACTCTCTGGACCTTCACACATTGATCCAGTGGGTCTCATAAAAATCTCAAAGAGCCAATTTGTAAATTATTTTTACGCCATTCACATGTTTAGGGAGTGAGCAGGAAGTCAGCCAGCGCAGCCACAGAGGGACTCGAACGTGTTGCTTTGACACTTCAGTTAAGAAGGGTTCATTGTCAGCTTGTTGACTCCAAACAACCTGACAGAAATCAAACTATGCTGACGCTAATCAAAGCTACAGAGCTTCAAAATTTTGACTTGTTTGACTGTACAGAAATTATTTGGGTGGGTACGAGGAACGGAACAAAAAAAAAAAAAAACTCCCCTTAACTTAGACAAACCCTTCCTTCCTGCTCTTATTTATTAACACTGAACAAGCACAAGCCCTTTCAGCATCAAAGACCAAAAGATGCAAAGCACAAATGAACAGTTTTTGTACCTAAATATAAATATTTAATACCCCGATATAACTTTAATTTTCACAGTGTGCGACATCAACTCACATTATAGTTAAAATGATAATTAGCCAGATTTATGGGGAGCACAAATGATGGGCTTAGTTTACAAAGTATACTGTAGGCAACACAGATCAAGACCTGAGCTGCTAAATTGCCACTGAACAAGTGAACTGGGCCCAGAGAGTGGCAAACAAGTGTGATCTTGGACTATTGTGATTTTTTTTCTTTTTTTCTTGATGTGCAGCCCAATCAGTAAGATTATTTGCTCCTTTATAGCCAATTTGGGAATTTAAACTGATTTACATGAATTTAAAGGGACTCACAGGTTGAGCAGTGGTAGGAAATGAAACACCCTCCATGAGATGTGTTCCAGAGAGTTTGATGCAAGGTTCCTATGAAACAAGGAGAGAAGACACAGGATATTATAAACATTTGCTTTGCAGGACATGCAAAACATGCAAGCTTTTACGTGAGCTGCATGTACTTTGTCTACATTTTACTTTCCCAGTGGGACAAATAGCTGTTTATGATAGCTATTTAGCATGAGAGGAAGAACTACCTATACTGGTCATATAGTCAATAAGATAACATAACCTTTGAGGTGTATATGAAATGAGTTTTGCAATCACACCAAACTATTTCTCCCTAAATAAAAGACAAACTAAAATCAAAATTTTCCTTTCATTGTTGCACTGTGGTCCTGTTCTGCAGTTGAGTCACGCTGTGATTTGATTGCTCACTTTCAGAACAACGCTTACCTGCTTTGAATTACTCTCGGTGGAAAACGTTAATGCATCCAAATGGGTTCTGATCAATTACCTTGGCAAGTATTTCACACCAGCCAGGAGCGACAATCACAAACACCTCCAGCACACCTCTCGGTGTTTGCTTAGTGTTCAGTACATTAGGTGATTGGTCCAGAGGCACAAATACTTCTCAGAGGATTGACGCTGCTCAGCTACACAGACTAAAAAACTCCACAAAATTGTTTTTAGGAAAAAAAGTTATCTTTATTATAGATTTCCTAAAAGCTATTTTATACAGTGCACCAATAAAGCAACTGAGAGTTTTTAACAGTGCTAGCGGCATGGCTCTAGTTACAGTAGTCTTAGTCCAACACATGGGTCTGGACTGAAATATCTCAATAACCATTGAATGGATTGCCATGTAATTTTGTTTTGGCATTCTTGGTCCTCAGGATATTAATCCTACTGACTTTGATGATCCCCCAACTTTTTCTCTAGTGCCACTAGGAGGTGGACATTTGTGGTTTCATGTGAAATATCTCAACATCTATTGGATGCTATTAGGCTTGGTTAACACATACATTTTCTTTGTTTGACCATAGTAACCATTAACTCACAACTCTGGCAGAGACTGGAAAAAACAGCATGCCATTTCACACACAGGCGAGTCTGTTGCATTAAAAGACTTGTTAAAAGTCTAACTATGCTTATGATTTTTTCAGAAAAGTTCCTGCTAATGTCCTGGTTGTAAAACTGCCAATGCAATGGCAGTCATCAGTGGGCCACAGGCTCCATCACCATTGTATTGCCTTATTTGGTGATAGATGATGACTTGACAGATTTAGATAACTTTACAACAGAAAGTTGACTTTAATTTCAGCATGTAGAGCATGTTAGTATGCTTTGTTAGTTAGTTAGTTAGTTAGTTTAGTTTAAACCACCACTGTGCCTTAGTGCAGCCTTAAAGAGCCACTAGAACTTCTGTACACTCTCATTGTTGTTCAACTAAAATGCTCAGAAAATATAATACAAAGCTGGATGATGTAATCTTGAATCTAAAATTGTATATTTCTTATATATATTGTATATTTCTTGTGTCAGGTTATCATAATAAGCCTGTGATAGATGCACGCTTTATATCTTTTTGTCTCTTTTTGTCTGTCCTCTCAGGCCACTAAAATATCATCACAGTGGCTTTAAAATGATACTCAGGCAGCCAAGGAACCAGGCTGTAAATAAACCTCCCTCAGAAGATGACAAAAAACCACACTGGGGAGCGTGCTTGTGGAAGCCAATACATATTCACTCTGGCAGGGCCAAGAGTTCAATTATTTGTTTTCCTTGCTCCCAAAAGTTCATGTCAGATGGGTTAGCCATTGGGGCTTATCCATTACCAGCTCGATTCCTTCCCGGGCCCACAGGGGGAGAGCAGAGCCGGGAATGCGGCTCACTTTCTTTTAGCCATTCTTAAGAGCTGAACGCAATTTCATAAAAGACGATTGGGTTCCAGGAGGATCGTGGATGAAGACGAGAGCAGAAGGAGAGAGGAAAATGGTCCAAGCTGATGCAGCCTCCGTGTCCTCTGCTTGGTTTGGTTATAGCTTATCCCTGTTAATCTCAGAAATACATCTGTCACACAGAAGCCCCTATACCCCACCCAACCTCAGCCCACCCTCTCCCTCCACTGTGAAATATTGATTAAGTGATAATGGACCCTTAGTGGAGTGTATTTATTATGCATCAGTTGTCGATAATCCGCCAAAGTGAGCGAGCAAAAGGTGACTGGTGGATGTCTTCTCCAATTTCTCGAGCTCACCCCGCCTACCTCACCACCACCACTACCCCCCATCTCTGGTCCTTGAAACCCGCCTGTCTTTCAGATAAACAACATCGGACATGCTGCACACACTGAGATGAGAACAAGATGGTGGCGATAAGGGTCAGCTGCTGATGAATAAACAGATTTGATGGTTCCAGTCGATAACTCTTCACAGTATTATTTATTGTTGAATGTAAGGCCAAACTGTTCAGAAATGTAATGACTAAAAAGGTGGCAATTTAACTACTGGGCAACTTGCTATTTTGTTTTTTAGTCAGTGAGAGAAGAATTAATTGATTTTAGGGCTGAAACTAAAGATTATACAATTGACTGGTGTTTATCAATCAGCCGATTAGTTAGATTAGTAGAGAAAATTGTTTATTGCCCAAGGTGAAGTCTTTGAATTGCCTGTTTAGCATGACCAACAGTCCAAAATCAAAATATTACTTATTATATAAGTTTTTACTATATAATAATTAATTTGTCTAAAATCTTGAATTTGTGATGAGATCCTACACCAAAAACAACTGAATGGAAGAACAACTATATTTATAAAGACTGCTTCTAATACATGCAATATGTGGTTTCAGTAGCTTAAGTGAGGTTACGAATTTACCAGATCCGTGGATGAGTAATACGAATTTGAACAAGCGACTGAGTCACTTTGATTTTGAGAAAGGTTGCTCATGTGACGTGCAATATTAAATGACAGGCTGACTGACACCGACAAATAGGATGACCCACACACAGGTCAAAACATGATAAGGGGCAAGACAGTCCTTTTGTATTGACGAGGACACTTACACATACTGGAGCTTGAGGTTGTATTGGAAGGCATTGGCAGAAATGAGCCTCAGCTTACATGATGTGACCGTGCTAGAGAAGGGGAGAAAACACAATACTCAAGTTTTGTTTTGATAGAAGTAAGCAATACAACTCAGAAATACTGGAATTACGTAAAAGCAAGGTTTGCTGTATTGTCAGCATTGATTAATCTGTCAGTTATTTTCTCAAATAATCAATCATTTGTTTGGTCTCTAAACTGTCCAAGTTGACATATTCACAATACTTGTTTTATTGCAACCAACGAACTTTGATTTACCTTTTCAGAAATACTTTTTGAGAAGGCAAAAACTTTTGGAATTTTGGCAAAAATATTTTTGCCAAATTTGGAGACTTTTGTGGGGCTGTCTTTTGTGGTTTGGCCAAGGCCCATTCTGTTTTACTTAAGAAAAATTTGATGAAAATCTTATTTCCAGAGTGTACAGTGATATTTTGGACAATATTGTGCCCCAACCAATATTGTACTGAGAACTGAATTAATTGTAGAACACCACTCAGTACACTGCAATAAAACAGTACATCAATATGTTACATATGCTACCTGGACAAAGCAGAGTTGCACTTCTGTCTAAGTTGTACAAGTTGTGAGAAAAGCATTACTTACAGGTTCTTCAGCTCTCTGTAGTTAACAAGATCAATTTCTGTTATATTCTCCAGGCCTTCTTGGTTTTCTATATAACTAATTAATGAAAAAGAATAGAGAGAGGGACAGAGAGAGAGAGGTTGTGAGGTAAATATAATTTGTTGTGACCTTCAGTCTTTTGTTGTGTTGATGTTCAGTTAAGCCCATGCTGAATGACAACAACAGAAAACGGACTAGACCAGGGACATACGAAGTAATGAGTTTATCATCATTTGGGTTTTGCATTTAAGGCATTAATGAGACAAATCATAAAAAACAACTGACTTGCCATTTTAAAAAAGGGCAGTTCTTCACCCAAGACAAGACCATAAAATGGTTTTCCATTTTTTACTCGTCATGTATTAACAATGCGAATCCACACTAAACACTGGAAGCAGCAGAAGAGGCTGAATTGAGTAACCATTGTGTCAATACTCAGCAGCTAATTACTTAAACCATTAACCTCTTTTTAAAGGCATCATTATTCAGAGAAACAACAAGAAAGAAAGGGGATGGGAAGAAACACATGCAATCATGGGAGTGAATGGGATTTGAAAAAAAGATGGGCAGCATCCAAATTCAACCCCAGCGACATATGTCGGACCTCCTTGATATTCACAGGACAAACTAACAAGGGATAACAAAACCAACCGAGATGTTCAGGGACCCACAAACCACAAAGCCCATAGCAGAACTTAATCTAGTGTTCATGTGGGGAAAAAATATGCCTTAAGAGACGCCAGGTAGATGAGGCTGAAATTCTTTTCTAGATGCAGCCTCAGAATTGGTGAGTGAGCTCAATTCAGCACTCAACACAAGGACGGCCAGCTCATTTTATGAGATGTTTCAATACATGGCTTGATCGGGCCTACCAAGGATCTTGCTGGAGCAAACTCTCCAGCCCATTCTCTTCCCTCTTTCACCTCTCACCCCACCTCCTACTGTACTATCCAGAATATGAATGCTGTCCATTTAGCTCAGGACGACCCTTCCTTGACACAATTCAGATGAAAGATTTTATTAATGTGAATGTCTTCAACCTCTCTCTTGTATACATCAAAACATGATATAATATATAATATTGGGAAAGCCTTCGTTTCTTCTTACAAAGCACCAAAATAATCCTAATGAAAGGAATAAAAATCACATTACTTTCAGAGGACTGCCTTGAGGCGACCACAACAGAAGACGATTGGAAAAATAGATATGAAATGTATTGGTGCTTCAAACTCTTCTAAAAACAGTAACATATTTTTAAAGCAAATAAAAGAAGCATGAGGCACTTGAAGGTTAGTTTGCTGGAGGCTAACCTGATGGCAAAATTGTTTTTATTACCGTTGAATTTTATAAAGCCAGTAAACAAACTCTAACATGTCATATTTTAACAATAGCATACTTAAAAACACATACTTGATTGAAATAAAAATGTAGTTTGAATTATATTCTTTCGTCACCAATTAACCAATTTAGCATTGTGCTTCTGTCACAAAAGACTAAAAATTTTAAAAATCTAAATCGATGCAGTGCAACCAGAGGTATTATCTTTATTATTCCACTCATTTCATATTCACTGTGAAAACTTGGTGTCTGTGTTGCCCACAGTGCAACTCGACCAACAGTGCTGTCAAAGTTTCAGATGTGTTACTCTCGTAGCAGCAAATGCAGCCTCGAACAGAGACGAGGAGCGGGCCAGTATGGTCTGGTAAGCTCACACAAAACCTCCATGCAAGAACATCACATGAGACAGTTTGTCAGACAACCACAGCTCCCTGTTTTCACAGCAGCAGTTCCAACTTTTAATAGATAATGCCTGAATAAAAATTGGTTGTTCAGTTGTGAATACATCATGAACCATTTTCCAGGTTTCCAGGAACATTAAACACACTGTATTGTGAATCAAATTTTAAAACACATTTTGTTGCTACACCACAGCAGGCACATTAGGGATACAGCATTTTTAATGGTCCTCTCTGAAAAAAGTGTTGCTCCTGATGTGCTACTATTTGTGGCTGCAGGTAGATAAATAAATAAATATATAACTAAATAAATAGATAAGATAAATTAGATAGATAGATAGATAGATAGATAGATAGATAGATAGATAGATAGATAGATAGATAGATAGATAGATAGATAGATAGATAGATAGATAGATAGATAGATAGATAGATAGATAGATAGATAGATAGATAGATAGATAGATGTAGGTAGCAGCACACAGCCACCATTTTTAAAAGCATGAAAACAAACTGTATTTATGGTTTCTTTCTGTTCATCATTGATATTGAGTAGAGGAAGGTCTTTGACTGATTGAGCGACTTTATTATTATTGCTGAGGCGGAAATCCGGAAAAATGTGTAAAAACAGACGTCGCTCTCTTATACGCCAGCAGACTAATATACCTAATCTTTATGGGTCTTCAGACCACAGTTGTTGTTGCGACACCACAGCAGGCACATTAGGGATACAGCATTTTTTTCCACAGTGGAAACACGAACAGTGGGCTGCAGGAACCTTTTTAGTTCCTTGAAAAAGATTCCTGGGACTAAAAGTTCAGGGTGTCTTTGGGCTATAGATCCTTAGATACTATATGTAGATAATCCATGGAGAGTGCTCTGTGTCCAGTATATACGAATTAATTTTTTCAGTGGTATTATAGTGTCTAGTGCATATGCCAAAAAATACCTACAGTAATTTCTGGTTGATGACAGCCACTTTCAGCATGTGGCATTGTTTCAACTCTCCAGTTCTCTGTTTGTCAGCTGCAGCACACAAACCTTTTTATTCATGTCTGATTGACCCACACAGCAATAATGTGATTACAGGGCAGGTGGGCCCAGGATCACCCATCGCCCTTACTTATTAGATTGAGCCAAGTGGGTTGTATATCATCTATTGTTCCCGGGTGGGGGCATTGACTGGCAATTCACAAAATTGAATTTATAACTCAGCGTATGATGAATTTCAGCCCCTGTTCCACAGTTAATGGCCCCTTGTTTGTTCCACGTATCGGCTGTATTCCCTTGCACTGCCAATACGGCGAAGTGTTCTTGTTTGCTGGCATGTAGAGCACCGCGGTAAACAGAAGCAGAGAAAGGCCCGCTCGCTTATTGATTGAACGGTTCAGAGAGAATGTCAAGCCTCACCCTAAGCTCTACAAAACATGTTTAGCTGAAGGTACAAGGAAATACCTCTGAGGCAAGAGAGAGAGGGGGTGGAAAGAGAAAAAAAAGAATGGGTGGGGGAGTATAGGTGAATAGAGGTAGAAAGCGGCAGTAAATTGACTTGCTCCACCGAAATAGCATTTCACAAATGTAGTTCCTTCTTAACAAGTGCTAATTGCTCAGATCTGGGGACAGGAACAAAGAGAGAACAGCGTGGTGGTGCAGAGAGTGACATTTACTTTTCCATGCTGGAGCTGATGGTGGGTTGCATAATAATACAGCAGCCCTCTTTAAATCACAGGTGGTCAGTTTCTACGTCTTTTTCCATGCAAAGTTTCAAAAAGCCAATGTTAAATAACAGTCATCCACTGCAGACGTGCTGTAGCCGAGGGAGAAGTCTCAGCTCATATGAGCATGTGGTCGTAAAAAACCCACCAAACTATCACTATCCAGCCAACCTCCAACTCACAGCATCAAGTGAACATCATTGGCCATCTTTTTGAGCATCGGCTGAACCACAGCAAAGAATTACAAATTAGGTCAGAACGACCTCAGAGGTTCACACAGGTGAGTGGATTGTTAATCAGAAATGGAATTTAGATTTGAGTCTCAAAAACTGAAAAATACTTTCTCCTGCCATTTTTATCTTAGAGGACAGCATGTGTGTCTCCAGCATGAGTGAAAACTCTGGTCCGTTTACCTATAGCAGATATCTTCCACGTTCAAAGAAACATACTGGTTTAGTGAATTAAAACAGGTAAAAAGTGACACTCAAAAGTGCCTCATTTTTAACATAATTGCTATTACTAGTGAAGTCTGAAGTCACAGACTATACAGAACTGTGATTTGATGAAACATTTCATGACTCAAACCTCATCAAACTACACAGTCCTGATAGTTTTGAATGTTATACCTCAAATAAATGATACCTAAAAAAATAAATAAATAAATAAAAACTAAAAGCTGAAAACAGTTTTTATGGGGTTCAAAAAAGTATTGTAAAACATTTTTAATAGCTAAAATGTGGTGATAAAATGCATGCTTTTAAGAAAAAAATAACTTCACAGCAGTAAGAGGATTCAAACGAATGGTCACAGAATGAAAATGTTATATTAACAAACCAAAGGAAGATGTTTTAACAAACATTTTAGGACACATTTTCCATCTAAATAGAAAAATGTGTTGTTATGTACTAGACTTTGAACTACAGATAAATTTGCACCTTTTGTAAGATTAAAAAAAGACTCACAAACTAGGGCTTTATGGTTTTCTTAGTGTGGTTTTCCACAGTACTACACAAGTTGATGCTGAGATCCTTTAAAGACCCAGAGGGCCCACTGAACGATAGAACATCAGTTCCAGTCATCCTGTGACAGTCATTGTCAGTAGCAATCCATAAATGATTTCTAGTCACCAAAGTGACAAAATTATTGTCATGCTAATGCATCTCCAATATTTGCAGATTTATTTTACATTAAGCAGCATCTGGAGTTAGTGTTACATGGTGTATCAAATAATAACAATAATAACAGTAACAATAAATACAGCTTTGACTGTTTTTATTTTGCTCATTGCAATCTTGGGGTAATTGAGGCAGATACACTCTTAAAGTTTTCTGCAGGACTTTGGTTAGACATCATCACAATCTCTTGCTAAACACAACTGGACAAACTGTGACTGTACTACTGTCAAACCTCCACTGAGAGCAAACTCTCTTCAAGGTATGAAAACAGATATAATGTGACAAATTAATGTTAAGAATAATGAGAAATAAACAAATAAACTCCAACTAATAAAAAAGAAATTGGAAACTTATCAGTCATTAGCATACAGAGAAGCACTTGTTGTTCTTTGTCAAAGCAAGGGAAAGTGACTTGGACAATACGGTCAATGTAACAGCTCCAGCTTCCATCGGATCCTTCTGATGGTTCTGTATCACTCAGTCAGAACACCTAACCACTGACTGTGGAGTCATTTCTATGATTAACAGACTCTTCCAAATGATTGGACAAAATCCAGAATTATCAGCAAACATTTCCTTAATCCGAAACTCCAGTTGCAAATATCCTCATTAAAACCATAACTTTGTCATGCAGACACTCCAGACTAACTCATCACCAACGCAGAGTGATGAGCTGAGCACAAACATACAAAATCAAGCTTGTCAAGCCTCCATTGTCAAGGCTTGTGAACACATCTGATACACTCATGCTCATTTAGAGGCAAATGCAGAGCAGGTGACACATCATACTCACATCTCAGTCACATTCTCGCTCTCTTGTTGTGCCAGCGCCGGGACGCTGGTGATGCCATCGGGCTCCAGGCACTGCAGCATGGCGAAAGAGCACCGGCAAGCGGCCGGGCAGCCTCCCAGAATGGGCACCGGTGCCAGGCTGAGCAGGGCGAGCACCAGGGGCAGGGGAAGTGCCAGGGCCCATGGTGCCACAGCCATGCTCAAAAGAGGGTCTTCTCAGCACCAGCGGAGAGGTTTGGCAGCTGTAATTGGAGTTGGTGTCTGTGTGGTTTCACCTAATGAAGAGTCAGGCAAAGAGACTCAAGGAGCTTTCACACACAGTGGCTCTTCTCGTGGCTCTCTGGCAGGGCTGAGATCCCAGCTGGTCAGGGTCTGGTACTGAGCCACAGCTGTACTGAGCAGCAGGAGGCAGGCAGGCAGGCAGGCAGGCAGGCAGGCAGGCAAGGGGCCTCTGGGGACATGGTGGTAGTGGGCTGCAGTCTCTCTCTTCCTCCCTCTCCCTTCCTCTCCTCCACGATGAAGGGAGGGGCAAGATAACAGGGGCCAGAGTCACCAGACACCTCGGAAAGCGAGATGGGGGGAAGAGGGAGGGGTTGGGGTGAATGGTGTGTGTTGATGATGATGAGAGGAAGAGATGGGATATGGTGATGGAGATCTCATCTGTTCCCCCCACACCCCCCCACCCCCCTTCTGGGTGAGAGGTCTGCTGTCCCACCAGCAGCTTGAGGCACAAACTGAGCCAAAAAGTCAGAGCTCTTGGGTGCCTGGATGCACGCTGTAGCGCTCTTACTAACGCTGCTGTAGCAACATCCTGCTGTATGGATGGATGGATCTCTCTGTCCTGGGAGAATTGATTGTTGGAAGGCTCGTGATTGTTGAGACTTAGGAGGTCAGTGATGAATTTAATGGCTGTGGAAAAGTGACGAGGGGTGGGGAGACAAGCTATCTGCAATAAGCTGTTTTTCAACTGTGTGAACTCCCAGCAGGGTTTAATAATAGGAAATGAAAGCAAAGGACTACAGGTCTCCGAGTTTGTTGTTTTTCCATCACTCAAACAGTGCTGTAAGCCTGTAAGCATTTGCATTTGGCCCAATGCGATCTTCAAAAGCTCAATAGACAAACCATTTTCAGTCGTTTCAAGTGGTATGTACAACAACTGACTGATCTCTCCTGAGTGAATTTGAGATGAAGTGAGGCTATAGAGGCTGAGTAGGGATTTCTGGCACAACTTCACCCACCTCTATAGTGCAGGGAGAAGGGAAAAAGTCAGAGGAGGTAAAACTGTTGGAGTGTGGGACAACTTTATTATTGGACCAACATGCCTCTGAGTGAAGCTTTGATCAGGGTCACAAAGAAGTGACTCATAACACACCCAAAACTCCAACTGAACTGTCTAAACTGCTGTATTATTATTGTATTAGGAGGACAAGAAAAATGACAATATCTTTAGTTCTGCTTTATACTTTTTTTTAACTGTCCAACAATCAATCAAGACCAGTAGCAAGTCACTATTTGACTTTACACCTTTCATGAAACATAATGTCTAGTTAATCACATTTAGAAATAGTTTCTATTGTATCATTTCAAATAGCCTGCAAATATACTCACATGACAAATTTATATGCATTTGAGAAGCTGAAAGCAGTCGATGTTTGGGATTCTTACTTGAAGACTTCAGTGAATGTTTGATCTTAAATAATAGTTTCAGCATAAATTGAAATAGCGCTTCTTAACCACATCATAGCACTGTGTCTTTTAATAGGCAAAGAGAAACTGTGCTAGCAGGTGAACTCCACATAGCATCATGTGCCGTGCCTCTTATCCTGTAACTGCTAACATTAACTAGACCTGCGGCTGTCCATCACACGTGTTCTTTACATGAGCTAAGCCAGGTTCTTCCCATGGGACAAATACTGTGCCCCACCTCCATTCCTCTTAGTCACTCTGCACATGAGTAAGGTCATAGTGTCCCGACCACAATTACTGGCCATAAGCTGAATAGCCATTTTTTGCTGCTGTCGTCAGGATTATCTGTTTCCTTAATTACTCTTCCTTTTTTACGCCCCTTTTTTTTGGTCTTAGCTCAGCAAATCGTGTGGAAGGACAAGGCGCTTATTAGCAGGAAAAGTGTTTGAGAGCTCAGGCAGAGCAGTTAAAAGATGGGACTGGGAGGTGTGATTGACAACATACAGCATAACAACACAAAAACAAACACATACAAATGAGATCATGTAAGCAGGTTGCAATGTATATTATCTGAACGTTCTGCATTTATGTTCTCAGTGCCGGTTCCTTTAATTGTCTAACTTTATTTGTCAGTTTACTGTACACACTGTGCAGGCTTACATATTAAGTGGTTTATTTCCAAGTACCATCAGTAGGTCAAGAATTTAATCCATCCAGCAAAATATCTCAACATCTACAGGATGGATTTTCCTCAGATTTTGTACTCGTGGGCATCTACCCCCTGGTAAGAGTTAGTGCCCTTTTTACTCTGTGGTGTACCATGACTTTTTCTTATGCACCAACACTTTTCCCAGCTGCTGATGCACAAAAAAGTCACTCTTTTCTGCTCTCTCCATATTAAGTTCTCTCGGCGATTTATAATGGCCCTAAATAAATTGTATTACCCACGGGGGCACTACTTGACGCTTACCTGTTCCTGCTTTCGCCTGGCTGCTTTTCTCAGTTGGCCGCCAGTCTAAATAACGTTACATTAACTGTACAGTAATGTTTGCAAGGCACCAAAAAGGTGCAAAAATATCACAAACAGAGTCAGATGATAAAAATTTATGTTGTGAAAATCAGCAATATCTCCCAATATTTTTTGTGTACTGGGTCTGTTCGTGACCGGCAGTGGTAGTGGCAAGATCCTACATGCTACGGTGAGCATATTATGTCATTTCTTGTTCTCCTTGCGCTAGAGCTGTGTGAATAGTCTTGAGACTGAATTTTAATGTGTCCAATACTTTGTTTCATAACCAAATACATTTAAAACTAATCAGCTGAATCAGTGTTTTGGGATAATTAGAATATATATTCAAGCTAGCAGACAAAACTATGGCGAGCATGGCAAATATAAATGCTAAACATCAACAGGTGCCTGCCTTCCATTCAAATGGGACACGAAGTACCCTCTGTTTATATTTTACTCATTTAGATTAATTCATATTTATTTTATGAAAAACTTTGAAAACAGCAGTTAATCATTTGCTATAAGGAGTCTCCGTCATGCATCAGCAGTTAGGTTGGACACAATCAGTCCTGATAGAACAATAACCAATCAAGTTAATTTACATGTACCGCCCACACACATCATCAGCTTCCTCCAGAGGTCCTTGTTAACTTCATAAAGTTGACAACTAGAATAAAACATCCATTGAAATGTGCTCGTTCTAAACAATAGAGTTAGAATAGAATATGAGACGTGATATGAAGAGTTTTACTCAATGAGATATCCACCAGCTGAAAAATATGTCACCTATGCTTACATGATGATAAATAATGCTGAAATAAAATCTTCTGTTTTTCAGCAGCCTGATCGAACGGGACTGCCAGTTTACAAAATCACGCTCACTTCTTTCCGTCCTTCTCCTCATTTCAATCCGCACAATTAATTTACAGACAATCTAATTTCCTACAAGCCATACGACAATTTTCAACCTCACATCATTGGGTAGTAGTGGACATTTGACAGATAATGATGGCCTCATTCCTCTCTGGGTATTTAATTAGATTACTGTTTTTATGTATTATGGTGATTGATGGTCACAGAAGGGGTTAATTGCGACACTTGGCTTTTGAATCAATCTCCCACTGTCACGTCAAAGATAAATACACTGGTCAGGACTCCACTCACAAGGAACAGACACAGTCACTGTTATATCCTGCCTCATAGACTTGACCATGTTACCAGCCATATCTCCACCATGTGTCCCTAACTTCCTCTCCATATCTCTCTGGCACACACGCACAAGAGCACACAGTGCATATCCTCCTGAAATCAATCCATACACTGAGATGAAAAGATAAAGCAACAACCCCCATGAAAAGACTTAAACCAACAGTGAATTAAAACTACGTACAAACGCTGACTACAGTACTGTGTAGCTACAGCTTGATAGAAAATTCTCCGCCGTTGTCCAAAAAACTATGAAAAACTATGAGCCGCACTGTAGCTTTTTGGACAAACCCACATCCACACTCTGCACTGCATCTGTAAATACTCACCAGACACCAAGTGTGTAATAGTCCAAAGCAAGCAAATGTGCAATTTCCTCCTGTTAGAGTGATGTTTGCTAAAAAAAAAAAATACTAACCATAGAAAATTGTTTTGTAGCAGCATGACTCTAAGTGATGGCGAAGTCTGTCAGTTAGTTGGACAGTAACATCTGTCTCATACTGGCTGTATCGACTGACATACACAACATACTGGACAGAAGGTAATGTATGAGTGTAACACACATAAGCACACACATAAGGAATTCAAATATCATTCCACTCTTTCTTGTTATAAAAGTATAAAAGAATGTTTTGAAGTGTAAAAGAAAAAAAAGTAGAAAACATTTTGTATTGTGCATTTCTGTGAACTTCTGTGTACAGAATATATGTACGGCACATCTGAGCAGCGAGAACACGGGTGGGGGAGGTTAAACAAGTGCAGAGAGAGGAAGAGTCAAAGAGAGGCTGCACTTCTGCCTGACCCTTAAACAATAATCAATCAATTTCATATTTATGCCCACCATCGAAGAGAGGGAAAGAGAGAGAGAGAGAGGGAGCGTAACAAGAGAATGAGCGGGTGAGTAAAAGCTCTTTTGGACCAAGTACAAGGAAAGGCTCTTATACTTTAAGTGGTAAATGCACGTAGCTACCATGTTTGTATGTAGGCTGTGTTGCTTCTTGTTGCCGTTCACTTGCTGTACATTGACTCACAAGTACAGAACAGTGATATTATAGTTTATGTTACAAATGTTGGTATTGAAAAATGAAAAAAAAAAGAAAAATCTAAATCATTGTGGGAATTTAAAGCATTTCATGACACAAACATCAACCATTAATACATATAGAAAAGTGGATCATAGATGTTTTTCACAGTGTGAACATTCATAATTTATATATTTTCAAATATCCTCTTTTCAAGGTCCATTTAACAGTTGCTCTAGAGCTTGCCAAGATCGCACAAAATCTTCATTAGCAGATGCTCAGTTGCTTCAGTTTTTTTTTAAGGCTAAATAATGTCCTTAAAAAGCTGGGCACTGTAGTTTTTAGCAAACTTTACTCAAACAGGAGTACATAGGGCATTTAGTTGGGGACTATTTTCAGCTGTGGATTCATACAGTTGGTGTTCTGGTGACTATTTAGACCAGCAAGAGACGTATGTTGATTTTCTCAAAATAAACTACAGTGCTGAGTTTGTAAGTTAACTTTGTAAGTTAAGTTTGTAAGTTTATGTACACAATACAAACTAATCTCTAACAAGGGGTACTTTGAAGTATTAACGGTAGAAATACAGATGAGGCTACAGATTCATGATACAAACAGGGAAACAGTAAATGCCTCATGTGAAAAAGTGAAAACAGTTGTGTAATCTCTCCTGTGTCTCGGAAGGAGTTTCCAAAGTTTAAAAGAATGACTGTACAGGGTTTTTGCTGTTCAACCCAAACTTGGAACTCAGGATATTTCAACCTCTACTCCTTTAATTTTGATTATTAAAATGGCCTCTTGTGATTCCCAACTTTATGGAGTTCAGTAATAATTCACTGAAGTACCTCGTTTATGTAACCTCCTTTTCCATTTTGCCTGTTTCTAAGTGTGTCCTCTTGTTTTTAAAACGTTTTTAAAAATCCATAAACACATTATTTATAATATGTATAAGGTCAGCAGCCCTGCTAAATGCTGTGCTCTTATAGCTTTAATAATTTGTCCTCAAAGTTCTCTTGTAAAAGAATTCAATTATCACAATAATACTCAGTATACTTAAGTTAAGTTTTATTTGGAATTTCACTGTTGTACTGTGGGTCTATGACCTTCTCAACTCAGTAAGTGCATCAGAGATGAGATACATTTTATTTCAAAATATTAGAATTCACTTCAGTGAAATATGAAAAGCCTCTCCTCATACATCATCTAATGAAAATAGGGATAAAAAGAAAAACTGCATCATTACAATTAATGTCTTTTGATTCTTCATTTGATAAAAATGTAGGTTTTCAATTTCAATCAGTTTTAGAAAGGCACAAGCATTTCTTTCATTTATAAGACACCATGGCTGAGGCCCCTGTTTGTTTTAGCACATTCAAGAATTTAGTATTATTCTGAATAAGAGTGCAGGGAAAAGAAGTACTAAGTGCGTGGAAGTACTTTATTAATCCCTTTATTGGGGAAATTCACATAGGAAATACACAAACATGCATTAGTTGTGGAGGGATGCCAAAATGATGGAGCTGCCCAGGGAGTAAACTAGTACTGTCCACCTTTTTAAGCCAAGTCCCTACAGACTGAGCTACCTAATATATACGTAGGATTGCAAACATGACAATCTTTAATGGGGTTTTTGTAATTAAGGATCACTCGAACGCTCATCACTAATCAATTAATTCAATCGTCTATATAATGTTATGATCACCCATTGACTCAAGACTAACAGGCTGTTAAAGACAGTGCGGGTTATGAGTAGATGGCAAATGCTAGACTAAACTCTAACCTGCCCCCACTTCATTGAGGATGATCCAATGGAGTCATGAGATTTAATCACAAGCTATTTTTAATACTTTTCATTCATTAATTATTTGTAAAACCCACAGACAGGATACACACAAAGCATTTGGGTGGGAATGTAAATCTAACTTTGTTTACCAACACAGTGATCACGTCATTTCTTGGAGGCAGGGTTGACGCTGGTTTTACTGTCAGTAGCAGCCACACTTCAACCTCACGGGTGGCTGCCAAGAAAACAACATCCACAAAACTGCTTTCTTTCATTATAAATGTCTCAAATACAGGACATATATCTTACATAAAGAGGACAGTATTGAGCATAGTCATGCTACATGCTACAATCTTCATGCAATCAATAAATAAACCACTTTATTATTATTATTATTATTATATATTATATTATTATATATATTATTATTATACAGAGCTTTCCAGCAGATGTGTTTAAAAACTCTACATGTCTGTGCATGAAGAGCACATATGTGTCATTATCTTCAGTGGTAAATTATTTTATTTTTTCCACATTAATGCAACCTAATTTGTTATGTGTTAACTTAAAGTCAAACTTAAAACAATACTCAATCAGTGGAACATAGTTTTCCCTATTCCCTCTCTTATAACAGAGTGAACCATCGACCAAGATGACTGGGTGGCCTGAAAAAAGTGAAATCAGAGACCTAGCTCTGGTCATGTTAATGCCATAAGCTATCCAAGGAGCTGTACGGGAGCACATGTCCTCTGTCTCTTATCAGATGAGGTGCCGTACAGTACAAGCTGATGGAACAAGATACAGAGAGGGGACTCTGTGTAAGCCATTGCATGCTACAGTGTCTTTATCTATAGATCTGGACATCACAGCCCCCCCAGCCCCTCGTCAGACAAAATCTCCTCCCTGATCGATATACCACCAAGCAAAACAATGGTGTTGGGTGTAGCCGTCTCAAATTCTTCATCACTTCTCCTCTCGTCTTTTTTTTACATCACCCAGCCTTTCCCCATCTTATTTTCCATTTGCATCTGCAGCTGGATCATCAACACCGACTCACTAATGCCCAGACAAGTGTGCACGTTTGTGCGTGCGGGGGTGTGTGGCTGCAAAAGCATGTGTGTTTGTTTGTGGATTTGTTTCTGGATGAGCATGCGCAAATTTAGCTCTGTCCACGTGTGTATGCACATTCACTGCCAAGTGCCTGATGTTCTGAACCACTGTATTTCCTACTATTACTGTCAGGTGTAGGTGTGTGTGTTTCAGTCTTTGCTTGTAAATGTGCATGTGAGTGTGCAGATCACAGGGGTAAACCCAGAATCAATGGTGTGGAGTAGGCAAGGGTAGAAGTTGTGTGTATGTATGTGTGTGTGTGTCTGTGGTGTGTGCGTGTGTGTAACCAGATCGGCCCGTATCAGCCCCTCATTAGTAGCCGGGCTTTGGACACCAGAGGCCTCCAAGAGGCTCATGCAGATGAGTAGAAACCCGAGGAGCTGTGGTGGGAGCTGTGGTGGGAGCTGGGGGGGAGCGAGACAGCAGCAGTTAGCTCAGGAGCTAATGAACGACAACACCGTCTCTCCTCTCTTTCTCTCTGTCCTCTTGCCACCTATTTGTCCCAGGTGCCGTTGTCCCTCTTTTCTTTGTCCTCTTCCTGACTTCTCTGCTCAACAACATGCCACATGGAGACACACTTTACCCCAAGACAACTCAATTAACCGTTTGATAAGCTTTGCCTCGCTTAATTGTTGTTGCACCCACATATGGAGATTACAATAAGTACATACACTCAGGCCAAAAGTTTGGAAGCAAGGCCAATACAGGCCAAACATTTGGAAGCAACTTCAAGCTTCGTGTTCACAATGCCTTTCTTAAAAACCAGCATGAGTTATATGTATTTTGGGATGTATTTACTGCATGATCAGACTTTGCTTTCATTGATATGCACCATTTTCCTCAATTTACCTTTAGGTATACATTGATGTTATCAGACCACTGCTGAATAAATGTCAACAAAAGAAAAGAAGGGCTTAGTTTTAGGGTCGAGAAGATTTGAAAGAGTCACATAACTTCAGTGCAAAAGTAAAAAAACAAATCACAGTTTGCATTATTCACTTTAACTCTTTGGACTTTTGAGAGTCTGCATACAAAAATCCCAATAAATCTCAACTGCGGTCAAATCTCTGACAAACTAGAGCAGAAATGGCTAGAAAGAAGCAACTGAGTAAAGAAACAAGAGAAAACAAGAAAGCAAAGTCTAAGCAAGAAAAACTCAAATACCTGATAATTATAGTAAAAATGTCTTCTGGATAAGTTACTCTTTATATAATAATCATGTTTATTTTGTTGCAAAGTATACCAACTGAAACTATGATCTTTTTTTGTACAAATTTGATCTTGCTTCCAAACTTTTGACCTGTAGTGTATGTACATTTTTTGCAACTTCACTATTGAAAATGGTGACAGATTTTCCTCTACAAGCATTTCATCGAACCGTGGGTGGGTGGCAGGTCTGTGCCATGACCTCTCGGGTTTAAACGACATCCAGTTTGCAACCGAACAAGAACAAACTAACTATCTGTTTGCTCCCCCTTTGTTACTGAGTCAGTGTTGGTTCACCGTGGTTGCCTGATCTCAACTAAACAGCTGTTTAAACCCCAAACCCCCATCGTTCTCTTTCATTTCATAAACGTCAACCAGTGCAGTCACATCATACAACAGTTTTATTTGTACTATTTGGAAGGCACGGACAAACAATGACCCCTGTCTTTACATGTGTTGTTCATGATCATTTGGAGGACTTCTTCAAAACATACCCTGGATGTAGCTGTACTCCTTATTTATATCTTTCTTAGTCTGCCTTGTGTTCTTTTTTTCTCTCTACCTGCCTGTGTGTCTTCATCAGTACTGCTGAAACACTTAAACTCATTCAGTATTAGGTGCATGCCAAGGCTGAGTGACAGCAGTTCATGAGGTACAGCCTCCTGATAAAAGGAAATAAGCCAAAAAAGGACATCCTGCCTGGCTCTATACCAGAGTATATGTATTCTCTCTTTCTTGTTCTATGCAGTACAGTCTACAATCAACATCTTCACCGTCAATTACTTATTCTCACCACTGTAAAAAATAGTCCCCATCATACCTGAACACTTGTTTTTAAAGATCAATGTGGTGTAGGGGAGTGCTGAGTGAGTTAGGAGTGAATGACTGAGATTGCCGTGCTCGCTATGAAATCGTCCTTCCCACTGATCCAGGCTAACATCAACCTTCACCGTAGCAGAAATCTTCCGCCACGGACGCTGGTGAATGTATCCAACTTGAGGTAAACTTTTATTTTAGAACACTAATATGAAATGTTGCTCTTGTCATATTTTGAGACTACTGTGCAGAATTTCTTTTGCTCAGGCTAAAGTAAAGTACGTGAGAATAATTGTCCATGACATGAACGAGTCCATCAGTGAATGAGTTTGCAGCCCGACAGTAAATTAATACTGTAAATATATTTTATACACTGTATTTAGAGGTATTATATAACCATGTATGCATTGATTTGAGATCATTTTAAAGGATAAAGTAATAGAAAGTAATAGAAAATGAATGGGTCGATGAATGGATATGATGTGTATATATATATATATGTATGTATTTCTGTGTTTGTCCACCAGTGTGCCACCATTGCTTATCCTATGGCCCATCTTGCCAGTGAAATAATCAAAATGCTATAAAATCGCAATCGCAAAACGCTCCAAAAGGTTTCATTTACATGTTAAAATCACTAAACTTTTCTTCTGGAGCACCCTCAGACCCTCCAGACTGATTTTTCTTCCATATTTTGGCCTAGGATGACATGACAACGAAATGACAAAAGAACCAACTAAATTCAGTGAGCATAGGACATGTTCTTTTTGACTTGAAAATCCAGAAACATCCTCTAATGTTAGTAAAAGACACACTGTAGATTGTGATGCTGATATTAAAGGTCAGTGTTTTCTACATTACACTCCCCTGAAAAAAAACAACGTTTTCTTGATTTTAAAATTATTTCCCCCTTATTTTATGTCCTCGTGTATCTAAAAATGATGTTTCTAGTTAGAAAACATGAAGAGAAAGCACAAATGAGTGGCTGATTATGTAACAGGTTTCCTTTTAAGTAAGAAAATAAATAATCAATTGTTAAATTACAAACAAAATATGTAAAATTATTTTTATTCCTGAAGTGTAAAAAATTATTTTACCATTATTGTCCAGATAGGACAGGCCAAATCAACCATTTTTCCATATAGGAAGTGTCACAAATGAGGCTGATGAATTCAAACTAAGATATCAAACAAAATCTAAAAATAAAATCATATATAAAAACTAGGAATAAACGATAAGAGATTGTATGATTTCTTCCTTTTTCTTCTGTCTTTGGCTGTCACCTTCTCCCTCTGTCTTCCCCTCCCACCCAGAGGCCACACACTCCAGCTCATATCCATGTTTATAAAGAGCCACTCTCCATTATCCTAATTGAAAAATGAGAGTGCCACTTTATTCACAATACATGGCCATAACCCCTCTATTCATCTCATGCACTGCAGTTCACCCAGAAGAAACATGGTAGTATTACTGCTAAGAGATGACGTTCTGTGTTTCTGTCCATTTTTCATAGATTACTACCTATTTACATATTTTTATTAGTTTTATTTTGTTATTGAGCCAGAATCAGATAATATACTTAAAAAAACGTCCATACAAACACACTGAAACACACACACTGAGGTCAAGATGATTCATCCTGTTATAATCATTTTTATGGCCGTCCTCTCACCACACACACACACACACAAAACTTCCCAGAACTGCCTGAATTGTTTGTACTATTAACAGTGGAGACATTTTGTGACTCATACATGTTCAACATCTCGGTCGGCTCACGATAAACAATTTATGGAATATTTTTTCTGCCACTCTAGCAAAAGTCAATAATCCAGTGAAAAACATTGCGGGAACATTACGATCGTGTACCACTCTCATTCTGTGATGCCGCAAGTTATTAGTGGAAAATAAAGTACAGATGCAACATAACATCAAGCACAGCGGATCCAGCTGATGAAAAAAAAAAACAAGAGCAGCCCTCTGAGGTGGTTACAGTGAAACACACATTATAAATGTGATGTTACTGTACTGTTAAAACGTCTCTTCGGTTACTGTACATTAGCTCATATGGACCACAGCAAGAAAAAGCCCAATGATCTGTGATGTGTTTGACGTGGGCTTTAAGTGTGATGTGTTTTTCCATGAAACTACCTTAATGACTGACAGATTCCACCATTACTTTGACTCGCTGCTCTCGCTGTTTACACAACAGCGATTCAACCTGGACACAAAAAGCTTCTTCTAATCACTGAGTCTGGTTTGTCGTGGTGAATCACCAGAGAATAACAAGTTCAATGAGCACAGGTGTAGCCCTTAATAGACAGGCTGTCCCAGTTAGTAAAACTTACTGTGGAATAAGCAGGAGAATTGGGCTGTTAGCAGTTATTACAATCCAAGTTTAAAAGTGTTACTTCACACTAAATGTAGACCCCTCCAAAGTCGATCCCCCCATCCAAGGCTAATTTAGGGATAAATTCACATTGTTCCTATTGCTCAAAAGTACGTACAGAATATGCCCACATTAAGCTGGTTAAATTAGTTTTTCTCTCTGTTTTGGCTCTCTGCCTAGACTAAAACTGAAATTTCTACAACCAAAACAGAATTTTACTGAGGAAGCTTTCAGCGTGTATAAATCTTGAATAAATTATTTCAGCCTGTATGGAGCAAACTGAGCTGAGTGATATAAACCTGCTCTGTGAGGATGTGGGTGTGTGCCTGTAAAAGTATGAAAACAACCAATCAGATGTCTGTTCTGTTCTGTTGAAAAAAAAGAAAAAAGAGCATCTTGGGCCGAGCCACCAGCCCGTTCTCGTTCCCAAGTCGTCAAATACAGACGCTTTGTCATATCTCGTGACCGCGCACACACCAGCACTGTTGCTGTGTGTTACTTAAATGAGTTTGAAGATTTTCACGAGAAGTCCCTCAACAGCACTTTATACAAACAGTTGTGTTACGCCTCAAATGCGCTTCAGTTCATGTGTCAGTAAGTGTTCAAACTGTTGTTCATACCGTCATATCGTTCAGAGTTCAGCGCTGATTCTTGCTGTCTTTCTGTGGCTCTCACTGGCTGTCAGCTGTACGTTCAGTCTGTTGCTAGTCCAAGCTGTTGCGCTCAGTTCAGTACAAAACCCGTACAATCATTGTTTATACAGTAGGGTTAATAGCTCAGCAACCATTTAGCAGTAATAGCATTTTGATTGTTTCTGTGGCTTTCGCTGTCTTTTAAGAAGCTTTTAATGAGGACGTAACTGCATCCTGGCTGAGCTTACAGCGCTGTTCTCCTGAGTCTAAGGGGACATTTGCATAAAGTTGATCATTTCCCAACTTCCCCACTTTGACCCACCGGCCACCACGGTGTATGCCGCCCTTTTAGCTTGAGAACATTTTTCACTTGTGCTTTGCCTCCAAATTTTTGCTGTTAGTTGAGAAACCCCATTTGAACTTCAATTTGTTCACGCTGAAGAAATGGATACTACCAAATATCATAGGAAAGAATCCACCTGTTTTTATGTGTGTTTCAAATCTATGCAATAAAAAAAACCTGATGGTGCCGAAGATTCTACTGAAGAGGTGAAAAATATCAGATCAAACATCAGATCTGTGCCCTCTTATTTTGCGGTGGTTTAATGGCACCAGAAAATAAGCACAAGCAGCTGTTCATCAGAATGAACCAACTCTTAATATTCGCACAATGGTCGGTGTGGAAACGTGCATTAGATCTTATATTCTTTTGCCAGTTTTATTGAATTTTGGTTAAATCTTGTCTTACATCTGGATGGAAACCTAAATGTATTTCTGTAATCAGTGTGTTTAAATTCCATTCTATCCCTTGGAAAATTAAATTAACCATTAAAGTCTGTTTTTGGACAGTGCATCATTTAACAGGAGTAACAATCAGAACGTTCATTTGTGCTGCATTAAAACAACCAATGTGTCTCAGCAGATTCCCCGCATTTTCACTCACTGTCGCTTGTCGGTTGAGCTAAAGTGTGAGCGAGGCGCTGCCGGGAGACGAGTGCTGAGCGTCGACTTGGCAGGCTCAGCTGCTGCTTTGTGATCAGAATGTCAGATCAGCTGTTAGCGGCACCAGGAGGAGTCAGTGCAGCTCTTCCCAAGTCATGCAGGACCCTGCAGAGAGCAGCACCAGGGACCAGCAACTTGTGTGTGTGTGAGAGAGAGAGAGAGAGAGAGAGGAGAGAGAGAGAGAGAGAGAGAGACAGAGAAGCCCTGTGTGCATCTTTTGTGTGTGAGTATGTGTCAGCATATGGCCCATGGACACCTGGATGTTTGTACAGCTTCACTTGTACTTGCATGTGTGTGTGTGTGTGTGAGAGAGTGAGAGAGAGAGAGAGAGAGGGAAATTGGATGATAACAGGAAGCAGAGGAGGATGTCGGTGAGAGTGATAAGAAGCTTGAGGCAGTTAGTGTCACAACTGCATTTTATTCAAGGAATAAAATTTGACCTGCAATTTTTTAGCATTTGTGCCTGTCATTCTGACCCTTGTGGGAGAAGTGAGCCATTAACATGTGCAAGCAAAAGAAACTCAATTTCCGCATTTGCTTTGCATGTGAAAGGATTATGGAGTACGAGCCCAAAGTGCCATCTCACTGACTTTAAAAAAAGACGATTGTTAAGAGGGCAAATGTGAGTATCAACAAGACCAGGAGAGTTGCTTTTGTGAGGCGGCCGTTTCAATCAGAGCAGCATCCAAACATTTGCTGCGTGGGAGGAGGACATTGTTTCTCATCGCAATATGACTACAGTATGGCAGACTTCACTGCCAGTTTCAGGAATCAAAATTACATTGGATTACATTAATTTACCTTTAGCTTTTATCCAAAGTGACCTACAATGAGTACACTCAACCATGTGGACACAACTCAAATATTACAAGAGTCAAACAAGTACATCAGCTTTACCGGTGCTACATTTAGAGACAATAAGAGATAGTCAGTGTTTTGGTTTTTTTCATGAGCCAAAATGCAGTCTTCAGAGTTTTCAGTCTGCGATGGAAGATTTGTCGAGTTTCTACTGACCTGATACTGATTGGAGGTCGTACCACCACTGTGGATCCAGGACAGCCAACATTCATGATTTTGCTGAGCAATAACTGGGCCCCTCTCAAAGTGGGGGAGTAGCAAGCTGATTGTCAGTAGTAGAGCGTGGTGGAAAGTTTGACCACATCCTGGATGAAGGACGGGTGTGAGCCATGAAGGCACCACAGAGGCTGGATTTTGTCTTGGTAATGGTTTAGTGCATTTGCATTGAGGGGGACGCACAGAGCATTTGCTGGACCAAATAAAGTTGATTTGGGTGTCAAAACTGTCTTGTCCAAGATTAGCATGCTAACATACGCACAATGACAATGATAACAAGTGAATGAATCATTTGTATACAAACATTTATTTACAATTCACAGACCACTGAAAGCTGCTTAAATGCCCTTATCAGCACAGTAATTAGCAATATCCTGACTCGAGTATGTGGCGAGAGACAGACCCTGAGCAGCATGAATGACTGATGGATAATAATTTAATTAGTGAGTGTACTGACCAAGAACACAACCAACAACCCTTGGGCAACATCTGAATTTATCAACCAGATGTATCCCTTTGTTTTCACCCTAATCAGGCTTACCCCATACCATTGGCAGACCGAGGACCGTCCTGCAAGGAGGCCATAAAGCTGCCATTTTGGCAGGATGGATGGGGGCTAGTCACCAGGCTGGGAGAGGTGGCCCACCAGAGGCCGGCCCGTAATTACAGTAAATTGATGGTGAATGGTTTCTGTGTCAAAGTTCCACATCTGCCTTGAAGGATGGTTAATGGATCAGGAACACGCATGAAAACACAGATATCGAATCCCAAGCTCACAAAACTGCCAAAAAAAAGTAAGGTGAAATGTAAGGCCAGTGGATGTCAGGTCGTATGTCATGTGACAAGAGACGCTGGGGATGTGAGCTTACGTCCAAACCAGTTTGATATCAATGAGAAGAGCAGTGCAAAGTGTTGTCAAGGGGTTTGTCCAGAGGCTATCCACGAGATCCTGCCCTCTACCTGTCCCTGTCTCACCTGTGATATCTCAGCTCTCTTTAGTTCATTCTGTGTATTCTGTGCTATGTATACAGTGTTTGAACATACCTGAAACATCCTAGGAAATAATTGGATTGAATAATTTGAGCAGAAATGCAAATGATGTGTAGAGGTAAAAACTTTAGAAGTTAAATAATTACGAACTTTCAATAAATTTTTCTGTTTACTTGTCTTTGCTGTGTAAGGTGTTGTTGGCATGGTTAGTAGTTGGATGGATTGCCAGTTTTCTCATTGCTTGCTTGTTCTGTGGTTGTTTGTTCACCGTTGCATCTGCTCACTGAAGATACAGAGCTTGCTCCAATTAGTTGTTTTGATTCTGCCGTGGTATATTCTTATGTCTATTACTGTCACAGCGCCTTAAAATGGGCCTTTTTGTCAGACTTTCCTAGTTTAATAGCGTCATTTTGTGCTTAAGAAGTGATGACTGAGGTGCTTGGTGGTAAAAGATGTGCATTCAGTTTAGACTTATGCAGCGTTCAAAGGGAAACAGAAATGCTACAGGTCCCAACCAGTAAGATTATCACTGTGACAATCAAATAAGGGTGCTTATTAAGACTTGAAACAGACCTGTTAAATTAATGTGAGATTAACGTACAGGAAATTGATTATGGCACGTCTGAAAGGGGATTTAGTTTCTCACCCAAAAAGTGGAGAAAGGAGAAATTACACTCTATTATCCAGTGCAGGAGCTCATTACTGTAAACATATCCTCTGGTTTATTGATCAAGAAGACAAAATCAATGGGCTGATCAGCTTGAAGTAAAAAGCTGAATTCTTGCAGAAAACATCCTAAAAGAGTATTCATGCTTTAAAACCTTCTGTTGCACTTCACTTGTTGTTGCTCTTGTGACAGAACTAACATTTGCCGGGAACAACCTCTGCTTAAGCATCTATCTAGTTCCAGAAGAATCATCAAGCAGCGGCATGTCTTATCTCTCCTGGTATCCTGTTCTTGTATTTACCCAGTGCATATTAACCTCTGGTGGCGTCAATCCAAACTGTGGCTGTGACCTGTATGACCCGGCTGGCCGCTGTGGATCAGAACAGGAACAGGCCGAGCCCCAGAGCCTCAGTCAGACGGATCAATGGCAGGCTCAGGCCATCATTGATCAGGGGAAGAAGATAGCATCATCACTCAACAAGGAGCAGCCACGGATGGAGATGATTTGTGCGAAGCCTGGAAATAAGATGGCATCCACGTCCAAGGACTATATGTCTTCATAATGCTTATATGTGCAGTAAGTAAGACTTTTAGTGCCCTAATTGATGACGAGATGTGTGTGCAGGGGGTTTGTAAGGTTGTCGATCAATACCAGTGGCTCAGTGGCTGCGAAAAACTCCTTTCTTTCCTCTGAACAGAACCTCCACACCCTCACCTACATGTGCTATTTAAGCCCAGTCTCTGCTTTAAAAGCAAATCCATTTCTCCACCACAAAAGAGGAGTGTGGGGTAAACAGCACAACACAGACCACTGACACTAAAATACAGTATTGTGGAGGGTTGAGCTGATGGATGATCAACTGAACATGGCCTCTACTTAATTTGTAGCTCATACTGTATATGTGGAGGTTTTTTTAAGAAAATTCAATGTGTGGCTGGTGCTTGGCGCTTCTCAACTATCAGTTGTATGATTTTCACCCACACATACACACAAGCACACATGCAGTGTTGTCAGCATCATTAGTAACTCCTTTGTTGAGTTGCCTGAAAGTGTTTGTTAAAAAAAACTTTATACTGTTGCCATCTTCCCTATATATAAAGTCATGGGTTTATTTGATAGCTCAACATAAGTGGTGCAGGTCGTGTGATGTCAATAGCCAGCCCTTCTTTACAAAAAACACACAGGGGCTGCTGAGAGTCACATAAAACACAACTTGAGGTACAAGGTATTTCCTGCATTTCGGTTTAGCCTCTGTAGTTTCAGGCTTTGATGCTCTTGGTATGGAAAATCGGTTCATTTTTCTATTTCAAGCACCTTAATTGCCTCCATGAGCTGTGTGTCACAGCCACCGCTGCTGCTCTAACCGCTGACCACGTAGGCAAGCAGCCCAAACCAGTGGGCCAAACAACAATGACTTAGTTATTGTTGTTTTCAGAACGCTAGTATGCATGTGTCCATTTCACACTGGTCTCTTTTCATTTCAGCAAGTATTAAAATCAATTAGTAGACTCTTGGCTTTGGGAAAAACTAAAAACCAGTGGGTGTCTGGGACTATAGAAAAGTGCAATTATATTTTTGGCTCAGAAGGTAGAGCGGGTTGTTCATTAATGTTTGGGATGGCAGTGGGATCACTGACTCGTCCTGTCCAGATAGAACTGTGTGCTTGTTTGCTTGAATGCGTATGTCAGAAGCCAACTATAATGCATTAGGGATCGATCGATCTATCGATCGATCTATCCATCTATCGATCTATCTATCGATCTAATTTTTTAATTGCTTACTTCTGAAAGTTGCTGCATTCAAAACAATATTATGTCTACTCAAAATAAAATTTTGGCATCACATGACACACAGACACACCATCAAATGAATAGACATTTCTGAGAACCAAACGAACACTGATGTGCTTAATGGAAAACACTATGATGTCTTTTGCTCGTTCAGTGTTACAGTACATACTGTACATACAGCAGCCTGTAGTAACCTGCTATGTTTTCATAAAGAAAAAAACTAATATAAAAAATGTACACTATATAAAATATCACTTTGTTAAGAAATACTGTATTCATATCAGCAAGCAAAAGTTCTTCATACATCTTCTGCATATACTGCTATGCTGGCCTCCCTCGTCGTGCTGAAGCAGTTTATCCAGCCAGCCCAACAATCAAGTATGCTCAGAAAAGACTCTCAGACCGAAAAGGTTGGCGTTGTCTTTGACCTTTTACTGAAGTACATAACTTGACTGTGAAACAGCAATACAAACAATACAAAGATATCCATATATACAGACTCTTAAATATAGTCTTATGGACAAAATCACAGAAACTGATGTAAATATTGATAAAATTAATCAATATACATCAACAAATATGGTGAAAAAAGTGCAACAAAACACTTTAAAATAGATGAGACAACATAAATCAGCATAACATTAAAGTTACATGGCTCACAAGTTAACACCAGAGCTAACAAATCTGCCTCATAGTCACAAATGATTATACCAATATTCAACATAAAACAGGTGTCTGTGTTCTACAACCTCCATTTCTCAAGCTTATAAAACATGAAAAAACTTACGGATAAGGCCTTCAATAGCTTCAGTAACAAAAGAGACTTTCCACAGGATACAAAACACAAGATTCAACTGCAGCTCAAGCCATGTGCTCTCCATCGGCCAAAACGAAAGTGAACGATTTCACGGTAGTATGACACTGAAAAAGCATCAGGTTGATCTATAACTCGTCATATGGCTTATAGAGGCCATGACAACTGCAAAGAAAACTAAAATGAGCCTGCATCCTATCTTCTGATTCGATCTGGCCACAGGACCTCATCATCACAGGTAGTGTTCTCCCTGGACGAGCGGCATGGGAAGACTCTCCTAGCAGCCCTGAAAAGCTCCTTCTGCTAAATTTGCTTCTGCTTCTGCTTCAAAACGAGCTCACCTGTGGCCCCAAAGCTCTGATTGCTGATTGAACAATTGTGCAACATGTGTTTGTGAGGAGTCACAGTGGATAGTAGGAAGCTTAAGATTGGCATTTGGAATGGTAGTGTGCTCCATGTGAACACAAGAAAGATTGCAATCTGCAATCTGAGAGTAAAGCAGGAAATGTGCTTTTATTTTAGCAGATGTGGGTCGGGGGCTTGGTTCATGAGTTACAGGTTGTAGTCAATGTCTCTCAAGTACCAGTGTTAGTGTGGAATCAACTGTCCCTGTCATTTGAAGGACTTGGATATTGGATGTTGGATATTTTTTAAATCAATATAAAAAAAGTCGGAAGGACCTTACCTGCAAAAAAATAAATATGTTTTACAGCTCTTGATATGCAGGAATCACAAAATGTACAGATAGAGGCGACACATTTTAACCTCTCCCTTTGCCAGCCTATATGCACATATGACATGTTGATGGGTGGTTTTCTAATGCAGAAATGCTCTTAAAATGACACGATGTTTGAGATCTTGATAAATGTAAGTAACCCTCCGGTCTCTCATTTTATGTGGTGTGAGCTTCACCAAAGAGCATTAGGGAGCTGCGAAGAACCACGAGTAGGAGTGAAAGTATAAAGAAAGAGCTGCGGGAGAGCAGAAAGCATGAGGCGATTGTGATGAACAGCATTAGGCATAAAAAGGAAGGTGCTAGAAAGAGGGAAGGCTGAGGAGTGAACAGAGGAATGGGGGACAGCAGTGTGTGTGTGTGTGTGTGTGTGTGTGAGTGAGTGAAAAAATAGGGAGGAGAGAGTCCAAGAGGGGGAAAAACTCCAGGAGGAGATCACAACAGAGGGAGGGAGAGTGGAGGGGAGATGATGATTTGTGGCTCTCTCCAGTGTGCTAGCGTTACAGGAATGGCCCTCCAGGGCAGCATGAAAAGCCTCTTGATTGTTAGGAGTGGTAACTGGAGCCCCCAGCTCCTTGCCCTGATAGATTTATTTACATTTCAGTGCCTGGACCCCACTCAGAAAAAAATGATACAAGGCAGCCCGGGCATCAATATTTTGTAGTAGCAATGATCCTCCTTTGCCCAGCCCCTGGCTCTTTTGTTTCATGACGATGACTTAATGCGGCCGGTGATGCTGCACGTTGCACTGGTCAGTCATTGGCTGGGACGGACATGGGTGGTTTACCGGCCTTTATATCCATATTCAACGTTTGGATACCTAATATAGAACAATGCCGGTGGAGATATTTTTTGATGGCTGGGCAAATTACACCGGGAGACTGAGTCTGTAATTAACTTTAACTAACACTTAATCAATGGCTATTTCATGAACATGATTGGATTATCACATCTGATTGAGCACAATGCAGCACCTCTCAGTTGTTGTGCCGCCATGATTACTTTCAAGTCATTGCAAATAGCCGAGCTGTCACTTCATTTTGAAAGGCTTAAAGACATTTGTGCAGGACCCCTGCTGCGTGAAATATTAGACCAAATGTGCAATCTAAAATTATAAATGGCCCTCAAGGTTTTAATTTCTGCCTACTATGTAATTACGACAAATCAGCCTGTGAATGCCACATTTTCTCTCCGCCTTTAGACTGCATCTATGTGTGGTGTTAACTTACTTATTTATTCATCCTGAGATAACAGGAGAGAGCACACTGTCATCATCATCATATGGATAATTTTCACCACAACAGCTGCTGTCTTGCTTAAGAGCACCTGCAGTAACTCTTAAGTGGGAATAGATCAATTCTCGCTTACTCACACTTTCCAGCCGGTCAGGGGAAACACACACTGTCCAATCTCTAAAACCTCCGGGCTCCTGTCTGGACAGAGGTTAGCGGTAGGTGTTGACTGAGCCAACTGTGGGAGAAAAGCCTGTAGAGTAATAAAAGGAAAATACACGCGAGCCTTTGTTCAGCATTTGTGGAAAAAAGACTCTCCAGTCAAACGAGCGGCTCTGTGAGGGTGGACATAGACACAAAAATGTCTAACATTTAAATGAACATTTTGACACCATGATGTTGTTACAGGAAAAGTCAGGGGATCACCAAAGATATTATAACTGAGTCCGTTCATGGCAATTCCTTTCATAATTACTGAAATATTTCAGGCTACACCATCGAGCAGACAGACCAACGTTGCCACATCTAGCAATGCCTCCCCGTGCTGCTGGCACGGCTAAAAATGAATCTATCGATGAGAGTGTTTTACCAGGAAAGACCAGGTTTTTGCCTGAGGTTCAGAGTAAACAACAATTTAGAACTATGTTGTTTTCTATTAGTGAACCAAATTTGAAAATGCACATTGAAAATTAGGGATATCCTGTAGAAAGGAACTCGGTATACGAAGGTGGAGCAGAACTGAAAGTAAAAGCCACCGACTAGACTGAGCAGCCAGACATCCCACCTGCTTATTTAGTGTTTGTCAATAAGAGTAGCTATTAAAGCCGACATAGTGACTTTGATTATTATTAGAGTTTATTTTATGCCACATGGTAGCATAATTGCATTCAATTTTGGAAAAGTGTAAACAAATTATCAGAGTGGTTTTAAAGGAGAGGTCAAAGTAGTTGCCCAAACAGACTTTTCAGAATTATTTATTGGGTGAAACAGATCTGAATACTTGTTCCACCACTGCTCAGGATGCAGCTTTGATGGCTTGAGGACTGAACTGTCAGATTTCTTCTCATGATGTGACATATTGATAAAAAAAAAAACCAAAAAAAAAAACAAGCTTTCCTTGTATCTAATTTCTGTAAAATAAGTCATGGCCAAGGTTCAATCTGCTGCGCCATTGGTGACTGGGTTTTGAGAAAGATTTCCCAAAAGGAGAACAAACAGAAAGAGGCAGCAGCAGCAGCAGCTCTGGACAGCCAGCAGATATCCATGTGCAGACGGCTCTCAGTCTTAAGTGGAAGAGCAGCAGCCTGTCTCCCATTTAGGATAGTGGGCTATTTAGCCTGACGGCCATTAAATATGAATTAAAAACCACACAGGCCTCTTTGCCTTCGAAAATGTCATTACATATCTTTATGGCGGCCGATTGTTGAATAAGCAGTTTGCAGGGCTCCCCTGGGGGCAAGGCCGGGGATGGGAGTGGAGTAGAGTGAAGTGGATGCAGGGAGGGAAGGGAGGAAGAAACCGGGGTGGTCAGATGAGTGCTGGAGTGGAGAGATAGCGGGATGAGATAGGGGGACAGATGGGTGGAGGAGCGAGGAGGAATGAGAGGATGAGTGGAGGGACGGCAGAATGAAAACAGAAGGGGGGGGTGGATTGGCACATGTGGAGGTGAAGCATGGAGGATAGAGAGAGCAGTGGAGGAATAACGAACAGACAGGCTTGCCGTAACGGATGAGGCCTAATAGCACCTGAAATGGAATCTACATTACAGGTCCTAACTGAGTGCAGTACTTCAGGGGCCGGGCCCCGAAAGGAGCAAATAATAGCGCTGGCTTGAAGTGGTGCTTCAGTCTCTCTCCAGCAGACGAGGGAGATGTGTAGGGGGGAAATGAGATTGAAGGGGAATGGGGGGTACTTCAGAGAGATACTGGCCTTCTTAGTATTTTCAGGGTTGTTAGAAATGTCTCCAAAGGTCAGTGTGCACGTGGTGACTCAATTTATTGCACAGTGTTTACGGCGAGGCCAGGAAGCCTAAACCGCCAGGCTGTAATTATCCTAGCAGTACCTCCAAATTGTGATGGCCATTGTTAAAGAAATAAAGACTTTACCATTGGTCTTACTGAATTCACCCTTTGTTGCCATAATACAGCTCCTTTCACTGAAACGTATTTGATATACTCTCAGACAATAAACATTTAATTAGGTTATTTTCACTGATACACTCACGTTTATCCTTTATGCTTCAGATTGTCAAGAGCACCATCAAATGAGGGGAAAAAGAGAAAAAAAAGCATGTACCATAATTCTTTCTTTATATTGTCATCCCCAGAGGACTAATACTGTTTTCAACACAGTTCTGTAATTTGGTTTCATTTTGCTGCTGAATTTGTGATTGTCTTTCAAACATTTCTGCAATACAAATTTCCAAAAGGAGGAAATTTGTATTTTATAACTTTAGTTGCGTGATGGGTTCACTTCTCTCTCTCTCTCTCTCTCTCTCTATATATATATATATATATATATATATTTATATATATATGTACTTTACTACCAGAAACAATCCTAAAAATCCACACAACATGCACTTTCTCTACCTTGAAGGAGCAAAGAGTTGCGTGTGAATCTGAGGAGGGTTGTGTGTTTGAGATCCAGATGTTCTGGAGGAAGGACGAGGCCGAGGGGTGGACGAAGGTAGAGAGACTTGAAGTGGGGCCAGGTTTTGGCCTGGGTTTCATTTCAAACTACATTTAAACTTTAAGTTATTAGAGCAGTGATGTCATTGTTCTACACAGCAGTTACAATGCTGCACAAGACAAAAGCAACAAACTTTGACCTACCACTCATGTAAGCTTTGCTGCTACATGTATGTTTCTTATCTAACTTACAAACATGGACACACATCTTGCTCTCCACCTAAGATAGTGGAATGAACAACCACAGGATCCTCAATCGGTGACAAGTGCACTACTAACATTAGATAATTAGTGAGCTGCAGCACATTACAAGCTTACCTGCAAATGTCCCTGTGGTCAGTTTAGGTGCTGGTGTGGTCCTTACTCTTTAATATCAGCACTAACGATGCACTGCCTTTCTGTAACTTGTAAATTATAGTGCAATATTTCCCCAAAGACCTTTTTCCCTTTTAATAATAAAAAATGACAAAGAAAAAGACTATTTGGCAGACAAAAAATAATTATTAAATGTGATTTCAATTGGTCTGTAATGCCAACTTTATATTTTTCAGCATCATCACAAGGATCGATCGCATAGTCAGTCATACTCTATCTAGTTATATTTTACTGCATGCTGTCTTCATACTGTCTGGGCAAATACTGTGGTTTAAAAATGTAGAGATGGACATTACATATAATATAGTATTCATTACGATTAAATTTGGATGGATTGACAGGAGGACGGATGTGGAGGTTGATGTTTGGACAGACGTAGCAGCAGATAGATGGTTATATGTAAGGATGGACGGATGGATGAAGAAATGAACAGACAGATGGGGAGGCAGACAGGCTGCCAGACGTGAGCAACCGCTGATTATTGTTCAATTGACCATATGATTGGTCAATACATTGCTCCTTCTGAAACATTATCTACCACTATCAGGTTGTCCCAAGCCGTCTACAAAAACAAAAAATGCCCCACAAGTTATTTATCCAATACAAGCATGTAGCAACAGCTTATATTGTCAATACATGCATATAGATTTTCACATGTCCTCAACAAGCCCGCTAGTTTCTTGTGTGTGCTGCTCAAAGGGAAAAAAAAACAGATTCATTCCTATTCAGTCCAATCCCTCCCCATGTTCCAAACAGCAACTGCAATATTTCTACACACAGAGGTACACAGCTTCACTTACACTCTCCCTTTCCTTGCATCGCTCTATTTTGTGAGGGTGTGTGTGTGCTTTCACTCCTGTCAGTCCACTTAAGGGCCTTTGGTTTCAGAGGAGGCCATTGTATTTCCTCCATCGCCTAGCAACCATCACCAAGGCCAGCACTTCATTGTTGCGGAGGCTGAGCACCTGAATTGCCTGCTGCCTGTTTCTACTTTTCAAAATTGTACTGTAATTTCACAAAGTGGTGTTTCAGCATTAGAGAGAGAGAGACGGCCGTGCTCCAAATTGGAGGGCTATGAAAATTGGGGGAAGCTTCATTTGGTGGTTTCACATCGGGAGCTGCGCACATTTGCAAAAGACACACAAACAGCGGCGAAACGAAGACATTCAGAGCATATTTTGCGTTCAGCTGGCGATGGCCAAATGAAAACAAACACTGAGTGATTTATATAGTGTAGCATCGTCGACCTATACTATGTGTCTGTGTGCGTGTGTGTGTGTTTGTTTGCATGCTTGTGTGTGCGCGTATGTGAGAAGGAGATAAATGGAGGGAGCGAGAGTGATGAAGACAGGAACTGAAACAGAGATAATGAGCTGGAGAGTCGCCATAAGGGTTTTTTTTTGTGAGTTTGCAGCAGATGCGTGTTGATGGCTTCACAGTTTGATGAAATGTACTTTATAGACTGAGAAACTGAGACAGAGAGATAGAAATCCACAAAGACAGGCGGACAAAGAGTAAAAGGAGAGAGAGAGACTGGGACTGGACTGGGGGGAGTAGAGAAGACGAGATACAGAGAGAGAGAGAGAGAGAGAGAGAGAGAGAAAAGGAGAAATTGGGAAAAATATGAAAAGAGCAACATGTAGTGGGAGGGACTTGAGTGTTGAAAAGGTTTGTGGGCTAGATTTTTCTCTATGACGTCACTTTTACACAGTTTCCTTGAATAGCACCTGTGTGCATGGGGGCTGTCTGTCTGTCAGTTCTGAGTAAAAACATAACCCATGCCAGCAAAAACATATCTATCAGTGTTCTCCACTGGCCAATGGAGACAGACTGTGTCCTTTTTTTCCTCAGAGGCCAAGATCGACTCCGTTGTCTTTAACGATGAGTGTTAGAGACTGGCCCCCTCAGCCCCTCCATTTTCTCGACCCCAAAGCAGTTTAGCATCCTTTTTTAAAACATGTTTTTTGTGAATTCAAGTGAGTTTAATTTTTTTTTTTTTTTGACAAAGACTCCGCTTTCTCTTTGTGCAGTGAAAATTGCTCTTTTTTTGTGCGCCTGCAATCAACGCCCTTGTGGATGACCCCAGGTGCCTAATTCTGAAATGGTAAGTGCCAACAATTTTACCGTCAGATAAATCAGTGTGTTTCATCGTTGTATTGTATATCTTTGTATTGTTTTGATTGATAGATACTGAGAATGTTTGTATCGCTTTTTGAATATTGGCTGGTTTTGTCCTGTTTACTGCAACAGTTTTGCTCTGCTAATCCAAAAAAATGTTTTCCCCCATATTTCATGAATGTCTTGCCATTGTCTGTGAGCATCACCCGCTTTCTCTTATTGATTTTCAGTTGTGCTGGTCCATTCAGTCTTCGCGTCCCCGCATTTGCCATTAAACTGCACATAGGTGTGACACCCTGAGATGTCTGCTGGTTCTAAATCATTCTTGTGAAAAACATTTGAAACACACAGATTTTGAGGAAAAAAACATACACACACAAACACAAACAGGCAGTTATATACCAACATGCACACCTTAGACTAGCGCATGCACCACCCTGACATTCTGTGGATGTATACACACACAAATACAAGCAAAAGCACAGAAATGCAGATCAGGTTTCATTGCATCTGTGCAGTCCACACACACACACACACACACAAAGACAAACACACAGGATTGTCTGTGCGGAGGGTGAGATGGCAGCACAGTTGGTCGACATGCTATCAAGTTTCAGTAAATACTCGCATCATCCTCTGAGTTCATGCTCAGGATTTACATTCAGCAGGAATCAGTTTTACACAATGAAATTTTACATAAATCAAAAGTGCAGAGCTGTGAATGCAGCAAGAATAATTATTTAATTCTTTTTCAAGAGATAAAACATGCTTTTATCTGCTTGAACTGCATAATAGTATAATAATACGAGAGCAACACTCATGCTTAAAGACGACAAGACAATCGTACTGACAAGAGCCATTTCCTATTCTGAATATGTTATATATGATTTTATGACATAAGTATGCGATAATTCAAATATACAGGGTGACGTGTTGGTATAACACCTAAAATTAAAGTGCTTTCTCTGATATAATTTAAGCATCTAATGTGTCAGTATAATTTGTTCACTTGCAAAATGTGTCCATCACTGTAATATTTGTCCAGCTAGAGCATTAACAGAATGAAAGTGCCAGAGAGAAACAACTGACTGTACATCGCCCCTCAAAAGCTGACTGCAGACGTCCGAATTATTAATGTTAAACCTATTATTAATGTTAAATTATTGATCATTATTGACGACGCACAGACCTTACCTGGAACCTATAGACTTTGCTGTGGCATTGAGTACAGTGCATGCATGTGGGAGAAATGTTAAATTAATGCAGTAGTAGTTTTCAGCTAAGGAGTTTGGGAGATCTCAGGGGTAGCTGGTTTCTTGGATTCATAAGAAAAAGCAACAAAATGCTTCACATGTAAAATGATCAGTTTTTCCAGCCTCTTGTAGCTTCTGTACTTCCAAAAAGTAATCAATTGACTGTGGTGGGAAACAAAAATCATTATCTGATGGAAAAAAAACCCAGTAATGTTTTTGAATCTTTTTGAGTTTTGGTTTTATTTTATTATGGCTCTATAATACCACATATTCCTTGCAGTCTCTTGTATACTGCAATTTCTGGGGTAAGGCAACTAATGTGCATTTTCATTATTGACTGATCTGCTGATTATTTTCTCAATTAATCGTTACCAAAAAAAAACAACACAAGGCGATGTCTTTAAATGTCTTATTTTGTCAAACCAACAGTCCAAAACCCCAAAATATTAAATTAACCAAAATGCAAGAGCAGGAAAAGCAGCATATTCTCAGATTTGAGAACTTGGTATCGTGAAATGCTGCATGTTTGCTTGAAAAATACTGAAACTCAATAATCAAAATAGTTTGCAGATCAATTTTCCTTTTCACTTCACTAATCATCTACTTTATTACAGCAGCGTTGGTGACTGACAACTAAATCAAACTGACACTGAACTGATTAACGCTGACGTCAGTACATAAAAACACACCACAGTGACTGATAGACAGCTTGTCAGCCGGTGTTTTCTCTGTTCCAGTGTGCAGGGCTGTCACCGGCTGTATTGAGCCTTGGTTCACACACTTTGTCCTGGCAGATAACCACGATGCCAAACCCTGGCCCTGCTTCAAGCCTCTCTACCTTCGTCCACCCCTCGGCCTCGTCCTTCCTCCAGAACATCTGGATCTCAAACACACAACCCTCCTCAGATTCACACGCAACTCTTTGCTCCATGTTTCAAGGTAGAAAAAGTGCATGTTGTGTGGATTTTTAGGATTGTTTCTGGTAGTAAAGTACATAGATTTTAGTGTAAATATCTGTTTTTATCAATACAATGCAGTGAGAAAAGGGAAAGAAATACACAACTTGCGTAAATACAGGTGCAAGATGATGATTTTATGATGTTTTCAAATATGAAAAATGGGAGGTGAAAGCTAATTAACTAGTCTCGCTGAGATAATTGCTGTAATTGGAGTAATAACCCACGCAGAAGAACTTGTTCATCTATTCTCTGAGTGTGTTTCCTTCAAGCATGAGTTTGAGCACTTTTACAGATGGTTTCTTGACAGGCAGCCAACTGATTCATTTAATCTCTCCAAGCGCAAGGAGAAGGCCGCTCAGGACTGCCAGTTCCTGTGTGACAAACCGGCTCCGGCCTTCAACAGAGAAGTTTGAGTACTGGAGGAAGTTTGGCTTGATGGAGAGCCATGGAGGTTTGTCAAAAACTTCAGCCTGCCCTCGTCTCCACGGGAAGGTTTGGATCATACCTCAGCTCAAGGAGGCCACCTTGAGTATGGCTCGTAGCTTGGCAACTGAACTGGAAGGAGTACGCAGATTAACACCATACTGTTGATTAATTACTGTGCGTTTCATTGAAAAAGGGGGTATACTGTACATATTCAGTAACATTTCCAGTAAGTTTGAATACAACTCGCTACAATGATTTAACTGTTCATTTGTAGTCGGCAAAAAAAATTATTTACAAGATGTTCATTTACAGAGAGAAAGGAAACATTTTAGAAAAATGCTGCTAAGTTATTTGACAACAATAAGTTAAACCTGGTGGTGTTCTCTGCCTGGATGAAGGAGTCCATAGCAGCATGGAAGACTAGTGATTTTGTTGTTATGTGGTTAAACTGACAACAAGTCATTGTCTCCCTCACTGCTTTGAGACACAAACTTGGATTCAAGCCAAGACTGTAAAATTTCTCTAAAAATTGGACTCTCATTCCCTTTGGGTAGTTGCATAATAAAAGCGCTCCAGTTGCCTCCCAAGAAAGATGAGCTGTAATTACACCCTGATGTTTCACTATTGTGCGCAACAGACTAAACTGGGTCAAAGCAAGATTAACCCTGTGGAGAAGCTGCACAATTTTGGGTGAGGGTCCTGCATCAAATGTTTAAAAGTATACTTTTTTCTTCAATAGTTTTTAAATATTAAACCTTTCTGCTATGCTTTACAATGACAACTGAAGCTCAGCTTGGACCAATAGAAATGCAATTTCTTTATACAAGGCAAATATTTTTATAAATCCACATTGCTACAGCTGAGTTATGGAATTGGCTGTTTCTAACCTGTGTGTTTAAGAAAACATTTAGGTGGTTCTGAAATAATTTATTGAATTCAGTTGTCAATTAATCATTTCAGTTTTGACTGATTTAGTTCTTGTCTGCAGGGTTTGTGGTAAGTGATTTTTTTTTTTTGTCCCCTCTGTCTGTAGGAGATGGCAGCAGAAAGACGTGGAAACACAAATCTGTTGTGAGGTTATTTGTTAAAACAAATTTGCCAAATTTACCTCGCAACTTTATTGCCATGATGATCTAACCTTTTATTATTCCCAAAAGCTGTAGATAAAATGTGAATATCTGTTGGGAATGCTGTTTGTATTTGAGGAATTTCTGAGATATTGATCAGCTTGGCTTAAGCCGTGTCCAAATGGTAAATTAAACACACAAATGCATATGTTGTTTATCTGCTTTTTTTTTCTTTCTACGCGCCTGTGGAAGTGATTTTCTCTTCCTCTTCGCCCCCTCATTAAGCTTAAAGGTTGCCGTGATAAAAATATTTTAAGCTAGACCTGTTACACGGCCAGATTTGTTGTGGTTAACATTCAGATTGTGTATGGGGTTAATTATTGTCCTAAAGTCAATACATCCATGAGTTTCAGTTGATCTCATCAACCTGATGTTATCCCGGCTATATGCTGGAGTCCAACCTATTTGACAGTCCACTTCATAATATTGAACGATAAATGATGGAAAACGCCGATGACCCAAAGGTTAGAGGTAATATTGATATCGACTTCCATTTCAGTGAGTAACTCTCATCAGATTCTGCAACAATTTATTTCATTTCACCTTCATTACTTGCCTTTTGGCTTTTCGTAAATTACTCTCTGGACCCAGAATGTAAATCAAGAATAGCTTTACTCGTATAAGCCTAAATAAATAATAGGTCAGGTCAAAATGGTGACTTTCAAACCCCTTTAATGATGACGTTTAAGCATCACATCTCAGATGACTTAGAGACAGAGGAGTATGACAGACAAACACCAGTGAAGCATTTGGGTGTGCAGCTGGAATGAACCAAGAGCCAGCTTTACTGGGGGGGGAGCAGGGCCTTGGTCTGGTCCATGACCTGCTGGAAGAACTTCTCCATCATGTCGGTCAGAGGCTGAACCTGGGCGTGGAAGTTGTCAGTCAGAGGCCTGACCTGGGCGTTGAAGTTGTCGGTCAGGGGCTTGATCTGCTCCTCAATGTTGGCAATGAAGGGCTTGACCTGCTCCTGCAGCTTGGTGGCCTCGGCCTGGACCTTCTCAACCAGAGGCTGGATCTTGGCCCTGCTGTCCTCCATGTAAGTCCTGTGAAAAGTAGAGGAATCACTGCTGCTCACTCAGAATTCAGTAAAGCACAATGAACTAAAACTGGCTTACAATTTATAAGTGTAAAGAAAATCTTCAGCTCTAGTTAAGTAGTTATTGCTACTACAGCAGCTGCATGTATTTATGCATGAATCCAGTCCACATTACAGTGTGTGAGTTTTATTTAAAAAACAACCAATTTACTAACCGGGTTAGCTTTTATTTTTATGTTTAACACTTAATTTGCCTTCAAAAATATGACTTCTTCATCTTGCCAATAGACACACAGATGAAAAGACTTTCCCATTTCTCTCATGATCTACGTATTAACATTCACATGAATAAACTTGTGCTATTTGTATTGGTGCATAGCCAGCAAAATTAAGTAAAAAAATAAAGACCAAAAAGGCATATTTGCAGAGGGGCAAATTGCCATTCACGTGCCATTTGAACCACATTGTTTTAAGAACAATTAGCTGTAATATTCATGTTAACACTTAAGCTGGCCATTTACATTTCTTACGTTTCATTTTAAGAGTTTAAGAGTGGAATACTGAATACACACTGAATGGAATATTGAGTTTAAAACAAAAGACAGACAATTATTTTGAAAGACTAATGTAGTGTACTTAGTGTATGATGGGATTAAAGCAGTAAATAATGAAGATCTTTCTGTTGGTTGCTACTTACTGGGCAGTGTTGGTCATCTCAAGAGCCTTCACTTTCTCCACCATGTCCTGGGTTGCGACGGTGATGCTGGCAGACATGTCATTGATGATCTTGGTGATCTTGTCCAGCTCAGCCTGGGTATCACGCTTCACCAGTGACCCGGCCTGAGTGCCTGTGAATACACATTCTCTGTTCTTTACCTAAATCCACTATATAAAGTCAAACTTTCACAGTGCAGGACTTAAAGATGGTTCAGAATCTGAACACCTTTGATTCATACCATCGAAGGGCAGGCATGCACACACAATACACTCTCAGCTATTATGTTAAACCCTTTCAATCTAGTTGATTTTCAGATTTTAAATCAAATGAAAAAATTGCAAGGTCCTGTGTGGGTTCTAAAAGGTAAAACCTTTTTTAAAAAACAGTTACTCTGAATTGCTTTTGGCATGCGGTGTATTCTAAACTGCACAGTGCTCAAGCTAAAATGGAGGCAGTTTTAGTTGTTGAAATGTCAAAAAGTCGAAAAGGTTTTGATGTGCAAGTTCACATATTCTGTATTCTATATGTGATCTTAAAGACACATTACATATATCAAATACTGTGAAAATCAGTGAAACTATGTCTTACCATGGGCAACAGCAAGCACAACAACAAGAGCGGCAACAAGGGAGAATTTCATGGCTGCAGATGAGCAAGACCAACCTGGAGAAAGTTAAAGAATTTGTCAGATAACACTGAAAGTAGAAGAAATTGCAATAAAATGGAGGTAAACTGTAGTAAAGCAGATACAAGCACAGAAGTTTGTAAGAAATTTAAGTGATGAGTTTTCCTTTAAATATGCAAAGCCATATACAGAATAAGAAACTCCAAAGGAAAGCAGCCATACCTTAACTCCTGGGGTTCTTGGACCTAATGGTGCCTTCTGCCAGCGAGCCAGAGGCTTTTATAGCTCCAGAGGGTGAGTACATCACAGCTAATCAGAGTTTAATCACCTCCAACATAACCAAGTGACCTAACAGGAGAACAATCTGTGTGCTGGCTGAACCTTGATGCTTGATAGCTGTCACAAGAAAGACACAAAGTCCATTCTGCTTGTGTGTGTGTGTGTGTGTGTGTGTGTGTGTGTTTATTTGAGAGACAGAGAGAGAGTTGGCTGTTCGGTGTCTGTTGGTTCGCATTGCCGGCGGTAAGTCAGACCTGTTCCCAGTGCATGTTGGACTCCGGCAGGGCTGCCCTTTGTCACCAGTTCTGTTCATAATCTTTATGGACAGGATTTCTAGGCGTAGCCAGGGGCCGGAGGGAGTCCAGTTTGGGAACCACAGGATTTCATCTCTGCTTTTTGCAGATGATGTTGTCCTGTTGGCTTCATCAAATGTTGTCCTGGACCTTCAGACCTGTCATGCTGGTTGGCAGTTTGCAGCCGCAAGTGTGAAGCGGCTGGGAATGGGAATCAGCACCTCCAAATCTGAGGCCATGGTTCTCGACCGGAAAAGGGTGGCGTGCCCTCTCCGGGTGGGTGGAGAGGTCCTGCCTCAAGTGGAGGAGTTCAAGTATCTCGGGGTCTTGTTCACGAGTGAGGGAAAGATGGAGCGTGAGATTGACAGGCAGATTGGTGCAGCGTCCGCAGTTATGCGGTCGGTGTACCGGACCGTCGTGGTGAAGAAGGAGCTAAGTCGAAAGGCGAAGCGCTTAATTTACCGGTCAAGTCTCGCATCCGACTCTCACCTATGGTCATGAACTTTGGGTAATGACCGAAAGGACAAGATAGCGGATACAAGCGGCCGTCAAAATGAGTTTCCTCCTCAGGGTGGCTGGGCGCTCCCTTAGAGATGGGGGTGAGAAGCTCGGTCACTCGGGAGGAGCTCGGAGTAGAGCTGCTGCTGCTCCTTCACATCGAGAGGAGTCAGCTGAGGTGGCTTGGGCATCTGTTTCGGATGCCCCCTGGACGCCTCCCTAGGAGAGGTGTTCCAGGCATGTCCCACCGGGAGGAGGCCCCGGGGAAGACCCAGGACACAGTCTGGAGAGACTATGTCTCTCAGCTGGTGGATGGATGGAGAGAGAGTTGAAAAGAAAGATTGTAACTTGTTAGCTGCCGTGACCTGATGAATGTGCTGTACTTAAGTCAATTTTTGCCATAGTTGTAATTTATTTGAGTAATTCAATGTTATGCTCCTTTTTTACTTCTGCTCCACTACATTCAGGGGGAAATATTGTACTTTACAATTACATTATATGACAGCTGGTTGCTTTGAAGATCAGGGTTTTACATATAAAGCAGATGATGATCTTTTAAAATATGCAATATTTTTGTAAATTACATTACCAAAAAGTTCGGTCTTTTCTTCTCCTTTACTTACTTTACTTCAACCAGCTACACAAAAGATGATGTGTGCACATTCATAAGTACTGACAGGGATCATTCTGTCTGTATTATGAATGCTTCAAATTTTAATACTATTTCAGTTGAACTTACAGCAATTATTGTAAATAACATTTTGAGTTCTGGACTTTTACTTGTCGGTAAATAAGATACTCTCATTATTACTGAAATAAAAGATTTTAATACACCACTGCACAAGTATTAACTGAGAAAAAGAAAAACTCCATCATTAAAATGTTTTTCATTCATTTGGGGGCAAAATAATGCTTTTGTGTCCTTTTCTTTTTAATAATATCGTACTGTATGTAATGTTTGATCCCCGTAACAATTATTATGTGCCCTACTTTTTGATGATGTTAGGGGTTGATTCATACATTGTTTGAGAGTCAGTTGATGAAACAGAGCTACTCAGTTGCACTGACCCTGGACAACAATCTACTCAGTCATATCAGTAGTTGCACCATACTGTATGTGCAATCAGCAGGCTGAGAGCAGCTCCTGATAAACTCATCACAGAAGATACAACAGAAGATCCTTTGTGTGTTATCATACTGGGGGCTTTTGTGTGTTATTTCATATTTCATAAGATGTTTCTACAAATCGCCAAATAATTCTAAATGTTTTCTGTGCGTTTGTATTTCATTTGTAATGCTTTTATGAGATTCTTTGTGTTTAAACATATTGTGTTTGCGTCTTTTTCATTGTTACAGCTCTCGACAAGGTTGGACATGATGTACCTGCAATGTCACTATGGCACCCTTTTTACCTATCTGTTTTTGTACGTCTTGATATCGTACTGCTCCCCTTGTTTGGGAACAGTGTGTATAATAAAGCATCTACAAAGAAATTCTCATATCTTTAGCAGACTTTGAGTAAAAATAGTCTTTGCAGCATTCACAGGTCTGCTGAGCGGTCACATGTAGTGCTTATGAATGCTCAGCGTGCCATCTTGGATTCGATCTTTCTCTGAATATTTCAACACTGAAAATGTATGAGCAGCACCTTCAAATAGCTGAAGGCTATTGGGTTTTTCAAGGGAGTGACATCAAAATAACTGAATGACTGTTGGTGAATTCAAACTGGATAAATACAACTGACTCAGGATAAGCAGGTTAGAAAAATGGATGGATGGATGGATGGATGGATAAATGAATAAATACAACTGAGTGTCCAGTCAGGAAGGACATTGGTTCAGAGAGACATAAAAACTATTCTGCCACAACTGTAAAAAGGAATTTTCACTGTTTGACGGATTCACATCAGATTTGGATGTTACTGGACTGCATGGCTGCATACTGATGCAGAGGTGATGTGCACATTGTCATGCTCACACGTTATTTCAACCTCCATAAGATTAAAGTTCAGGTCAGCCACTATCTTTCCTGCCTGTTTATTACACCAACTCGAGGCCAGTAATCGTACGTTTTGTGTGAAAGAATTCTCTGGCCAACATCTAAGTAAATGACTTGAGATACTTGACATATTGTATCAATTAGCAGAATGATAAGAAATACAGTTTTTTATGGCTATCTTTGGTGTCAGATTATCTTCAACTCATGTAGTATATCTACAGAGTGGTTGAACTAAAGTGAACCCACCACATGTCATATCTTACATACTATGTGACACTGTAATCCAGAAAACCCCTGACTCAATATCATGACTCTCTGATCAGTGGTACACTTTTCTTTTATTCATTTATCAGTACTTTTTTTCCTTTTTGTTGTGGTTTTGAGACACTTCTGATATTGGCCTGTAGACATTGTCAGGCATTGTAAGAACACGCTAAGTAGGAAGTGAGCCCTGCCACCCAATGTTTAAAGCAAATTCAGCCCACTTAAATCTGTGACTTCATGTAGTGTAGTCGCACACTGCCTTTATTTCTCATGGGTAAAATGAGCTCTTCCCCAACATAAACTGCAATTATTCTTGTGTCACTCCTGCCAGTACGCCCCATAAGTCGTCCAAATTGATTTTATCCTCATACATTACTAAGACTATGAGACAGTGATCCCCTCCATGCAGGCCTGCTGTTCATCAGTTTCTTACAAACACCTGTGAGACCTTTCTGTCTCACAGGTGTAAAGAGTCTGTTGTTGTGCTGCGTAGCTCTCAGCATCCTTGTCCATTACAGGGGATCTGAAACAGTCTGCTCTGCAGCAAGAAAGTAAAACTTCACCGGACATCTCCAGCACATCCCCTACTACATATATATATATATATATACAGATATATATATACGTCTATATATATATATATATATATATATATTGCTTATATATATATATGGCTATATATATATATATATATATATATATATATATATATATATATATATATATATATATATATATATATATATATATATATATATATATATATATATATATATATATATATATATATATATATATATATATATATATATATTATACCAATCTAATCTGTCATTCTAGGCAGATCACCACCAGGTGGTGATAAAATGACACACCTTCATCACCCCAGTATCAGCCTCAATACTCATCATGTGGACCATGAGCATGTGTGGAGGCATGAGAGCCCTCTGCTGGTCAAGTGCATTACTTTAACAAAATGAGGCACTGAGAGTCTGTGGCTGGTCCATAAGTAAACATGTTACATCATTGTAAAACTTACATAAGAAACGCGTTACATGAATGCACATCTTTAGGACAATATTCTTTAAGCTTAAAATACAGTGCACATCCAACTTTTGCACATCCATGGAAAACATTTGTGCACACCCCTGCACAATTTGCACAGTTATTTTATTCAAACACCAGTCATATTGCACGCTGTCTTCATCTTTATTTGATATTCAATACTACTGTCTGACTTACTATGTTTATATTGTTTCGCACTAACACATCAAGACAAACTCCTTGTATGTGAAAACTCGCTTGGCAGGCAATAAACCCGATTCTGATGTTGTGGTTACTTAATTTTTACACAACCTGGCAACAACCGGCCAACCTGTTGCCACACACACACACACACATACAGAGACGCACACACACACAGACAGACATCATGGCGGACGTGTTGGATCTTCATGAAGCGGGAGGCGAGGACTTTCCTATGGATGAGGATGGTGACGGTAATAATATTCACTCACACGCCGGCACAGATGATCCATAAGCCCGCCGTTCAGACGACTTGTAAATATCGAGGGCTACGTAAAAGACGTCTGCTGGTTAAATAAAGAAAGCCTCTGGACTCTGCGCTGCGTGGTAGCAGGCCTGAGAAATGCTAACAGGCTAACACGAAGCTAACAAGGCGCCGGAACTTCATTCAGACGCTGGTGGCTGCCAACTAGGCTGAAATTATTATAAACTCTGACTCAGTTTTACAACATACATCCTCTCTCAGCAGCTAAGTGTTTATTTCAGTATATTAACAAGTTTAACGTTGTGGTTTCTGTGACCTGAAGATATAAGTTGTTATTAGCCTCTAGCACGCTGGTTGAGTCGTCATGTAGCTTTTAGCTAATAGAAAGATCCACCGAGAAACTACACATATTTTAACAAGTCTATTTCAGCACCCGTACAACTTTTCACTTGTGTGAACTTATATTTTTAATAACAGAGCATCTACCCACAGAGTTTAAATGACATTAAAGTGTTAGTTTGCTAGTTGTTTGATAAACTGGTCACCTGTGAGCTGCAGATTCAGATGCAGCAGCATGCAGAGATGTTGACTTGCTCGTTTTTCCTTCCCCCAGAGAGCATCCACAAGTTGAAGGAGAAAGCCAAGAAGAGGAAAGGACGAGGCTTTGGTTCAGGTGAGCAACAGCTGTTGTGATGCTGGATCTCCCTCCTAAAGCTTGCTTTTAATTTTTTTGTTTTTGTTGAGCCGGTCAGCAATGTATTTAATGTTTGTCTGTCTGTTTCCAGAGGAAGGAGCCAGGTCCAGGATCAAAGAGGACTATGATACTGTGGAACAGGACGGGGATGAGCCAGGCCCTCAGAGATGTAAGCGTTGCATTTCATGTTGTGATGTAGTTTAAATATAAGACAACAGAATAAAGTATGAGCTGCACATTTGTCAGCCTAAAGTCCTGCTATGATTTACCAAGTTATTACTTTTCCTACAAACTCCATTAACACACAACAGTTCACAAAACGCAAAAATCTTTCACCAGATTTACTTTTGTTGGCCCATTAACTTTCAAGTTCTCAACAATGCGTTATAACTTAAATGCACACAAACAACAATCTGAGTAATAAATCTTGTCTGCTGAATTAGAAAAACATATTTTAACCTGTCTCCAAATTTGCAGCTCTTGTTCACATAGTTAAGAATGATACATGTTTTTGTTCAATTTGTACGTAACCATCCTTTACATTTGTCTGAACTGAGGTTACTTTATTTTACTTCATATTATCCCAATTAGAGCTGTTCGATTTTGCCCAAAAATAAAATCCAGATTTTCTTCTCGCAAAACCCGATTTCCGATTACGATTACGATTTTATTATTTATTATTTTATTATTTTTGGTGAAATAACAAAAAGACATTTTTTCAAATATGCTATTTTTTTGCACATTTTGCAAACAATTTCCCCATCGGGATGAAAGTGCAAACCTTTGCTCTTTATTAAACAAAAAAATCCCTCAAGGGATTAAAATAAAAAAAAAAATGTTATGAACTTTTGCCATCTGGCTTTGCTCCATGCTATCTTCTAGTAGACGTCTTGTAAACAAAAGAACAATCCCTTTGGGATTAAGTGAAAACCCTCACTTTCACAGTAAATTTAAGGTTTCTTTTTAAAAAACTTCTTTTTTAAATAAATAAGGCTTGATAAAATGTAGTTTGTATCCCTAAGACAAAAATTAATACTTGCAAGCATGTAAGTTATGTGCATGCTATATCCCTGAAGAAAAAAAACAAAACACCTTTTCCAATTTAACGAAACAGGTTCTTTGCATGTTAAATAATAATAAATAAATAAAATAAATAAATAATAAAATTACCCATGAGGGAGGAAGAGGTTGTGTAATGTCTGTCAGTCAGTCATGCCCTGTGGCATGTTACAACGCCCCCTCCTACACTAAAGAGCCTCTCTGACGGAGGGATTGAGAGGTGTTTCTTGGCTAGCTTGCTGAGCGTCGCAGCCGTACCATTTCCAAACAACGGACTTGCTCTTGGTCTATTTGGCAACGACATCCACGCTGGCCTTAGCGAACGCAGACATGTTTGTTTGCAGTATGCGGGGAGAGCACGATGGGAGGAAGGAGGCAGAAGTCACTACGGCAATGAACGGGGGCTGTACCGCAATTACCCTAGTTAAAGTGAAAAATTGTTTTTACGATTTACACGTTTTTAACATCGTCCTAACTATATAATCCGATTACGATTGAAAAACGATTAATCGAACAGGCCTAATCCCAATCAATAAAAGGTTTACATTTGTGTCTCACAAAACAAGCAATAATATACATTAAGCATAAATGAATATGTAGAAAGAGATCAGCTTGATTTTCGGTCGCTTGGTGTTATAAATGTTTGAACCCTCTGAACCCTGTTTAGACTTGGTTTTAAAATGTGTTTTTTGTATGTGGTCAAATGTATCGTTTTTAGTTAAATTACCTTATTTGTGACTATGTTATAACATTTTACATGTTTCATAACATTTTAAATTTTTTTCATTATGAGTCATTATGACTTTATTATTACCTCCCATACCAAACTAACTTTTAACTAAGTGTTCCAGATGGATATAAGCATGAACTTTAGCAAATGTACAGCATGCTTAGCATTTACAAAAGCAATTAGATTGACTTGAATGTGAAGTTCATTCAGTTTAAGTACATGCAGTGGATATAATCTTTTTTATTTTTTTTAATCCAGGTGGTTAAAATAGTTTTTGAAAAATGCAGTCTTGCTCTTATTAATGTTGGTTCATAAGAGGCACAATCTCAGAATAGTACCAGTATTTATTTGTATATCTTACATCTTTAAAGTGCTGCCTGGTTCATTATTAGGCCCCTGATGCATTTTCTTGTCTTTGTCTCATTGCAGCTGTAGAGGGCTGGATCCTGTTTGTGACGGGTGTACACGAAGAGGCCACAGAGGAAGACATCCATGACAAGTTCTCAGAGTTTGGGGAAATCAAGAACCTGCATCTCAATCTTGACCGCAGAACAGGCTACCTGAAGGTGAGACAAATAAACATTAGCATGCAACATTATTGTGTTTGTGAGTTTCAGTAGTCTTTCATTTTTAATGGAAGAGCTGTGCACGTTCAGTCGGTGCACACCAGTTGTTAATTGTTTCGCATTTTTCATTGGCACAGTCTCTCGGCCTCTGGTGTGCTTTACTTGTGATTTTTACTTTTATAATATAATCAGGTATTCTGTGTACACCTAATTATTTTAGAAAAGTCAACGGATGGTCAGCTTGGAATGTTAAACTGTATACACAGTTTAACATGTTAAACTGTATACACACTGTATACACAGTTTAACATCCAAGCTGACCATCCTCTGCTCATGAAAAGAGCAGGTCTGAACGCCTTTTATGGGATATTAAATTGCTCTAATCCCAAATAACCAGCTCACTTGCCAAGCTGAGCCAAATATTTCAGCATCAGCATGTCAAGTACTCACATGTTCAATGCTGTAGTTCCACTGTAAGATATGCAGATTAGTAAAGTCAAATTAGGCCTACAATTGTAGAGTACATAAACCATTTGTTGACTTGATTTAGTATGAACTGAATTTGAAAAATGGCCCATTCCTGACTAATTATTACAGTTATACAGAAACTAAAATTTCAGCTGGCATAATTATATTTTGGTTGCTGGTTTTGCACACAGTCTTCCTGCGAGGCGAATGATCTAAGAGGGGACTGGTTTAATTAGCCTACCATGGGCTGGATGTTATCCTGTTTGGATTTTTCATCTATCTTATAAGAGGGAAAGAACCACCCTGGTTAGTTTTCTAAAAATGGAGCAAAACACTTACTCTGTCTGTAATATTTAGCAGTGCAACTAATTTGTTTGACCATTCATGGTGCCACCACAAAGCCTACTGTTGAGAGAAGCTCCAAACATCATGTTGGCTCAGCCAATAAATTGAATGTGTGCCTTTGTTTCTCTCAATCGCACTAAATTTTGCTCATTCTTTCTGAGTGGGGAAGATGGTAAAGCTGCATATATTATGTAACATAAAGACATACCAGCATAACACTGGATTGTTGTTTATCTATACAAGCAAATCTTGTTGTCACTGCTACTTCCTGTTGGATTCATATTCTTTGTGTTTACAATCTATCTATATTTTTGTTCCCCTGGTTGTCCATACTGTGATTTTTCAAATCAAAAATAACTTGACTACTTGCTAATTTGTGGTATTTTGACTGTAGTCTTGTTTTTGTATGTGCTAAGAAAATATACCAACATGCAAAGACAGAATTAAACTCAACAGTTTATAATCTGTTTTTGTTCACCCTATTCAGTATGTGTCAACTTTCCTTTAAGCCACAAGGTGGCAGCATTGTTTTAAATATGAAGAAAGAACAAAGCTACTTCAGCCTGAAATTCTTTCTCCAGTCATTTCAGTCAATTATAGAGATTGTCCATTTATTACAGTTTGAAGATTACCATGACGTAGTATCAGGCTTAATTCTTTATTAGTATAAGACATCTTTTCAATGCTTTGGAGACATAAAAATATAATTTTGGCTAAGCTGCTAAGTTTACAATGTGTTTGCTGAATATTCCCACACCGATTGTTGTAAAGGCTTGCTGAGACCACAACTTGAAGAATTACATTGGATAACTGAGTGATCAGTAGTCCTGTCCTGTTTTTTTTGCAGTGGTAAATTGTAAATGGCCACATTCCAACACAGTGATGCTCTAAATGCTGATTAACTCACATGATGTCCTGGTAACTGTCCCCAGGGATATGCACTTGTCGAATATGAGACATACAAAGAGGCCCAGGCAGCCATGGAAGGGCTCAACGGTCAGGACCTGATGGGCCAGCCTATCAGCGTTGACTGGGGATTTGTCAGAGGGCCCCCCAAGAACAAGAGGAGGTGAGGGTGGAGAGTGTTTGTTTGGCTGTGGTTGCAGTAACTTGCCAGTAACAAACCTGTTGACAATATTTTACATGTCGCACTTTGTTGACCTGCATGCTTAACACTGTCCACGTAGAATATTGTGTTGTGTGCTAATTTCATGAAGTTATTGCTATATTTATTTCTCCTCCTGTTTGTAGTGTCACCAATGGAGCTTTTTAACCTATCTAGATAAAAGTGATACATGTGATCTAAATGATTTATTTATCTAATGTGTTTTTTGTAGTAGAACACCCCACTGTCAACTCAACTTTCAACAGCCAAACTGTACTTTCCTGTTTAATCTGACATGTTTTTTTGTTTTGTTTTCACAGGACTGGTGGTCGGAGACGCAGCAGAAGTCCGGACAGGAGGCGGCGTTGAGTTTAGTAGTTGTCGTTGGCTAGAGGACTTGACAGTTTGTAATCCTCTCGTCATCTCAATTAGAAACTAATATCTGAGGGTTTTTTTTGTACAATATTTTTGAGTAACAGTTGTTGTGGCATGCAGTTTCCCAATTTCAAATGGAAATGAGAAATGGAATTGCTCCTCTTCTTTAAGAGAGTTAAAGCAAAAGACAAAATTGGCCTAACAGCAGCATTTTCATTTTTTTGTAAATTGTTTCTGCTGCTTTAGAATTTGATGGAAGGATATCCATTCAACTATCTGTAAAACTGTTTTTACTTTCAACACCAGCTTGTAAGTAGTACATACAAATGCTTTTCACGATACCCTCAAAATGTTTCAGTTTGATCAATGTTTTGTGCATTTTATTGTGCTGAAGTGTTTCTTTTTTTTGTTTTATATGACTTGGGGAAAATTAAACTTTTTAAAAGGTAAACGTGTGCCCTGATGTGTTTTTTTTATTTAGCACCGCTAATGACGTAGGCTTTACATCATCCTAGATGACCTCACCCGGGCAGTGGTGTCGCCCCAGCTATTTTGTCAACTCCAGAGCACCTGTCACTCTGGACTCAGTGCCACAGTCATAGGCTGCTCGGACAAACCCCCCTTTGCTCCTTATTTCTCTGCAGCCAATTGGCAGGCGGATGTTTTGCACTTCTGTCGCCCTCATTTGGTGTTTACTGTGCTGAGAAACGTCAGTCAAAGTCCTCCGGCTCAGCCATTGGTGCACTTGAGCGTCAGTGAAGCGGGCTCTGCTCTCTGATTGGGCGGTTGTCCGCGGGGGGCGGGCTCAAGGCTGCGGTTGACGTTGTTGTTGTAACTGGTGGAGAAATTACTTTGTCGGTGGAGGTCCGGTTTTGGGATTTTACGCTCAGTTCCACCTATGAAGATGCTAAAAAGTTAAGAGTTGTTGCTCTGGGAAACGTACGCGCCGCTCACAAGCTGATACTCGCCGGAAAAGTCGGCGGGATGATGAAAACAACATCTGCTAGGCCGTTCAAGGTAAGCGGTGAAGGGACACTGGCGATAACGTTAGCTAGCGTTAGCTGCTGATTAGCCTGGCTGGAAGTAGCCACTTGCTATCCAAACGTTACGGATCCGTCTACTTGCTGAAAATTAAACAACTCTTCTTTGCAGTGAGGACCCATGCACGCGTTTGGCAGTTTCCCAAAGGGCCGGTTTGATAGTGTATTAGGCGAAAATAAAGTTATTTGGATGAGTATAAACGGTGCACGAACCCCGTGCGTCTCAAATGCGTTTATGTAAGCATGTGTATTGTTCGTTGATGTTTTGTTCCAGAGCATAGTCGTAGCCATAATAGCTGGCTCAGAGTCAACATTTAGGACAAGCCGTCTTCAGTGAGCACCGTTGATTTTCATCTGTTTTCCCTGGCGAGCAGGTTGGTGGCTGCTGAGCTTTATGCATTAGCTTTAAGAGCTGTCAGCCGTCGATGTGGAGTTTAAAACATCTCATTTCAAAGTTGTGCTGAATGGGAAACCTGTTCAGCGTTTGCCTATTTCCATCAGTTGTGTATTGGCTTTTTCAGGCATTGACTCTCATTTTCCCAGCCAGCTTTCACAGAGCCGGCCGTCACGATACAGATATTTAAGGTGCATGCGTTATGTAACACTTACTTGAATCACCAGCTTGGAGCAAATGTTCAGGAGTTACACTCATTCACATAGTTTCTCACATCTAACTCAAAGGTCTGCTTTCATTAGGCAGATGTTGAGTGGCTAACTTGATGACTGAGTAAATCAGCAGCTCAGAGCATTTTCTTACCTAAGAAAACCCCTTTTTGCTGCCACAGATGTGTGATTTAAGCTTTAAAGCCGGTCCAGTGTTGCGTGCTTGTTTCGAAACCAGGACTGAGGCTATTTGTCATTTGCAGCATTCACCACGACGAGAGAGGGTTTCATTACACTCTGCCTTTCAATTATTCAGGTCTTGTGTTTGTGGGCTGTTTTTGTTTGCTCGGATGCCACATGAGTCTCTATACTGCACTTGACCTACAGTCTTTGTATGTTGTCTTTTTTTATTAATAGGCAAATCCTCTTGAAACCTTTACCTTACAAGCCTGATGCAGTTTCAAGAAAAATAGACACTGTGCATCCTCCTACCTGTACTCATGTACTCACTCAAGGTGATGTTTGCTGCAAAGAAAGCTGCTGATCAGTAGCAGTGTGGAAAGTTGAGCATGAACTCCCAGCTCCGTGTTGCCAAATATGTCTGGTGGGTTCGTCTGCCTGTCCAGACACCGTGTCATGCAATTGGCCATGTGGTTATGCCTTGTTGCATCTATCTGGATGATGAATTCATTAAAGCCGCCCATCAGTTCTGGGATCCAACGTGCACCGTGGCTGGGAGCTTGGAAAATGATTTTCATACCCTGATGCAGTCTCTGTGAGGTTGAGCGAGGTTGCACTGTCAGTATTCATTATGCAAGCCCTGAACACTTCAAGGAACATATCGATGCATACAGCAGCACAGTGAGCACCTCGGGCAAGTATGTTAAATATGGTGAAGCATCTTTGCCTATGCATTTCAGATTCTGAACTGGCAGGGTGTAAAAGGAAAGTGTATCATGAGAAGGAAAAAAAAGAAGTTTTGCCACTTTGTGAATGTTTAGATGATGGGAGCTAGTTTGTGAAAGTAGATAGTCCACTCACAACCTGCCTCCAATGGCCCAGAACAAGGCAGAATATTTTTAAAGCATTTCGTTCGCAGTGTTATTTGGTTTTCTTTGAACCATTTGAACTTTGTTGCTCCCAATGAAAACATGTGGCTTGTAAATTGCAGTATATCATTCAGAGATCTCTGACAGTATCCAAATGGGCTGCGGTAAGCATTTCACAGCAGCCTCAATTGAAATGACAAGATGAGATGATAAGAGGTGGTGAGAACGGTGAAATGTTTTCACCGTTATCTTGAATGATAAGTAATGTTTAGACACTTGTAATGTCTGTGGAAAAAAGGGTTTGTTATAGAATTATCACCTTTAAGTTGCAAAGTTGCAAAACCTGGTGGCAATGAGATTATTGGCACACTGTTGTGCTGTGACACACCAAGTCATGTGATTACACAATGAAGGGTAGAGCAGCGATTAGCTATTATGAGTCTCACTTTATAATTTCAGAAAGCAGGCAGTTAGTTTAACATCTTTTTGGTGGGAAATATGTTTTGTCTGGAGTAGTGACACTCAAAGGTTTTGTGTTACTATCTAAACTATCTTTCCTGTCCTTAATATCTTTGACTCTCGCTGTTTTTTGTGCTGGATGGCTGTGGCTGTGTGTATATAGTGTTTCACAGGGTAACCATGCTGCTTCAGCAATGCAGAGGGCATGAAAATTTAAATTCGTCTCTCGCTGGGCTCCCCCAAACAGCTGCTCACTAAGTGTGTATGTGTGTGTGCACGTCAGGGATCCAGTGTCAGTTTCAGAGTGAGGCCCATTTGGCCATGGAGGTATTCCCATAGGATCTCTCAAACACGGTCAGATTAATAAGTAAGCAGATGAGTGCTTCCTCAGGTTAGTAGGACAAATGCATGACTTTTGTGTCAAGTATACATGCAGTGTATATACACTCAGCTGGAACAAGCAGGAGCTAAACCATACTGCCTTCTTTAAGGGCACTTTGCAGCTCTCGTTAAAAAACAAAACAAAAAAACACAAATCTCATATCCATACACCTGTGCATCCTTGTTCTTATCTTGAAGTGGCACCATTGGAAATGACGGGGACAGATGTTATCCGAAACACAAAACTACCTTCATCCTCATACTGCCACGGTAAGACAGAGATCAATAGGTTGCTTGTCTCCGAGAGGCCTCTGTGTCCAGACAGCGACTCATAAAACTCTTCGGAGCCCCACCCTCCCCATTGTGGCTGGTTGCCTGCCAGTCTTGTGACACAGCACCCAGCCACTGCCCAGGGCTGTTTGTATCAGGGTGGAGAGACTTAAAGTGGAGGTATCTACCTGGATGCCGGCAGCTACCTGACTTTGAACTGTATGTCGTGGACAGGAGGCCTGCACTGAATACTCTGGAATATAATTAGATAATTCACATGGTTGTTGTACAGTCAAAGTGACTGTAAAGGAGGGTGTATGAGGGAAGATGTCGCCTCATAGTAGCAACACAGCAGCTATAATCCCATGCAGCATGAGACACCACTCCTACAAGAGAAGCAGCAGTAATGAGAGCTTGCTGTATCAGTTACTTCATGCTCCACACCTTCTCCTCCTCCACATACAGTATAGGGTGGGGATTTGATTATCAGTCCAAATCACCGGTGCTGAGGAAAGGAAAGACGGATGACTAGTTTAAGTCCAGCATCGCAGGCTCAATTATCCCAACCACCTCACAGAAGCCCGTAAAGAGCTTTCTTAAGGTTTCTAACAGCACTCTGAGGCTAACTGAAAGCACCGGACATGCCTGGTCTACCTGGGAAGCTCAAAGCACAAGTATAATGGTTGGGAGTGAGGATGGCCATCAGTCACCTGAGGAGGGCTGGTCTGAGCCTCAGCAGCATTTTCCTCTACGGGAATAGCAACCAACTGTAACTGTCATTCAAGTCTTTGGATGTGCAGTCCAAGATGACAAGAAGTGCTGGAATATAGGAACTCAAGTTATCCAAAGCTATGAAGTTACCCAGGGATCATAGCGAGGACAGGTAGGAAGTGGAAGGTAGAGGAGGCTATACAGCAAGAGGAGGAAATGCTGCGTCACAAGAGTCTTGTGAGGGTGGCTACACGAGGCCAAGCCGGACAAGGATTCTGTCCAACACCAACGCCACCATAGGGAAGGAAAAGCGTGGGCTGATTCAGGAGACGGGGGCAGCAGTGGAGGAGGGGAGAGTCTGTAAGCCAGTGTGAATGAGGCAATAAGCAACTGTGGTTGGGAGGGAGATCATTTGGGCAGAGCTATGGAAAGCCGAGCCACGCCACATCAGATTCCTTATCCAGGCAGCGTACCTGCACACACGGGACAAAGCAGATTCACCCACATGTCCACTGTGCTCCAAGCTCCCAAGGGCACTTGGAGAGGGAGGGTGCAGATGGAGGCACAACCAGGATCAAGGGAGAAAAGAGGAGGGCAACTGAGACATTCGCAATACCTCAGAAGCAGCAGAGAGAGCATAAAGATGGCTGTGGCTCAGGAGAGGAGAGCTATCTGGACACAAGTCGGAGTCTGCTCAGCCCCAGGTGGGTCACCTGGAGGAGGATGTATGACGTTGAGATGCTTGAAACACCCAGTGATTTAAGACAATGAATGTCAGAAGTGTTAGCACCTTTTCATTACAAATGATAAATACATCATTATTTTCATTTAAAAAGCACCACTCTAAAGTGAATAAATTACCACGGCAAACACAGTCACAAGGGTTGATTTTTAGGTTGCATGCCACCAAGCAGTGGCTGTCATTTCCTTTTGTGTCACATCCCTGCTAATGACCGCTGTCGCTTTAGATATTTGTGATGATGATGATAAAATCTCATCTCAGGCTCTCTTTGTGAAATGTATTGTTATTTGTTTGTTGTATTGGTCCTTTTGCCCATTATCGTCATCTTACATTGCTTACACAACACTACGGTTTGTTTTAGACCTAACTTTTGATATTCTTAACCCTCACTTTCAGGAAGTGCTTGTTGCTGCTGTATGTAGTCACAAAGTAAATTTGCAAATTGCAGTATCAGTGATACCATGATATGACATATTTTTATGTACAAAATCCAGGTACTATCATGAAGCATATGATATAGCTCACTCCTAACCAGCAGATAATTTGGACCCCTGAAATGTTGCTTTAAAAATCCATTCATCAATGTGCTTTCTTATAGCTGACAAATGAGTTGAATCCACCCTAATATGACTCACCCATATAATGAAGTTACTTCAGCATCTAAGTCATTTTTCTCAAGGCAGGAAACTACAGAGAACAACTGGTAGCTGGTGAATGTGAAACCCAACGGAGGCTCCAGAGTAGGTTTAGATTGTTTTGTATTGGTACCATGTCACAGTGGCTGGTACAGTTGATAAATTCAGCAGATAGAGCCAAGGTCTGCCATCATTTGTGTGTGTGTGGGAGGGGTAATGTGTATTCCAAAGCCTTACAGCAGGTGAATAATGAGATTTAGATGCCACTTTAGCCTGTGGACAGCAGTGTAGTTTCCTGTGCAGACTAGAAGACATCAGTCCCTTGTGCCCTGCCCTGTTGATCCAGGACAGCAGGAGTAATCCCACGCACAGCCCTGATGAGGAGCCTGTCACCCAGGATGACATCACACAGGGAGTGACGTGAAGTCGCCCTGCTGTGTACAGGGCCAGGCCTGCAGCACGTGGGGATTCACATGAGCATTAGTGCTGCCCGCCTGCAGAGGCGGGTGCTTGTTTAGCCACTGGCTTTAGATCTAGCTGGGCTTGGTTGGCTTCACATTCAGGCTGATTTAGCAGGGATAGCTCTTCAACATTTGAGTTAACCCTGTCTTGCAACGGTGGTATCTGCAAGTTGTAGTTTGTTCCTAATATTAAAAGCTTTTTTGCTCTTTTGAAGCTCCTGTCTTTCTTACAGCAGTCTGACTTTGTTTTGCAGGAGTGGAACAAATGAGGTAAACTCTAAAAACAGCAGAGCTTAAGGTTTAAGTTAGTGTTCAAGAAATGTCTTATACTCCTCAGGGGTTAAGTAGTCATCTCACTTGCCTTCTAAATGTGAATTATGTAATAACAAGCGCACTGTACACTAAGCAAAAAGTATATTTTGGCATTATTGCCAACACAGAGACATTATTTGTTACCACTGCACAGTTTTATCTATGAATAAGGCGAGAAACAATGTGAAAGGTTTTTCTTTTTTTACTGACATTTATATTTGACTGTGTGTCTGACTTCTACAACTTTGATGAAAAACAAAACTAAGTGATTTATTTTTTTGTTTTCTTTTGTTTATGATAAGAACTTCGTTTATGGTTTTAAGTGTCTGGCTTCAATGTGACATTATACCATATACCTTTTGACATGTATGGTCCTGTAGTATTAGCACTTATAGAACACATTTTGATCATTTTAATTAACTAAGTTACTCCTGTAGGGTCAATTTACATATTTTGGTATTGAATTGAATTGTTGAATTTTCCCCGCCATCCATAATAAGGAGGTGGACAGTGTTCAGATGGATGCAGAGGCTTGTGTTTCTTCACAAAGGCTAAAAATCGATAAAGAGGCCGCCAGGGCTGAATGAGGCCTTCTCACCCACAGAGGCCGGAGTTTAGGTTGGCAGCTCTTTGGAATACTGAAACCAACGCATAATGTCAACCAAGTGAAGCATAATGTCAACCAAGTGAAGTAAATTATCCCTCTACATCTGTGCTGCCGCCCTTCTGAGGCAAAACAACACCGGGTACATGGCAGTAGTCCCTCTCAATGTTTTGTTTTGGGTTTCTTTTTATGCACATCTCTGAAACAGTAATGCATTGATAGCAGATTAGCTTCCACCCCCTCGCTCATTTTGAGGATCAAATACCCTCATTACATTTTGTGCTGTTTCAGGTGTTCACCGCACTGACACAGCGCACAATGTAATGTGGTCTCTGTGTGGAATGTGGGAATGCCACTTATGGTCCCCTATAGCCCTCTCCACAGCAGCCTGCTTCATGTGGCTGTTAATTAGCACTCCTTGACTGGTGATTACTGGGCCTGACTGCAGTGGCATGCCCCGGGCACAGACTAGAAACCTCCAAGGCCAGCTTTAATAGACTGCCTAATAAACCACAACAGACCAACAGAGAGGAAGAAAATAAAGCTGAGACTTAGAGCAGGGTTTGGATGATACACATAACATTAAAAATGTGATAATTATGACAGCATTCACTATTTAAAATGATTATATATTTAATGAACATATTATAGATTACATGGCAGCATGTTAAACTTAAGTAGCTCCACTAAAGAAATGCATGTTCCTAAAGCTTAAAGACTGTACAAAAGACAGATTTGAGTACAGTTTTAAATGTTGTCATCCACTTAGTCAATAAAGCTGGAGCTGAAAAATGAAAAAAGGACATATAGTAATTATGCAAGATCACCCCGCCTTCCTTAAAGCTATGTGAAGCTGAATCATAGTGACTATGGGCCAGAAATCACCAGCAGCTCTTAGATGAGACACATCCTGTTCAAGAGAAAAAAAATATTTTGCTAGGTCTCTTTTGTTTTTTATTTTTTAACAAAAAGTTGCCTCAAATGTATCCATATGGAGAAGTAGACCTCTGCCAACGGGATGAAGTTTCATCTTAAAATTGAATTCTGAACGAGCTTGTTCTCTCCTAAAATGTGAGTTTGTCTTTCCAGACGTTAGCATGCTATGCAGTATTTTAGAGAACTAAGTGAATTCGGAGATCTCAGCTACATGCGCTTTTACACCATGACATCAGCCCTCAGACACTCTGATAAACACTCATACTCAGAAGCTAATACTGCCCATTTCAGCTGACCGGACTTGGTTGTTATTACTTTGCTCCGGTGAATATCAGCAGGAGTCCACTATGAAGCACTCCTCTGTCTTCCATAGAAAAGAGTACATTTAGTCTGAAGCCATGTCCCATTTCCCTAACCAAATTTACATCTTGTCACCTGAATAGTGGGCGCGCTGGAAGATGAGTTGACACCATCTCGAGCCTCACTTGAACCATCCTGTCTGTAAATGGGAGCCCGCCCTAATTATATTTGCTGTGTTGTGTTCAGAACAGTGCGGCCTCAAGGGTATCATTGTCTGTTTCTTTTCTTTCCTTGAATGAAAATTAGGCCTAAATTGGGCGGGTACTTGAGTGTTGAGCTTTGGGCGAGCAGATGATGTCATCTGTATATTATTGTCTTTTAATTAAGGCATTAGGCGTTCACCGGGGCATTTTGTTCCTGTCGGTGTTTAAATGTTAGTTGTTCGCTGCTTTTGAACTCCACACAGTGCAGACTTTCTATGTTTAAACTGTGATTATGAGCGGATTATTTTTAGACTATCTGAAACAGGAGGTTGCTCTAATTCGAGCAACTCAGAAATTAGGTGGTGATTCTCTGTGTGCACTGGTACTGTAGTTGTGCTTACACAGTTGTTATTGCTCTGCTTTAGAAGGAAAGAGAGATACTCTGAGCAAGTGGTCTGGTCTAAAACTGGTGTCCTTTATGAACAATATAAGGTAACAGACCTAAACCACAGTCAGTTTTTTTCCCCCTCATGTTGCATGAATTCTGTGCTCTATTTTTAGATCAGATGAACTTTATTCAGTTGCAGCAGCTCAGTCACAAAGCTTAAAGCTTCTGCAGCCTGAGGTTAACACATCCTGTAGCTCTATATGCTCCCCACAATAAAGCCAAGCTCAAATTAATGTTCTGTAAGTAGATCTCTTTTTCCTCACTTTATTTTGCCTTCAGCTCTCGCGGAGAAAAAGGCGCCCAGTTGCTGAGCTAACCAGGATCGGGGGTTTGGATGTTTCTGAGCCAGCAAGTGCGATAGGGAGGCCGCGCGAGGGAAGTTAGACTTGGCAAATTTTTGTGTGATGACTGGACAGCTTTTGGACCAGGCCAGCTCGAGTGGCATGGCCTCCGAGAGGGCAGGCGCGGTGTGGAATCTCTGACATCAGCTGTGTGTGTATTCATACTGGTGTTGTCTTACGCATTACACACACAGACGCCCACAGCTGGCAGTCAGGGCTGGAATGTGCATGCTACATGTTTTACATCCATTATAGTAATAATAATAATGTATCTTTGTCTGAAGGCTGAAACTTAACTATATATATATATATATATATTTTTTATTTTGAATTCCATCTTGTTTATAAGTGGCTGATAAGCCAGACATTTCTTACAGTGTAAGCCTAGGCAAGTGCTGAAAGATAATTAATGTCCTTATTTGGGAAGAAGATAACCAGACTTTGCTGCAGCAACATCAGAATTTTTTGCTCCACTAAAGACAAAAGCTTTCTTGGATTCACATGAAGAGGCATTTTTTTTCAGCTAATGGACCTGAAATGCTCCACTAGTTCCCATAATTCACATGTCAACAGCAGCTCTGTGGAACTCCTGTTTCGCTGCATTTCAGTAAGTTTTATTGATTTTTCTCCAATGACCAGCAAACTGGTATATTTCCTTTTGTCTGCGGGAAATGGTCGCACTCCATTTTACCATATTGATTTCTGAGACGTAAACCAATAGCAACTGAAAACATAAGCCCCCATCCTCAGTACTGGTCAGGCACATCTGCTCAGCTGAGTGGGAGCATTAGTGAGGCCGCAGTCTACAAGCCAAATAGGAAGTAAAGGGCAGCAGTGCCAAGCTAACAGAATTTTTTTTTTCTTCCTTAAAGGTGGAAGGCTTTTGTCTTTCACCTCTATAATGAACACATTAGTCAAGGTGCTTTATAATTGCATTTATTTTGACTTTCAGAAAGGAGGAAGAGCATTGACTCTCTTTGCTCCACAGACCTTCCTCCGCAGCGGCCCTGTATAACCCCTGAGGAGCTATTTACGATGCAAGGTTTATCATATGCTTTAGCATTATGCAAGCCCTTGGAAATGATGATGCGATGCCTACGTTACACTGCTCATATAATGCACCCAGTTGCCCTTGAACACAACTGATGTTGCAGAAAATGACAAAATTGGCAGAGATATCTTTTGCTTTTTCCTCCCAGGCAGGACCATAATGGATACATTTACTACAAGCGCTGCCCAAGCCTATAGAATGATATTACACTATACCAAGCATTTTCTGGTCCAACACTGTACCAGTAAGCCTTTTCTCTATCCCCTTTGCTTTTAAATATATCCTATAGCGGAGATTGATTCTGCATAGCGCATGTGCTGCAGTGGCGTTGTACTGCTCCGTTCAGCTGAGAGAAACTTTGAAAGAACTGGGTAAAGGGCCTGTTTTTGTTTCCTCCATTCCTTTGCCAGGCAGCGATCAGTCTCCTCCCCAGCTGTAGCTCTCATGTTATATAATGAGTCAGTGTAGGCTGACTGGGCTCAGTCAGTAACCAGATTACAGCACTCTACAGATAAAGACAGCTGAAGGACAGCCATCCCGCCACACCTTTGTTTACCTTCCTCTTCTGGTTTTCTTCAGTCGTAAGGCGGACGCTGCGATTGATTGTTCGCAGCAAACCTAGCCCCATTTCTGGAAAACTAAAATAAAACAAAAACAGGCCTTTGGCTCAGTGAGAAAGAACATAAATAAGGAAGCGTTTCAGTTTAAGCATGTGTCTGTGGTTTTAAGGAGGACAAAGCTACGCCTATCGCAGCCATTTAGAGCATTTAGACTGACAACTCTCACAGTGTTGGGCTGATTGAGACATGTGGAGATTTAAGCCTCTCCACATTCCCTTTAGTAGCTGTCAGTATAACCTGATAGCTAATAATACCTGACTGCCCGACTGGATCTTTGAGAGTGATGTAGATATTTTAGACATTTTAGAATTTTTTTAAAAATCTGGTATTGTTATATTGGCTGATGGTACTTATTTTAGCAAAAGCACCTAACATCAACAAACCATCTTTATATGGATTCCTTAGGTTTTTATTGTTATTATTTTTTATTGCAACCAATATACACATGAAGTGGGACATTATATCAGTGGTTAATAAACTGTGATTGAGACACAGATTTTTACCATTTTTTACCTAGTTTGGTGTTTCTGCAGCAGTTTCCCGTTACTCATTGACTGACTCACACGAATATGATATGTCTGCAATAAGCTAATACCAGTAGATGTATTTGTGTAGTTCTGTCAGCGCTTGTTGTTCTGTCCAAAGGTTGGAAAGGTTTGCTTTCCATCCCAGACCAGAGATGGAGAACTGAGGCCAAACTTAGCACTACTGCTACAACTTCCACCAGCCACACTGCCCACCCCTGTTTGCTTACTTTATGCCCTTTATCTCATTACTCATATTGTTTTGCAAGGCTGAGAAGATGCGTTACATTCGCTGAGATCACAGAAAAGGTTTATGTGATAGAACAAAAATAGAACTGACACATTTATAGACATGGTCATTCAACATGACTTGACCATTAAAGGGAAACAGAACAACTCAGTCATCCTCATTTGGTTAAGTTCCACCACCACAAACCACTGATGATAAAATACTTCTGAGGCTTGGGTCATTTTTAAGTGTCTGTTCAGGTGTAGTGGGCTCCTCTTGCTCTTTGACCCCAGCTACTTTCCCTTGTAACTGTAAAGCAAAGCTCTTGTTTCACATGATGAATGTAACCTCCGTCAGCCAAACACGAGGTGGCAAGTCCTCTATTGTTGACATGTTATAGTCCAGGACTCTTTCATGGAGATCTAGTGTAGGTGTATGTAGCTTAGTTTAATAGGCATGTGGAGAAGCAGGTTCTGTGAAAGGCACGACTCACGAGCATATAAGTGAAACTCAAACTTTATTGGCAAAATTCGAAACACAAAATTGGAGCTAAACTGAACTGCAAAGTTGGTAAATTGAACTGCCGGCATTTTAATGCATAGGATGAACAGAGCTGTCTGTCTGTGCGTTTGACTAAATCTACATTACATTACATCTGTTTCTCACAAGAGCAGCTCTCTCTGTTATTGACAGTAAGATAAATTAACATAGGGACACAAGATCATGTCTTTAAAGCAGCAATAATCAGTATTTTAATAATGATATATCAAATGACTGAGAAAACAGTGGGACCCCAATATGAAAGAAGTTGCTTGTAATAATGAACCTCCAAAGAATTATCACCATAATCTGGTTTTACAGAGATTAATAGCTCATTGTTTGGCAGTCTGCTGCAACTTCACTGTTTTGCTCCATTCTTACCACTGGAACGGTGCTGGTTTTGGCTGCAGCGGGCAGCTGTATTGAACAAAAAAATATTTAAAAACCCACAGCACACTACCTGCTCAGCAGCAAACAGCAGACAGACACAGTTAACAACTGGCTGTTGAACACTGTGGAGCATTTAGCAGCTAAAGAGACAGATATCTCCATCAGGAGTTGATGGAGAGCAAAACAAAAGTCAACATGGAACACTGAATATTTATCAGGTGGACACAAATAACTAAATGAATGATAATGTTGTTCTGGAACTGTTGGATGTGTAAATAAGAAAGTATTTGCTAACAGGTTTGCTATATCAACTTTAAAGGTGGTGATATGTCAGTGTTTTTGCTCCTTTTCAGCATCGCACAAAGAAATTAGTTCTTTGTGTTCTCAACATTTAGGTCATACCACATTGAGTGGCCTTGCACAAGTAACCTACACAGTGAAGCATGACAAAGCATTTAGAGCACTACCATCTTTTGGACGCAGTAGGCTAAAGGTCTAGTCTTTCTGTCCAGCCCTTTTGTGTTACACATTTTGTTTCTCTCCTCATGTTTCCTATCTTGGTTTGCTTTGAACAGTGGGTAATGGCCACACCCTGGGCTGATAACAGCATATTGTACCAACACTGATAAATCCTGCTGGATTTTATGATAACAAAGACAATGTTTTCTTTTAGCACCTTTCATACGAGAGATACAGGTCAGAATGATTCACATACAAAATAGACTAATTACAACAATTAAAAGTGAACAGTTAAAACATGTTTCCAATAAAGAATCAGACAGAGTAGTGAGACAGAGTAGAGAATGGAACAGACGAACAGAAAAATAGGGTAATGACAGCAGAATAACTTGTTTTTGTGTTCACCTCTTGTAGATTTTATGTAGCCTGATAATGAGGCTAAATTGACATTTAATTTTTGAAAATAATGAAAACCCACGTGGACTGATTCAGAAGTCTGGAACCAGGCTATTGTTTTTTTTTGCATATATCATATCTAGTGTCTTGTTGATGTATTACTGCTTGATTACATAGTTTCACCATTCAGCCTGTGGCTTTTTATACCTTTAACACTTTCTCTCTCTGACTAGTGTTTGGTCATCTTTCCTACATCTGCACAAAGTACTTGCCATGATCAGCTAAGTCATATAATGTCGTAGAGGATCAGGCTCTCCGACCCCCCCCTCCTCCGCCACCAGCCCGCGCAGTGGCTGTGCTCTGCTGTTTCTCCTGGTGTGAATGTAGGTAGCATCTCAAAAGTGAGGACTTGCGTTCCATAAGACGAGTGTAAAAATGTTTCCTTCATAACAATGTGAAGGCTAGCAGAACAAACTTGTGTCCCCAGTCCCAGCAGTAAGCCGACCCTCTCGGCCCACCGAGGGCTGACGCAGTGGGCTGTGGTGACCTCTCTATCTCCCGCGGTGATCCAGGCCATTCTCCCAGCCCTCAGCTCAGCACCCACGTGTTGTCAGCAGCTCCTGTTACGTAAGCCCTCCTGCCAGACAAAAGCTCAGCCATCCCAGACACAAATCACTGACTGCCCCATGTTGGCAGCAGCGCCGTTAACGTTGGCCAGTAATCCACACGCGGTTTTTCTCCTATAGATATTCGTTTCGTCGGTTGCCAAATTAAAATTTTAGCCACCAAATAAATTTTAAGGGCATGAAATATAATTCATGATGTATTTCTCTGATTTCCACGTGTCATTGCCATTAGACAGCCTTGATGTTAGAGTTGAGCAATCGGCTTTACTTCATTTCCACTTACTTTTCTTTTTAAGCAATTCATGAACTCGATCCCCTGCCAACCATGTGACCATGAGTTTCACAATGCAAATATCCTACAATTTATTACATGTTTTTATGAAGTCGATAAACTTGTAGCCTCCCACACTGTGATTCGATGTCATGCATAGTGACAGTATGTTCTGACATGTCCACCGTTGTTTAAATCTGTCTCATGTCTTTCGTTTTGTCACGTTGCACAAAAGACTTCTTTGTTCACTTAGGAACCTTTACCTTCAGCGAGGTGTGTGAGGTCTGTCTGCTGTTTCTGACAATAATCACTGTCAAGGTTAGAATTGCAGAGCCTCATTCAGCTTAAAAAGTTAAAAGAAAATTTTGAGGAGCGGAGAGCTGAGTTTATATTGTTTATACACGTCAATGTTGTCTGTCTTGGTGATGTTTTATTCTGTGTTTTATTATGTTTTATTACTAAATTTCTGAAGCCTAATAATGCTTGTTGCACCCACCATGGTGTGTCTTTTAAATTTTTTTTAATCAGCATTATTTTTTTTGTTTAGTTATCTGAAGTTAAAGAGCCTCTTTGGTGTGACTTGAGTACGCTGAGTAGCCCCCGCCTCCTTCTGTTAATGTTTTTTATAACATTTCTGTTTCTGAGGGAGAGTCGCGTGACATTACATCAAATGCATCAGAGTGGGTTCACAGGAATGGCTGATGTTACAGGCCCAGACTGACAACAGCCAGCCCTTTGTTGGTCTGTGTTGGTACTTTCTGTTCACAGCCCTTCATTTTTATCGCCCTTTTCACAGTGTTTTTCTTCTGTCTGTCAGTGCCTTGTGTTGTCACTGTTTCTCAGAATAACCAAATCAGTTAATTAACTTCATGGCATGCTATTAAGCAAATAAACTAGAGGCTTTACACTTTTACATTTACCTTCCGATCCAGGAAGATACTGAACTTTGCTAAATCCACTGACTGAGTGACAGTAGAACTGAACCCTAATAATGATGAATACAGAAAATCTTTTGTACTGCACTGATTGCTGCTGGGTTATTATACCAGTCCCCCATGAATGATGGGGCTCTCACGTTGATTTGGCATTTTTCTTCAGTTCATTTTAAAAATTTAAACCTCTGTGTATAACTATATATTGGAGACAGTAAAGAGTCACTTTGTGAATCCCAAATCTGCTCCTGTGTTTCTGAATTTCTATGTAGTTTGGTTTTAAATACCATTAAATAATAACTAGGTTGGTTATAATTTGACTTCTGCAGCCATGCTCGGCTCACCCACTGTCCGTTCTTTCTTTCTTTCTTTCTTTCTTTCTTTCTTGTATTTAATTAAATGTCAGTAACCCTACATTCACATTCCACTAACCCCTTTAGATCATCCTCTAATACAACCATGGCTCAGTGTCAAAAACGTCACTCTCCTCGTTCATTAAAATAAGACTCCTACACTGGTGTTCGTTAATAAGTTAGTAAGCGTTTTTTTACGTTAGGCAGCTTTTCCCGTAATTTCCCAGCTTTTCTCGCTTCATTGCTGGTTAAAAGTTAAAACATAACTGTTACAGGGCTGGAATCCTGATGTGAGAAACACATAACGCACACACATACACACACACACACACACACCCTAAAACCTGCAGTATCCAGATCTACCTGAAAGTACATCTGTTTATCTTTGGCCACAAAGATTTAGCATTTATTTGAACATAGTTAAAAATGGTAGAAAGTGACACAAGTGTGACACACAAGTCCATTTGTAAAGTTTAGTAAGAAACTTATTTTTTCAAAACACCACTCCACCTGTAAACACTGGTGTCAGAGTTGTATATGTGAAACTGATAGCGGAGGATTCCGGGGGGGGTTTGGGGGGCTGAATGCCTGACTTTGCAGAGAAGCCTCCAGAAAGACGCTGCTGCCTGAGAAAGGCCCTTTGTACTGAAGCCTCTTCCTCCACTGCGTGCCTGCGTGTCTCTGTCTTTTACTGTAATAATGATGGAGAAACTAAGGGAGGTAGGGAGAGCGTGACGCGAGAGAGAGCGATGGAGAGGTGTAAGAAGAGTAAACTCGTGACTCATCAGGCACAGTGGAAAAGGGTTCACTGAGTCAGAGATGAGGCAGGAACACTGGGTGGTGGATGAGCCATGGGACGGATGGGAATAGATGACTGTAGGTAGATAGGAGAAAAAGCCACAAAAAGCTGGATTAGACGGTTTCTGAACTTCATGGCAGCGATAATGTCTCGATAGTTTCACAACTGTGCACGCGTTGGACGCTGCAGTCATTTGTGGGTATGTAAAAAAAGGCAGCACAAAATATTCTTCACATCTACAAATGAGTATAAGTGAGTAATAATACTCTTCAGACTATCAAGTCAATTTAGTATACTGTAGCTGATATTTGCTTTTTGTTTTGCAGCCCTAAGAAGAAAAGTTTTATCTGCATTGACCAGCAAGGTTCATCATTGACCAGATGTTTGAAACTTTTATTTAAACATTATACTAACCCAGCAAAGTGACTGTTGTTCAAAGCACTGCTGAAAGCGCATTTACTCTACACTATTTTTCCAGTTAAAACAAAGGCTTTTAGCTCTGACTCTGTCCCCAAAGCACATCCTTTTAGCCGGAGCTCCTTTGATTCAGGCCTCTGGTCTGGCTGTGCATTGATTGCCCTCTGCTTCCTTTGTGTCAATGGCCCGTGGATGCTGACTGTTTGTCTCGCTCAGTCTTGATAATGTTTCTGTATTGATTTCAGTGCCCAGCCGAAGCGAGCACTTTGGATCTGCCACTGAAATTTGAAGACTAAAATCGTCTTATTGATTTGAAGGGGTCTCTTGGAAGGAATACTGTTTCCTCATGTCACTTTGCTCAGACAAATTTGACTTTATAATATAATTTTTACATTAAAGTCCACTTAATTACCTTTTGATTACCTACATTTTCTATACTTGTTAATTACAATCATATGACCATAAATCCTATGTTTTCCAGCACAAATGGCACAAAAACAAATATTTACGCTTGATATCAGTTTTTGATACGATTATCTCCAAGTGAAAGCAGACTTTATCTTGGCTGTTTGCCGAACACTGCACGCAGATAACTTGCTTTCTCTTACACATGGTGTAAGTGTTATATGGTTCCTGTTCAGGCCTTCATGATCTGTTTCTCTGGCAAAATCCTTGTCTATTTACATATTCAGCTGGTCACATCTGAAGGCGGTACTGAGGCACATTCGTCTTGAGTCCATATTTTGAAAGAGTCATGACTTAAGCAATGATTCCTGACAGATTTTTTTCTGAATTCAAAACAGCTAATTAAAAAGTGTTCCCGAAAACAGGATGAAGACTGAAACCACACCGTAAAGCTGCTCGCATGACAAACATCACACCTAGCAGCAGCTACTCTCCGTGTGTTGACATTTGACTTTTATTAGGTTTTAAGGCAAATCTGAGCAGTTTGTCAAACCTGTTCACTTTGTGTGCCACTGCTGTTGTTTTGGGCGGGTTCAGGCTTACATTTGAAAAGAGGGGTTGAGCAGGGTCATTATATTAGCGGGTGTCTCTTTCACTGTTGTCAAAATTCCTCCTTTCATCTCTTGTAAGCTGTTGTAAATCTTTCTAGAAAATGTTTTGCTCTTAATGAGTTAATTCCTGTGGGTTTATTCTTATTTTATGTGTTCTTTTTGCAGGTGTGGCTGGTAGAGTAGCACGAGGAAAGGACTGCTCCCCCTAACCCCCTCCCTCGCTGTCCTGTCTGGACTGGAGAACAGAGTCCGTGTTTGTTTTTATTTTTGAAATTTTTTTTCTGCCCGGACACAACCCGCAAACTTGTGAATTCATGATCACATGACCGTGGATATGGACGCAGTCCTGTCCGACTTTGTCCGTTCCACTGGAGCTGAACCAGGATTGGCCAGAGACCTGCTAGAGGGTGAGTTTTAGAGTATTTCATCATAGCACTGGTCATAGATGGAAAACATCTGGAAAATGATTTTGTTTTAAATAATTTTCTTAGCTTTAGTGTTTAAAACACTTTTTAATGTGTCATTGGGTACCATGAAAAGCACTCTGTAAATATAATGAATTATTGTAGTTATTGTTAACAGGTATTTTAGTTGTCGTGAGTGACACATTGTCCAGTGCACATGCAACACAATACAAACTTGGAGTGATGAATAGAGTAATGGTGAATATTTTAAGCTTTTTTTTTTATCAAGTCAAATTAACAGCAAACGTGTAAAATTAGTTGTGTCTTTAACAAACATATTCACATCTTATTATTCCCTTTATTTTAATTACACTTTAATTTAGTCATTGTTGGTTCCATCTCTTCTACAGTTCAACAGAACAGTGTGAACAGCGGCTGTGTGAAGCTGACAGCTGGCAATGTTATGAGCAGCAGCCAAACTGACCGCTGTCTCAGTCAGTGCTTCTGGCGTGTTATTGTTAATTAGGCTATCATACACGAACAGAAGGAAGGTATAGCTGGAGTCAACGGGGCTCCTGTTGCCTAGCAGCAACACAAGTTGTAGATAAGTGTAGGGGGTTAAAAATGTAATGCAATGCAGTAAACAGCAGCAGGCCAACAAGCCAAGATGTGCTCCAAATTCTGATATTTACCCAAGTGATGGAATGTGCCAGTGGTCTTTACATAAGATAAGACAGTGTATGGTTGCACTGACTTGTGGTAAATATTTAAACTAATTAAGGATGCCATGCGCTTTACATGAAAAGAAGATTCAGTCGCAGGGGACCTGGTGGCTCAAACAGATGTTGTTCATATCCCTCTGTCTGTCTGTAGGCAAGAACTGGGATTTTACCGCAGCCCTCAGTGACTTTGAGCAGCTACGACAGGTGCATGCTGGGAACCTGACGTATTCGTTCGCAGAGGAAAGGACGTATCTGCCCCCTGAAAAGGAGATGGCCAGAGTAGGACGGCCTATACTCCACCGCCAAGATGAGGTGGTGCAAGGTGAGGCCACGGGCAAGTGAGATGTTTTAATGTTGCATAACATGACTCCACTGGTAGATACAGCTGTTACAAGGGCAGGGCTCAGTAGGTGATTTTAAATAAGGACAAATACAGATTCAAAGCACCTGAAACCAGACCTCAGACCGTTATCAGTAATCTAAAATTAGTTTTTAAACATTGTGCTGCCTGCACACAGTGATTGCGAAGCATTGTAAAGTGCCCTTTTGTTCTTTCTCCTGAGTGCATCCCAAGTTTGATAATTAACTACAAAGAATGACCTATACAAATATACTGAAGTAACACCTTTTCTCCACATCTTCTGTCATCGTCTTTTTAGCAGCTACAGAGAAGCGCCTGTCGAGGGGCATTTCCCACGCCAGTTCAACAATCGTGTCTCTGGCCCGCTCTCACGTCTCGAGCACTGGAGGCAGCAGTAGTGAGCCACTGCTGGACACGCCCCTCTGCACTTTCCAGCTACCAGACCTCACCGTGTACCGGGACGACTTCCGTGGCTTCATCGAGAGAGATCTTATTGAGCAGTCGATGATGGTGGCCTTGGAGCATGCTGGTGAGAAGAAATGAGCAACAAACCCACATATGACACTTTAGGATTTGACACACGGGGGGGAGCTTTTCTTTGTTACATGACATGAGATTTACATGATGTTCACTACACATCATGCTGTGGACATCACCACACAAAAGCAACCAATTAGCGCTAATACAGCTCATCACCACAACACAGGACCTGCTGACATCCCAACACCTCACAGACATCTTGTCATACTTTCAAATGCAGCGCTTTGCACATGACATGGAAAGTAACACACATGACAAGATAATCCTGTCTATGCACATAAAATTAAGAATTTCAGAATTATATAATATATATAATATATATAATAATAATATATTATATAATATATAATAATATTGTCTCATCACTTTGAAAAACTTCCAGTGAAAAGATTTCCATTTTGGCATGTCATAGTAGAAAAGTACCAGTGCAAATAATAAAATGAATGATGGCTGAATTCCATTAAGCTGTTTCTACGTCCTGGCACTTTGCATGCTGGCCCACTGTCACTGTGTCATGCACCACCGATATAGTTTAATACTGTAGAGAGGGCCTTTGTTATTGTTATTACGACATCTTTTGCTTTTCCTAACTACTAAGTGAATATGTCTGCTGTGATAAAGGCATTTTTTTTCAACTCATAGCAAACTGTTGATGACATTCATATTGTGATTGAATAGTTTCATTTCAAAACAAGGTACTCTCAGTGAAAAAACTTTGTTTTATTTGGGGATAAAAAATTAAACCACCGCTCACATAATATCAAATTTTAAACTGGACTCTGGGTAATAAAATCTATAAAAAAGTTGTGTGACATTTGTTGTGACACAATATGATTATTTTCCAAACCTCTGTTCGGGTAGTATTACAGCAGTTGTTTTAGATTAATGTCATGCCATATTTGTAATACAAACAGGTGAGTTAAGTTTTTCCTATTTGACTGTAGGGCGACTGAACTGGTGGACAAAAGTGGTTTCAAACTGTCAGAGTCTGCTGCCTCTGGCAACAAGCGGAGACGGAAATTGCCTGTTACACGCAGCCTCGCTTGGTGAGTATCAGGGACCTTTTAAACAAGACCCCAATACTGTGCAGGTTCACACTTCATTAGCATTCATTAAGAGAGCTCTGTTGTAAGTTTAAGCACTAATTGCATTTTACAATGTTGCAGTGCACATTCACTTAGCCTTTGTGGCCCACTTAGGAGCCCTAGTCCAGAAAATTAATAATGCTCTGACTAATGTGCATGCATTGTTCAAGCCCTTGTAGTGCATCTCCTGGATAGTAGATGTGACAGTAATATTCATGTGCTTAACCTGTGCTTTTAAAAGAAAAAAATGGCCTCTAATTCAGCTTTTCATTTATTGGTGTACAGTTAATTTATTCATTTTGGTCTTTCAATAATAGAATTTGTGCATTTTTTTAAACTGTTCAATACTAAAAAGGGAAAATACAAAAAAGGCCCTGAAACACTTGCTGCTCTACATTATTTTATCATTTTCGAATGCAATTCTGCACAACATTTTGTTGGTGTGTTAAATGGCCCGTCTTTGTTTTGTAATACAGGCATGTGGGGTTTTCATGACCGGGACCTGATGCTGCGGAAATCCCTGTACGCGCTGATGGATCATGGGTTGGAGAGAGAGGCACTGAAGCGCAGGTGGAGGTGGCAGCAAACCCAGCAGAACAAAGAGGTCTGTAACAGAGGCTGCACATTTCTCTAGGTCGTCTTTGTTGCTCTGTGATGATTGTATGAGAGAAGTGTTATTCTAAAGTATAGGAGAAGCTTGTGAACTTGTGATAGCAGTGTTGGTAGTTTGAGTCCTTTGATGAAATGGGGAAAACAATGTACGCGGCCAGTGGACAGGCAAAGGCCTTTTCATGCTTTTTATACCAGTTGCCCGCCTGCAGCTGATCACACATATGCAGTGAAACATTTGAAATGTCAAATGCACACAGCTCACTATTGTTTATAAGTTTTCCATACAGTGCAAGCTCTTTCAAGACACAGTGGCAACAGAAAAAAACATCAGAGACAGGCAGGACAATGTTGGGTTGCTCTAAACTTTGCTCACTTTTGAACAATTTCCAGTAAATGTGTAATAAATTATCACAGCCTATTACTTCAAGTAATTTGGTGTACCAGTCCAGACAAGTGAGTTTTGTCATGCCTACAGTAGTTCTGTAGCCATCCTGCAAATCTCTTTACAATATTAGGCTTGTAGTTTTAAATATTTTTGATCATCAGGAGATATGAATAAATTCCTGTAATATTTAACTGTGCAGACATATGACACTTTATCAAGGTACATCTGTATAATCTATTGAAATTTAATACAACAGCTTGGCCTTAAATTCTTTCTCTGTTAAGTTGATAGTGTTCAGTGTTTTTTGCCATTGTCGTAAATGTGTAAATTGATCTTTACCACTGAGGTCTTAGTTGAAGGTGGCGTCATAATGGATTAAGAAGTGTTTCTAATACTTCATCCACCAGTTTGTATGTATGGCAGAATATTGGAAAAACCTCTGATAAAATACAGTCCAGTTCAAAACCATCAGCACTTTGACCTTAATGCTAACACATATAAATATGTAATGCCTCTATGACAGTGTAAAAATACATACAAATAAAAAATTGAGCATTGAACATTATGGGCATCGTAAAAGTAAGCTTTATGGCAGAACACTTGGATTGCATTCAGTTGTACAAGTGCAAGTAATAAAGTGGTCACTGACTGTGTATATTGCTGCTGCAACTGCTGTAACAACAACAAACTAAAAGTTTGCACTACACGTTTGGCAGGATTTACATATCAAAACCACTTCCACATACGGTAGTTAACACTGATTTCCTTTTTTGGTCAACAATTTCACTTCAGGGTAACATTAGGTCACTGTCACTTTAGTCTTATTTTTCACTGGTCTTTTCATCATCACTTTTTGTCACTTTGTGCAGCCTTGGCAAAATGCTGATGAGCTTATCAAATACAAACAGTGGTTTTAAGATTGTTTTATCATTACCCTACTGTTTAATTATATGATTTGCAAATGCTGGTATCTCCACCTACTATTGAAGTCTTTATCAAAACCCCAGTTTCGTGTTGTGTGCGCACTTTATTTCCAGTGGCAAAAGGAGGATGTTTAGAGCCTTTTTTTCCCCCTCAGAAAACAGTGACGAGTGTAACAGTACACTGAGTATGTGTTTCAAAGTGGTTGCAGACACCACAGAGGAGATGCCACACGAATGATTGCCTAATGTTCCCCCATTCTTCAGCAGCACAGAGGTATCCTTAAGCAAATCACTTGCAACCTAATTCACTTTAGTGGAGCTGCGCAGTGACTGGCAGCAGAGGACTGTGGCTGCACTGGGAAGCCTTCTTCTCTGAATGCGCTGTAGGTGAATGGGGACATTGATTCTGAGGAAAAACCATCAATACACAGTTTCCTTCTGTACATATGTGGAGGTTGAAAACATGTAGATGAGGGTTCTGTTGCCACTGTGTGAACGACACAAGGATTTGTAAAGGTTCCAGTTAAATTTCTTTCCTCAGTTGTCAGCATGTAACCTTGTGGTAAGACGCCATAACGTCAGTGCATGCTTTTGTGACATTTGACACTCCTTCTCTAAATGGCAATTGTGTGTGTGTGTGTGTGTGTGTGTGTGTCCTTCCTTTCTCCTCAGTCTGGTCTGGTGTACACGGAGGAGGAGTGGCAGAAAGAGTGGAATGAACTGTTGAAGCTGGCCTCCAGTGAGCCCAGAATACACTACAGCACCAACGGCACCAACGGGTAAGGTCAGGCTCGGACAATACAGGGACTGTTAGCCCAACACACGCTCGGTCACACTCATGTTTTTATTCATGAACAAACAACTGAGTTGTTAGTCAATCTGCCATTTATTGCAGCAAGCATAAGTTCAGTGGGTTAAATAGACAGACGGAGCTCTATAATACAAACTCTTCAAGTTTTAATGTTCTTCCAAATGTGTAAAAAACTGTTTAAATGCAGGTAGCTCTCCTTTCAGAATCCTTACCTTTCATGTGTTTACAAATTTTGTGTTTGTGGCTCACCCAAAAAGTACAGTTCATGTTTTGCAACAGTATAAACAAATATGTATCTGTTAACCAAAGTCTGCATTGTTGTTGTTGTCTTCAGGGCGGAGTCTTCGGATGAACCAGTTTATGAGAGTTTAGAGGAATTTCACGTCTTTGTCTTGGCGCACGTCCTCAGGAGGCCCATAGTGGTGGTTGCCGACACCATGCTGAGGGACTCTGGAGGAGAGGGTAAATATGCCAGAAGCCTCACATTGCTTATGCATCGTGGACTGTTTTTCATATATCATATACGATATAAATCCTTCTTGTTGTGCCTTAGATATATTCGGTTTGTCATTTACAAAACTTGCGCTACACTTGGCACAAAATCGATACAGTCACCAGGAAGTATTTGAAGGAAAACATTTTTGGGCCAAGCTGTCAGTGATTGACGACTTGCCTGAGTTGTCTTAATGATTCACCACCCATCTGGTATCTCGAGCAGGTTAAAACAAACAGTATGAAGTTCTGCCAAATACTTTGTGACCCATTTCTGTCGCATAAAACAAATGTGCATACACACATAGATTGCTCTTCATAAAAAGCAACCTGCAACACTCTTGTGAGGGAACTGAAGAAACAGTCTCAATAGTTTGATCATTGTAGTAGCTGTTAATTTGCTTTGCACTGCTGAGACACCCAATTTACTGGTACGAGAGGTGGCAGCAATCCTGTTAAGGAATTAATACAATCATGATTGGCTGTAAATCGGAAGTAATTGAAATATCTGTTTGATTTATTGGTTTGTTAAGGTTGGTTTGGTTTGTTTTATTTTTGGCTCAAATCCTCCCAGTGTGCTTTTATCATCTGGGAACAGTTCTGAGGCTGTGTTCCTCAGATGTTTAATGTCTTTATTTCTCCTCCCTAGCCTTTGCTCCCATCCCGTTCGGAGGCATCTACCTGCCACTGGAAGTGCCAGCTGCCAAGTGCCATCGCTCGCCCCTGGTCCTGGCATATGACCAGGCGCACTTTTCTGCCCTGGTCTCTATGGAGCAGAAGGACAGCTCCAAGGAGCAAGGTAATGCCCTGAATCATTCACCTTTATTATCATCTGAGTATTGATTTTTTTTTTAGCAGCCTCTTAGTAAGCATTAGATATTTTCAAGTCATAAATCACAGCACACCAGTCATGAGTGTAACACTTTTGAATAAATTCCTCCTGAGAAGATCTGACAAATAATGTGTACAAGGATTAGAACAGTGGTACAGCCTGGTGATTCTGCTGGATGGGTCAGTCCAACATTGACCTTGGTGATTTATTTAAGAATGGTGACTAATGGCCATTGGGCTTGTGAGTATATCCAGTGATCTCTGTAGCTCAACAGCAAGTAAATGTACACTGCCCAGTGTTAAAGTTGATACTGAAAGTTCAAATAATAAAGTTTACGTTTTGAAGATTGAAGAAGAGCTGCATTGAGTGAGAGTGAATTTGATTTTAAAAATAATACCTTCCCTTGATATCATATACTCCTGCATGGTATTTCATATGTTTTAAGGTAGAGATACTGATAACCTTAGGCTCGCACTGAAGTTTATACTTGAAATTCAAGACATTGCACGGACATTGAATTGTGTCTAAAAATATCTGAATGGACCATCCAAAAACAATATTGGTCAGACCCAGCAAGTAAATGTTGGAAGAAAACGTGAAAGAATTGATTGCGCAGAAGTATTTCTGTCTACAGACAATCCAGAGTGCTGGATTAAAATGTTTGATCTTTTTCCTAAGAATACTGTCTTTCCCATCTCTACCAGCAGTTGTGATCCCTCTCACTGACTCAGAGCACAAAATGCTGCCTCTGCACTTTGCTGTGGACCCTGGGAAAGATTGGGAGTGGGGCAAGGATGACACAGACAATGTGATGCTGGCAAGGTACGGCTTCCATCTAAAAACAACTTTTACGCATCCACATCCATATTCATAAGGTGCCTTTTTACAAATGAATTTGTCAGAATCACTATGCAGAGTTGTGTCACACGTGATGCAGTTTAAGAGGGAGTGGCGCATGTTGTCTTGCATGTGCACGTCCTTAAGGACAGCTGTCCATTTCAGGACCGAGTGTCAGTGTGTAGGGATTGACCCCTGACTCCAGATTAGCGACACTCGGTGCCATCGACGATGAGATTAGTTCTAAATACCTTCTATGAATGGACCAGGGGAGGGAGCGCCAAAATAGCAGCTCGGTAAAAAATAACTCTTCACCTTATCTGCGTCATTTGATGACACTGTGGGTGTCTTATTCAGATGAAACAGTGAGACAGAGATATTACATGGCTGTTAGCTGTTTAGAAAAGGTCATCGAGTTAAATGGCGAGAGCGCAAAACACGAATGAAGGCGTAGGAACAAGATGCTTTTAGAGCACATGCTATTCACTGTATCATTTAGAGCCAAATTACCAGTTGCTCTTAAACAGCAGCACAAAAATCTTCATTCTGTTTTATACTGGCTTACATTAAAAAAGAGGAACAACATTACAGTATATTGTATATGAGGTTAGCGACCTTTACCGTTATCCCAGGGAACAGCTCACCTTATCCATCCATCTTCTAAACCTGCTTTATCCTGAGCACACACAGGGTCGCAGGGGTGCTGGAGCCTGTCCCAGCTATCTTGGGCGAGAGGCGGGGTACACCCTGGACTGGACGCCAGTCAGTCACAGGGCTGACATTAATAGACAGACAACCTAGGGGCAATTTAGAGTTGTCAATTAACCTAACCTGCATGTCTTTGGATTGTGGGAGGAAGCTGGAGTCAGCTCACCTTAATGTAGAATGGAATAACTTCGTTGTCGTATATGTGTGCTATGTCATTTTTGGCTGCACTGATTTCTTAAAATTGGTTTAACCACTATGTTTTTGTTGCTGGCTCTGAATATTGGCTTTTGGCTCTTCTGTTTTCTGCACTTGCACATTTGTCTCTGCTATCTTGGTTTAGAATCCATTTAATACCTCGTTCCCTCCTAAACAACAACAGTAATTATTTTCAAAAGTAAGACACTGGAGCTCTGACAGTGTTCGTCTCCCCTCACTGAGCTTTGACTCGTTTTTCTCTCTCTCCCTCTTCCTCCCAGTGTGGCTCTCTCTTTGGAGGCCAAGCTCCAGATGTTACACAGCTACATGACGGTGACCTGGCTGCCCCTGCCCTGCGAGGTAAAGATGAAAGTCCACACAATCCTCTTGAGTCATGTTTGCTCCTCCACAGCAAAGGCCAGTTCAGACATAGGGAGTCATCATAGGTTTTATTTGGCATCCTGGTTTGGCACAAACCGTGTTTACAATGACCGGCAAGATAAACCAGTCATTAAAAAAGAGAGAATTATTTTTCAGCTAACTGTGGAAGCTGTTTGAGGATTCCAAAGAGTCATTCAGGATTTTGCCAGCCAAATTGAGTTTTGGAATAAAAAGCCACAACTTGTAACGTGATTATGAGATAGAAGCCAAAGCGTCTGGTAGACTTAAAGTATTACGACCCACTGTGGTTAGTGTTAATTTCCCACATTCATTATAACCAAGGGCAATATTTTTTTTCCATTTCCATCAGAGCAGCTGTCCCCTGACTGCTGCACAAAGCATATGTGGAAACAAACTACACTGGGTCATTCAGGTCATAAAGTCACGCCGTGCAAACACTGACTAAGGTCCTCTTGTGTGCCACATGCTAACATCAGGGAGTTTGGAAGGACATAGTGGTTTCACAGTAAAGCTGCAGGGAGTGGCAGCAATACAGGAATCCCTGTATTGAAATATGAGTTAGGGGAATTGTTCTGTACTGCAATACTGCCAGAGGGGTAGCCGTGTGTTGGTCATTATTGCTGTAAGATGGAACTGCATCTTGTTTGAGATCAGAGTACTGCGTCATCATGTCTTCATGCTGTTTCTAAATACAGTGTTCTTTATTTTGCAGCTTCCTCAACATGTTTGTAGATATGAAAAGGCATTTGGAAACTGAGTCATTTTTATTTTTCCTGCATCGGCCCGCAAAAAGCTCTATGACTCACACTTTTCACATCCTCTAGATCTTGTGCTGATTTTTTTCCCCCAGTACCTGACGGGCCTGTACTGTTGGCTAGAATGGGACTTTCCTTTTCCTTTACTTGTGAATGTTATATATTTTTTCTTTTCTTTTTCAGTCATTTGGTGGATTGGTGCAGATTGGTACCTGATGTACATTTTTCTACAGTATTTTTCCACTAGCTTTTGTTTCTGCTTTGTTTCCTTGCAGCAAGCTCCTCTGGCCCAGCCCGAGTCTCCCACAGCATCAGCCGGAGAGGATGCCCGCACACCTCCTGACTCAGGAGAGTCAGACAAGGAGTCAGTCAGCAGCAGCTCTAATGGCAATGGAGACACAACCACAGGACCAGGGGTCAACGGAGGAGGGTCACTGGCCAAGAACAGCTCCTCGTCCTCGTCTAGCTCCTCCAGCAGTGGATCGGCAGTGGCAGGAGCAGGAATAGCAGGGAAGGACAAAACCAAGAAAGAGAAGGACAAGGATAAGGACAAGAAGAGGGCAGACTCTGTGGCCAATAAGCTTGGCAGCTTTGGCAAGAGCCTGGGCAGCAAGCTGAAGAAGAACGTGGGTGGACTGATGACAGGAAAGAACGCTGGAGCTGGAGGTGCCAAGCAGGAGGGTGGGGAGAAGAAGAAGGGCTCCTTTAGGGGGCGGAAGGGCAGCAAGGACGGTTCACCTTCAGCCCACGCCTCTGAGGACTCTGGGAAGGGCTCCCCCTCCTCGGGCAGCGAGCGTCTAAACGGAACAGGGAGCAGTATGAGCAGCAGCGGCGGGAGCAGTACTGAGAGCGACACCTACAAGTACAGCGCCGACGTCAAGGTCAGCCTGGGCATCCTGCGAGCCGCCATGCAAGGTGAGAGGAAATTCATCTTCGCCAGCCTTCTCACTACCAGCAACCGGCAACCCTTCCAGGAGGAGATGATCCAGCGCTACCTTACCGATGCAGAAGAACGCTTTCGGGCAGAGCAAGAACAGCAGCGCCGCGATGCAGAGAGGAAGGGCGTCACCAATGGGATCCAGCTGCCTAAGAAGGAGACGGTTGGTGGTACTGAGCTGACCTTCCGGCCTTATGAGGCCAAAGAGGAACTGTCAGAGAACTCTTCACCTTCATTCAACCAGCTCAAGCCCTCTCCTTTGAGCCCCTCCATGTACTCTGGCGTGGTGCCCATCCCCCGGCCCTCCTTCATAGACCAGCCTCCTGCTGCAGCGCCCCTCACCCAGCACCTTCATATGCACGGCTACATGGATACCCGGCGCCAGCTAGCCGGTGGCTCACCGGCAACCTCCTACCCTGGCCTCCCCTCTTACGCCACCCTTCCCCGGCACTGCCCCACAGCACAGGGTCCCCCCCACCCCCAGTACAATAACTCCCAAGGCCCCGCCTCTCTGAGTCCCTCTCGTCTTGCGCCCTCATATCCCCCTGAGTTTGACCCACCAGACTACCCCGGGTCTGAACCCGTTAGTGGGAGTTACACCAACGGCTTCCGGGACATGCGCTCCAACCTAGACTCTCGGAGTGGGCAACCCCCAGTCAGACACTACTCTCTGGGCAGCGCCGGCGGTTTGGCCAGTCTGCAGTCCAGCCGTTGTCGGACACCCAGCTGCACGTACTACGGACACCCTGAGACGGGCAACTACTGCTCCTACTGCTACCGGGAAGAGCTGAAAAAGAGGGAGACAGAACCGACCATCCACAGGTTCTGAGTTGACCTGCCTCTGGTTTAAATTTGATGAGTGGCCTTTTTCAGTAAAATAAATGAATAAATAAATAACGGCTGGGGCGGATCAGCCTCTGAATGGACAAGAAAAAAGGCACAACCAGCTCTCTCCCTTTTTAGCTGCGTCACTTCCTGACAACCTCAGAAAGTGGCAGAGTTGGCACGACTACAGAATAAACAGGGTTTCTGACTGCTGGGGTCACATTAGACCATAGAATAAACTAACTGCACTTCTGTTACATTTTGCTGTGGCTCTTATGCAGGTGTTATGTGTGTGTGTGTGTGTGTGTGTTTGTTTTTTTGTGTGCGCGTGCGTGTGTGAGTGAGCTGCAGGCTCTCCTCCTTTATCAGTTTAACGCCTTGCTACTGTCTCCTCCTAGTGGAGAGAATGTATATGGCAGGCGCCATACATACTCATCAACACGCATACAGTACATGCACACTTTTACACTAAGTCAGACTCACACTACTATATTCACAGCGATGCAAGCACAAACAAAGGCTCGAGTGTCTCCACTCCACTGGTGGTCTATGATAAGTGTTTGGGATTGGTTAATTAAGGGATGTTTGAGCATTTCGAAGTCACATCCGGTGTGGGTGATTTCAGTGTTACAAATTTTACACTACTGTTACTAGATGCTTGCGTCATATGTACCTCGGGAAACAGCAGATTTAATCCTTGTCAAATTGCTTTTTCGTCAGTCACTGTTTGCATAATGCAAATTGAAACTACCGTGCAATGCTAATGATGAAGCGATCTGTGGGCTGCTGTGGTGCTAATGTTCCAGAATGCAAACACATTGACTGTCCGTACATTTAAGACGACTGCTCTGCACTGTTACTAATATCTCTTAAGCAAAGCAATTATCACCTAAAAAAAAAAAAGTTTTGTCCAATTCTTATATCTATAAATTGGATTCTGAAGATGTCAGCCTTTTTTGAAGACTTAATGCATTTGGTCACATTAATGTCCAGGTATTGTAGAACAAAGACGACATAGCACGACAGTAAGATACTGTTCCCAGAGCCTGATCCACAGTGTTTCATATGTTTGTTGGAGTGTTTCTGTTTCTCAGTTGGGTCTTCCTCTTTCTGTAACAATGGCTGGCGTTGAGGCATTTCATTATTGTGGCCAACTCAGGCCTGCAATTGCAAGGTCAAAGTGTCACATTGAAATTTTGGAGACACCCGTCACACGTGCAACATTGCTGCTAATTTATGAAATGATTGAAGTATTACTTAACGCATCTTTGGAAATTCAGACAAGTGTAGCAGCTGATTTGTTATTGAGCAAGTGACATAAGCTCGCTCTAAAGCAGTGAGGATGTCTGCAGCTGTGACAGTTGCCTCCAATTTCTGTTTGCATGACGCAAAGGGATGCATGCACTTTTGTCAGATATTGATACCCAGTTCAGATTGCATTGACAAATTCTTGTAACAAGTTATGAAAGTCGCCGTGAAACAACAAACCCTCTGCTCTCTAATGGTTGAGAAATGTGAAACGTGTGCCATCCAATCTCCTGATCACAGAAAAGGTTAACTTAAAGGTCAGGTGTCCGTGGTGTCCTTAATAACAGGACATCCTAGTTCTCATTGGTTTGGTCCCCTATTGCAAATTCTGAATTTTTACCGAAGGCGGTATCTTAATTTCTAGTTTTGGTCCAGTCACGCCATCCATCTATTTTTGCACAAATTCAAGCACTTTCCTGATGTCCGTAGATACAAAACTTTTTACTGTTTTTGAAGTGGCCTGACTGTTGTCCTTTGTTCATCTCTGCAGACACTGCCACCTCATTTCGTGGGAAATCGGGGTCACAGGTCAGAGGGGTCTATCTAAAGGATTCAGTTACTATAGAGCTACAGCATTTTGGTGCCAGCGTCACCATCTAACTCAGTTTCCTAGTTGCCTTTTTCAGCGTTTGTCCTCGCTGCATCACAGTCCCGTTTGTACGTTGTGCAAGACAAACATCAAACGCTGCTTGCTTCATTGCCTGCAGTTCCCTCTACTGCTGCCCCACAATTAAACAAATTTTAATTAGCTTTTGAAAACGTTGAAGCTATAATGCAATTATTCTTTTCAGTTAGGCATATCAACTGGGTGATACAGACTGATGTTTTGTTTGAGTCATCCCTGTTTTCATTTTAAATTAAAGGCTGTGCTAATTACTACTTATATATTTAAATTTCATATATTTCGATGAGCCATGGCGAGGAATTTCTTTTGAGGTAGTGTGACTCTAGTTGCTCTTCCCTTGTTGATTGAATCTGTTTTTTCGCATGAAGTCTAGAAAAGCACAATTTAGTATGCAATTCACTGCCGTGCCCAGTTGATGGCACTCTTGTTTTGTTTTTCTTTTAAATTCAGTGTTTGGAGCATACACTCGTGACCCACGCTAAAACTCCAAACAAAAACAATCAAAATATTGGGAAATTATTTTCCGTAGTGCTAATTTAACACTATATTACAATATTTTCTACATTGCAAAAGTTGGTCAAAGAACAAGGGAGTCTTTTTGCTGTGCATTTAAAGTAACACTAGATTTTTAATGACAATAAAACACTAAAACCATGCTATTTCCCAAAAAAAAACAACATTTGCATTTGCCGTGTTTATGTGTGTTGACATGTGTCCATGCACTGGCATTTAAATTCAGTGTCGTGTGTTCCCTCACTGTGGGAAGGTGACGCCTGTTTTTAAAAATGTGTATGTGTTCATGCTCTCTTTTTTTTTTCCCTCCAAAGTGATAATGAGCTTACAAAACCTTTTTGTTTTTGCTGATGAAACGGATGCCTCAGAATGATGTAAACACCAGACTACACAGGCTACAAACACTTTTTTGTATTTAAGAAAAAAACAAAAATGCGAGGTTGTATAAATATGTTCCAAGTTATTTTTGTAAGCCCAAAGTTTTACAGTGTTTTTAAAAGGGTAAGAATGTATATTGTTGGAAACTGATACAGGTGTGGATGATGTGCTTGTAGGCGCCTGGATTTGGGGTAGAATTGGTGTTTACCAGAAAGCTGTCAAAGGCGACTCCCTGACGAGCTTCTTGACACCCGAGGCTCTTCTCATTGCAAACTAATTTCCTCAATGCTGACCTAACAAGATACCATTTGAGAATATATATTTATAGTGAGATTTTTTAATAGGTTTCTTCGTGGAATGTTTAGTTGCAACATTTTAGGATGTTCTTTCACACACAGCTAATTGTCTAGCAGTCTGGCTTTTATTTGTTTTTTTGCTTTTTTTTTTTTTTTTTTTTGGATTTGTAAACTTTGTTTACTTTTTTCTACAACCACCGATCCGTGCTATGCTAAAACATGACAGTAATGTCCTTGTCGACCCAGCTCGTTTCCTCCAGACCAGAGAAGAGAAATGGCTCAGAATTAGTTTTGCGACTGACCCGATATATTTTTATATATTGTACAACACTGTAATTTCTGTGTGAACAGAATATTCATCATCAGTGACATTAACATGGAATACTTCGAGTTGCATGGGACTGGAACTGTTGCATGTAAATGGCAATCCATTTTACCAAATTTGTGCATTATTTTAACTTGATTTCACTTGTCCTGGTATTTTGATCTGTTTTTATTTTTTATCGTTTTAATATTTTGCTTTCTTTTGTTTTGAGAGGAGAGCCCTAAGGCTGTTTGACAGTGCAATCTGGATAGAAAGAACATCAGATTTTATGTTAGTTTATTATTATTATAATTATTAAATTTTTTTTGCACCGTTTGAATAAATTCTCATTGTATTTCAAGAATGCTGTGCTTCTTCTCTTTTCTGTGTTTCATTTGAAAAAAGCCAATGATACAGCATATTTGATGTAAATTTAATCCATACATAAAATCTAGAATATCTTGGAATTAGAGCTGAACGGTCATCAGCTTTTATATTAACAATTGACTGATTAATCAATTCATTTTTCAAGCAAAAATGCCAACAATTCTCAAGTTTCTAGCTTCTGCTTTTTTAATTAGATATGTCACATTCTCACTATTCTGATTAAAGTGGGGCTGGAGAGACATCAAAAGGAAACATTTAAATGCGAGAGAAACAGATGAAAGCAGAGCTCCGACAGATTTTATTGTGAATACTTATTTGTGTCATTCTGTATTAGCCTAACCTTGTTGCATTATACATTGTGGGATAACTCCAGCTCAGATGATGCAAGGTCCTGTGTCTGGGACTGTTTTATGTATTAGAGAAATCGGAGACCCTTATATAATATTGAACAGTTTCCCATGTGGTAAAAAATCCAGACCTCTCTCTATTATAGTTCACAAGGACACCGTCTCCCCACCTGTTCAGCAGGACAGACTGTCTCTCCAGATTATCCAAACTTTCCCTGTTCTGGCTGGAAAGGAATTTCTTCTGAATTGGCCCCTTGTATTGGTCTGAAAAAGAGTTACTGGTGACTTCTTTCCACGAGTTTGAATGAGAGAGAAGAGGAGCGAGTCCCCACACAGGCCTGCTTAAGGATCAGAAAAAGGTACTGCTGCCCGGTAAGAGCCTATAGAGGGTAAACTAACAGGATTATTTTGTTTTTCTGAGGGGTTTTGCAGGCTTGAAACACCAGAGGGTCAAGAGTTGAATGCTTTTATGGACGTTTGCTTCCTGGCTCAGCTACTGCTTCGGTCGAAATCCTCCACCACAAGTTGCCTGAATACAAAGCCAGAGCTCTCTCTATTAAAAGCAACCCCGACTCTTTCATTTTACTAACTGTGTACATGACAAAAGTTGTTTCCATGGGTGTTATTCAAGGTGTAGGACCAAAAAAAGGACATGATGCACAAGTTTGACTTTAAAGAGTCCTGACTTAAAGTGAATTCTGCAGGACTTTTTTGAGAATAGCAATGGTGCAAAGAACATTTACTTCAATACAGTTTTTAGGTACTGGTACAGTTAATTCTAATATATACTTATGTGGTCTATTTCAGAGAGAAATAGTTAACTTTTTACTCCACTTTATTTCTTTCACAGCTACAGTTACAAGTGACTTTGCAGATTAAGATGTTACATACAGGACATGAACCTTTAAAGTGTGATGCATATTGTTATAGGTCAAATTTTACACTCTTTGTATAAAGCAGATCAAATTGCCTGCATCTGGACCCGCTTCAACATTTAAATCAACATATTACAAAGACATCAAGTAAAATTCCAATAATATCATATAAGATGAGCATTTCTTGATCTCAAGACCAGAAATGCAGGTGTGTCAGCAGCACAAGGACAGAAAATATGGATAGATTAAAAAAAAAACCTCTTCATGTGAGAGGTACTGCATTCAACTTTCACTTTTACTTTGACTTGTTTTGAATGCAGTACCTCTTCATGTGAGAGTTAAGTACAAGTAAAAGTACATTAGTACTGTCAGCAACCTGCAGCTTGTATTTTCAAATACAACACAGGTCGTGAATACTGTATACTGCATGCCTAAACATTTTGTATAGTTTTTCGTTTTTATTAATATTCCTGTGTTTTTTTCATGCTTCTAATCATCTTTTTTCTTTATTTTTGTAAAAAAAAAAAAAAAAGTAAGTACCTCTTCATGTGGTACTTTGTGTATTATTGAAGTACTGTCAGTGCGAAGCGGTGGTGAGTTCACGGGCTCTGGAGAAAAACGTGGGAAACGGACTTCCTGTCGCTGTCCCCGGCTCACAGCGCGGAAAATGAAACTTCCTCTCCGGACTCTGGCAGTCATTTTGGCAGACTCTTCGCACTGCCTCTTTAAGAAGCTCCTCCGCTGCACTTTCGCTGTTTTTTCCTCCTCCCCCTCCTCTCTCCGTCTCACCAGTGTGTTTCACTATGGCGAAGGAATAAACAAACAGAGCGATGGGTGTGAAAGCAGCAGTAACGGTGAACGCGTCCCTCCGTTAGTGACCGCCTCCGGTTCGTCGTAACAACAGTCCGGTAAACCGGCGGGTGCTCTCGGTGTTTGTGCGGATGCTGTCACCGCGAACAGCGATGAAAACGGGGGAAAATAGTTTCCCTGAAGCCCTCAGCGGTAGCAGCCGGTGATACGGGCTAACGGTGACCGGGCTCCGGACCTTTCCTCCGCCTCCTTACCGGCGAGGCTTCTCCGTTCAAGATGCAAACAGGCGACCGGTAGCTTTAAAAAAAAACACACGTTTATTTTAAAATTTTCTCTCAGCCCGCTTTCTTTCGCTCGTCTTTCTCTGTTTGAGTCGACCCGAGCCGTCGCCTAAAATGTTGACAGGATCCAAAACCACGTTCAAAGTGAGACAAATGCTCCCAGACATCAAGGTAAGGCCACAGCTCAGCTCTGCTCAGCTCTCACTCTCCACACCACTTGTTTTATTCACTTTTACACTGTGGCACGGCTGTAGTGTCAGCGCTGAGCTTTAAATGGTGCTGGCATGTTGCTGTTTCTGTGGATTTCTGAGCTTATGTTGATGGAAAATGCAGCTCTTATCTTGTTTTTTTATTCCAAAATTCATTTGACCTCTCGCCGTTTTCATCCTCTCTCCCCTCAGACTTGACACCAGAGCAAAAGTGTGAAGTATGAGGAGTGTGGCCGGGTTGTGTAGTTTCAGGTTGCACCGTGATGTGCAGTAGGTGAGGTGGGTTTGTGCCACAGCAGCCCAGGTCAGGAGGTGGACTCATCAGCAGCGTGTGATTGAACACAGAGAGGGGACAGGAAGCAGGCAGTGAGGCAGGAAACACAGTCAGGTATCAGTCTGCATCAGAGGACTGCGGTCCTCCTCTCTGAGGGCCCGCTCAGGGTGAGGATGTCTCAGGTCAGGTTTGTTCACAGCTCAGGGCAGAAAGAGACGAGGGCTGCTGCTTCCCTCTGCCTGGACAGCAGGGAGATGCATAATTACTGTAAGGGTACATAATGTCACAGTCTTATTAATGGTCGGTGAGGTGGCAGCGAATCTTAATCACCCCTCGTGGCAGGGGGTTAGACCCATATGGGATTAAGTTGTTGGAGGAGAAGACGAATGGCGCAGACACTCATCATCTCCAGAGAGCTGTGTGCTGAGCGCTCGTGGCCGGACTCAGCTGCTTTTTGTTGCCAAAGCTTTGAACACTGACGTGATGCTGCAGTGAGCTGTAGATGAGGCCCCTGTGCGGTTTTAAACGATCAATAAGCTGCTGACCCCGTTTAGGAGCACCTGAGAGGTGAAGGTTCGAGGGATGCTTTGGTTTGACAGACAGTACAAAGTGATGTGGACACACACTGTGAATGTGTTCAGAGTGGCTCGTTCCTTTGGAAGCAGTCTCTGTCTTTGTGTTGCCTGGCTTTTTGTCTCTCCCCGGTTATTTTCAGCAGCCGCAGGGGGAAATGGTAACAGATGCCTCTTTACTCTGCCCTCGAGCATGTAAGAGTGGGGGTGATGGGCTCTGCACAACATCTGGCTGTCGCCATGGAGACAGCGGCTGGGAGGTAGAGGAGTTTTGAATTTGATTACCTCTGAATGAGACGCTCAGAAATCTTAGCAGCACCCCCAACCAGTGGATTCCCATGTGTCCAGGCATGAGAATGTGGCTGAGGCAGAGATATGGTAATGTGGAGTAGTAGGCTGTGTAGATTATATGCACAGGCCACCCACACACTCTTGTGGGTTTCACTTCCATGAACATGTGTTGAGACTGCTTTAGAAAACTGAATCCAATCCTGGGCTGCGTTCAGACCAGATGGCTTTGCAGTTTGCATGTGCTGGTGAATCTTCTCCTCTCTTTAATCACAGTGTAATACTCCAGCCATTTAGGATGCTAATGATTATTTGTAATTTCTCATTTTATTATCTGCAGATTACTGTCTTAATTCATTTATTATTTCTTTTACAAATGTCAGAAGAAAGTGGAAAAAATATCAATCTGAGTTTTTTAAAATAGGAGCTGACATCTTCAGGTTGCTTGATTTGTACAACGAGTAAACCCCAAAGAGATCTAATGCACTGTCACATCAGATAAAGGAAAGCAACACAACTGGGAGATGTTTGCCATTTTTATTTGCAAAATATACTCCGAAAATACACGGAGAGCGACAGCAGCATGTGCGTGCTACATAAGGATGCTCAGGCGTGCACTCTGACAGGATAGCAGGCTTAGTCAGGCTTACTTTGGCTGCGCCTATCCCCCCGAGTTCACCCTATCTGCGTCTACCATCCAGCTTTGAAGCATGTCAGCATGAAAGGAGCACAGCACAAAGCTCCACAGAAGCAAAAATGCCAGAAGAGGGATCATCTGAGCCCTATTCAGAGACGCTGAAGATCCAACCCTGATAGGAGTGGGGCAGAGCTGTACAGTCACCCACACCCGCTCCCACAGGACCCAGATATTATATTCACTGCCAGCCTCTGAGCTGTCGAGGCTTCTGCTGCTTAAACAGAGCGCAACAATGGGCTCTTCTTAACGCCAGAACAGATTTATGGTCCTGTTAGAGGGCATCTATTGATCAGGCATTGGGTGATAATTAACCGGAGGCTCTATTCAGTAGTGAAACGGCCGGATCTTGAGAGGCTCGCTCGTTTGTCTGCTCTGAGTGTATGGAGCGGCTCTGAGAATCTCACTCGCGGGACCTGAGCTGTCAGAGTAGGGATGGTTGTCAAAATAGCGTTTGGCAGGAGAGATAATAAGCTACTGAGAATGTTCGCTGTTCTCCCCTCTGATTTTCACTTAAGCCGTTTAGCTGACACACTCATCTGCAATGATGTGCTGTTAGTAAGAATCTGAGGGATTTAGAGACGCAAGTGTGCTCCAGAGGCCGGGAGGACAAAATGCTACGTGTTGATGGAGTCACTGCCTGTCGTGGGCGTCAAACATGTGATGTTTTAATCACAGAACGGTCTGTCTAGCCACCAGGCAACCCTGCTGCTCCTTAAAAAAAGGATCCTGGAAACAGGAAATGTTAGAGCACCACCGGCAAATTTTTTACTTGAGTTTCTTTGTTTGTTTTTTCCCCTACACCATGATGACAGCCATGGTAACGTAAGATGGAAATGTTGATCAGTCGGTCCAACACACTGCTCCAAACTGTAATATCAATAACAAATATGGGATGGTTTGCGAGGAAATTTGGTGATCCATGGCCCCTAGAAGACGGATCCTGTTGACTTAATAATAATAAATAATAATACATTTTTCCCAAAGATGGTTTCTGTCATTCTATGTAGTTAACTCCGATATTTGCTCATTTTTAATTGGTTTATTTTTCTTTCTTATTTTTCTGATAAATTGGGTTTTAAATAGTTATCTGATGCTATAAAAAAGATACAACTTCATGATTCACAGGCGTCAATCTCAGTGAAATAGCTGCAGAGCCACCTGCAGACGTATTTTTGGGAACTGTACATGGAGTAAGATGTCAAGAGGAGATGTAACTTCAGCTTCAGCAGGTGATCCCTAGTTAGCAGTTACTAATTATTGATTTCTGATGGAGTCGGCAGGTGTGTGGGTGGGACCTTGATGCTGCGGCTCCTGCCTTGATCACTACTGTGCAGATTCTGGCGGCGCCCTGCTCGAGATGGCGCTGCCCATATCTGGAATATTTTGGCTTCATCGTTCTACAGTGAGAGGAAGTACAAACATATCGTCAGAGAATGATTTTGAGTACAGCCTCATAGAGCACGTCTGTTTACTTTTAGAGTTGTTAAACCACTATCTCTCTATCGTAAATAAGCCTCAGATGATCTTTGAACCTTCCTGTTCTGACCTTATAGTGCATCAACTGAACAGACATCTGTTGAACTCTCTGTCAGCACTGAACAATTTAGCAACGAGAAGAAGGGATGATAGAGACGCAAATGTGTTGTCAGACAATGAGTTACAAATCATTCAGCAGGGACACCATTAAAAGGGCCAGTAATTATGTGTTGGTGAGATAAGAACACAGGCACCGCTGTAAATATCCCCCTGCTACCAGGCTTTTATGGAGGGTTTCGGAGTTAAACGCTGCAACAGGGAGAGCTGTGCTAATTGCTACAGGCTTTTACAGAGAAACGGGTTAAAAACTGGATATTCACTATAGTGAGATGCAGAAATACTCACATAAAATATTAACCATCTGAATTCCCAATTCATGAAACATTGACTTATTATTTTACCCTGCATGTCAGAACCTGTTTCTGTCTCTTCTGTGTTTTTCTCTTATGGAGGCCAGCTGTTCATTTTAAAGGGAAACACCACAGTGATCCAAAAAAGATTAGTGTTCTCTGACCTTTTTATTTCTGTAGATGGGGAGAAAAAAAAAGTTATCCTGAATGGAATAAGAGGAAATGCCCCATTGAGCCCCATTTAGCAGAACTACCTCATGTCCTCATTTTTCTTCCAAGCTGGTTCACAATGCTATTTGACTGTCCCCATTCATGTGAGGAAATGAAAAGCACAGTACGAATGAATGGGCTATGACCCTTTTGAGTACAGTGAACAGTGGCTAATGTGTATTTTATAAGCCCCAAGCAGGGTATATCTCAGTAAGAGCAGCTCTTAAAATGAACTCAGAATTGCTCCTCTTAAAAACAGACGCTAACCGTGTTTTAGGACAGCACTGTAAAGAGTATCCCTAATTAACCAATTCATGTAAAACAGGATTTTAGCAACGATAGGCTCAGGATCATGAATCAGGAGAGTGCTTTCTCCAGCGTCCCTCTAAAGTTGCCATTCGTCTTCTCCCCTCGTGAGTTCGGCCTGTTGTTTAAGGAGAGAGAGCGAAGTATTTTCCTGACCCAGGAACAGGCACGCTCACTGCAGAAGTCTGTCCGCAGTAGCAGGGGAAGCCATGAGCAATGGAAACTGCCTTGGCCACTGTCCCTAAGGACGAAGGGAGGGGGGAGGGCAAAAGTGGGGCAGAGTGGCAGTGAGGGGGGAGAAAGAGGCAATGAATGTGACAGAGTGGGGACGCTGGAGCCACACAGGGAAAGCAAAAGTGAAATGTCAGCTCAAACACGGAGCAGGAACTGCGGTTTGGGCTGATACGTGAGGGCAGCCTTCCTTTGGCCACCACATCTTTCTTTATAAATAAACAATTTCTCATTCCCCTTTTCATTATCTCTGTTGCCTGTTCTCCCTCTGTGGTGCAAAACTTGCAAATGAAGGACAAAGGCTTGGATTTGATATATAGATTCATTTGCCATAGATCTTTCTGTCACATTTACTGCATGCACCAAATCAAGTTTTCTTTACTAGAACCAAGGGAACTCCACTCATATCGCCCTTATCACATTATGTACATATCCCAGTCTGCAGCTGACTACCTGCTGTACTTCACCTTGTGTGTTACGGCGTTATCTAGTGAGCTCACTTGCCTCACAAAACCCTGAGGCTCAAGTTTGTCAGTCTTCAACCTTTCAGTCTGCAGATCTAAGAGACTAAGACGTATGAAAGGAATAACAAAACAAGATCTGCACAGCCTCTGATGGTCTGAAAAGGAGAAGAAGGAATTCAGCTGCGGGTTTTCTGTGGGTGTCGATGGAGAGACTGAGGGGAAAGCACGAGACATTTTAAAGCCTGATGGGGAAAAAAAAAAGAACAATGCTCTGGCAAGCAGAAACTAAGTCTTTAGTATCCTGCCTTATCATCAAAAAAAGCCTTGTTTTTTCTCCAGCGGTTTTTGTCAACACAGAGCTTTCCGGCCTTTTAATTTGGCCAGTAAAATTGTTGGAGCCATAACCATATTTTTTATTGGAATGAGCACAGCCTAGAAAATATAGGTCAGGGAGAACTCTCTCTCTTTTATCACAGATATTGGAGTTTGCAGAACAGTAGCAAGCAGAGCAAACCTGCCCATCTGACACTGATTAGTGGTCTTATTATTTGGATTGATTAAAACTGTTCTTTGGTCTTATTAAATGTTCATAGCTCTAGTTTAATTAATTGGAAAAATTACTATGGTTTCTTTGTTTTCTAACATTTATAGTTTTCCCCAGTTCATTTATAGTTTAAGAAAAATAAAAACAATTATTCAGCAATTTATTATATTTTTAAAAACTATGAACTAAAACTTGACAAACCGAAAAAAAAGAAAAGTTTCCCTTATATCATGTCAATGCATCAAGATACCGTTTGCAGCAAACTCTCGAATCTCTGCGTTTTCGTGAAAGAAACAGCCAGGCGTTCTCACACGCAAAGAAAACAAGCAGCCATGAATAAGTGTGATTTTACTGCCTTTTCAAGGAGCAAAGGTCTTTGTTAAACGCTCCCTGTTTTTTTTGTTTTTTTTTATGGAGGGCCAGAAGCTCAAAGTGTCAGGTTTTCATGAGCAGGCTGCTAGCACAGAATTCACCACGTTGCAAAATTGTTAGCACAACACTGGCGACTGAGTAGATTCATTGTTACCGTTCATGCATCCTTGCTGACTCAAAGAAATACCAGCGCTCTCTGATAGCTGCTGCTTCAAATCAAACAATGATTAATAGTCTCATTGTGGGCCAGAGTTGCTGAGAGAGACGTTTGAGACTCTACAATGTATAGTTTTCTTGGATGTTAACTCAGGGCCGTAACTCTATTTCTGCGCTATGCAAAGCTCGTTCGCCACCTGTATAATCATATCGTCCTCTCACGTTGCAGGCCCTGGCGTACTGTGGGATTTTGAGCCGATAAATGTAAATGGTGGGGGTTAGTAGCAAAGTCAAGTCGAAACATATGTGTTAGTGAGCTTGCAGTCCGATTATAGAAACCTCTGTGGCTCTGTGGGGTTGGGGTTGTGCCTGTAGAGCAGACTCAAGTACGTGAGACTTCATTACTGTTATAGAGAGAGCAGGAACAAACAGCAGCATGGAAACTAGGAATCATGGAGTCATTGTGTGGTCTGCTTCTTTTTTTTTTCTCTTTGTCTTTGAAAATGAGTCCGTTGAGACCAGCCTTTGATGAGAGAGGCGGACAGAGCCATAAGTGAAATGTAATCAAGGTGACTGTAGGCCCGCCGTGTGTTTTTACTGTGTTCTGTTTAGTCTATTTCTCGACCAAACAGTGTAAATACTCTGTGGGCAAAGGTTAGAAACACTGTAGGACATTTTTTACTTTGAAATGGACACAGCTCTCAGAAGCATTCAGGGTATTTGTGACATCTAGAGAACAATGTTTAGTATTCTGAGACATGTGAAATAAAGACTGTGGAAAATCATATTAATGTCTCTGTTTGTCTTACAGGAGAGGATGCTGAGTCAGAGTGGGGTGAGCGCAAGGAGTCGAGATGTGTTCGGGCTCCGCTGCCTACCAGGTAAGACCGTATAGAGGTTATTACAATGATCAGTACAGTCCTCACTAAAGCCTCCTCACTATAAAAGCCATTTTCTGTTGTTCTGCTTTTGAGAAATCCTCGCATCTTCCATGTTTGACAGATTTACATGTGTTGCACTGACTAAATAAATAAAGAACGATTCAAGCAACTGTAACAATAAACAGGTTGCAGCGAAACATTGCAGCCAGTCAGACAAAACAAATGTGTCAAGGCACTAAATAATATAACACCAAACAACACAAACTCCAGTTCACAACCGCCTCGCTGCTCCAGGATGAGATAAAATGTCCACACTCAATAACGTTGATGCAGAAAAACTGCTGCTGCGTTCATCGTTCTCTGCAGTTTGAAATTTCTCTGTGCACTTGTGGCCGCACCTGGACCAGGAATGTCACAGCAGGTGCTTTGCTTCTGAGATGGGAAAACATCTGCTTTTGAAAAGCTAACCTGGAAAGGGAGGCGGGCTGCCTCGCTGTACAATGGCTGAAATCAAAAGGTCTTGCAGCTTTATTGCATTACATGTCAACAGTACGAAATGAAGATCAGCAGCAAATATCTTTTTGCAATGCATGTGAACAAAGGTGAGATGTTTCAGAGCTTAGCAGATGAATTATTGTTAATACAGAATTTAACCATTTGCTTGATGTGCATTGTCAGGCAGGGTTGTGTTTCCACTGTACACCTGAAGTTGACGATGTGGCCCCCCCAGATCCTGACTCTAAAAATGCCGGCTGCGGAGAGAGTTTAGCCAGCCGGGTTTACCAGAGGTCAACCCTCTTAACCAACGTGGTAATCTGCTGGATGGCGCAGCGCCGCAGAAAATCTCTGCTGCTGCAGTCTGACTTATTTCTCTAGCCCGACCCTGCTCATATTCTTATGTCAGCAACACCCTGCAGGAGCTTCTCATAAGAATGGCAGCAGACCAGAGCGCCCTGACCTGAGAGGGGCCAATGCTGCATATCTGAAGTTACCCTCAGCACTCTACACTAAGATTAACTGTAAATGAGTGTGTTATAGATGGAAGTTTATGAGGAGGAGAGATGCTTCAGTTTCCGACTTGCCTCCACCTTGTTTCATATTTTCATTTATTTAAATTAATTTTTTCTCTTACTTTTTATTATATTAAAACAGTATTTTATGGCTCAGTTGATTTTTGTTGACATTGACCTTCCTCACTGACAGAAATACAGGCACGTATTTAAACACAAACAAACAGTACACACAGAATCTCACACACACACACACTTCCTTATTTTCAGTTACTTAGTCCACCTAATTTGTTTTCCAGCAGTGTGTTTTCATCAAATACTTTCCAGGCTCTGCTGCTGCCTGACAACACGCACAGGGATCCTATTCTTAGCTGGTAACATTTCTCTGTGAAATGTGGACTGTCTTTACTTCACATTTTTTCCCCCGCTGGCTTTCAGCCTCATCCCTATTTCCAAAACCGTCTTACTCGCCCCTTACCTTCTTTCTTTCTTCTCTCTCTCTCTCTCTCCCTCCACCTTCATTCCAGGCAGATTAGAAACACAGCTGTCCATGAGAACCCGTCTTATATTCAGAGAAGAACGCTGGCGGCGCTGTCGTGTTTTTAGTCATCATTCTCTTTTTTTTTCCATTGAGACCTAGCTCCTCTGTGAGCTAAAATTACTCACTATTAGTCAAGTATAACATTTCATTTTTTTTTTTGGACTTTTTTTTTTTTTTTAAGGCAGATTCAGATCTTGAGCAGGGAAACCTATCCTTTGGCTCTGTGCATTCTCTGCAGAGTAAGTGTTGAGACAATTTGTGAGAACAAATTCACTTTCAGGCACAAAGGAGTCGCAAGTCAGTGTTACCGGACCAAGTGAAAGGGCTCACATTGCACTCTCTCTTTCTCCCTTTCTCTCTTGCTCTCTCTTTAACACACATGCGGACAGTCTTCAAACAGACGGGTCATTTGTCAACCCTGCTCAAAAACAATATTGTCAGATCAACACTTTCAGGCTGTCGTCGGATAAAAGAGGAACTCAGTTTGCGTCATAAAGTGCCTGAAACATGTGCTGCCTCAAACCACATCTACTGACCAGTTTGGGAACAACCACGTGACCTGCAATTTCAGAAACGTGCCTGCAGAAGTTGTCCCGTTCTCCCAGTAGTTAACGGGCAGTACCCAGTGTCTACGGCGTTCTCATGTGACACCGGGACACAGGACCGCAGAAACCGAGCCGGCCCGCGGGAGGGCAAACAGGTCAGGACAGCTCGGCCAGCCATAGGTAGATCATGTACCTTTTCAATGCTGCGAGTGGGGGAGGGGGTATACTGTCCGTCCACACACAATGCCAAGAGGCCAAGAGACCCCCTTCGGAGCAACAATCCCTTTTCTCCACAGTCTTATGTTACTGTGGGATTAAAAGGCTGTCAATCAGCTTTATGCCTCGTTGATTGATGGACAAGGGACCAGAGCATCGATATTTGTATTCTTAGGTTTCGACCTTGATCTCGGAAAAGATATTAAATTCACTTTGTTTGTGGGACTTTGAAGAGATGTTTTGCAGTTTATTCTCCATGACTGGATAAAAGATTTTTGGGATTTTTTTTTATTACCAATGGTCAGTAATATCTAGGGATATTAATATTATTTCCATTTTCGCATATACATCTGGTTCGTTAACCAACCAGCAATAACAGTGTATCCTGCAACTTCACAGAGAACAGCTTAGAGAAGTTTCTTTGCATTACATGACGGTCTTGCCTAACTTGTCGCTGTTTGTGGATGCTGCATCACATAAAGGGTGGCGGTTCTCTGTTCTCCGCACTGTTGTTTGGTCTTTACTGGTCCTCCCAGCGGGTTGAGGAGGACAGAGACTCTGCGTGCATCTTAGCTGAAAATGAGGAACAAATGTGCATGAAAACAAATAAAACGGAGGCTAAGAGCATGTGGTTCAGATCTCTCTCAGCTGTATTTTCTCAGGCTGATCCTTTAGGTCGCTTTCTCTCTGTATCCAAGTCAGTGACCACAACATCAACAGAAGCAGCTGAAACATTAAAGCGGTAACTCAAATTTAAACTAAAATCCTACGTCCATGCCCAACAGCATTCAAGACATGCAGAAACTGTACTATTGCTTTGATTGTGTACTTTAAAACAACAACTAGAACTGGTTTTAATAAGAGCACTCATTCAACAGGGTCAGAAAATTTTAAGTTGGTTCCTTTATCAGTATTTGATTTGCTCTGCTCTGAAGGGTTTCATTATTTGCACTGGGATTGGATCTTTCGGACAGTCGGGTCCCAAATTGTGGTGACATGTGGCTCGCCCTTCTGCTTGTCAGTGGGTCAGAACTCCAACCCAACATTGTTTCTGGCGAGGCGTCCACCCCATATTGACGTCAGAGGTTGAAGTAAGTGGCATCTGTGAAACTGCTGCAGGCACCGAAACATCTGCATCGAACACAGTGATTCTGAAGTCAAACAGTCGCGGTCTTCATGGTTTTGTCCACCTTTATGACAAACTCAGCTGTTCTTTTTGTGTCTTGCTGCTAACCATTGTTGTCGCCATTGTTTTATGTTCCTAATAACTGTAATCCAGTTTACTGGGGGCCACACCCACAGCAAAAGGCGTGTACCAAACAAATATCCCACATCTTGAGGCATATACACACAAGGTCACAGACAGACTTGTAATGTATCATAAGCTTGTTTATTGTTTCGATGTAAAAAGATTAGATAGACTGTTTTAATCAGTGTGAAAGAAGCTACAAGTGCTCTAACACCATGTTAGCAAAAACTCTCCGGGAAGAACATAAAAGGTTTTATTTGATTAAAGGACATCTGTCTCGTAAACACCTTCCCTTGTCAGGCTGACTCATGCTGGTCTGAAGCACCTGCTAGCACAAACTTAAATCTCACCAAAGAGTGCACATCGGCCCAAAAGCCTCTGTTCTCTCTCTTCCTCTTCCCCCCTCAGCTCTCAAGTCTTTAGGCTACAGGAATGTTTTTGGCTCTGTTGCACCCGGGGGAGTCATTAAAGTGAGGCATGCAAAGCCACAGATTGTCCTTTTTGGAAGACAAGCTCGCAGCGAGAGTTCACTGGTGTCCACTGTAGCTTAGCATCTGAGTCGTTAGATCATGTGTGGTCGGGGTTAATTGATAAGTCCAACCTCGGGGTTTATGTGTGGGTTTGGAGGCTGAAGGGCATAAGCATAATCATAGAGCACGCCCAAAGATTTAAACTGTCTTGTGCAATCTGCATAATTATGCATTATGCAAAGGCTCCTCGTCTTCTTTCCCTCACAGCATAAACATGTTTCATGTGTAAAAATTGGTCTTTCCTGTTTGTGCTTTGGTAGCCCCCAAAACATTCATTAAGCTCAGGGCAAGGAATAGCGTTCTGCAGAGACTGGGCTCAGCCCATCAGCTCTGCTGTCACTTTCAAGGGCCGTGCTTGTTCCTCCACATGTGCAGTGAAGGAATTTTGCATTTCCTCAGAGTATTTTTTTCAGTTTTGGGGAACCATCAGTCTTTTCCTCGTCTTTTTGATGGACATTTGAGTGGATATGAAAACATTTGGCTTGCCATTTGTCTGGCCAAACACTCTTCTTGTCATGGACAAAAAGGCCATTTTCTCCACGTCTACCCGAGCCTGGACTCTGTTGTCATGGAAACCCACAGTCTAGCTGGCAAATGCTTTGTGTTCCTGCAGGAGACTGTTTTAAATGTGCTGTCTCACCACTGTGTGTGTGTGTGTGTGTGTGTGTGTGTGTGTGTTTGGTGAAACAGTTTTCCCTTTTTTTCCCCTTTGAGAGTGTTTATGCACATCTGTGTTTGTGTGTGAGAGACTTCTCTGGGTGAAAAGGTTTGTTTTTGGGAGCTTTGTCCTGGAATTTCAGATGCTTCTTCAACCTTCCTCTCCACTACTCCAATGAGGAGGATTCATCACTCAGTCTCAGCAGGATTAGTAGATCACTAATAAAGTCCTGCACACATAAAGTACACATTTCAACACACAAAATATTATTAAGATTGAAAAAGAAATTCTCTGTAGATGTCTTGGAAAATGTGGTTTTAACTTTTGTTTCAAGTGACATCTACAGCTCTCCCTCTAAATGAACACAGTATTTGCTGGGCTTTCATTGGTTAAACTTTAGTTATGAGATTATTATCATGGTCATTGAACATTATTACATCAAATGTTCCACTGAATTTTATTTCTTATGTCATGCAGTTCTAGAATCATTATTCATTTTTTTATCTGTACATATACACTACAGGCCAAAAGTTTGGAAGCAACTTCAAGTTTCTGTTCACAATGCCTTTCTTAAAAACCAGCATGAGTTATATGTATTTTGGGATGTATTTACTGCATGATCAGACTTTGCTTTCACTGATATGCACCATTTTCCTCAATTTACCTTTAGGTATACATTGATGTTATCAGACCACTGCTGAATAAATGTCAACAAAAGAAAAGAAGGGCTTAGTTTTAGGGTCGAGAAGATTTGCAAGAGTCACAACTTCAGTGCAAAAGTAAAAAAGTTGCATTATTCACTTTAACTCTTTGGCTTTTGAGAGTCTGCATATAATAATCCCAATAAATCTCAACTGGGTTCAAATCTCTGACAAACTACAGCAGAAATGGCTAGAAAGAAGCAACTGAGTAAAGAAACAAGAAAACAAGAAAGCAAAGTCTAACCTACCTATACCTGATAATTATAGTAAAAATGTCTTCTGATAAGTTACTCTTTATATAATAATCATGTTTATTTTGTTGCAAAGTATACCAATGAAACTATGATCTTTTTTTTGTACAAATTTGATCTTGCTTCCAAACTTTTTGCCTGTAGTGTATATCAGCTGTACAATAGACAAACATACAGCTTGGATTTCTGCTCATATACTTAAGTTAGGTAATTTATTCATTTTGAAAGTATTTACCAGCAAACCAAATATATCTAAGGTAATTCTGAACAAACAGAGCTACTATCACCTGTGAGATGGGGTTTTTGTTGTTCTTCCTGCTCCTCCCGGCTCATCCAGCATGACAACTTGCAACAATAAGCAATGTCTTGAGGACATGTCCTTTGTTTAAAGGTGTTTGTTACACCCTTCCCCGCTGCCCACTCTCAGTGAACTTCCATGCTACTGTTTCTCTTTTGTCTGTACACTTCCTGTTATGTATCCCCACTATAACCCCCCCCATAAACACTGTTATGTCATTTATATTGGATATATACAAAAATAAAACTCCCTTGACTAGCCTACATTATTCATAAAGTCCCTCCTGTAACCTTTGTACTGCGTCTCTCTTTTGTCCCCACTAGGCGAGTGTGTACTTCAGAGAGCTGTTATGGTGAGGAAGAAGTTGACTGCCAAGGAAGGAAGAGGCTGGCTGTCTGGGACCCTCTTCTGTACGCACTTCAGAGTGGCCTTTGTGCCCCAGGACAGTCCCAAGCCTGATGTGAGCACTTCTCTACAGTTTCTAAAATACTCCTAGGCGTGTGTTATTTTGGTTTTTATTTATACTTTCTCTTTAAATACCATTCATGATGCAGGACAATGCCGACCCAGTGCTATTAGGAGATCATGATGTGGCTTTGGCATCCATAGAGAAGGTTGTGGTTGGTAAGTGAAACCATATGTCCACATTTTACTCACGACCCATAAAAAAGTGTTTTAATTAACTCTATTACTGGAGATTTATTGACTACTATTACTTTTATTACTGTTGTGTCACACCCTGTTTGTGTCCAGTCGCAGTCTAGTATACTGTGTTTCAGGCTTTATGCTGTGATACGTAATGCCACAACTAACAGTTGAATCACTCTGTCAGATTTATTTTTGTAAATACTTTTGTTACTTATAATGAAGATATTAGAAAGCTGTCACATTGCATAGTTTGTAAAAATGGCTTTGATATAATTGCGTTTGGTATAACTTTCTTATATTAACATTAAATTGGTTTGGATTCAAAGGGGCTTATGGGTGTAATCCTCAAGATTTCAATCCTGCTTGATTTGGTGACACCCGTGGTTACCATGGTAACAGAAAATAAGGATTTACAGCAGCAGCAGTAAGAAATGTCCATTTTTGAAGTAGCAGTAGCTAAATGTGGCCTTGATACGACTACAGCCAATGAACAGTAAAGCTGTCACCAATGAGAAATGTGATAGGAAATGTGAATCTTGATCTCTGCCATTACCAATTAAAACCACTTTATAGAGAGATGTTTACTGAATATAAATGAGTATAAATAATATAAAAAAAATGGGGTCTCAGCAGCCCAACTACTATAGATTTAATCTTCAGACTGTAAGTATGTATGTAACCTATACACCAGGGTTCTTTGGCTCTTGACCCTTTTGTCTGATTAATCTTTAATGAGCCCCCCCCCCCCTCCCGTGTTGCAGTGGGTCCAAACAGGACCAAACTGGTGACTCCAAACTCCTCGCTGAAGTTCACCCCAGAGGAGCTGGTGCTTTACTGTAGGGACCTACGAGTCATCTGCTTCCTGTTTGACCGCCTAACTCCTGACGCACAAGTCATAGAGGTGTGTCTCCGTTTTTAGGAATTTAGTGATTTCATTTTAAGCGTGACGTCATCTTAAATATAGAACATGTGCGTCAAAAAACAGACATTTGCAGATAACCACTTTGTCCAAAGGTGATTGTTTGGTGTTGTGTTTGGTTTGGTTTTTATCCAACCTTTAAATTGAAATTTCTACAGATTTATTTATTTATTTGTTATGTTATGCAGTTTTTTTAAATAAGTCAATTACATTCTGTCTTTATTCTGAAATGTGTAAATTTCACAGTTTTATGCCTTCTTAGAAACAATTTCCAAATTATTCTCCTGGAGATTTGTGCACTAGGCTCAGTAAATATTTGCATGCAACTGCATATTTCGGTGTGTGTGCACTGGCTTAGTTTCAAGACTCTGGTTACTGTCATACTGTTCATCAGTCAGTTTAGAGCCTAAAGACTTCTGCATAGAGAAGCTGATCTGTACCATAGACCAATGATCTGGCTCTGCAGGCCATTGATGTTGAAAGCTGATGACCTTTGTCATGTTGATGGGCTGACTGATTTCCCTCCTCAGATAACCTACACCATCGCCAAGACCTACCAGCCTCCCAAACCAGGGTCAGTTTTATCTTTCCAGAACGCTGCTCTTGGGAGTGTAGGTGAGTAGATTAATGTATGCACCCTCATGTATACAACCATCATTGCCTCCCTGGCACTGATACAACCCCTTATCAGTCTGTCAGCCTGTCTATCATCCTACAGCGGTATTGTGACCCCAAAAATACACATGGAGATATCAATATAGCTCACACATTTTTTTGGCTTTTATGATTTTGCTTGTAGGTACACAACTCATGATAATAATAATAATAATAATAATGATGATAATGATAATAATAATAATAATAATGATGATAATAATAATAATAATAATAATAATAATAATAATAATAATAATAATAATAATAATAATAATAATAATAATAATATATTCAGACAAAGATCAGGCTGAACGACGCCTGAAAAGTTTAGACAGAGATAACTCAGGAAATGAACTGTAGTTTCAGGCACTCCAGCTTTACACGTGTCCATTTGAATGTTCATCACATGAAAATGACTGACAGTCAGTTATGTAAAGTATTTATCAGTAGCAGTTGTCTGTTTGTATCTTAGTAACATAAGAAATGTTTGATGAGAGCCATTTATATAAAGTATTTATAAGTAAATCTGTCTATCATTTAGTTTTTTCTATGCATGTTTCACCCCGATGAATATTCACAGGCATAACAGCTCGGTGAAAGTGAGAAGCAAATGCCCACATGAATTAGAAAAGCAGCATGAATGTGTTAGTCATGTGCTGTCCTTGCTCTCTAAAGCCTTCAAAGTTTTCTCCTCATGTGCCTTCGCCGAATCTGTTCCTGCTTTTTTTTTGTTTGTTTGTTTCACCCACTCTAGCTCCAGGGAGAGAACGCACCAAATCTTTGATTACTGTCTCTAGTTGCCCATAACTTCAACTATTGTTTGTTGATGTCTATTTCTTCTTTCTGCTGTGCCATCAGAAAGTGGCGTTACAAGTCTTAAGACCGGAGAGATATGAAACAGGAAACAAAATGGTTTCTGTGCAGACCATAATGACATTCAAAGCTCACATCCTCTCTGGCTGGCAAAAATTGAAACATTCTCCTCTCAGATGATGACGCAATGACAGCACTGTCTTTGAAGCTGTGGCCAGATGTGGGGAAATCTCGAGTACTTTCAGAGTGAGGCTCACTAAAGCTTTTTAAGGGCTGATTTTGACAGTGATCGAAGAGCTCAGTTTATGAAAGACTGGGACGCCATAATTAAATGTAATATTGTGGTATCCGAGGGAAGGAATCCAACTTACTCTCAGCAAACAGAACGTTCTTTACATCCCACTGACAAAACAAAAACTCCAGGGTGCCCAGTTTCTGACTGTTCAACTCGATCATATAGAGTAACACAAGCCTGTCTGTACAATACATTATGCTATGTTAAAGCTACGCTAGGCTGACACGGCCGTGGATGACTGTCAACTGTTGGATTAATAATGCAGTCCTCCCTCTCAAACAAGTGGTTAGATGACCTACAGTTCAACTCTACCACAGGGGTCAAGTGTGTCCGGTGTGTGGTCAGTGCTGAGCGTGTGTCACTTTTCACATTATGACTCTCCAAAAGCTTCAGTCACATGCTGAGACAAGCAAGCACCACCAAATATGATTGTTAAATTTATGTATGACGAACTCCCCCTAAATTTAGTTTAGTGGTGAAGGGAAATAGGAGCTCAGACTGGATTTGCTAAGAGGCATCTCACAGGCGTGCCTGCCTGCTGAACGTCCCTCCGGGCCGGCCAGTATCAGCTGTTTTTCATTCAGTTTTAGTTCTATTTCAGGACATCTTCTCCACACTATTTCCTCAATTAATCAATCAATCATTTGGTCAGTAAATATCTTAACAACAGGGAACAATGCTTAAAAGCTCCGAAGGTCCAAGGTAACATAGTTAAATATCTGTATCTATGTTTTGTCTAACTACCTATCCAGAACCCAAATAGACAATACAAATAGCAAATTCAAAAACCTTGGAGAAGCTGGAAACAGAAAATATTTTTTTTTCAGTAAAATTGGCCTCAACAATACATCCGCTCTACTCTTGGTACACAAGAATGATTAGTTATTCAGTCCT